>CM035408.1:87524201-87649201 GCA_020310875.1 Ceratopteris richardii | reverse complement strand
CTTTCTTTGGTCTCTTTAACAATAAAGTTTTCAAACAATGACCAACCTCTAGGTTGAACATGAATGACTTTCTACCAAGGATTAGCATCAAGGTTTTTATAAAAAAATGCTTGTTTAATATGCATATGAAGGATATACGGTTCTCTAATTAATCATATTAATTTTGAAGAGTTAATTGCCCAAAATCCACATCTCAATGTGGAATCATTACCTTTATACTTGTCTTGAAACCAATCAACCTTCAAAATAACCTATGAAAAATACAAAAAAGCAAAACTTCATTATTATGTTTTTAAAAAATATTGAACTATATCATAAAAAATATATTTTTTTAAACCTATTTGAAGATAAAAAATGATATTTCGTAGATACCAACAATGGTTCCTATGTAGCCAAGTTCGATATCTATAAGGTTCGTCTTTTTTGAACTAGCACATAATGATTGCTTGAAAGAAGCAACAATGCTAGAATCCTCTGTTTTATGCAAAGGATCAATAAATTTGATTCTAATGTGTTGCCCATAAGCCCACATATTAGTGAACATTCGGGCTTGCAATAAAAAATAAATTATAAGAAGAGAAACTAATATACATATATGTGCAAAAATATAATATTACTAAGATCAAATTACCTTTGTTTCACAACCTATCATTGACTTCCTCTGCTCAACTGATTAATTCATTATTTGCATTCACTCATTGCATACGAGTATATAGCCAATCTGTGAAAGAAGATATATCTGTATTCTCATTACTATCGAGATTCCATCTATATCTTTTGTTTCTCCATCTTTTGCTTTGGAGATTTTGAAGTTCTTGTTCATACTCATTAAAATGCATTGTTGATATTTTGGTAGTGATGTGTGTTAACACACTAGAACCACCGGGGCACTTTTTCCCTCTTTAGGAGGTTTTTTTTCTCTTGCCTTGTATATATGCCTATAACCCTAATGGGTCACTTATCTTTTATACATCCACTTGGTAATACATTCAGTATTGTGTGTTGTGCTTCAAGCTTCTTCTTCTTCCTTGTGTTGTTTGCATTCTTCCACAAACCTCAAACTCCAACAATTGGTATCAGAGCAGGTTGTCACTTCATCTAGAGCATCGTTGACACTTTTCTATTTTACAGTCTCAGAATCACGCAAAAATTGGTGAGCATACTTAGGGCGATGAGGAGTTCAAAAGACTTCACTTAATGGTTCCAAAATTGCGATCTGAGCTTGTTTCAACCTTCGAATGCAATATTGTAGTGCTTATGGAGGCAATTTTTCCTTTTGTGCCAAACATATATATAGGTTTCAGTTCGCCAATACAAGTACCTCAAAGTTTGCTATAGGTTTAGTAGAGCTCAACTAGTAGTTATATTCAACTTTTTGAGATACAATCATTTTTTTGCATTAGGGTATTCTAGTCAATGGCCATGGTTGAAAGCAATGATGTATTCTGTATGTTGGTCGTTGAGGACAAGTTAGATGGTTCCAATTACCCATTGTGGGCATATATGATGTGTCATGTATTGGTCGCAAAATGACTGTGGAATATTATGCAAGGTGTTGGAAAACAATCTACTACACCTCCAAATACAATTATTGAAGGTGATGCAGATGGCGTTGAAGATGTTCATCATCAAACTCATGCTCGTCTTGTGGTTCTTCCCACACCTATTGCAGAGAAAATTTTATGGGATGGCAGAGATGCTCAGGCACATGCATTGATAGCTTTGTCTGTCAAACATGCCATTATTCCTCATATTCACTCTTGCAAATAACAAGGGATGCTTGGGATACACTTACCACTTTGTAGTAGGCAAGAAATGAGGCTCACATTATTTATCTCCTAAAATAGTTGGAGAATGAGAATATGAATACAAGAGATTCTATGGAGAGATTTTCGACAAAGATCAAAGATTTGAAGGAAGAATTGATTTCTGTTGATGAAGTCTTTCCAGACAACTTTGTGTAGACTGTTTTGAATGATCTTCCAGATTCATATTAGAGTTTTTCCTCTACTCTTTGGTTGATGATGAAAGACAATCCAAATTCCTCAACATCCCAAGGGGGATCACTACCGCTAGATTTACATGCTTTTTCTTACTTTGACTGGGCTGATTGCTATGACACTTATGTATCGACTAGTGGTTTTTGCTTCATGCTTGGTAGCTCATGCGTATCTTGGTTGAGCAAGAAGAAGCCTACTGTGGCCACTTCTAGTTGTGAGGTTGAGTATAGGGAAGCTTTCACATGGATTGTTGAGTGTGCGTGGCTTAGAGACCTTTTGGCTAATTTGGGTGTTGGTCAATCTTCTTCCATCACAACCTTCACCGATAGTCTAATAACATTGGCAGTTACGAGGAACCATGTGTTCCATGCTCGCGCAAAGCACATTGACGTGAATTATCATTATTTTATGGAGAGTTCTCTACTGGAGAGATCAATTTGGCATATGTGCCCACATAGGGGAACATTGCATATCTTTTCACAAAGGCTTTGCCTTAGGGAGAAATTTGAAGCTTTTTGCAAAGCTTTGGGCTTACTTCCTTTTGTGGATTGATCTCTTTCCACATAGCTTGGCACTTCCTTATACATGACTTCCAACTCCTTGTTCACCGCATCACTACCAAGGGGGATTTGTTGATATATTTTGGTTGTGATGTGTGTGAACACACTACGATTGTCGGGGCATTTTTTCCCTCTTTAAGAGGTTTTCTTCCCCCTGGCTTGTATATACGCGTATAATCCTAACATGTCACTTATCCTTTGTATATTCACTTTGTAATACATTCAGTACTATGTGTTTTGCTCCAAGCTTCTTCTTCTCCCTTGTGTCATTCACGTGCTTCTATAGACCTCAAACTCCAACATGCTTGCATGCATTCATTATTATATGTAGTAAAAGTAGAAATATTACTTTTTTCTTGAATCATAAATTGAAATGGAGCTCCCTATAGAGCTTCCTTACCTGATAATACCTCATCTATCAATGAAGAAGACTCGTTAGTCCATGCATGTGGAGCTTCTTTGTGAACGTTTTCAAGGTATGCACTAACATAGTACATGTGTTCCTCAAATTATCCACCCCTTTGCCATAGAGCCCTCTGATTTTTCTCTTTGTTGCACATAACCTTTTAATATGCCCATAAATCACTTGAGCCAAAACATCGAGTATTTACAACTCTTGCAATCTCTATTTGGTCCAAAAGATGGATCAATAAATGAACTTGATTATAAAAAATTGTGGTTTGAAGCTCTTTCTCCATCAAACATAGTAGCTCCCTGCATTCATGTTTCTTTTGTGGGATGGAATCTTTATCGATCTCTTTTGATGTAATCCACCTAATATCATTCATAAATTAAATTATAAAGAAATTGATTAGTAAAGAAAAGATATCTGATAGTCTTATATATTAAACATAAAAGTATGGTAATTACCTTATAATTGATCCAAGATGACATATCATGTCCCATACTCCTTTTGTTGCACATACATCAATAACAAGAGGTAGAATGTGCTTCAAAATGTTACGCCAACCATGTGTATTTAACCCAAATAAGTTCCTAACATCCAAAGTAAGCATGTTTTGGAAAGATGCTCCATATCCTGTAGGTGTTTGAATCGATTGAATCCTATTGTTGATAATTTTCATCTCCTTTGTCATAAGTATTAAAGAAGTAGGTTCATAAGCTGTTTCCTATCAATTTTTATAAAAAATTGACCATAAAGTTGGTTTTGAGTGTTGATCCTTTAAATCATTTCTTGATGCAATTATGTCTTTCAATCCAAGAAGATGTTGCCATAGTGAATAACCAATATTCTTGAATATATGCATAGGATCAAGAAGATGAGAGATATTTAACTCTCTCCAATACTCCAAAGAATACCATATCGACATATTCTGTACTAGTGACAAATTTCCTTTACCTATAATCTTCACATTCTCATCATCTTCATCGTCACTGATTTCGGATTGTGGATCTATAAGAGGCCCATCTGTCCATTTCTGATACCAATCCATAGGTGTAATTGGTTTTGGAAACTGAAATGTTTCAATCTTTCCATTAAAATTTATCGCATCTCTTTTGCATCGTAATGGATGATCATTAGGCAAGAACCATTGATGTTGAAGATAAATATTTTTATTGAGATTGATACTATAAACTGATCTCAACCAACCACCACAATAAGGACAAGCCTTATATCCCTTAGCAAATATTCTTGCATGCATGAAAACCATAAAAATATAATTAGATTATCTCACATACAATTGTATATATATCAAATGAAAAATTACATCATTACCTGAACATACACCATATCTTGGAAAATCATGTATAGTCTAAGCCACATTTCCATGAACCATAATGTGTCTTTGATTAATGATTTTTGATACATCAATGATATTAATACCTTTCCATAACTCTTGGAGATTGTCAATGAGATGTGCAAGATATACATTCATGTCTTTAACTTGTCTTTTTCTTGGGACTAAAAGTGAAAACATTCAATGTTCCTTTTTAATGCTAAGGTATGGTAGGAGATTGTAGTTGATGACTACCACTAGTCATGTTGATCATTTACTATATTTCATCGAAGATGGATTAACCCCATCTAATGCAACTCCTAACTTTAGATTTCATGGCTCTTATGCAAAATCAAGCTATCTAGAATCAATATATCAAAAAATTGCACTATCCGCTTGAATTCTCATTACTTCATCAATACTTTTATGATCAAATCACCTTGTTAAAAGCTTTGATAATTCAAGGTTTGGAAGCATATGTTTAATTCATGGAGCTAATGGAAAATGTCTCAATAACTTTTTTGGGATTTTACCCTCTTCATCCTTATATCGAGGATATTGATATTTTGAACATGTGATTATCTTCTTCATTTCATCATGTGATGTAGGAAGATTATTTTTGCTTGGTAAAAGCTTTTAAAATAGTAACCTGCAAGTTCATGAAAAAATGTATTATGAATGAAAATAAATAAATAAATACATGTGTATATGTGTATGTGTATGTGTACATGTATGTGTATGTGTGTATGTGTGTGTATGTGTATGTGTATATGTGTGTGTATGTGTATGTGTATATATGTATGTATGTATATGTGTATGTGTGTATGTGAGTGTATGTGTGTGTATGTGTATATATGTATGTATGTGTGTGTTTGTGCATATGTATGTGTGTATATGTATGCATGTGTGTGTATGAAAGTATGTTCATATTTTGTAAATGTGTAAGTCTCAGTTGATGTAATATGGTCAAGGTGGTCAGGTGAGATCTATGTGTGTTTTCAATACATTATTGCATTCAACAAATAGATGTGACAATAATTTTTTTCATCTCATTTATAATTTTCTTTTTGTTTATTGAGGCATGCAAGTTGCCACTATTTATTGAGGCATGCAAGTTGCCACTTGTCTATCTAGGCTACTAAATTGCTTGGCTGTCTCCCATTTTACAGATTACTTAATACCTGCCTTGCTAACAAAGGCTTACACATTTTTCTGCAAAGTGTAAGTCTCACTTAGCAATGCAGGTATTACATTGTCTAAAAGATGGGAGAAGCAAATTTATCTCAAAGATTTTAAAGGTTTCCAAATTAAAGATGGAAAAGTATTTGATGCCAAAGAGCCAAGGAGGATTCTCATTTTATAAGTGCCTTTCATTTTTTGCCAATTCTATTATGTTAACTACTTTTCTTACTCCTTAGGTTCTTCCAAATAGATTTTTCAGAAGAACCTAGGAGGTAAGAAAAGTACCTAACCTAATATAATGCAAAAAAATGAAAGGAACGTGTAAGAATCTTTGGCTCTTTGACATCGAATCTTTTTCCATATTTGATTCCTAATCCTTTAGTATCTTCTAGACAAATTTACTTCTCCCATTCTCGGGATGACCTAATACGTGCCTTATTAACTGAGACTTACACATTTGTTTGCAAATCTCACAAAGCAGTTAGTAACATAAGTATTATGTTGTCTAGAAAATGGGAGAAACAAATTTATCTGGAATATTCTAAAGGTTTTCAAATCAAAGATGGAAACAGATTCAATGCCAAAGAGCCAAAGAGGATTCTATTCTTACAGGTGCCTTTCGTTTTTTTCATGTGTTGATATTTTTTATTCTAGACAATGTAAAATCGTGTTGGTTTTCCCTGTATTTCCATCTACATGATGGACGGACAGGAAGTGTTCATTTGTCGATAAGCCTAGTTGGCTTCTTTTCGGTAACTGATTATATCCAGTGGATTCAGTGATTCACTAAGCAGGTAAACATGTTAGTACTTGCACTTTTATGATATTTTGACACTGGTCATATGCTCATTTTGCAGAGGATACTTTGGCAAAATTTTTCCACATTTTTGATTTTGTCAACTATACAGTGGTTGATTTAATCCTTGATACGCTTATTGGTGTGAACACATTTATTCTCACATACTCCTTTTGGTTGGTCATTATTGTTCATTAATTTATTTTTTTGGGAAGACTGTTGAATTCTCTCTCAGAATCTGACACTTAGTCATCCTTCTTTGAGCCTAATTAGGGTTTGGACCCTTATAGCTCCATTATCATTCTATTCAGTTCTTTATCATCATGGCATCAGAGGTCTCAGACATATCTGGTGGATCAGGGTCTAGTGCTAGTGTTCCAAGGAGAAGCTATAACTTGCAGGGCAAAGAACATTTTGAGATTCAAAAATTTGATGGCATAAATTTTCTCTATGGAAGAATCAAATTAAATATGTGTTGATTCAGTTTCAAAGAAGCTTGTTGACATGGATGAAGATGATTGGGATAAGTTAGATGAAATGGTCAGGTCTACCATTCACTTGCACTTGGAAGATAATGTTTACTTTACAATATTAGACTGTGAAAGTGCAGAGGAGCTTTGGAAGAAGTTATGAAATACATATGAAAAAGAGACGGCATCAAATAAAGTGTATCTGATGAAGAAATTATATGACCTTCACATGAAGGACATAGATAGTGTTGCTGCTCATCTAAATCAGTTTGATGCTATATTCTCCTAGTTAGAGGCTCAAAAAATGGATAGGATAATGAAATGAAAGCAGTCTTGTTGTTATGCACCTTACCATCATCATGGGATACATTTTGCACAACTATTAACAATAGTGCACCTGGTGGTAAATTGGTCTATGATGACACATGTGGATCACTCTTGAGTGAGGAGATTTGTAGAAAATCTATGGTTGGCACTCAAAGTGGAGATTTATAGAATGTTTGTGATTCTTACCAAGGAAAGAATCAGCAACATGGCAGGAGCAAGAATAAGGAAAAGAATGGTCAACGGAATAAGAGTAGAAGCAAATCAAGGAAGAGGGATATAGAATGCCATTATTGTCATAAGAAAGGACACATGAAGAAAGATTGTTATGCATTAAAGAATGCTAAGGGCAAAGGACATAATGTTGGGCATGTTAAACGGCTACCTACACCATCTACTTCGACTATGAAGATTGAAGAAATTAATGCTTTTTCTAATGATGCTGATGTGTTGACACCTGATAGCATTATGCCAAATGAGGCTTTTATGGATGATTCTCTTTCCACCACGTGGCTGCTAGATTCTAGTGCTTCTTTCCATGTGAAACCACATAGATAATGTTCTCTAATTATGTAGCAAGATCTCTTGGTACCGTGAGACCTGGTGATTCTTACTAGTGTGATGTTGTCGAGATCAGAGATGTGGTTGTGTAGTTCATTGATGGTTCAAAGTTTACTATGCATAATGTATGCCATGTACCTTAGTTATCACATAGTTTGATGTTAGTCGGTCAACTTGATGGCCTTGGCTACAACGTGGTCTTCTATGCTAAGTCCTTTCACATATCAAATGGCAATATGGCTATTGCAAAAGGAAGCAAAGTTGGCTCACTTTATCCTTTATTCGTATCATAGAAAGAATAATTGTTAGCTGTTATTGAACAACCCATGGCTTGTATTTGGCATGGCCTTTTGGGCCATATACCATGTAGAATCTTTCTCGTTTGGCTACTTACCTGTGTTATCTTTCTCTGATTTTTCATTTTGTGTGCATTTTCCCATATGGAAAGCAAAATAGAACTGTGCACAAGATGCACATTGACTCTTCAATTCAACCTTTAGATTTTGTTCATATAGATGTGTGTAGTCCAATGCCCACAAGGTCATTAGGTGGTTCTCTTTATTTTATCACTTTCATAGATGATGCTACTAGAAAAGTTTGGGTATATCCTATCAAAGCCAAGGATGAGGTATTCCCTACTTTCAAAAAATGGCTTGCTTCAGTTGAGACTAAAAAGGAACTAAGCTTAAGGCTTTACATTCAAATAATAGGGGTGAGTATGCCTCACATGAATTCAACCTTCTCTGTCCGTTTAGGGGAATTTTTAGAGAGTTTACAACTCCTTATATCCCAGTAGAGAATGGTATAGCTGGAAGGATGAATAGAACTATTCAAGATAGAGTAGTTTCTATGCTGCATCATGCAAACCTTTCACAAGGTTTTTGGGCAGAAGCAATATTGATTGCATTTCATGTGATTAACCTTTCACCTAGTACTGCCAAAGGTCTGAAAGTGGCACAAGAGTTATGGATAGGAAGGCCACCACATTATCATCATCTTTGAGTTTTTGGGTGTGAAGCATATGTTCATACATCGAAGAATCTTAGACAAAAGTTGGATCATAAGTCAAAGAAATGCATTTTTCTTGGATATGGTTGAGAAGGACAATTTGGATATCGCTTATAGGATCTTGAAACACGATGAGTGATAAAAATAATGATGTCATTTTCAATGAGTCTAAGATGCATAAACATCCCTTTAAGGAGGTTGAAGTGAGAAGATTGGTGTTTGGGGATACTAGTCCTCTGGTTAGCATGCATAATAATGCTGCACATAGGGATGTTCAAGAGAATGTTCGATCATATCAGTCTGCAAATGTTCCTGTTCAACAATCATTGATACGCTCTACACATGTCTCACATCCACCTAATACATCTGTTCCAGTTTTGGATTTTGTTATGCTAATAGATGCTGGTGAGCCTTCTCGCTACAAAGAGGCTATGCAGACAACATATCATTTCAAGTGGGAGCATGCCATGAAGAGTGAGTTAGATTCTATTCACAAGAATGGTACTTGGGATTTAGTACCTTTGCCAAAGGGCTGAAAGCATTACCATGTAAATGGCTATATAAGCTGAAACTCACCTCGGATAGTGCTTCTTCAAAGTATAAATCACGACTTGTTGCAAAGGGTTTTAAGCAGCAACATGATAGTGATTTTGAGAAAACCTTCTCTCCAGTGGTCAAGATGAATACCTTGCACATGTTGCTTGGATTTGTTGCAATGGAGGACTTAGAGCTAGTCCAAATGGTTGTGAAAACTTCTTTCTTGCATGGAGATCTTATAGATGAGATCTATATGGAACAACTAGAGGGTTATGTAGTTCTTGGCAAAGAAAGTATAGTTTGTAAGCTCAAGAAGAGCGTATATGGGCTTAAACATTCCCCTAGACAATGGTACCAAAAGTTTGATGCTTTTATGAAGTCTCAAGGCTATTCTCGAAGCAATGAAATTTTTTGCGATGTTGTTCAGGCACTAATGCATATGCCAAACAACCAAAAACACGCAGATGAGCAACAGATGGCTTGCGGTCATGCCAAGCCTCATATAGAGTGATAGACTGCAACGCTTTAGTGGGACACCTATTCAGTACATATGCTGCACACATGACAACCTCAAGCCAGAAACTATGTGGTAAAGCCTGACTTTTGACCATGCACCTCGCCATCTCCATGAGTGACCTGTTCTTTCGTTCAACAACTCCATTCTGTTGAGGTGTATACGACACTGTACACTGGTGTTTTATCCCACGTTCAGCCAGAAATGCATTAAAATCTGAAGACATATATTCCCCCCCTCGATCAGAACGGAGGGTGCCCATTTTACATGCTGAAAGATTTTCAGCCAAAACCAAAAACTGTTTGAAGCACATGAACACTTCGGACTTTGCTTTGAGTGGATATACCCATGCATGCCTGGAAAAATCATCAATGAAAGTGGTAATTTCCAAAAGAGGGTGTCTGCATAGGACCACAGACATCACTATGTACAAGTTGCAATTTCTGCGTAGCCCGAACTGAACCATCTTTTGGAAAGGAAGAACGCTGCATTTTGCCCAAAATACAGCCTTCACAAACATGTTTTCCAGGAGCCTCAAGTTTGGGCAAAGAGGACACCATTTCAGATTTCTGCAGGCGTAGCAAACTAGCAAAATTCAGATGACCAAAGCGTGCATGCCAAAGCTTTGCATCTGACATAGCCTGAGAATCATGAACTGCACATATCGAATCATTCACAGATCTTTTATAGTCTATGAGCTTATACAACCCACGACATAAAATGCCAGAAGAAATAATCACATCGCCATTTGAGAGATCATGGACTGTACACCTGTCATCAACGAATTTCACAACCAAGCCAATCTTGGCTAATGCAGAAACTGATAACAGGTTCTTTTTGATCCCTGGCACAAATAAAGCATCTGACAAAGTGAAAGAACTACCATCAGCAATAGTCAGAATGATCTTACCAACTCCCATAACAGGATAAGAGGAGTTATTGGCGCATGTGACAGTATTCCCTGTAGGGGCAGGCTCGAGTGAAGAGAAGAAACTGCGCTGCGAGGTAATATGTTTGGTCGCCCCACTGTCAAAGTACCAAACATCTGAGTCTACTGCAGACATGCACTGATCATGAGAAGATGGGTCAAAACTGCAGACAATAGTAAACGCCCATTCTTCTTCTTGCACAAGATTTGCAGACTCTGTTTTTGGTGTAGAGGCCTCTGCAACAACCATTCCAGCCTCTTTCTTCTTTGCCTCTTTAGCAGCCAGTTTTGGACAGTTCTTTATGATATGATCATTTCCTTTACAATACTTGCAAAACAATTTCTGCTTTTCTGATTTCTTCTCATCTTTATCCTAGTTCTTCGATTGTGCAACATTTGCAGATTTCTACTTACTAGTAGAAGAGCTCCATTTTCCTTTGCCCTTCTGACTAGCCAAGAAAGCTTGATCTGCAACACGCATAATGGACCTGTTCTGCCTGGATTTATCTTCCTACAACAGAATAGAGACTAACTCCTCAAATGACAAGGCATTTGGATTGCCTTTCATCATCAACCGAAGAGTAGAAGCAAAACTCTGATATGAATCAGGAAGACCATTCAGAACGGTCTGCACAAGTGAGCTATTTGATATAACCTCATCAGCAGAAATCAACTGTTCCTTCAAATCTTTGATCTTCGTTAAGAAACTGTCCATAGAATCACCTTCATTCATGTGCTCACTCTCCAACTGTTTTCGGAGGTAAGCAACACGAGCCTCATTCCTAGCCTGGTACAAAGTGGTAAGTGTATCCCAAGCATTCCTTGCTGTTCTACAAGAGCGAATGTGAGGAATAATGACACGTTTGACAGACAAAGCTATCAATGCATGTGCCTGGGCATCTCTGCCATCCCAGCGAATCTGCTCTACAGTAGGTGCAACAGAAACAACAGCACGAATAGGAATCTGCGGAATATCATCTTCGATACCATCTTCATCAGCTCCAGCACCTGTATTTGCAGTACCTGTCGTTACAGGTGTAACAGAACGTCTTTCAACACCCTGCATAATGTTCCACAATCCTTTTGCAACCAGTACATGTCGCATCATATAAGCCCATAATGGGTAGTTGGTACCATCCAACTTATTCTCAACAGCCAACATACAGAATACATCATTGCTTTCAGCCATGGCCGGTGACTAAAATACCTTTGGCACAAAAGGACGAAATAGCCTGCACAAGCGCTGCGATAGTGCGTTCGGAGGCCGAAACGAGCTTAGATCGCGATTTTGGCACCACAAAGTGAAGCTGTTTTGATCTCAGAAACACCTTGAGTATGCTCACCAAATTTCGTGCGAATCTGAGACTGCAAACGGAGGAGTGTCGATGGTGCCCTAGAAGAAGCGACAACCTGCTCTGATACCAATTGTTGGAGATAGATGTATGTGGAAGCACGCGAACAGCACAAGGAAGAAGAAGAAGCTTGGAGCACAAACACACAATACTGAATGTATTACTAGAGAATGTACAAAGATAAGTAGCCCATTAGGGCAATAGGCGTATATACAAGTCGGGGGAAAAAAACCTCCTAAAGAGGGAAAAAAGTGCCCCGGCGGTCCTAGTGTGTTCACACACATCACTACCTAAATATATCAACATTTGCACTCCCTGTGTTGTGTGTTTTTCTGCGTATTCTGTAGTGTTTGTGCGAGTACTGTGTGCGGTGCTTGGAGCTTGGTTTTCTACTCCAAGGATATCTTCATGGAGTTCTCGAGAAGGAGAGCACACTGTAGTGCATCGCCATCAAATTACTTCATATTTGACTACACATTTGAAAAGAAGTGTGGTTTTCAATTACCCACTTTGAACATGGAATAGAGGAACAAAGAGCAAACAAAGAACAAAGATCTCAAGACAAAGATGATGTCCTTATCACAATCTTCTAATCAAGAGGAGTTGATCTTACTTGGCAAAGATTATCTAGGTAATTGTGATTGGAACTACTATAGACTTTACCAAAGTAGTAAAATGCTATCGAAGTACTAACACAATTTTGCATCTCAAGAGTCGTAAGTTGGATTTAATTGTATCTTGGAAGACTTTTCTAGAGGTGAGGTATAAAAGAGGTAAATGGGTCAAGCAGTACCCAAGGAATTGAAAGTCTAAGTTAACATCAATATTCTAAGCTTTGACTAAAGGAATTTTAAGTTTGTAGATCACAAAAACCCTCTTGAATGCTTGAATTTAAAAACATAAAAAGAATGGTTCAACCTATTAACTGTGTGTAGAAGTGTGAGAGACACACAAGACGCACACACAAGGAGCACAAAAGTAGTAAGACACACAAAGAAGATGGATGGCTATAATAGCTATTTGTATTGATGATGAACAAAATTGAAGTAAGAGCCAAAAAATATCCCTAAGTATAAAGTACCACCCCATATTATGTATCATGTATGTGGTAACATGGAAACAAAACCTCTAGCCAACACTAGAGCAAAAAGTGTCTATGTACAAGGTTTGCATCAAAGGTACTCGAGGAACACAAATGTGTAACAAACCCTCTGAAGTGAATGATGTGAAAATATACATGGAGTGATCAACCCCCACTAGGCAATGAGTCTAAAGCTTTGCAAAGAGTTTCAAGCTTTTCCCATGGAAGAGATTTGTTGTATGCCTACCACATTGTCTTGTGTAGGCACATATATGAAATCAACATCTCCTACATGAAGCCACTCTCTAAAATAGTGATAATGCACCTCAATATATTTGGTCCATGCATGAAACACTGGATTTCATGCAACAACCAATGCACACTGATTGTCAATGAGAATGAGAGTATCAACATCAATCTCCATGCAAAGATCCATCAATAGACATCTAAATCATATACATTCCACTATAGTTGTGAAAACTGCCCTGTACTCAACTTCATAACTCAACGTCACCACTGTAAGTTGCTTCTTACTTAACCAAGATATGCATGAGTCTCCAAGGAAAAACCAATCACCACTAGCAGACATGCTAGTATCATAACAACTAGCCCAATCACTATTTGTAAAAGCAAGAAAGCATGGTTGAATATCTCTGCCCTAAAAGATACCTAAACTCAAAGTGCCTTTGAGATATCTAAACACAACTTTCATCGCTTGCCAATGCTTAGTCCCAAGACTATGCATGAATCAACTCAATTGGGAAACTACATACTATTTATCTACGCTTGTGTTCCATGAATTTATAAGACATGCCATAATTTGTTGATAAAGAGAAGTGTTGAATGCATCGTTGGAGTCCTCAATTGAGAACCTAAATCCTGTCTCCACTACTGTGGATACTGGCTTGCAATCCTCAAAGTCGAAACATTGAAGTAGTTGTTTAACATAATTTGCTTGTTGCATGACAATTCCCCCCTCAATGGATACACATCGGATGCCATGATAGCAGCTCAAAAGACCATGATAAGTGGCATCAATAGTATGCTGCAAATCAGCCATAAGGATGTCAAGTTTATCATCACATGGCCCAATCAAGAGCATGTGAGCAACATAAAAAAAAGCATGGTAAGATCAGCCCCATCTTTGCATACATAGAGTGCAATTTCAATGGGACTACATGTGAAGACAAGAGCAAACATGTGCTTATGGATTTTTTCATAGCATGCATGTGGAGTTTTCTTGAGACCATACAAGGTGTTATGCAAGCAACAAACCATATGTTTTTTCCCTTTCAATGCAAATCCAGAATGTTGCTTCACATGAACCTCTTCTTGCAAATCGCCATTCCAAAAAGTTGTTTTATGTCCAACTGATGTACTTTCCAACCTTGTTGGGTATCCAATGAAACCATGATACAAATGGTAATGCACAAAGTAGGTTCAAAAGTTTCCTCATGGTCAATGCTATGTTGTTGCACATATCCTTTGTCACCCAATCTAGCTTTGTAGCAATCAATGCTACCATATGAATTTCTCTTAATCTTGTAAACCCACTTTGTACCAATGCCATTTTTTCCTTTTGGAAATTCACATAACTCCCAAGTACAATTCCTATATACGGAATCCATTTTTGATTGCGTAACACTCATCCAATGTAGATAATCATATGCATCTTCAAAAGTAAGTGGGTGTTCATTACATGATGTTGCAGTAAGAGAATAATCCACAAAATTACTTGATGGGTCTTGTTCTACCAAGTAAAGGTGCACTCAATTTGCTATTTTGCAAAGTTTATCTCAGCCACTTTGACATAGTTTGTGCACTTTGTTGGGTGTGTGTAGAAGTTCAAGAGACACGCAAGAAGCACACATAAGGAGCACAAATGCAACAAGGCACACGGAAAAGATGGATGGCTGGAAGAGCTCTCTCTATTGATGATGAATAAAATTGAAGTAAGAGTTGAATAAGTACAAAGTACCACCACATATGAGAGTATCATGTATGTGGTAACATGGGGAAAAAACCTCTAGTCAACACTAGAGTAAAAAGTGCCCATGTATAGGGAAAAGGTTCACATCAAAGCTACTCAAGGAACACATAAGTGTAACAAACCCCTTGGATCAAATGATGTGAGCACATATAGGGAGTGATAGATCAACCCCCACTAGGCAATAAGCCTAACACTTACCAAAAAGCTTCAAACTTTTCTATGGAAGGTGAATATGTCTACCACATTATCTTGTGTAGGCAATATACTAAATCAATATCTCTTGCATGAAGGTGCTCTCTCACATAGTGATAATGCACATCAATTTGTTTGGTCCATTCATGAAACATTGGATTTTTTGCAACAGCTAATGCACTCTGACTATCAATGAGAATATGTGTAGCAACATCAATCTCCATGCAAAGATCCATCAATAGGTGTCTCAGCTATATACACTCCATTGTAGCTGTGAAAACAAGGTAGATTATTTACATTCAAGATAAACCCAAATCATAGAAACTATTTCTCTTATGGTATGCATAGAATAGCATAGCTTGATCTATGGCACAAAAGGATTTGCCGTGAATGTACACATGTTAAAGGAGCTATCAAAGAAGAGGATTGTTGAAGGATTACTTGATCTTACCAAGAAAAATATGGTGCATCTTTGTGAAGCATGTCAAATGGGCAAGCAACATAGGCAAGCTTTCAAGCATTCAAGCTATGTAATTGATGGCTTGCTAGATCTTATACACACGAATGTAGGGGGTTCTACTAAAGAGGCATCCTTGGTTGGTAATAAATACTATGCATCATTCATGATGATCATAGTAGAATGAAAATTTGTGTATTTCATTAAACATAAGATGAAGTCTTTGATTGTTTCAAGAATTTTAAATCATTTGTCAAGAAGCAAACATGAAGGTATGTTAAAGAGGATATAGATGTTATAATCCTCATTCCAATAAGGTGGTTGTTTTAAGAGATGTAAACTTTGATGAATCACTTTCATGGTATGCACATAAGAAAAGTTTACAGATCATAGATGGAGGCAAAAAAGATATGGGTGAAGGAGATGAGTGCTTACCTTAACCCACAAGAGCTTTAAGTGGTGAGAACAATGGTTTGGATAAAGAACAAGAGCTAATTGTGAATCTTCTATGAATACTCATTATGCTTTTATGACAAAGGTTGAGCAAGAAAATGAGCCTACATGTTATGATGAGAAAAAAGGAGATGAAAAGTGGGAGAAAGCAATGAAATAAGTAATGGATGCACAAAACAAGATATCATGACGTGGATTATAGTTCCAAAGACACAAAAACAAAAGGTAATTGGGTGCAAGTGGGTTTTTAAGATTAAAAGAAGTAGTGATGCTAGTGTATCAAGATATAACTAGACTTGTCGCAAAAAGATATGCTCAAACATGAACACAATGAGAGCTTTGTTGGCTTTATGTACAAGTAAAAGATGGAATATATATCAATTAGACATAAAGAATGCCTTTTTAATGGTGAGTTAAGTGAAGAAGTGTATATGTCACAACGAGAGGTTATGTGAATGCAAAATATCCTAATCATGTATGTAGGTTAAAGAAGGCATTGTATGGTCTTAAACAAGCACCAAGGCATGGAATGTAAGGTTGGTAAAGTATCTTATGCTCCAAGGATACACCACAAGTCATGTTGACCCTTCACTTTATGTAAAACATGTAGATGACATGTGTGTATATGTATGCATTTATGTGGATGGCTTGTTGATTATAGGGAATGATGCAAAAGCAATTGAAGAGATCAAAGATAATTTGGGAAAGGAATCTAAAATTTGAGATCTTGGTTTGCTTAGATACTTTCTTGGGATTGATATTGTGTATGGCGATGAAGGTATATGGTTGATACAAAGAAAGTATATATGTGATATGTTGAAAACGTTTGGTATGTAGGAACGTAAGTTTGTTTCTACGCCAATGGAATTTAATGTAAAATTGAGTCCAAAGGAAGGTGATGAGTTGCATGATATGAATGCTTATAGATCCATGGTAGGATCTTTGATTTATGAAACAAAAACTAGACCTAATATATGCTCTACAATGGGAGTATTGTCACAATGTATGCATGAACCTAGAGTACCTCATATGTATGCAACGAAAAGAGTGCTTAGGTATTTGAAAGGTACCATGAATGAAGGACTATTTTATAGTCATGATGTTGATCTAATTCTTAAAGTTTTTAGTGATGCAGACTAGGCTGGATGTAAAGATGACAAAACATCCACAAGTGGATATGTGGTAATAGAAGGAAACAAAAGACATTGACATGGAGCTCAAAGAAACATCCTACAATTGTATCTTCTACAAATGTTGAGTATAGAGGTTTAGCATTGGCTTCCATTGAGATTATGTGGTTTTAAAAGTTGTTTCATGACTTGAATGTGCAGGTTGATGTACCATTGATACATGGGAATAACTTGAGCATCATTCATATGACCTCAAATCCTATTTTTCATGCTAGAACAAAGCATATAGAGGTACCAAACAATGAAGTGCAAGTTTGTTTTGTTGGAATAAAGGGATCCTATAATAAGAGGGGAGAAATTGTGAACTTGTTTGATTAATCAAGATCTCTATTACATCTCATATTTGTGGAGGTCATATCTCTTTGTGTATTTATCCAATGTGAGTGTTCTTTAGCTGATTGGAAAGCTCTTAGGTTTTAGTATATGTGGGTAAAATAGTTATTAAAACTTCTAAGTGAATAGAGAAGAGCAAGCTCTACAAATTGGTTTTCTTTGCATAAGTTTGTGTGAAGATGAGCTAGTTCCTAGGGGGTTCCACCTACTTCTAGATATATTGTGGAGGTCAATAAACTCCAAAAATAATGAGTGATGACTCTCAATGCTTTTGTAGGGCAAAGATTCAACACATAGTTTGCACACATGACTGCTTCCATCCAAAATGTGTCAAAAAGGTGCTTTCCTTTAACCATACATCGTGCCATTTCAAGGAGTGTTCTATTTTTATGCTCAACAAAACCATCTTGTTGAGGCATATATGCCACTGTAGAATGTTGTGAAATTCCACTTTCATGAAGAAAAACATTAAATGCATGTGACATGTGTTCACCACCAAGATACATGCATAGAGACAAAAGCTTGTTTGAAGAAAAAATTTCAACCATAGGAAAAAATGCTTTGAATCAAGAAAATACCTCATTCTTTTCTTTCATAGTATACACCCATGTATGGCAAGTAACATAATAAATGAGGTAACAAAATATAAATGCCTCCCAAAATGTGGAGTCTTGAAGGGACCACATACATCACTATGAACAAGTTGCAATTTTCTTGTAGTGTGTGTATGACTATATTTTGGAAAAGAAGCATGATGCATTTTTTCCAAGAATGCAACCTTCACACGAATGCTTTTCAATGGACTCAAGTGATGGCAAACCAATAACCATGTCCTTGTTTTGCAAGTAAAACAAACCATTGAAGTTCAATTGACCAAAACAAGCATGCCAAAGCTCCATTTCAACCATGGAAGAAATATGAGCAACCAAGGCATTTGAGACATCCCTCTTGTATGTATCCAAATGATACAAACCATTACATAACGTACCAGACATCACAATAATATCACCATTGTTGAAATCATGAACCATACACTTATCATCAACAAAGTGTACATGAAGTCTAGCTTTGGCAATCAACAAAGCTGAAATTAAGTTCTTCTTGATATCGAGTAGATACAATGAATTTTTCAAGAGAATCGCACCTCCATTTGCAGCCATAAGCTGAATTTCTCATACTCCAATGATAAGATAAGGGGCATTATTTGCACACATCACATGTCCTCCTTTGGGTGCATCGTGGAGCTCTCGAGAAGGAGAGCACACTGTGGTGCATCACCATCAAAATACTTCACTAGTATCAAAGTGCTTTGATGCAGAAGTTTTGTTCCTTTCGTGTGAGCGAAGCGAGCACCCGCCCACCCACCCAAGGCTTTCTCCAAGTCTTATGACTTATGACTTAGCCAATGACCACGGCATAGACCTTGGCATAACTTGTCATCCGAGTCACCGAAGTCACAGTTGACACCATTGGCACTGTTGGTTGCATGCGAGATATTTACACCAAAGCCACCATCTATCATAACTTAAGTAATTTTGTGACTTTTATACTAAATTTTAATCAACATGATTGGTTGTTGTGTCTGGTTTGGGGTGTATAGTAGTTGTAGCTAGAGCTGAGATCTAATCGAGATTAGCGTGCTACTGAAACTATTATCGAATGCTTGGGACAAGAGTCAACAATTATCCTAAAGGCAAGGTGTTCGGTGCTTTAGACAAAATGTCCCATGCTTTACTATGAGACAACTCTTTTGGTAATGTGTTAGATGGTTTGGATGGCTCCACTACCAAAGATTTTGGCATAGTTGATATGGGGGGTTCTACTATCTGAGCAGTGATTGTTACAAGATCAGGGAAGACTAAAACTTCAATGTGGGCCCATTTTGCTGCCTTGGATAACATCCGTTGTTGCTCCTTAAAACCTAGTTAAAACACTTCGGAAACTGGTTGCAAGACTTTTCCTGATCATGTCTGGATAGTAGTAGATTATGCTTCAATAGGTGTAACAATGAACATGTTTGTCATTGGGTTTCGTCGGTCCTTCTTGCATTTATCATATTCCTAGGCATCCTTACAATGTCTGCGAATATGGCCCAACTCACCACAAAAATGGCAACATGGTTGGAATGTTCTTTTATTGGTATTGGCAGAACCTTGGTTCTAGCATGATTGATTGTAAATCCCTGGTCGTGGTGCCCAAAAGTTTATATAAGATGAATAAGATGTGTTTCGAAGATGGGGGGACATAATTTGTTGCAGATTCATTGAGCTCCTCTATCACTAAATTTAGCTAACCGATTATGCATCTTAGCATTGTAAGGACACATTTTTGTAGAGTGGCTTCCATTCTCACAGATTGCACAATAAACTTGATTCAATGCACAATTCACTGCCACATGTCCTAGATTTTTACACTTTATGGAAAAGAATTCTTTCAAGACATCTTCAGACTTACTCTTGCTACTCTTCACCCATTCTAAATTTTCTGCAAATCCACCAAATTTGTGTTCCAACTATAGATCCATTTCAATAACAACATCTAGTGTCATACTGTCAATGCACTGGATTATCATAACTTGACATAGTTGTGGGTTAAGACCATTGATAAACCATTGTGTGATGAAATCATTCGATAAGTTATCATTTTCTTGTGGCAACTATCGGAGGTGAGTAGGAAAAATAATGACATACTCTTGCACTCCCTGGTTTGTTCTTTGTTTGTTATTTTGCAAGAAATAAATTTTTTTGCTACATTTTTCTTTAATCGAAACCATTGCAGGGAAACGTCTCAAACAACATCATAGCATCAAAAGTGATTTAAATCAAATTTCATTAGCCACAATCTTGCTTCATTAACTAGAGTTGATTGAAAGACTATTGCTTTATATTCATCACCATCTGGGTTGTCTAATACGCTATAATTGATTTCAAATGTGTGGATGTGAGCATCAGGGTCATCACTTGTGAATCTGCCAAATTTAACATAAGTTACCTCGATTGAGAACTATCTTCTTTGTCCACCTTGTTGTCTACCATGTTGTCCAGCTTGTAAGTCTTCCATCACTTTAGGACTCAAATACTCAAGTGCATCCACTACTTCCTCACAATTAGAGGTGGTAGATGAGGCTTGGCTAGTGACTAATGGTAAACCTTGCGGGAATTGCAAACTTAGTTGTTGAATGGGTTCTAATTCATATGGCTTTGATACTTTGCTACTACTCCAAAATCTTGGAAATGTTGTTGCGATGCGCCATTCAATTGGTAATAGCATCGCGCATTCGACAATGACTGACTTTGAGACTAGTTCTTTTGCAGTTTTTGTGATGTCCACTACAATTTTTGATGAAGATTTGGTTTGCACAGAATGAGTGATTTGCATCTTTTGTTCACAGTCAGAGCCTTGGAGGTGTCTGAAGTATCGTCAAGCACCAAAATTTCATAGAACACTAGATAGCGAACATTGAATCACTATCGGACACTGAAATATCACCGAACATAACCATGGATTTTTTTTTAATGTTTAACGCAGATCGAAAACAAGGAAATATTACGGTGGTGAATCGCTACTTGCTGCACTCTTTTCTTTAGATGTCACATCTTGGTTAGCTTTACACTGTGGGGTACCCAATGCACTATTCACTCGAATAGGGTGCTTGTCACTTCTATACTCTAGGTAGATCTCACCACAACACATTACCAGCATGTAGATGATAAAAACCACTCCCTAGCAAGATCACTAGTGTTAACCTCTGGTCCAATCCAATGAAGGAATGGGATAGGTCTACAGGGTTCTTGGGTGGTAGAATCTAGCAAAGACTGAATCCCTATGTTACTCCCATATACTCAACCCTGAATTACTTACAAATTATCGAATACAACATCTAACTTATCTTTTGCACTGAAGTTTACACATACACAATGCAAACTTAACTATTCACCTAATCATGTATTCACCAACACGTAGAGATGAATATAACAATTAATTACTACACAACAACAATAATCAAACACTTGATCATAGTGAATCTATTTGATAAAGCATTCTTCTATGACACTGTAGACTGACATTCTGACATATCCGATACCTATCTCCTTCCCATATGTTTGTCTGCATCCTACTATTCCTTTGAATTTGTTTGTCTTCACACCATCTAAGCTTTTGGTCATGATATCTACTATTTGATCCTTTGTAGGAGTATGCACCACTTCAAGTTCCTTCTCCATTACCTTTTCTGTCAAGAAATTATAATGAATTTCTAAGTGCTTTGATCTTGCATGAAATACTAGATTTGCTGCAAGATAAAGTGAACTCGTATTATCTTCATCAATCATGGTATATCTTGATCAATGCCCAAGCTTTTGAACAAGGTCTGCATCTGTATGATCTCTTTAGTTGCTTCTACCAATCCTTTTCATTATGCTTTTTGTTGATGATAAGGCTACTTTGTGTTTCTTCTTGGAATACCAACTCACAAGCTTATCACCTATGTACACCATGTATCCATGGTTTGACCTTCTATCATCTTGACATCTTCCCAATTTGACCCTTTCACTTGCAATCGAATGTGGATCCTTTGGACAATGCATAAATTGTGAGAGGACTCCCACTACATAACTAAGATTAGGTCTTGTTAGTGTAGCATTAATCAAGCTTCCCACAAGAGATTGATATTTACTCATGTCTTTAAATTTTGCACCATCATGTTTACTAAGTTTGTGATGAATTCAAGTGGAGTTGAGGCTTCTCTACAATTCTCCATGTCAAATTTCTTTAGTAAGTTTAGAAGATACCTTTCTTCTGGCACATGATCTGCATAAGTGATTTCTATTCCAAGAAAGTATGATAACTTTCCTAGACCACTTGTCTTGAATTATTTTTCAAGTAATATCTTTACTTGTTTAATTCATTCATTTGAGGTACCTGTGATTATAAGGTCACCTACATATTTGCAAATGTAGATTGTACCTTCATCTGTTCTTTTGATGAGTAAACTTGCATCTGTTTTTGAATTTTGATATCCAAGATCATTAAGATATTTCACAAGCCTTTAATTCTAGGCTCTTGGTGCTTGATTTAATCTATATGTTGTTGTTCTTAACGTGCATACATAATTTGGATATTGAGAGTCTGCAAATCCATGTGGTTGCTCCATATATTCATCTAATATGTATTATCCATTCAAGAATGAATTCTTTATGTCAAATTGGCTCAAGGCCCATCCTTTTGAAGCTGTAGTAGCAATGATTATCCTTATGGTTGACATTTTTGCAACATGATTGAATGTCTCATCATAATCTATCCCATAAGTTTGAGTATAGCCTTTGACCACCAATCTAGCTTTGTATCTGGCTATTCTTCCATTTGAAGCTTCTTCACTTTATAAACCCATTTATTTCCAATGACTTTCTTACCATGAGGTTTTGGAAAAATTTTGCATGGCTTGTTCTCCTCAAATGCATTAACCTCTTCCTTCATCGCTTCCTCCCATTGTATCTTTCCTTTTGCTTCATCATAGTTATGAGGTTCTTCATCATCTTTGACCATATAAGCATAACTTTTATGAAACATATAAGAAGCATCATAAGAGTACCTTGTTGGTTGTCTCCTTATTTTGCTTGATGTTCTTGGTCCATCCACTTCATGTGTATCTGAATAGATTTCTTCAACAAACCTAGGTGCATCTTCGTTTCTTCTTGATCATCGAGTCCTAGACCGTTCATCTTCATACAAATTCACTTTTGATTTACCTTTTTCACTTCTTCTTACACATTTGTCTGATTCTTCAATTGTTTTACTTTGTTCTACATACAAAATTTTGCATTCATCAAATGTTACATCCTTAGAAATAAGAAATTATTTGGTTAGAGGATTCCACAATCTATAATCCATTTGGTTTTCATATTATCCAATGAAATATACTTTTTTGCTTTTGTTTCTAGATTATGGCCAAGTGGAGATGGTACATAAGCATAGGCAACTGATCCAAATACTTTACAATGATATTCATAGGGAGTCATTCCATCAAGAGTTGTAATTCTCTTCTTTAAGCATGGCCCTAGAAAACTCAAATAGGGTCCTATTCCTTCTTTCTACCACCCCATTTTGTTGAGGCGTATATTTTCAAGTTATATCTCACTCTTGATACCTCCATTCCAAAGATAATCATTGAATCCTTGGGAGAAGTATTCTCCTCCTCATCAGACCTTAACCTCTTTAACTTTTGACATGTTACTATTTCTCCATATGCATGGAAATGCTTGAAGGCTCCAAATACATATGATCTTTGCTTTAAAACCTAAAGAGTTATCCATCTTGTAGCATAATCAATAAAAAGAACACAATACCTAGAGCCATTGATTGATCCTTCTTTTTTTGGTCCCCATACATCTATATGAATGAGATCTAGTATTCCATTATGCTTGAATCCTTTCTTTTTAAATGGTAATCTATGTGCTTTTCCAATTTGGCATGCTTGAAATTTGTATACCATATGTTGATTCTCCACATTAGGTAGACCTGGAATAGATTGATTTGCCACCATATCTTTGATTCCGCTTTCATTGAAATATGCTAACCTCATATGCTAGAGGTCTAATTTTGTAATCACCTCCTCAACATGTGTGGAGAAAACTTGAACAATATTCCCTTACACTTCCAAAGTGAAGTGTTCAAATTCCTTCTTACCATATACAATTTGATTGTATCCTTTATTTGGATCTTCCATGAAAAACTCCTTCATTTATAAACCTACATTGAAATTTTTTTCAGATATTTGCCCCATACTAATCAAGTTCTTAGCTACTGTGGGAACATAAAAAACATTGGTAGACAAATTTGCTCCACTCTTGCACTTCAATTTTCTAGTTGAATGTACATTGTGCCTTGTGTTATCTTGTTTGAATCGTATGACTAGGAATGCCTTCTTCTAATTATGACATTAACTCTATATTTCTTGATAAATGATTTGAACAACTAAAGTCAATATGAAATTCCTTAAGGTCTTCTTTCTCTGATGTGTTAAATGAATTCATCATCAATGTTGTATGATTCTCATTCTATGTATCATTTGCATAATTGTAGTAGGTAGTATTGTAGGATTGATTTTGTCTCCGATTTCTTCCTCCACCTCTACCATACCCACCTCTTTGACTTTTTCATCATCTTTGAAAATGATTTTCATACCTTCCACCTCTTCCTCTAACATTTTTATTTTGATTTTGATTTGAACTTTGTTGATTATGCCAACCATCATATGCCAAATGAGCTCAAGCCATCATATGCTCCAACATGTCTTCTTGTTATTACTCTGATTACATCTACCTCTTCCATTTCCTCTACCTTTGCCTCTACCATTGCTTGTTTGTTTGACATAATTAGCTTGAGAAGTAAACTCTTCTTCTTCCTTTGCTTTATCTTTATCTCATTTCTTTTTATTTTTTGCATACATAGTAGATCTTTGTCCTTTATCTCCATCTGGCTTCAAAGCTTGCTCAAACGTGAGCATCAATCCAAGCAGTTGATTTAGATATGATAAAAAATGATTTGATGAAAGTACAATTGACAAGAAAAAAGGTTTCCAACTTTCATCTCCTCTAAAACCTATAAGTAATTGTGCAATCAACTTATGATCTTCAATGTCTTCATCTATAGATCCAAGGCTATCTACCAAGTCTTTTATCTCAGTGAGATAATCACTAATGCTTTGACTCTGCTTCCTTTTTAATGTTGTAAATTCTCATCATAAGCTAGCTTTCCTAGCTTTAGTAGTGTTTTGGAAGATATCTTCCAATGCACTCCATATACCTTCTTCTATTTCCAAGCCTTTGATGTGCGGCAACAAGTGATTTGAAATTGTGTTTTAAATATAAGCTCTTGACTTGCATCCCTCTTCTCCCATAACTTTAAAGCTTCTAACTCTTCTCTTTTAGGTCGAATATCATCTTCAATTATAGAATTTTCTTCCTCATTTGTTATATAAACCATGAGATCATTACTCATAAGTAAGGCCTCCATTCTTCATTACCCAAGTAGGATAATTACCTCTGTCCAATTTATCAATGGATATATGATATTCCATGAAATCCTTGTTTATGTCACACTTATGAGATTAAGGTTGAAAGAATTTTTTTTGTAGATTTTTATACTCGAGAATGATTCTGAAGTGATCCTCTAATGCTTTTGATGTTAAATGCTTCAACCTTCAGCTTCTCAATGAAAACTTCCAAGACTTTGTATGTTTTCAACTCCTATGCTCTCTAGGACCTTCTCACTTTGATACCACTATTTGATGTGTAAAAAATCACAAGAAATAAGCTAATGTGATTTAGAAGTCCTCTAGAATCATCATCAGCTCAGAATTACTTCAAAATATGAAGACTTTATCACTTTATGCAAAAAGTGTGATCACTTACTCTCTCTGAACATGTGCCTTTTTACTTCAAAAATTTAGCTTTAGTTTCACTTCCGATTTGTTTCGAATATTCAAGATTATTATAGAAGTTGTCTCATACAGTAAATGAGTGATTCCAATAAGTACGCTAAATATTTACCTCATAATTATCTTCATTTTTGCTATGAAGTTGAACTATATCTAAAATTGCTTTAAATTTGATTCAAGTTTACATACATGTAATATTAAGCTTGGTTCTCTAAGCACACATCTCATTTTGTAAGGATCTTATAGTTACTTGTAGCTGATGATCCTAGCTTTCAAGTGATGTATCACCCATAAAAAAATTTACACAATACTTTGAGATCTCACTCTAAGAAGTTCATGAAAACTGGTGCCTACTCCTTGTAGCTATCAATTGCCATACATATAGTTATAAATTGACTATGATCTCTTCACACACTAAGAACTGACTCAATTCCTTCTACACAAGGATTGATTTACTATTAGGGAAGGTATGTACAAAATGGTTTTTCTTGATTCAACTCATAACATTAGAAAGATCTCTAACTATGAAGGACCTTTCTTCACAACCTCTCATCTTGAATATCTGGATTGCCTATACACAATTTTAGGACTTCTAATCGGGTGAATGACTTGCAATTCTACATTTTTTATGATTCTAATTGACTTATATATATTTAGATCTTATATTTATACTACTCAAACTCATGAATTTGAAACTTCTTGAACTATTCTGGATCCAACATCTAAGTATATGATACACGCGAATTTGTTCCTTCACGTAGGCGTGGTTTTGAATGTCCAAGCTTCATAATCTTTTTGCTCTTCCTTCCTTTACTTATGTCTTCATTGATTAACTTCATATACTTCATGTATTCATTGTCTGTTAGTGAGTGAACCTCCAACATGATTATCGTTCTTTAAGTGATCTGTCAGCCACTCCCAAAGTTAGGGCTTAAGTTGCAATAGCTCCCAAGACTCAATGTGCAATGAAATTTTGCATTTTTGAGCTCTTTCATGGCTTGTGATTTTTCCTCACTAGTTGTTAAACTTTTGAGTCTCATGGTAGGAGCATGATGAATACAAAAGGTTTTTTCATATGCTCTAGAATAGTTGGGCAAAGTTTTTAAACTAATTGCATCATCTCTTATTATACTTAGGCTCAAGTTCCCTCCAACACAGAGGAAGTTTCCAATGCATATGGATTTTTTTGAGAGTCTATCTCCATGAATGGAGGTTGATCTTTAATTTCTTTGTTCCATCGAGGCTCTTTCACTTTTGCCTAAAGATCTTGAAGCCAATGGTCATTCACTTTTGGATCCTTACAATCAATATTATGTTCATTGTCATCTTGTATTGTTCCTACATGAGGTCTATTCTTCTATAGGTTTTCTTCTCCATTCACTTTGTTAATGAGTCATAAGAAGTCACTTATAGATCCAGCTAGAATGTAATAGAAAGCTCCAAGGGAATGTGTCACTTCTCAAAAGGCATTTGGCAACTGCACATGAAGAAAACAAGAGGTTGCAGCAACAGAACCAAGATAACTTGGCAACCACAATTGAGAACACCAATGGCATGCCGATAGGCCCATTAAAGACTCTTTATGCATGTCATGCACAAATAAAGTACCTCCTAGCTTGCCATAAACAAACTTTCAGATAAATGTTCTCAACCGAGTTCTGGGAATACCACTCAAAAGTAATCATATCAAAGCCCACCTACCTATTGTAACTCTTAGCTGTTGAACAAGCTATCCAATCAGAGCAATATAGGATGCCATATCCAGAAGTCCTAGGTGCCATCGATTGGGAGCAGCTCAAGACAAATATTGCAAGTGGAATTTGGATAAGAGAACATGAGATGGCAGAACACATCTTACAATACTAGACAAAACAATCTCTCTAACAAGGGTCTATCATGGACGACAGACACGAGAGGGTGGGAGTGTTACTATCAAGCCAGGATTGAGTCAACAAGGAATTCTTAGATAAGAGATTCCGAAAGAAGACTAGGGTGGGATTCATAGGCAAGGTAGTCAATGCATATCTCATAGTGAATAGGCCCAACCAAGTTCCTTTTTCAAAACAATCACGTAGTCAACAATGATTTTTATCACTACACCTCATTTGTAAATATTCATTTTTGGTAGTATCAACTCTATTTTTTTCAAGACAAGGATTCATCAAGCTTGAGGAGTATTAGGAGAACCCATCTATCCATTTCCATAATTTTTAGAGCTCGTTTGAGCCTCCAATCAGTGTAGGAACCTAATTTTTAAGTAGGTCAGATATTATGTCTGAACTAGGCCAATGCTAGTAAAAAAACTATAAAAAGATCTAGGAAGCTCAATTTTGGGGTTAGCTAGTGGGAGATTGAACTTGTTATTGAGCATTGTTTACTTTCTTTGCACTTGCTAACAAAAGATTCCATTTTTCTACTCTTTGTCTTTTCTTGTCTGTGTATGTGTGTGTGTCCTAGTGTGCTTCTCGCTCACTCACTTGTGCATTCCACTTGTTCATGGTCTTCATACCATGCTCACGTCTCCACGGATTGACATTTACGAGGTGGATCTCCTTAAATTGGTACTCCAATTATGTTAGAGTTACAATAAACATATATACAAGCACGAGGAGAAAAACCTCTAAAGAGGGAAATTGTCCCCTAGTGGTAATAAGACTGTTCACACACATCACTACCAAAATATATTAACTAATCTCCCCTGAAGTGACGCCATGAACAAGGAACTAGCAACCATGTAAAAAGAGGTTCCAAGCTATGTGAAATGAAATCCATCCACAAAAGGAAGTAAGCCCAAAGCTTTGCAAAAAAGATTCAAACTTCCCCCTAGGTAAAGCTTTTGTGACAAGGTATGAAACATTATCATGTATGGGTAAATTAGAAACTTACCTCTCCAACAGAGATTCTTTCCTTGATATAATGATAGTGCACCTCAACATGCTTTCTGCGAGCATGGAGCACAAGGTTCCTCACAATTTCCAATGCACTCTGACTATCAGTAAAGATGTTGGTGGGAGAAGACTGACCAACAACCAAATAAGCCAAAAATTATTTGAGCCACACACACTCAACCATAGTTGTGAAAGCTATCTTATATTGAGCCTCACAAATAGAAGTGGCCATAGTAGCTGTTTCTTGCTCAACCAAGATATGCATGAGCTACAAATCATGAAGCAAAAACCACTTGTGGACATATGAATGTCATAATAACCAACCCAATTTGAGTAAGAGAAAGCATGTAGATTTGATACCAAGGATCCCCCTTTAGGAAAAAAACAACCCAAGTTGTCTGGTACTTCTTAGGTACCAAAATATGCACTTAACAACCTACAAGTTTTTGACATCCACGCGATGCATAAACTTACTCATATGAGAGAAAACAAACTAAATCCACTATGTATATCTGGTCCATAAGGCAAAATTTTTTATAGTAATTAGTGTCGGGGCTTCACTCACTAATTAAGCATAAAGACGTGAAGACATAAGTGTTGGAGATAAATGTCTACGGAAGCACGTGAACAACACAAGGAAGGAGAAGAAGCTTGAAGCACAACACACAATACTGAATGTATTACTCGAGAATGTACAAATATAAGTAGCCCATTAGGGCAATAGGCATATATACAAGCCGGGGGAAAAAAACCTCCTAAAGAGGGAAAAAAGTGCCCCGGCGGTCCTAGAGCGTTCACACACATCACTACCTAAATATATCAACAAATCCCCCTAGGAGTGATGCGGTGAACAAGTAGCTGGCACTCATGTATAAGGAAGTGCCAAGCTATGTGGAAGTCACTCCACAAAAGGAAGTAAGCCCAAAGCTTTGCGGAAAGGTTCAAACTTCTTCCTGGGCAGAGCCTTCGTGAAAAGGTATGCAATGTTCTCCTACGTGGGCACATATGCCAAGCTGATCTCCCCAGTAGAGAACCTCTTGATAATGCACCTCAATGTGCTTAGTGCGAGCATGGAACACAGGGTTCCTCGCAACTGCCAATGCACTCTGACTATCAGTGAAGATGGTGGTGGCAGAATTCTGACCAACACCCAAATCAGCCATAAGGCGTCTGAGCCACACACACTCAACAGTAGCTGTGAAAGCTACCCTATACTCAGCTTCACAACTGGAAGTGGCCACAATAGGCTGCTTCTTGCTCAACCAAGATATACATGAGCTACCAACCCTGAAGCAAAAGCCACTAGTGGACACATGAGTGTCATAGCAACTGTAACATAATCCTGGTAGGAGATGGTTGAACCACACCTTAAGAGAGAGGATTAGGAAGTAATCCTCAACCATGGCTTTTGGGGCAAGTGGTTAGCCCATCACATTCCTAACCAAGAGGTTGTGAGTTCAATTCCTTACATTGGTATCAGAGCCTAGGAAGTAGGCTTGGGCAAGGTGGAATGATCCAATGGCCTCTAAAAAAGGCGCTTGGGCATCCTCTATGTGAAAGGGTAGGAATTGTGGAAGGCGCGCACGTCTGTTTCAAGGATGGGCCTTATAATGATTGGGGTGTATCTCTCAATCCGTAGGTCGGATTGAGGCGTGTAATATACCGTTGGAAAGCTCTCAGAACGAACTTTCCAATGAGCTAGCTTGGAAGTGTGAATTCCTTGGGAATCCTTGGGTGGCACTTAATTGAGTGTTCAAGATACCAAGCATGGGTGAGAACAAGGTTCAAGACTAAGGTTGAGAACAAGGGCTCGAGACACCAAGGTTGCGAACAAGAAGGTTCAAGACACCAAGGTTGAGAGCAAGGGTTCAAGAGACCAAGATTGCGAACAAGGTTCAAGAAACTGTGCGAGGTTGAGGAACATCAATTCAAGGGCACCTAGGGAGTTCAAGGGACTGATCACCGAGGCTAGAGGGATACAAGAGTAGATCATTGAGGACAATGATTGACCAAGGGGGGAAGAATGTAACATAATCCTGGTAGGAGATGGTTGAACCACACCCTAAGAGAGAGGATTAGGAAGTAATCCTCAACCATGGCTTTTGGGGCAAGTGGTTAGCCCATCACATTCCTAACCAAGAGGTTGTGAGTTCAATTCCTTACAGCAACCAGCCTAATTACAGTTAGAAAAAGCATGCAAATCTGGCAATAGTGATCCCCCCTTGGGGTAAAACAACCCAGGTAGGCGAGTACCACTCAAGTAGCGAAATATGTGCTTAATTGCCTGCCAATGCTTGACTCCTGGGCAATGCATAAACCTGCTCATATGTGAGATAGCAAATGGAATATCTGGCTGAGTAATGCATAAGTAAATCAAGCATCCAACAACCTACTGATAGAGAACAACATCAAATGCATCTCCAACATCATGAAGACTCAAACGTAAACCCGTCTCCATAGGAGTGGCAATAGGCTTACAGTCTTCAAGGCCAAAATGCTGCAATAATGTGTCAATATATTTCGTTTGACACAAAGCCATTCCACCATCAACTTGCATAAATTGAATGCCCAAATAGTGATGCAAATGCCCCAAATCAGACATCTCAAATGAGGCATGCAAATCAGCCTTAAAATTAGCAATATGCCTCTCATGAGGACCAGTGAGCAGCATGTCATCAACATAAACCATCATGAGCAAAAGTACATCATTAGCACGCTTAACATATAAGGTGCTTTCAGTTGGACTATTCTCAAAACCATGTGCAATCAGATAGGCATGTATCTTCTCATACCAAGCACGTGGTGCTTGCTTTAAACCATATAATGCCTTCTTTAACCTGCACACCTGGTTTCATGCCCTTTTTGCACAAAGCCACGGGGTTGAAAAACATACACTTCTTCATGCAAGTCACCATTCAATAAATGCAATTTTAATGTCCAACTGATGTACATTCCAACCATGATGGGCTGCAAGTGCACAAATGCTCTGAACAGTAGTCATACGGCATGTAGGTGCAAAGGTCTCATCAAAATCAATGCCTCTTTCCTGCGCATAACCCTTTGCAACAAGCCTAGCCTTATACCTGTCAACTGTACCATCAGGTTTACACTTTAGCTTGTATACCCACTTAGTGCCAATGGCCTTCTTGCCAAGAGGCAAGTCACATAAAGACCAAGTACCATTCTTCATTATTGCATCATATTCAGATTGCATAGTAGCCATCCAATTTTCTGAATTTTGTGCTTCATCAAATGAAACGGGCTCATTCTCATCACAGAGACTAGATGCAGCCATAGCATAGCAATCTGATACAAAAGAGGCACTATGAGAGCCTGATCGAGTACGATATGACAGAGGTGCATCTAATTTGCTATCACGCAAAGTCTGCAGCAGCCATTTTGGCATAGTTTTTGCATGCTCAATATCATCTCTCTCATCAACTAGTGCATCATCTAAATCTGCATCAGAAATGGAATGATCTGCATCATCACATGAAACCTGGAAAGGCTGAGAAGTTGCCTCATTAGGACCAGCACTAGACTGTCCACCTGTAAAAAGAGGCAACAAGGTATCATACATGTCTTTGGAGCTAACAGATGTCTCCTTCGTACATGAAAGCAATGGTTGAATAGCATCTTCCACAAAAACAACATCACGGCTAACTAGAATGCATTTAGTCTGTGGATGATACAAACGATAGCCTTTACTTTCAGAACTGTACCCAACAAAAATACATTTTACTGCTTTATCATCCAATTTTTTGCAATGTTGTTCAGGCACTAATGCATATGCCAAACAACAAAAAACACGCAGATGAGCAACAGATGGCTTTCGATCATGCCAAGCCTCATATGGAGTGATAGACTGCAGCGCTTTAGTGGGATACCTGTTAAGTACATATGTTGCACACATGACAGCCTCAAGCTAGAAGCTATGTGGTAAAGCCTGACTCTTGACCATACACCTCGCCATCTCCATGAATGACCTGTTCTTTCGTTCAACAACTCCATTCTGTTGAGGTGTATATGGCACTGTACACTGGTGTTTTATCCCACGTTCAGCCAGAAATGCATTAAAATCAGAAGACATATATTCCCCCCCTCGATCAGAATGGAGGGTGCCCATTTTACATGCTGACATATTTTCAGCCAAAACCAAAAACTATTTGAAGCACATAAACACTTCGGACTTTGCCACTGTACACTGGTGTTTTATCCCACGTTCAGCTAGAAATGCATTAAAATCAGAAGACATATATTCCCCCCCAAAAACTATATGGCACTGTACACTGGTGTTTTATCCCACGTTCAGCCAGAAATGCATTAAAATCAGAAGACATATATTCCCCCCCTCGATTAGAATGGAGGGTGCCCATTTTACATGCTGACATATTTTCAGCCAAAACCAAAAACTATTTGAAGCACATAAACACTTCCGACTTTGCCTTAAATGGATATGCCCATGCATGCCTGGGAAAATCATCGATGAAAGTCACAAAGTAAAGATAATTTCCAAAAGAAGGTGTCTGTATGGACCACAGACATTACTATGTACAAGCTGCAATTTCTGAGTAGCCCGAACTGAACCATCTTTTGGAAAGGATGAATGCTCCATTTTGCCCAAAATACAGCCTTCACAAACATGTTTTCCAAGTGCCTCAAGTTTGGGCAAAGAGGACACCATTTTCAGATTTCTGTAGGCATAGCAAACTAGCAAAATTCAGATGACCAAAGCGTGCATGCCAAAGCTTTGCATCTGACATAGCCTGAGAATCATTTACTGCACATGCCAAATCATTTACAAATGTTTCATAGTCTATGAGCTTATACAACCCACTACATAAAATGCCAGAAGCAATAATCACATCGCCATTTGACAGATCATGAACTGTACACCTATCATCAACAAATTTCACAACCAAGCCAATCTTGGCTAATGCGGAAACTGATAACAGGTTCTTCTTGATCCCTGGCATAAATAAAGCATCTGACAAAGTGAAAGAACTACCATCAGTAGTAGTCAAAATGATCTTACCAACTCCCATAACAGGATAAGAGGAGTAGTTGGCGCATGTAACAATATTCCCTGTAGGGGCAAGCTCAAGTGAAGAGAAGAAACTACGCTGCAAGGTAATATGTTTGGTCGCCCCACTATCAACATACCAAACATCTGAGTCTATTGCAGACATGCAGTGCTCATGAGAAGATGGGTCAAAACTGCAGACAATAGTAAACGCCCATTCTTCTTCCTGCACAAGATTAACAGACTCTGTTTTTGGTGTAGAGGCCTCTGCAACAACCACTCCAGCCTCTTTCTTCTTTGCCTCTTTAGTAGCCAGTTTTGGATAGTTCTTTATGATATGATCATTCCCTTTATAGTACTTACAAAACAATTTCTGCTTTTCTAATTTCTTCTCATCTTTATCTTCCTTCTTCGAATATGCAGAATTAGCAGATTTTTGCTTACTAGTTGAAGAGCTCCATTTTCCTTTGCCCTTCTGACTAGCCAGGAAAGCTTGATCTGCAACTCGCAGAATGGACCTGTTCTGCCTGGACTGACCTTCCTGCAACAGAATAGAGACTAACTTCTCAAATGATAAGGCATTCGAATTGCCTTTCATCATCAAACGAAGAGTAGAAGCAAAACTCTGATATGAATCAGGAAGACCATTCAGAATGGTATGCACAAGTGAGCTATCTGGTATAACCTCATCAACAGAAATCAATTGTTCCTTCAAATCTTTGATCTTTGTTAGGAAACTATCCATAGAATCACCTTCATTCATGTGTTCACTCTCCAACTGTTTTCAGAGGTAAGCAACACGAGCCTCACTCCTAGCTTGGTACAATGTGGTAAGTGTATCCCAAGCATCCTTAGCTATTCTGCAAGAGCAAATGTGAGGAATAATGGCACGTTTGACAAACAAAGCTATCAATGCATGTGCCTGGGCATCTCTGCCATCCCAATGAATCTGCTCTACAGTAGGTGCAGTAGAAACTGTAGCACGAATAGGAATATGCAGAATATCATCATCTTCGACACCTTTTGCCTGACCTTCTGTACCTGCAGTTGTAACAGCTGCAGGTGTAATAGGACATTTTTCAACACCTTGCACAATGTTCCAGAGTCCTTTTGCAACCAATACATGTCACATCATATAAGCCCATAATGGGTAATTAGTACCATCCAACTTATCCTCAACAACCAACATACGGAATACATCACTGCTTTCAGCCATGGCCGGTGACTAAAATACCTTGATGCAGGAAATTGATTGTATCTGAAAAAGTTGAACAGAACTACCCAGACGAATTTCGCTAGACCTATAGCAGACTTTGAGATGCTTATACTGGTGAACAGAAACTAGTATATAACTTTGGCACAAAAAGACGAAATAGCTTGCATAAGCACTGTAATAGTGCGTTGAGAGGTCGAAATGAGCTCAAATCGCGATTTTGGCACCACTGAACGAAGCCGTTTTGATCTCAAAAACACGCTGAGTATGCTCACCAAAATTCGTGCGATTCTGAGACTGCAACCGAAGGAGTGTCGAGGTGCCCTAGATGAAGCGACGACCTGCTTTGATACCAATTGTTTGGACGTCTACGGAAGCACGCAAACAGCACAAGGAAGGAGAAGAAGCTTGGAGCACAACACACAATACTAAATGTATTACTAGAGAATGTACAAGGATAAGTAGCCCATTTGGGCGATAGGCGTATATACAAGCCGGGGGAAAAAACCCTCCTAAAGAGGAAAAAAGTGCCCCGACAGTCCTAGAGTGTTCACACACATCACTACCTAAATATATAAAAAATAAGTGGAAGAAGAAGGACAAAAGAGCTGTGGAATTTGGACACTTAGAAATTATGCCCATATGAAGGGACAAATTCATACATGCAATATAGTGATGAAATTAGGTTCAAAATTAGTCTAAAAATTTTAGAATTATGAGTTTGAGAGATAGGAGCATATAGATTAATTGTATATAATTTAATTGGAGAGAGAGAAAGATATATGAACTCGATTATAAGTGCTAAGATAGTAGAGAGGCATTCATGTATTTTTTGAGAGAGATGGTGGTGAGAGTCATTCATAGATACAAATCTTTCTATGGCTATGAGTAGAATGAGGCTAAGAAATTTTGTAAACATCTTCTCTAATAGCAAACACATGTTTTTGTAGAAGTTTTTGAGTTAATTCTCCTTGTATGAAGAAATCTAAGTGATCTCATAACTGTATGAATGTTAGTTAAAAGTTACGAGTTTTCTAGTGCAGATTTCATTGATCTTCTAAGAGTCATATCTCAGAGTATAGTGTAAAGCTTTTGATGAGTAATAGTTCATTTTAAAGATACCATCCTTAACTACAATTGACCAAAATATCTTTAAAAAATGAGAAGTGTGCTTAGAGAAATAATATTAACAATGAAGGCATGTCAAATCGATGAAGGCAATTTTCAGATTTCAAACAATGTAACTTCTGAAGACATTTCAAGTTATTTGCAAGTAATTACTTGAAATTTTTGCTTGGAATGTGTTGCCTAGTATATGTAAGAACTTCTACTAATCATTGAGCATAATAATCCTTAAGATTCAAGTCAAATCAAAGAAGAATTGAAGCTAGAAGAAAAGCTACAACTTCACAAAGAGTAAATGTTTATATTTACTTTGGAAAGTGTTAAAGATTTGAAAGTTTGAAGCTTTGATGAGTTAATGGTCATTATAAAGGCTTTCTAATATCACATTAGATTGGTTCTTATGATGTTTCATACATCAACAAGTGGTATCAGAGCAGAAAGATCCCAAAGAATAGAAGAAGGTACATATACAAGAGATCTTGAAGAGCTTTCATTGGAAAGTTGGAAGCTGAAGCATTTAACAACAAAAGGAATCAGAGAACTACTTCGAAGTCATCCTCAAGGGTGAATATCTACAAAAGGTATTAATCTTCAAACCTTAAACTCATAGGTTGCAATAGAAGCAAGAAGATCATGGCAGATCATATCTCTATTGACAAATGCTTGGGAGGTTACCGAAGACAAACAAAGGGGGAGTAACTTATGGCAAATTTGGTGGGTTTCCAGGTGATGATCCGGATGCGCATATGTGCACCTTTGAAATCAATTACACAATGTTAAATAATCGAGATGGCCCAAAATATAAGGCCATAGTGTTCCGGTCCACATTAATTAATGATGCAACAAGATGGCTCACTGAATTTGACATCAATCATTTTCGGCGGTATGAGGACGTTAAGAATGCATTTCTCCATCACTTTTGGTTAAAGAAGAACACTGCCGAGATATTTGATTATCTGCAAACCAACAGACAAAAGGTGAACCAGAGCGTGCAGGACTATGCTACCCTTTTTCACACACATCATTGGCAATTACCCCAAGCACACACAAATTTACCCAATGATGTCATCATGTAGTGGTTCATAAATGGGCTCAATCCCCAATTGTGACATGTCATGATCATCTGCGGTGTCGGTGGCATGACGTTAGATGCGGTCATTGCGATGACATTACAATTGGAGCATAAAGTCAGAGGATTTACAGAAGAATTAGAATGGCTAAAATCCGGCAAGAACAGAAGCGATGAACCCTTGAGGTAGATATATTATACTAAATGCAAAAACCCCAGCCATGTGGCAGCCAATTGCACACTCAATCAAATCCATTGTGCCATTTGCGACATAGCTAGTCACTTTACACAGTCCTATCCATATAATGCCAAAATGCAAAATCAATTGACAGTCAATACAATACTTCAAGAACAGGGAGAACCCACTACAAGTTATGTACTGCCACACTTACGAAACACATCATATTCTGCCTATACCAATTACAGAACACCGTGAACAGGGAACTTCAATCAACCTCGATGGAATCAGGGCCAAGCTAGCAACAGTATGGTAGTACCCCCACCATGATGTCATTTTCATCAAAGTGGGCCCAAATAGAATGTCAATTTTTTCTAGATCCTATCCTAGTGACCCAACAAAAGGTTGAGCAATTAGTGAAGCCTATAGGAGAGCCAGCATAACTAGAGCCAATCACTTCACTAGACACCATATGGGAAGTGACCAATCCCAACATGGCATGGGAAGTTTTCGCAAAGGCACCAATCACTATTCCATTAGAACAATTACTAACTTTGGTCCCTGGTATTCAACAGCAGTTTCGGTAGCAAGTTTACCCAAGTTAGACCCAAGCACTAGCTACGACTACAATCAATCAAGAGTCCGATTCTATGATAGATCATGCAGTCCCACTAATCACCGTATGATTTAAAAATCATAAAATCATGCAAGTACTTATTGATGGTGGGTTTGGTGTTAACATAGCCACTACGACAATATGTAAAATGTTAGGCTAGAATCACATAGAACCATTTAATTTTTTCATAAGAATGGCTGACCATTCAAGAGTCCACCCAATGGGTTTACTACACGATATTCCTAGCACACTACAGGAAGTGGTGTTTAACATTACCTTCATAATCATGGATCTCCCTGAATCTAGTCTTGATTACAACCTTTTGTTTGGTCAACCTTGGCTAAAGCAGGCCAAATTCCTACAAGATTGGTCCTCTCACAAACTTATTTTTAAATGCAATCATCGTAAATATGTTGTCCCTTTGGATGACATTAAACCATTTGAAATTCATGCATGACTTTAGGTAGATGAACCTGTCCATATGTTGGATGGATTATCAGATGATGAAGAAAATGCTTTTTTGGCCACCAATAGTGACTTACTATCTCTCGCAATAGTAGATTTATAGCAAGTGCTAGAACAATGGTCTCCAACAACCTATATGGTACAACCTCTTATAGATGAATCTTTAGATGAAGCCAGGAATTAGTGGACATTGCGGATTTTTAGCATCCCTTTCAGTCTAAGAGTGACCCTACCACTGCACGATAGTTGTATGTACTAGAAGATCAGCTGGTGACTTGTTGCCTGGGGGATGAAACTAACCCATGACCTGTTAAAATAAAAGCTCGTCTAGATAATGCCTTCTAGAGTGACCTTTTGACTCTGCTAAAGGATTTTACGGATGCTTTTGCATGGGACTACCAGGATATGAAAGGCTTAGACCTTAGAATTTATCAGCATTGGGTTGTATTGAAACTGGATGCTCGTTCGATAAAGTAGCAAAGTTACCGAATGAATCCCAATTATGCGCAACAAGTTCAGGAAGAGATAGATAGATTACTTCGAGTTGGTTTCATTGTTCCAGTAGAGCATGCTGACTGGATTTCATTGATTGTTAGAATAAACAACTAAGGATATGTGTAGATTATAGGAAATTGAATGCAACAACTATCCTCGATCCCTTTTCGTCACCTTTTATAGGCAGCATGTTAGATGATGTAGCTAGAAGAGAAATGTTTTCATTTTTATATGGATACAATGACTACAATGAAGTCAAAATGGCCAAGACCGATATACCCAGGACTACATTCATCACTAATTAGGGGGTTTATGAGTGTACGATGATGTGGTTTGGTCTGTGTAATGCACCTAATACTTTTCAAGGATGCATGAATCTTTTCACCAAACCTAACAACTTTTGATGTATACTTACTTCGATGATGTTTCCTTGTCCATTTATACTAATGCTCATTTACAACACTTGTGCTATTATTTTCTTAATGTTGAGAGTACCATCTTTGCTAGAATCCCCACAAGTCTATTTTTTCCATCACCTGCGGTAAACTCCTAGGACATATCATCTCCAAACAAGGTACTCAGGTTGATCCTGATAAAGTACATGCTACTTTGAATGCTCCACCACTCAAATCTCCTAAGAAAGTTATGTGCTTTTTGGGTCAAATTTGCTGGCATGGCTGTCAACTTCGATGGCTGGCCCATTTGACTATACCCCTCACCTCACTGACCACCGTTGCTCCTCGACAGTTCCACTGGACTAAATAGTGTCAGACCAATTTCGTGCATTTAAAAACACTTTTAACAAAGGCCCCAATATTATAGGCACCTAATTGGGTGCTCCCATGTCATGTTTTCATTGTTGCTTCTGATATTGCCATCGGTAGTGTCTTAATGCAATGCTAGGATAAGTGGTAGTGCCCCATATATTATGCTAGTTGTCGACTTGCACTGATCAAGAGGAATTACTCAATCATCGAGTGAGAATACTTAGGGTTGATTTAATCCATTAAGAAGTTTTGGCACTACCTCTTGGGTCGTAAGTTCACATTCCATGTGGACCATTTTTCTCTAGCTTAATTATGCTCTAGCTTATCTAGTCCCGCAACAAAACTTGGGAGGCCATTTGGCTCACCGGGTTTTACTTTTGCAGGAATTCGATTATGATGTTGTCCATCATCCTAACTCTTCACATGCCATTGCAGAATTCTTATCCCGATTGGATTTTGCTGAAGCTCCTTCTTTGCCTCCTATATATATGACTATAGCTCCCCCTTAGTCTTCGGTTCCAGTGCATATTGATGACTCCTACTATGACAGGTTAATGATCTTCCTCACCATTGGCTGTCCTCTTGGGCCTGTCTCAAATACGACCCGACAAAAGTTAGCTATCTATAGTTGATGTTTTTGCATCATTGTTGGCCAACTTTATTATGCCAACCCTTCTCGTGTTTGGCTCTGATGCATTCCTACCCATGAAGTTCAGTATGTGATTGTGATGGCTCACTCTATACCCTCCACTGGTCATTTCTCTGCAGATCTAACCTATAAAAAAAAATTACAGAGTGGCTTATGGTGGCCCACTATGCAACGTGATATCTATATCTGTGTTAAATAGTGTGATGCTTGCCAACACACCATCCAATAATTGTACCGACACTATTTTCTGCTCCAGCTTGTCTTATCACTAGAACCCTTCCAGAAATGGGGGGCTAGACTTTTTGGGGCCTATTACACCACCGGCCATCTCAACTACTAATCGTTATATCTTAACATGTACTAACTATGCCACTCGGTGGGATGAGGCTTAGGCTGTTTGGTCTGCCACAAGTTGCCACAAAATGTCTCACCCCTGATGTCTTCCCTAGATTCGATTTACCTTTGGAAATTATTTTTGATTGCGGAACACACTTTGTTGATTCCCTCATATAGGCTTTAACTCAGTCCTTCCATAGTCTTCATAAATTTAGTACTCCCTATTACCTGCTTGCCAATGAATTGGCTGAAAGTACAAACAAAACTTTGCTCACTATGCTTAAGAAACTGATCATGGAATGTCCTGAGCAGTGGGATCAATTGCTCCCCTCTGTCCTCTAGGCCTATCAGACAACCTATAAAGTCTCTACTGGGAATACTCCTTTTAAGCTTGCCTATGGACTAGAAGCAATTGCCCCTATGGAACTAGTTGTGCCCAATCTACGTGTGGCCATTGAAAAGAAATTATTGCCTGCTACCTCTTTTTCTACTAGCCTCAATGATTTGCATTCGTTGGATGAACAATGATGTGAAAGTTTTTTGTTGCTGCAAGAAGTCCAACTCCGTCAGGCTCAGACTCACGATTGATTTTTGCGGACTCCTATATTTGAAGAGGGACAATTAGTGCTATTTTATAATCCTAAGTCTGATAGAGCTATAGGGAAATTCAAGCTCTGATGGTTCGCACCATACCAAATTTTGCCAAAATCGGGTCCGACAACTTTTGGATTGGAGACTTGATTAAAAATCCGGTGAATGGTTCCAAGTTGCACCCTTTTTGTCTACCTCTCGTATCATTAATCATTGCATTGCCACACATGTCTCATGATTTTCATGACAATTATGACAAATCACCCCAACATGCACTCATCATTCCGTTCATCCATCTGTGCAATAACAGTGTGATGCCAACTATTTGTTTTGAACCCTATATTGGACATTTTGTCGTTCTTCACTTTGTGAGTGTGTGCTTGCATTGATTATCGTTGTGCTCTGTGTTTGCTTCGCTCGCTGCCTGCACTCATGGAGATCTTAGCTCCATTCGAACCCCTCACTACTGTAATGACAGACGACATGTAGGCCTTTCTGCAATCTCGTTGCCTCATGAAATTCTGTCTCCTGTAATGGGATGCTATTGGAGCTCATCTTGCTGTAGAGAGGATAATCTGCAATATTGCCATTGAGCCCACCAATGCTGCTCATTGGACTATTCTGTGGAATAGCCAAGAGCTCAGCACTACCACTACGGAGGTGGGACAACATTTTTTTCCTTCCCACCGAATGGCTGGCATCTATCCCTGCCTTATCCCATGCTTCTATGGAGCAACTATTTCCCAGACATGGCTCAAATGAGTACCCCATCAGTTGGCCACTTGAGCTTGAACACTCCATCTTGAATTTTTTTGTGTTAGTGCTAAACCTTCAACACCCACCATATGGAATCTCCAGGCGGTTCTACTCCCTCATCACCGTGGCCACCCAATAGTAGATAAATTGGTCATTATTTTTGTTTAACCACATCCATCATGAGTGCCAAATGATCATACGATAGTTGGATATGGGTAACCATCCAAAAATGCGATTACCCTTCCTCCTCTCCATCTTGTATCTAGAGTGTTCCCCATTGGCACCTATGTAATCCTAGTTCCGTGCTCTTTTGCCTAGCAGTGCATCCTGTCTCATGAAGAAGAAGAAGAAGAAGAAGAAGAAGAAGAAGAAGAAGAAGAAGAAGAAGAAGAAGAAGAAGAAGAAGAAGAAGAAGAAGAAGAAGAAGAAGAAGAAGAAGAAGAAGAAGAAGAAGAAGAAGAAGAAGAAGAAGAAGAAGAAGAAGAAGAAGAAGAAGAAGAAGAGAGCATCAATGTTCTCCTACATCGCCTGCGACACCACCAAGTGATTGTGTCTTCCTCTTCCAACACATCCACAGCTGAAAACCACCCTCCATCCCCACCCCGTTCACCATCTGCCCCTCTTGAGAACAATTTGAGACTTGTCCCTCTTACTTGACTCGACGTTGAGATGACGGTGACCACCCCACCCGATCACAACCAAATGAAAAACCCTGCCTTGCCTCCACCCTTGTCACCCCCACCTATCTCCCATGCACTTATCCATTCTGAACCCTCCCCTCAGTGTAGCTCATCTACCTCTTCTCCCTCCTACTCACCCCCTCATCACCCTCTGGCTGGTTCACTCCTACATCCCTAGTCTCTCCATGGAATAAGATTCCATCTTTGGTTGATGAAGAACAATTTGTGGTGAAACTCACCGTTCTGCCTGCACCCCATGAATAGCACTACCAATTCGGCATCAACGAGTTCGCCGGTCTACATGAGTTTAGTAGGCTTAGTGCTTACTTTCTCCATCTCCAAGCCTTAATCACCTAAGACATTGATCAAGTCAACCGCACTTGCACCAACCTACAAGCCTAAAATCATTGACTCTAGTCCCAACTCCACCAGACTTAGGACTCTTCCCATCAACAACATTTTGAAGTACAACAATTGTTCGATGCTCTCTGGATGGAGTCACGATAGACGATGAATTTCAAATCCTTTTTTGAAGAAGCCCAGCATGTTCCATACACCTACAAGAAGCAGGCCATGAACCTCGCGCAGGCTAACCATCACCACCTGCAAAAAACCTAGGACCTATAGAAAGAAATAATGGTGAAAGATGCAACCATCAATGAGTAACAATGCCAATTAAAATCCAAAGTCAAAGATCATGTGTTGTTGTAGCAAATAGCCACTGCTCTTTGAGAAACCAATGAGCAATTCTCACTGCAACTCAGCCAACATGATGTGCAACTCCCGTCCCTGAATCAGTAGGTCATTGCACTACAGCCCATACTTGAAGAGGAACATACTTTAAAGGCAGAAGCTACACAATTGGCTTCTGAGCAACTTCAAGGTTTACAGACCTAGTTGGAAGTGGCTATTCTTCATCGGAAATAAGCTGAACAACATGCCGCTGATGAACGTCAATGTCAGAGACTATTGGAGATAGACGCCTGCAGAAGCACGCGAACAACACAAGGAAGAAGAAGAAGCTTGGAGCACAAACACACAATACTGAATGTATTACTAGAGAATGTACAAAGATAAGTAGCCCATTAGGGCAATAGGCGTATATACAAGCCCGAGGAAAAAAACCTCCTAAAGAGGGAAAAAAGTGCCTCGACGGTCCTAGTGTGTTCACACACATCACTACCTAAATATATCAACAAATCCCCCCTGGGAGTGATGCGGTGAACAAGCAGCTGGCACTCATGTATAAGGAAGTGCCAAGCTATGTGGAAATCACTCCACAAAATGAAGTAAGCCCAAAGCTTTGCCGAAAGCTTCAAACTTCTCCCTAGGCAGAACCTTTGTGAAAAGGTCTACAATGTTCTCCTGTGTGGGCACATATGCCAAGCTGATATCCCCAGCAGAGAACCTCTCCCTAACATAGTGATAATGCACCTCAATGTGCTTAGTGCGAGCATGGATCACAGGGTTCCTCACAACTGTCAATGCACTCTGACTCTCAGTGAAGATGGTGGTGGTAGAAGACTGGCCAACACCCAAATCAGCCATAAGGCGTCTGAGCCACACACACTCAACAGTCACTATGAAAGCTGCCCTATACTTAGCCTCACAACTGGAAGTGGCCACAGTAGGTTGCTTCTTGCTCAACCAAGATATACATGAGCTACCAAGCATGAAGCAAAAACCACTGGTGGACACATGAGTGTCATAGCAACCAACCCAATCTGAGTCAGAAAAAGCATGCAAATCTGGCAGTAGTGATTCCCCCTTGGGATAAAACAACCCAAGTAGCCGAGTACCACTCAAGTAGCGAAAGATGCACTTAACCGCCTTCCAATGCGTGACTCCTGGGCAATGCATAAACCTGCTCATCTGTGAGACAACAAACTGAATATCTGGCCAAGTAATGCATAAGTAAATCAAGCAACCAACAGCCTGCTGATAGAGAACAACATCAAATGCATCTCAAGCATCATGAAGACTCAATCGCAAACCTGTCTCCATGGGAGTGGCAATAGGCTTACAGTTCAAGGCCAAAACATTGCAATAATGTGTCAATATATTTCGTTTGACACAAAGCCATTCCACCATCAACTTGCATTAGTTGATGGTGGAAATAAGCTTACAGTTCAAGGCCAAAACATTGCAATAATGTGTCAATATATTTCGTTTGACACAAAGCCATTCCACCATCAACTTGCAATAATGTGTCAATATATTTCGTTCAGTACTTATGCTGCACACATGACAACCTCAAGCCAGAAACTATGTGGTAAAGCCTGACTTTTGACCATGCACCTCGCCATCTCCATGAGTGACTTGTTCTTTCATTCAACAACTCCATTCTATTGAGGTGTATACGGCACTGTACACTGGTGTTTTATCCCACATTCAGCCAGAAATGCATTAAAATCAGAAGACATATACCCCCCCCCTCGATCATAACGGAGGGTGCCCATGTTACATGCTGACAGATTTTCAACCAAAACCAAAAACTGTTTAAAGCACATGAGCACTTCGGACTTTGCTTTGAGTGGATATACCCATGCATGCCTGAAAAAATCATCAATGAAAGTCACGAAGTAAAGGTAATTTCCAAAAGAGGGTGTCTGCATAGGACCATAGACATCACTATGTACAAGCTGCAATTTTTGTGTAGCCCAAACTGAACCATCTTTTGGAAAGGAAGAACACTTCATTTTGCCCAAAATACAGCCTTCACAAACATGTTTTCCAGGTGCCTCAAGTTTGGGCAAAGAGGACACCATTTCAGATTTCTACAGGCGTAGCAAACTAGCAAAATTCAGATGACCAAAGCGTGCATGCCAAAGCTTTGCATCTGACATAGCCTGAGAATCATTTACTACGCATGCCAAATCATTTTCAGATCTTTCATAGTCTATGAGCTTATACAACCCACGACATAAAATGCCAGAAGCAATAATAACATCGCCATTTGACAGATCATGAACTGTACATCTATCATCAACAAATTTCACAACCAAGCCAAGCTTGGCTAATGCAGAAACTGATAACATATTCTTCTTGATTCCTAGCACAAATAAAGCATCTCACAAAGTGAAAGAACTACCATCAGCATTAGTCAAAATGCTCTTACCAACTCCCATAACAGGATAAGAGGAGTTGTTGGTGCATGTAACACTATTCCCTGTAGGGGCAGGCTCGAGCGAAGAGAAGAAACTGCGCTGCGAGGTAATATGTTTGGTCACCCCACTGTCAAAGTACCAAACATCTAAGTCTGCAGACATGCACTGCTCATGAGAAGATGGGTCAAAATTGCAAACAGTAGTGAATGCCCATTCTTCTTCCTGCACAAGATTAGCAGACTCCATTTTTTGTGTAGAGGCTTCTGCAACAATCATTCCGGCCTCTTTCTTCTTTGCCTCCTTTGCAGCCAGTTTTGGACAGTTCTTTATGATATGATCATTCCCTTTACAGTACTTACAAAACAATTTCTGCTTTTTTGATTTCTTCTCATCTTTATCTTCCTTCTTCGAATATGCAGAATTAGCAGATTTTACTAGTTGAAGAGCTCCATTTTCCTTTGCCCGTCTGACTAGCCAGGAAAGCTTGATCTGCAACTCGCATAATGGACCTGTTTTGCCTGGACTGATCTTCCTGAAACAGAACAGAGACTAACTCCTCAAATGATAAGGCATTTGGATTGCCTTTCATCATGAACCAAAGAGTAGAAACAAAACTCTGATATGAATCAGGAAGACCATTCAGAACAGTCTGCATAAGTGAGCTATCTGGTATAACCTCATCAACAAAAATCAACTGTTCCTTCAAGTCTTTGATCTTCGTTAGGAAATTATCCACAGAATCACCTTCATTCATGTGCTCACTCTCCAACTGTTTTCAGAGGTAAGCAACAAGAGCCTCATTCCTAGCTTGGTACAATGTGGTAAGTGTATCCCAAGCATCCTTAGCTGTTCTGCAAGAGCGAATGTGAAGAATAATGGCACGTTTGACAGACAAAGCTATCAATGCATGTGCCTGGGCATCTCTGCCATCCCAATGAATCTGCTCTGTAGTAGGCACAATAGAAACAGTAGCACGAACAGGAATCTACGGAATATCATCTTCGACACCATCTTCATCAGCTCCAGCACCTGTATTTGCAGTACCTGTAGTCAGAGGTGTAACAAGACGTCTTTCAACACCCTGCACAATGTTCCACAATCCTTTTGCAACCAATACATGTCGTCGCATCATATAAGCCCATAACAGGTAGTTGGTACCATCCAACTTATCCTCAACAGCCAACATACGGAATACTTCACTGCTTTCAGCCATGGTCGGTGACTAAAATACCTTGATGCAAAAAATTGACTGTATCTCAAAAAGCTGAACAGAGCTGCCTAGACAAATTCCACTAAGCCTGTAGCAGACTTCGAGACGCTTATACTAGCGAACAGAAATTGGTATATACCTTTGGCACAAAAAGACGAAATAGCCTACACAGGCACTGCGATAGTGCGTTCGGAGGTCGAAACGAGCTCAGATCGCGATTTCGGCACCACAAAGTGAAGCAGTTTTGATATCTGAAACACCTTGAGTATACTCACCAAATTTCGTGCAAATCTGAGACTGAAAACGGAGGAGTGTCGGTGGCACCCTAGATGAAGCGACGACCTGCTCTGATGCCAATTGTTGGAGATAAACGTTTGCGGAAGCACGCGAACAGCACAAGGAAGAAGAAGAAGCTTGGAGCACAAACAGAAAATATTGAATGTATTACTAGAGAATGTATTACTAGATAAGTAGCCCATTAGGGCAATAGGCATATATACAAGCCGGGGGAATAAAACCTCCTAAAGAGGGAAAAAAGTGCCCCCGCGGTCCTAGTGTGTTCACACACATCACTACCTAAATATATATACAGAGACATATCTCACAACAGGACTTTTTTTATAGGTAGATTTTGGTATTTAGCTGGCCGAAGTAACCTTTCATCATAATGAAAATGTCGACGCATGTAGCGGGGAGAACAAGCATGCAGACATGCTACCGGTGTAAGGCCGTGAAGCCAAAGTTCGATGGATATGTGTTTGTTCTCTAGCACGTAGAGTGGAGACATACTTTTGTTCTATTATTGTGTCAATTCCTCTTTTTGTTTATTCTAATGTTACATTAAGTTGAATATATTTTGAGCAGTCTACTGTACATTAATCTGTTTCTATTGGAAGTAATAATTGTGCATACTGCAAGTATTCCAAAGAGCACTATGTGGATGATACCGAATATCATTTGATAACCTGGTCTGATAGTTTACTATGTTTAGCTTGATTAAGTAGAGTGGGAAAATACCAAGGGAATCTATCTAATAGAATCCTACCATCCCAAAAACCCTACTAGCCTATCCTATTCGCATTAGTCTCACTGAACATAGTTGGATTAGGAACAGAGGTTACTACACACACACACACACACACACACACACACACACACACACACACACACACACACACATATATATATATATATATATATATATATATATATATATATATATATATATATATATATATATATATATATATATATATATATATATATATATATATATATGTGTGTGTGTGTGTGTGTATATATATAGTGTATTTGTGTATTAATGGGTGTATATATGTGTGTATGTATGCATGTGTATGTGTTTACTTGTGTATGTATGTGTGTGTATGTGTGTATGTCTATGTATGTGTGTGAGCATGTATGTACATATGTATCTATGTGTGTGTATGTGTGTATATGTTTATGTTAGTGCATATAAGTGTGTCTTTGTTTATTTATTAATTATATTAATAAATCACTTTCTTTAATTGTAATGCTATTTTTGAAATATTTTCATTGTTATGATTTTTTAAATAATAAAATTGAATAAATAACAAATTTCAATGAAAAAATCAATAAAGAATTGAAAGTTTCCACTTACTTGAAGATCCTTAATTTGAATTGTGTAGATGTGAACTTTGTAAGCTTCAGTGTTCAGATCTGTAGCTCCATAGCCATTGGTATACTTCTAACCCAAGTAAAAGAACCTAACAATACAACAAGACTAGTGAAATAAAGTCGTTGAGAGAGACAAAATGAGTGAGAGAGATCAATATTGAGGAGATAAATACGTGAAAAAAAAAGGTATGAATGAGTGAAAAGAATGTCCTATAGTTTTTGATGGTGTAAATAAGGCATCAAATTTGGTTTCGAGAAATGTTGAGCACAAGATGCAAGTATTCTTTTATGTAACTCGATCCCTCGATAAAGTTGTGGGTAAGTTGGTCCGTATGCCAATTGAGAAATATTATTTTTCTATCAATATATAGGTGGATATGCTAATGGGAAAATTATATATGCAAAAAAATAACTGATATATCCATTGATACCAAAGAAAATCCAAGGAATATCTTGTGTCACTATATCTGGGAAGGGTTCATAGATCGCTATAACTCATAAGGACTTAGGGAATGCTAAGGGAATAGAGCCGTTGCAAGAGTGACATCATTTGGGGTGATCTAGGGTTGAAGCCTATCGTGTAGTTCTACCTCTATTGGACCCTCTATAGACTAAGGAAACACTCTTTCTATCGAGAATAATTAAATGTAAAACTTTGTGAAATCATCCACATGATTACCATCGATCAAAACACTTAATTAAGATTATTAAGGGAGAGAATTCAAAACCAACTCCAAGCACTCCTTGATCTTGTTGCTACTTAGAATCGTGTCCAAGAGTCTAGTCTTACTATAGAATATTAATGACAAAATTCTCTAGCACTAAGAGAAAGTACTAGTGAATAGATACTAAGACTGTTTGGTTAATAGGTTGTTTGAAAAAAGACATTAGAAAATAATTGGGACTATGTAAATGTAGAGAATCAAGGATTGCTTGCTTAAAATTAATTGCAAATAATTTTGATTTTGGCACAATAAAAGTGCACACGGATTGCTTTTCCTTGCACGCTACAATTGAAATGGTTAAGTAATTATTGAGTTGACAAGTTCTTCTTTTTATATCTCTTGCAAGCTTTGAAATCTGAAAAGAATTATTTGAAGCACATGACTTGAATTAATATATTGTGGGATTGTGTGAAGAGAGAATTGCATGTGCAGTTATTGCATGCAAGCAACCCTATCTCAACTTCACAGAAAAATGATTATACATTCACATTAGATAGTGAGGACTCTAGGGTAGCACAGTTCGGTTAGAAGTCGTAATCCATTTGGTTTATAAGCATATATACAAGCCGAGGGAAAAAAACCTCCTAAAGAGGGAAAAATAGTACCCTAGTGGTACTAGGTGTGTTCACACACCACTACCAAAATATATCAACAAATCCCCCTAAGAGTGATGTCATGAACAAGGAACTAGCAACCATGTAAAAATAAGTTCCAAATTATGTGGAATGAAATCTATCCACAAAAGGAAGTAAGCCCAAAGCTTTGCCAAAATCTTCAAACTTCTCCCTATATACAACACCTCAATGATAGTGCACCTCAATGATAGTGCACTATCAGTGAGGTGCACTATCATTATATCATTATAATGATAGTGCACCTCAACATAGGGTTCCTAACAATTCTCAATGCACTCTCACTATCAGTAAAGATGGTGGTGGGAGAAGACTAACTAAGACCCAGATCAACCAAAAAATATTTGAGCCACACACTCAACCATAGTTGTAGAGTTGCCCTATATTTATCCTTACAACTAGAAGTGGCCACAATAGGATTCTTCTTGCTCAACCAAGATATGCAAGAGCTATGAAACATGAAGCAAAAGCCACTTGTTGACATATGTGTTAAAAAATCCAACCTAATGTTAGTAAGAGAAAGCATGTCGATTTGATAGTAAGAATTCCACTTGGGATAAAACAACCCAAGTTGTCCAATACAACCATCTACAAATGTTTGGGATTTGGGCTATGCATAAACTTGCTCGTACTAAATATCAAGTAAGTTATGCTTAAGTAAATTAAGCATCCAACAACTCACTGATAGAGAACAACATGAAATGCATCTCCAACATCATGAAGACTCAATCATAAACCTATCTCCATGGGAGTGCAAATAGGTTTGCAATCTTCAAGGCCAAAACACTCCAATGTCTTATCAATGATAAAATGCTATTACCCCATCAACTTGTGTAAACGAAATGCTCAAATAATGATGCAAGAACCCCAAATTTAACATCTCAAAAGAATCTACCTTAAATTCAATAGTATGATTTTCATTAGGACCCATGAGAAGAATTTCATATACATATACAACAATGATGAGAAGTACATCATCTACACGCTTGACATATAAGATGTTCTCTATTGGACTATTCTCAAATCGATGTGCTAGCAAGTTGACATGCATCTTTTCATATCTAGCATGTGTTGCTTGCTTCAATCCATATAATGTCTCTTTCAATCATACTTTGTTTTCATGTCATTTTTGCACAAAACCATGTGGATGAAATAATACATACACTTCTTCACGTAATTCACCATTGAAAAATGCAATTTTAATGTCCAATGTCATATATTCCAACCATGATGAATTGCAAGTGCATAGATGCTATGAACAGTTGTTATTCTGCATGCGGAAGCAAATGTTTCATCAAAATAGATGCCCTTCTCTTGATCATAACCTTTGGCATCAAGCGTGGACTTATATCTATCGATTATTCCATGAGGCTTATGTTTCAGTGTGTATACCCATTAAGTGCCAGTGTCCTTTTTTCCAAGAGGAAATTATGATTGTACAGCAACCATCCTATTTTTTGAATTCTATGTTTCATGAAAAATAGTAGGCTCATTCTCATCTAAAAGACTAGAAAAAACAATTTCATAACAATCTAATTCAAAAAAGCATTATGAGAGGTTGAATAAGTATGAAATGACAAAAATGCATGTAGCTTGCTATGTTTCAAAGTTTGCATCAAGCATTTAGCCATAGACTTCAATGTTAGCGCTCTCACCAATAAGTGCATCATGGTTTGACACTTTAAAGGCTTAGAAATTGCCGCAATACAAGTAGCATTTGATTGTCCAGTTGTAAAAAGAGGGAACAAAGTTTCATACACATCCTTTGAGCTGACTCATCTCTCCTTATTACATCAAACTAAGGGATCAATTGAATCTTCCATGAAAAAAACATCATGACTTACCAGAATGTATTTAGCCTATGGATGATACATATAATATCCTTTGTTTTCATAACTATACCCAACAAAGATAGATTTCACAAACTTGTCATCTAATTTTTGGTGTTGTTTTTCAAGCATTAATGCATATGCGAGATGACCAAATTCATGTAAATAAGCAACAAATGTCTTGCAACCATGTCAAGCCTCATATAGAGTAATAGATTTCAATGATTTGGTGGGACAATTCTTAAGTACATATTTGCACACATAATTGCTACGAACCAGAAGCTATGTGGTAAATCCTCAGTTTTAATCATACATCTTCCCATTTACATGAGAAACATATTCTTTCTCTCACAAAATCCATTTTATTGAGGTGTGTATGGCACTATATGTTGATGTTTTATCCCACACCCGAAAAAAATGCATTAAACTCAAAAGATATACCCCCCCTTAATTAGAGCCGTGTCTCCATTTTACATGTTAAAAATTTTCCAACCATAATTAGGAACTTCTTAAAGCACATAAAAATTCAGACTTTTCTTTTAATGATAAGTGAATGATAAATCCATGCACGCATAGAAAAGTGATTAGTGAAAGCCATGCAATATTTCCAAATGAAGATGTGTGCATAGGACCAATAGAAACACTATGAACAAGCTATAATCTACGGAGCTCTAACTAAACTAGATTTGGGGAAGGAAGAAAAAATTATTTTACCCAAACAGACATTCTTAGAAGGTGCCTTGAGCTTGTCTAAAAAAGAATCCATTTCATATTTATGTAGATGATAACAAAAATCAGATGATCAAAGCACGCATGCAAGAGTTTTGCATCTAAAATAGTCAAAGAATCATGAGTTCAGATATATCATTCTCAAATTTTGTATAATCTGTGATCTCATACAACCCATGACATGTAATGCCAGAAGCAATGATATTATCATTATTGGAGAGATCATATAATGTATACTTATCATCAACAAATTTAACAATCAAGCCAATTTTGATAAGTGTTTATTTTTCTTGATCCCTAAAACATATAAAGCATATGAAAGTGTGAGAGTATTGTAAGAAAATAACAACACAATAGAATATATCAATAGATAAAGTTGAGAAAGAAACGTAGAAAGAGATAGATGCAGACTAAGTGATAGAGAAGTCAAATTCTCAAATTGTTAAGAATAATGCAGCTACAAAAATGGTGTTATCCATGCACTCTCGATGTGGAGCTTAAATAGCCAAAAGATCAAAGATTAAATGTCATCAATTGCAATCTTTGGAAGGATATAATCAAGGTTTATGTGTACACTAAGTTGTAAAAGGAACTAACCCTACTCTTGATAGGATAGTGACCCAGATGCTTAGCATGTTTGGAATGCGAAGGATAAGAGAGATTTAGGGAAACTATTTCTGGCCTATCATGAACTTACCAAAGGAAGTATCACATCATATAAAACTTCACAAAAAGCATGGAAATACTTCACGATCTTTATAAAGATAAAACCCTCTCAAAATATTTATACATTATATACAAAGTTTCACAACCTTGCTATTTGCTCATAGGACCCCATCACTAAACTCATTGCCATATTTGGGAATTATCAACATAAGCTTGCCTTATGAGGCTGCCAAATTTCTAGTAAAGATATGGCAATTAGATTTCTTAACAAACTCCCAAAGAATTACAAAACCTTTGTCACTACTCTTTGTAATCGAGGACAAGGCTTACCTTGGGAGGAAGTGAGAGGGTTATTGCTACTCCACGACTACAACCAATAATTCTTTTTCATAAGAAGCCATAATGTAGGCCAAATGACCCTTCAACAAGTCAAAATGTCATCACAAGCACTCTTGCAATGGCAATAAGCAAGCTTCACCAAATACTTCCAACATGCAATCTACATGCAACTAGTATGGCAAACAAGATCATGCGGAGAAATTTCGCTACAAAAAGAATAAAAACTCTTCCAAAACATACATTCGAGAAAAACACTAATTTTTCATCTCAATGATCGCATTGCTAAAGGGAAGACTTGATTTATCCACTAAATTCAATGCTTTAGTCACCTCAAGTTGGATCTTTGATAGTGGAGCTATCTCCGACATGTGAAAGATATGAGAATCGTATCGAGAACTCAAAGAACACTCAAGATAAGTTCACTTAGGCAAAAACAAAAATATACCCATATAATGCAAGGAAAAAGTAAGCATTACCAACCACAAGGGAGAACAAAAAGCATTGAAGAGTATACCTTTTGTACTCAATCTTTGCATGAATTTATTATCCATAATGGTTGCAACAAATCATCATAAAAAAGTTCTATTTGACAACAACTTTGTTAAGATGATTGGTCACTCTACACATAGCATCATAGCCTAAGGAATTGAGGACAAAGGACTTTACAATCTTTCTTGCTTCCTAGCTAAAGAATCTCCTTTCAAGCCATGACATGGAAGATATGGACAAATTTCATATCTTACAAAGATTTCCTCGTCTCAATTGGTCAAAGGATTTTCCCAAAATCATTCAAGACAAAGATGGCCAAACATGAACCCAAGGCGAACAAGATAAGGCCCTTGTTCCAAAAGTGGCATCTACTTGAGCTAAAAGAACTCTCTAGCCCTTGTCCATATGGACCTTTATGGTCCCATGAATATCCCATCTTTAAGTGTTTCAGTCCAATTCTATCTTCTTGTAGATGACCACACCATATTCATTTGAGCATTCTTCCTTAAATCAAGGTTAGAAGCTTTCTCCAAATTCAATGATTAGGCAACTAAAGTCAATAAAGAACCATCTACATCTTTGAAGACCATGTGATCCAACGGAGCAAGAAAATTTCTGAACCATGAGTTTGACAAATTCCTCAAGTGAAAGGGGATCAAATGACAAGTCATGCAGTCTCACACCCAACACTCGGTGGATCTCTACAATATTCAACCTCTCCAAAATGGAGGTAATGTGGGGATGTTGAAGGAATAATCTTTTTTTCATCTCTATTTCCATTTTACACTTACATTTCTATTTAATTTCTAGGAGTGCATCTCCATATGGAGCTCATGGGTCTCTTATTGACATAGAAGAAGACATGCAAAGGTTTCAATGAAAAACGAGAGATGATGATGAACAATGTATCATCTACAACTCGAAATCAAGGTGGTTCATCAATAGGAGAGGTGCAACACAAGCAAAAGCAAAAATGATTTCCATCATCCCAACATTGCAAATAGAACCACCAACCTTCATGAAAGGTGAGCTTGATGGCACGTATTACACTTGTGGAAGTTTAAAATCCTTCTATCCTTGATTCACATGAGCTTCTAGAGATTGTGCTTGGGGTTAATCAAGAGCCTAAATATATCCCCGATCTAAATGCTCCCAATCAAATGATTTCTCCTAATGCTAATTTTCTATGTGCCTAGGAATATAGAAGCACAAATGCACTTTGTGCTCAAGTTATAAGTACTATCAATAATGTTTTAACTTTGATTGAACATAGTAATAAGGCTTTTGAAGCCTGGAATATATTGAGAAATCAATATGAAACTCATAGTCAAACACGAATCTAGAAATTAGAGAATCAGCTAATACCAAAGAAGTCTATTGATGGAGAGACTACAAAGGTCTTAAAAACTCCCATAAAGAATCTATGGGATCAAATGGCAAGAGTAGACATAGAAAATTCAAGTGAGGAGCTAGTTCAACATTGTTTTTGAATATGTCCACCAAATTTTAATGGTTTGGTAATGATCTCAATACTCAAATCAGACTTTGATATCTAACCTTTGAAGAATATGTCAAAGGAGACAAAAGTAACTCTTAAAATGATGGGGAAAAAAAGACGAATGGAAACAAAAAGTTCAAGGGACAATACTTCGATTGTAAAAAGAAAGAACATCAACTTCAAGACCACCACATCAAGGAGGTAGAAGAAAAAAATGGTTCTTAAAAAGGTGGCAAGGGCAAGGATGCCATCAACATTATAGAGATAGAGATTGAGTTATTTGTAACGATGGAGGAGGTTTATACCTTTGCTGAAGATTCAAGCACAAATAACTCTCGAGTGCTAGAGAGTGGTGCCTCTCATCACATGATGATCATAAAAGATGTTTATAGTTCCTTATAGCCTCTAAATGAGCCCAACATTATAAAATAAGGCAATAATGAAAGATGACTTGTAGAGGTTGAAGGTATGGTTTCTTTCATTAATATGAATGAGGATATAAAAAATCTTTCAAATGTCTTGTAGGTTCCAAACACCAAAAGAAATATGCTTTCAGCACCTTCTAACTAGTCAAGGCCATGAAGTATCTTTCAACCAGATAGGAGCTAAGATTATGGAGTAACAACAATATTGTTGGGATCAACATAAGGAGGAACTTGTATGGGTTTTTTTGATCTTATAGCCACGACAAGTGTGGCATAAGCAAGTTACGGTCTAAAAGATTTGGCAATATCAAATACCTTTGTACTCAAGGAGATTCATCACAAGAGTAAAGCAGAAAGATGTGGGTCATGATAAAGCTCAACATTTTCATAAGTTTAAAGAATGACTATACCTCGTTGAAAATGAAACAAGGAACACAATGAAGACATTCAAGATAGATAGTGCTGGTGAGTTTAGATCAACAAGGTTTAAAGGTTTTTGCAGAAGTAAAGGAATTAAACATCAAATCATAGTGGCACATATTCCTCAACCAAAGGGTATTAGCAAATGTCGAAAGCGGACCATCATGGAGATGGGAAGATGCATGTTGAAGGGAAAAGGGTTAAAAAAGCAATTATGGGTAGAGTTGTCAACATTGTTGTGTACATCTTGAGTTGTAGAAGTTCCAAGGCAGTTGATGGAAAAACCCGCACAAGATGCCTACACTAGTGCTTCTTGCTGAAGCAATGGGTTACTTTTTCCCTATGGAATGCAATCAATGGGGAGGCATTGTGGAAAATCTGGAAGGAAATGCCCGTGGGATTTCTATTGTGCCACCAAGGAGTGCAATCCATAGAGAAATCCTTGAAATTCTTAGGTAGAAAAATCAAGAGGACCACAATGGAAAACCACAATGAAAAGCCCCCCTTGTAGATATTTCTCTAAGAGTTGGCTAATTCAGATTTGTAAACAACTCCTTTCCGAAAAATTGTCACAAAAATCTATTGTTTCATAGTTCGGGAGCTCTAACTTTGCTAGCAAAATAGAATGCATTTCCTCCAAACCAAGGAAGGAAATGCCCTCAATTATAAGGTAGATAAAAACTGATCCATTAAATTTTTTTCGATAATGAGTAGAGACCTAGCTGCAATGCCTATTCATTTAATTGTTGAGAGATCTAGGGGAAGATGAGGACTTGCTTGTGGCTGATCTTTTTAGCAATAAATCATGAAGTACTCAGTATATATATTTCCTCGCTTTAAAGACATGAGACTAGGTTTCCTCAGCTCTCATCGTACTTCTAAACATCTAGTGAAACCATGGTTGTCCTGTAATAACTAGTAATCCTAAAACCCTATAATTAATTGACATACTACCTCTTTTGCGCCCAAACACCTAATTGAACTCAATAACACTTTACATATGAAATTCTATCGTAGAGGCCTGATTTTTTAAGTGCATTTGGGCCTCAAGATTTTAAAAGATGATCTATTTAAATATTTCCATCTTGAGTAGAGACCTATACTTAACGTCTATTTATGTACTCATGAGCGGTATACGGGAAGATGAGCACATGCTTGTGGTTGGCCTTTTTACCAATAAATACGGAGTACTTGATATAATTACTTCCTCGCTCAAAATATTAGAAAATAGTTCTCCTTAGGCCTTCGTGGCATTCTTAATTGCATTCATGTCTAAATAGTTAAACAATGGTGCTCGTGTGATAAACCAGTTAACGCTGAAATCCTCAAATTGACTTCTGCCTCCTTTGCGTCCAAACACCTGAATAAATTCAGCAGCCCTTCCAATAAGAAATTCTATCATATCAACCTGATTTTTCACATGCCTTTGGGCCTTAAAAGGTTTCATAACTTGATGCTGATCATTCCATAGTGGGTTTGTAGTTTCTGTTAGTATCTCATTGAAACGTTGTTGATTGGCATGGTTCCTCTGGCAATGCTGTAGCAAAGATTGCATATCTACTAATTAACAAGGAAAGAGAGGGGGACTGGGAGAAACAAGATGCTGAGTGAACAATTTCACTCTAGTATACTCAATCATTATAAGATTTCATGTTGAATGTGTCACTATCCCTAAACTCACTCTCCCATTTCATTCGTATAAAAAATGAATAAACAAATGACTAAAAAAGAGCGAAAGGTTCAGAAGGATAAGTGATCATAACATGAGATTACTTGGTTGAATTTTCTTGGACCACCTCTTCAGCCTAGAACAATCAAGTGGCAACAAGCATAATGTCTCTTTGGATCTAAGCTACAAAGATAAAGAAATTAATTACTATAACGAATGGAGTATATGGCATCACGTCTTCATTAAGCAAAATGATCTTGATGTGCATGTTAGGTCATTTGAATAAAGGCATGTACTTATAGGCAGAATTCAACACAATAAACACATGGGTAAACATTTTTCCATGTATTTTTGTATGAGAAAGAAGGGCAATGGCTTACCAACGATTTCATGACATAGTGAAGAATCCCCCAAAGCTATTTTAACAACACTCCAGCATAAACACATCAACTCTTGTGCTTGAAAAATATTAACATAATCGCTTGATTGGATGCAGAAATTTTAAAAACCTTTTTTTTTTTTCGCACCCACTGCCAGCCATCCTATAATTGTCTCTCTCAAAGAAAATACCAGGGAACTTGTAATATTTATAGCTCAAGTAGTCGGCACCCATTTGGAATCTTTCCTCTACCATTCGAATATTAAGGAAGTTTTGGAGTTGGATAATGTGGAAGTCGGTCTAGATTACTTTGATAGTGAAGAAGTTTGCGCTGTAAATACCGCTCCGATAATTACAAGAAATCACCCTTAAAAGAGTCATAACTACCAATTACCCTCGCATTTTTACTCTTTTTACAGCCTAACAATGACCTTAGGCAAGATGTCGCTGTGAAAAGTCGTGGTGTACCGCTTCAGATGAGTTTACCTACTACTGTCATTAGCTGTAAGCGTAATTCACAAGCAGTGTATCACCACATCTTGACAAGATTTGTTCGACTCTCCATAACGCAAACCACAATCAAAACGTAAATCTTCATTTGAGGTTAAATATTGGCCTGCTCAAAGGAAGCAGCATATAAAGAACTCTTCTCAAGACCCTGGATAAAGATATGAATGCCTTCAATGGATCACAATAAATACAGTTACTTAACAAGCACTAAAGTATAGTATCATGATACCATCCCTTATTAGAGTTTCTAGAAAAAACGTTATTTAACAAGAGCTGAGTATCACTCCCCTTGAATAAAATACGAAATTGTTCCATGTGCAAATACTCATAAAACCAATGCAACAGTTGCAATTTAGACAGCCTCCTGCTAAATTGGTCCTCCAATGTAATGATTAATTAATTTTTCCTATTTATGTGCTCAAATAAAAACTGATGCAAGATTATTTTTATTTCACTCATGTTCAGCGTTTCTTCACTAGTTCTGCTGATATTACCTGTATATTGACATGAGCAAGCCCATTAACAGAACCAAGACCATTGCCTGGTAAAGGGCTATGTCTGTTATTACAACGAGATGTCGAAAATTTGAGGCACAAGATGCTTATGAATGTAGGACCCGTTTGAAATCTGAGGGAATTAAAATGTTAGCCTCACCATAGAGGCATATTATCAGGGTTGGAGGGAAGAAGGTATCTGCCATTTGGAGCATTGGAAAGACCAGATGAATGAATAGAACTGCACTGATATAATTAGCTCCTAGCTCCATCTTCAAACATGATTCATTGAATAGAATCATCGGTGGAATAAAACAGAAAATTAAGATCTTACACAGATGGTGAACATGTTCATGTCTAGGCCTGAAACATTGAAACACGACAATATGGATTTAATAGGCAATGAACGTGAATTAAAAAGCAATGATCCAAACATACCCTGAATTTCTCATTACAAACCTGCAAATAAAACAATGTTATGCATATTTGAAAGTTCTGTGCACCGTTCCACCAGGAATGACAGTGCATTCCAGTGTACTCTCTGTCATGCTCAACATGCCATCTCCACTAGCAGGTTTGGACAAACCATTTGGCTTCAAGGCCTCTGAAAAATACTGCAATTCCTGCGCTAGCGAAACCCATTGGAAAATCAGTTACAAAACTGGGAGGTCAACAGGGATAAAATTTGTGTAACTTACTTTCAAACCACCAAAACCAGATGGAGACCTATCTAACCGAGCTTTCGTTGAAGATGACTGCAAGACGAGATCAATGCATTAATCATTCATTCAATCTATTGAAATTATATGTATCTCAATGACTCAATTTCAATCACTTGATCTTTTATCAATTGAGTTCGCAGACTCAATCAAATAATCAACCATCTCTCTCAACCTTTCTTAATTAATCAAACTTTCAATCTTAGATAGTCTCTCACCACTACTTGAGGCTTGGTTTAATCTCAACCCATTCCTGATACTTGACCTCAATCAACATCAATCCATCCATAAATTTGTTGAATACCATACCTATTCTTAACATCAATTCTTATTACCATCACTCTTCCTCCCCCCTCCTACTCTCTCAACCCTGATAGTCAATCTCAATCAACATTGATCCATCCATAAATTTGTCAAATACCATACCTATTCTCCTTTTGGTCTCAAACAAACTCTCTCCCACATGTCACCTATGTAAATTGTGCCTAGTTGATACTAACACGAATGATATTACATGTAACAGATTGAAGAACAACGAGTTAATAAGTATCAAAATAACAAGCACAGCATGACAATCACATGGGAAACATTAGATACCAAGGTCAATCTGAGAAAAACCCTAATTCACTCCAAAAGGAAAGGGTGCAACTATAAGCTCATGCTGATTAATATGCCCGACTCTCTCTTGAGTCGTCTCGACAATTGGCCCTACAGGGAGACACGGCTTGCTCGTATGCACAGATGACATCATGGTTCGAGATGCATGGATTTAACATGGAAAGACTGCCTCCCTTCCAATACTCTTTGGATTGACACGGACAGAGATTACTAGCCTCATCCGTCAAGACTTGATTCAGCTGGATACTAGGAGAACATGGATAGAGCCTACTCAGGAGTTGGGCACAAAGATGGCTAGAAATCATCTTCTCCGACTCACGGAGGATGGTTTTGTAGTCAGGTCAAGTTACATGGATAAACATTTATCATATGGGGTGCGATGTGCTATTGGTCAAATGCGTACATCCTGACTCACGGAGGATGGTTTTGTAGTCAGTTCAAGTTACATGGATAAACATTTATCATATGGGGTGCGATGTGCTATTGGTCAAATGCATACATCCTCACCTCAGCTGGAGATTGAGACCGGCAGATATAGAAGGGTTCTAGCTCAGGACAGGATATGTCGTATATGCCATATGGAGCCGGAGATAGAGCTACATTACATATGTCATTGCTCTGCATACTATGAGATATGAGGGCGCTTCCATTGCTTACTTAGCGAGGGCTTTGAACCATTCTCTAGAGTTATGGGATATGAGGACTAGAGATGCTTGTTGAGGAAACATAGAGATAGCCTATTGAGACATAGAAATAGCCTCTCGAGGAAGTGCAACAAAGCCAAGATCTCACTTCCCTCAGAGGCACATTGGTGGACCGTGCGAGGGGCCTAGGGAGATCTAGGCATCCACGATTGCAGGGGATTATGTCCCAACAGAGACAGCGATTACAGTAGAGGACTGGGTTTATTTTGGCACGCCACACACGATACCCAGTTAGAGTCTTGAGTATGGAGGACATTGAGGAGATCCGACACAGACCGATGCGGGATTTCCTTTGAGATGGAGGACCGCCTACACCTTGACCTTTCCCTGGCTGATGTTGGTTTATGCATATACCTCATGAGGTTGTACCTCTTCATTGTATCACTCAAGCCTCTCGCCATCACTGTATCACCTAGAGAGTCTGCAAACTATATTCCCTCTCACGTTGCTCTATCTTTTTCACTACCAGACTAAGTTTTTTGTAGTTGTTTAGTATACACAAATTTTGTATCAGACTTTGTATCAGATTCACTAGCTCTGTAAGTTTTTGGTCTCATAGGTCATTTTGGCCTTTTGCAGACGTAAATATATCATTTCATTTCATTTCCTCTCTCTCTCTCTCTCTCTCTCTCTCTCTCTCTGAGGCATTGTGTGTGTGCGTGCATGGGTGCCTGCGTTCGTGTGTGTGTGTAGAAAGAGAGAGAGAGAGAGAGAGAGAGAGAGAGAGAGAGAGAGAGAGAGAGAGAGAGAGAGAGAGAGAGAGAGAGAGAGAGAGAGAGAGAGAGAGAGAGAGAGAGAGAGATAGATAGATAGATAGATAGATAGAGAGAGAGAGAGAGAGAGAGAGAGAGAGAGAGAGAGACAGACACACACACACACACAAAAAGCGCATGAACTCATACCAAGCTATCATATATTTGTGGTAATATCATAAACGTATGCACAATATAACTTAAATATTATAATGGATGAGCTTTGTCATGAAGCAAAATAACCACTCAGTATCTTGGCAGCTACATATGTATAATGCATTGCAATTCATAACATTGTAAATGTATAGAATTTAGAATATGGTGTATTGTGTAATCCAAAGTGTGTGACAATATTGCATTTGATATGTGCAAAGTGTAGAACGTTCATACATATATAATAATAAATGTGAATACACATCATATACCAAAGTGAAATGATGAAAAGGTCTGCGGATGACATCAATAAAGTCATTTTATTGTATGATGTTGAGATAGGCAAGATGCCAAGTAGCCTATCAACCAGCTTCACCAAAACCTCTAAAATGAAGCATGCCTGCCCTCTCTCCACACTACTTGTGTGGTTAGTAAAGATGTGTGAACATATAAAGGAGCTGATCTGATTCTACGAATATAAACTGAAAACAAATACAAAATATTTACTATTAATTATGGAGTGATGCTGACAAAAGAGCAGTAGCATAACATGAATTAACTAGACTCTAACTACATAAACTGATGTGGATTGCTGCTGCAGCTGTCACCAGAAGGTAATATTTTTGCTTTCGTTTGCCCTGCTTGTATATATTTAATATAAATATTTTCTATTTGGTTTTTCTTTCTTCTTGCTATGGTTGTTTCCCGCCAGAAGCTCATGGAATGGCAGGGGACAATTGCATAGCAAGTGTTGGGAATTGAACTCACAACCTCCCAGTTAGGAGTGCGATGGGCTAACCACATGCCCCAAAAGCCATGGTTGAGGATCACTTCTTAATCCTCTCTCTTAAGGCATGGTCAACCATCTCCTACTAAGATTATGTGACATTCCTTTCCCCTTAGACTGAGCATTGTCTTCAATGCTCACCTGTGGACCCTTCTAACTCTTGGACCCACTTTCCATGCATGAACGCTTCCACCAACCTCAAATTCTTTCACATGGACCAAATTTGGACCTAACCCACCCTTCGTGGGTGCCCAAATGCCCATGCGCCTTCATCCAAGGCCAATTTCACACTCACCATGGACAAACGCTTTCTCCAAGTGCCCACGAATGAGGCGCGAACCTCCATCTCGCCCAATTTCTCAACTAGACTCACAACCTCCCGGTTAGGAGTGCGATGGGTTAACCACGTACCCCAAAAGCCATGGTTGAGGATCACTTCTTAATCCTCTATCTTAAGGCGTGGTCAACCATCTCAAGTGGGTCCAAGAATTAAAAGGGTCAACAAGTGAGCATTGAGGACAATGCTCAGTCTAAGGGGAAAGGAATGTCACATAATCTTAGTAGGAGATGGTTGACCACTCCTTAAGAGAGAGGATTAAGAAGTGGTCAACCATCTCCTACTAAGATTATGTGACAACAAGTTAAGGTCAACCATTGGGACAATGGATTGATGGTTGATAGGAGCTTTGGTTTGATAGACCTATTCGGCAAACGCCAGATTGGTTAAGCACTAAGTTTGGAGGAGTTAGTGGTGTTGGGATGTTGATCTCCACCACCAGAGCAAGTGCACACCATTGGGTGGTGTCACCTGATGATGAGTCATGATTTCATGGAGTACATTGTATTTTTTGATGTATCACTAGTGTTCAAAGTTGGTCTATGTACCAATGGGAACACAACAATCGCATCTCCTAAATGTTAGGAAATTGCTATTTCTAGGCATCAAAAAGTGTTCATGTCATTGCTGACAAAATGCCAAGGGGATCGAATTTCTCTAAAGAAGGCATGTCAAATTTTTGATAGATTGAGACACTTTTAAATTTGAGCATTTTTGGGAGGAAACGGCTTAAAAAGTTGTCATGTGCCACGAATGCAAGAAATCTGCAAGATAGAGCCAAATTGGGGGTGGATATTTAGAGAATGCCTTTCTTCATGCTCATTCTAAGTGGATTTTCAGGATTCAAACTTTAATGAAAAGTATCTTCTCCCTTGATATGTACAATGATGCTTCATGCTCACCAACCCCCTTTCTCTCTCTAATTACATAAATGTGATGCCCCGCTCAAGGGCTCTTTAATTAAATGTACAGAATTGTGGGTTTATGCTCCATTCTTGAGGCAAGAGCCTCTTGAACAGGTACTGGAGTAGCCAATTGCTAATCCAAAACAGGTACGTGCGCTCGAAATTCTGTTTTTCTCAGATTTTTTGCGAGAAATCTTGGGGAAAATTTGGAGCAGGTAGTCCAAAACGTGCAGGAGACCATAAGCTATGCTTAGGAACAGGGTTGGTTCCTGACCCCTTTACTGACTTACCTGACTGCTATCTGACTTGGGCGTCAAGAACTTGTTTCTGACTTTGCTTTTTTTCTTCCCAAGATTTAACCCCTTTCAACTCTCATCAGGCTCATTAGGCTCATTGTCTGTTTTGCTCGTGAATCCCTCCCCAATGTGCTTGTTCGCAGGAATGTGAAGGAGCAAGGTGTTCATTGTGAATCGTGAGCCTTCAAACATCCAGGTTGAGTGTCCAGTAGCTCACATACTGTAGTATGTGACTTTGTAGAGTGGGTCTCATGAGTCATGACTGAATTGAAGTCTTTCATGTCCTGTCATAGTAGTATATAGTATATACTGTAGTGCATTGTAGTCCATAATAGTACTACAGACTACAGACCTACTGTAGTACTACATGTGTATATGATTGGCTTAGAACTTTATCATAAGATACACATTTGTCAAATTATCATAAGATGACCCTTAAAACTTTACCAAGCACATAGCAGCTGAAAGTTCAAGTTTGTAAACTGAAGCAGGACATCAGCTGTGTGTTTAGTGCTCATATACAATTTAAGACCCAAGTAACTTGAATACAAATGGTTTATTAGTTTCTAAGGTATCTCATTAGTCCAGGCTCCATACTAGTACACTACTACAGTAATAATATAGTACTACACTAGTACTACAGTACTACACTAGTACTACAGTACTACTGTAGTACTACAGTACTACTGTAGTACTACAGTACTACTGTAGTACTACAGTACTATTGTAGTGCTACAGTACTACTGTAGTACTACAGTAATACAGCAGTACTGTAGTACTACAGTACTAAAGCAGTAATGACATACCTTAGAAACCTTGGCAGACCAAGATGAAGGACATGAAGGCAACACATGAAGGACTTTTGAATTGGTTTACTAGTGTAGTTCTACAGTAATGACATACCTTAGAAACCTTGGCAGACCAAGATGAAGGACATGAAGGCAACACATGAAGGACTTTTGAATTGGTCTCTTGTAATATATACTGCTATCATAGTAGTATTGTAGTAGTATTGTAGTAGTACAATAGACTGATGTGCTATGGCATTTGTTTTATGACGAGTTATGATGATGCCATTTGTGCTAAAATAGGCTGGCTATTGTACTTTCATAAATGTTCAATGAATTATAATGAAATTTGAACTATGACATTTGCACTCTTCCATGCTTAATGCTTTAATTGTTTGGCTTTTATATTTTTGTAGTGCTAATGTTACCTCACTACAATGTATTTTTATTGTCTTTTGTCTATGTAAAACATGCTTATTTTGCTAAAATATGTAATGTGTACACAAACTAGTATATATATTTGAATTTTATTTAAAAAAAGGGCCACGTCGGGAAATGTCAGAAACCTTTTACCGTACTCGTCTAATGTCGGCTAAACGTCAGAAGTCAGAAGCCAGAAACACGTCAATAACAACCATGCTTAGGAACAAATGGCATGCAAAACGGAGTGTTGGATAGAGATTTACAGCCTATTGTGTTTTTCTGCAAGTTTAGGGTTTGGTTTCCAAATTGATGAATTGATGCCTAGTAGTTTTAAGAAAGCTTGGAGAACCTTGTTCAAATGTTTAGGAGCAAAATAAGGAAGAGATTTCAGAGTGCTGAAATTCTTTGATGACTTGTAAGCTTTAGCCCACTTGTATTCAATTTGGCCAATAAGGTGTCGGTGTCAGTTGTAAGAGCATTCTAGCTTCCTATTTTTTATTTCAGTGCAAGGTAAAGTAGGTGACGAGTATTTGGTGAAAGCACTGAAGATTAAACAATATATGTGTGTAAGTATATGTATGTTTGTTTATATTTACTACAATATCAATTGAAAGCTCCAATTGTCTCATGCGTCTCTCAAGAGATAGCCATAGATTATAATTGCTTTTAAGAGAAGTTTACGACTTCCATATATCTTGAGAATAGGGTCTCTACCCGGGCATTCCCTAACATGAGTAGGTAGAGAGTCTTCAAAAACAAAGTTGTAAATAGGTGGCTTCGCTCGACAATACCTGAAACATTGGGAATGAACTTGTTGTAGGATTTGGATGTGCATTAGTAATTCTATTGCACAACACTTGGAAAGATGTAATACATATCTTGATGGAAAACGAACCAGATGTAAGTTTCGAACTTATAAGCACCTTACGAACGGAACCTTAAAAAGGTTACGGTTCATGAATCGCTGCATCCATGACTCAAAGAGTGAGCACTAGATGACTTAACCCCTACTTGGTTTCCACTCTCGTGAATCACCAATGAACTTCTTCCTTAAGCGTTTGGTTGCACCATTGTTACATTAGATAAGAGCTTTAGACGGTGTGTCATCTCGCTTCTTATTCCCTTGCAATACAAAGGTGGTCTTATTTGGTGTTGTGGAGTTCATAACACCTCGAGATGGAATTCAAGAGCCTATCATGGACGGAGGATATGCAACTTTGAGCAAGTGCTATCGACCTTCATGCTAATATTCATCATATAATGTTAGTCAAACCAAAATATCTTTGCAATCAAACCATTTGAACTCAAGCCAAGTGTGTCCTTATCATTCTCAAACTTGAGCTATCACTAAATAAAGTTTACCACAAGTTACATGATGAAGCATTTGTTGGAGTTTGAGGTCTATGGAAGCACGCGAAAAGCACAAGGAAGAAGAAGAAGCTTGGAGCATAACACACAATACTGAATGTATTACCACTAGAATGTACAAAGATAAGTAACCCATTAGGGTTATGGCATATATACAAGCCAGGGGGGAAAAAACCTCCTAAAGAGAGAAAAAAGTATCCCAGCAATCCTAGTGTGTTCACACACATCACTACCTAAATATATCAACAAATCCCCCCTCGGAGTGATGCAATGAACAAGGAGATGACACTCAAGTATAAGGAAGTGCCAAGCTAAGTGGAATCAATCCACAAAAGGGAGAAGCCCAAAGCTTTGCAGAAATCTTCAAACTTCTCCCTAGACAGAGCCTTTGTGAAAAGGTCTGCAATGTTCTCTTGTGTGGGCACATATGCCAAACTGATCTCTGCAGAAGAGAACCTCTCCCTCACATAATGAGAATGCACCTCAATGTGCTTAGTGCTAGCATGGAACACATGGTTCCTCGCAACTGCCAATGCGCTCTGACTCTTAGTGAAGATTGTGGTGGAAGAAAACTGACCAACACCCAAATCTGCCATAAGGTGTCTGAGCCACAAACTCAACTATGGAAGCTTCCCTATACTCAGCCTCACAACTGGAAGTGGCTTCTTCTTTCTCAACCAAGATATACATGAACTACCAAGCATGAAGCAAAAAACACTAGTGGACACACAAGTGTCATAGCAACCAGCCAAGTCAGAGTAAAAAAAAGTATGTAAATCTAGCGGTAGTGATCCCCCCTTGGGATAAAACAATCCAAGTAGCTGGGTGCCACTCAAGTAGCGAAAGATGCACTTAAGCGCCTTCCAATGCTTGACACCTTGGCAATGCATAAACATGCTCATATATGAGACAACAAACTCAATGTTAGGCCGAGTAATGCAAAAGTAAATCAAGCATCCAATAGCCTGGTGATAGAGAACAGCATCAAATGCATCTCCAACATTATGAAGACAATCATAAACCTGTCTCCATAGGAGTGGCAAGAGGTTTGCAGTCTTCAAAGCCAAAACGTTACAATGATATGTCAATATATTTTATTTGACACAAAGCTATTCCGCCATCAACTTGCATAAACTGAATGCCAAAATAATGATGCAAATGCCCCAAATCTGACACCTCAAATGAGACATGCAAATCAGTTTAAAAATCAGCAATATGCTTCTCATGAGGCCCAAAGAGCAACATGTCATCACCATACATAACAATGATCAAAAGCACATCATTAGCACGTTTAACATATAAGATGCTCTCAATTGGACAATTCTAAAAACCATGTGCAATCAGGTAGGCATGTATTTTTCATACCAAGAACATGGTGCTTGTTTCAAACCATATAATGCCTTTTTCAACCTGCACACTTGGTTTTCATGCCTTATCTGCACAAAGCCACAAGGCTAAAAACATACACTTCTTCATGCAAGTCACCATTCAAAAATGGAGTTATAAAGTCCAATTGATGTACATTCCAACCATGATGAGCTGCAAGTGCACAGATGCTACGAACATTAGTCATTCGGCATGTAGGTGTAAAGGTCTAATCAAAATCAATGCCTCTTTCTTGCGCATAACCCTTTGCAATAAGCCTAGCCTTATTCCTATCAACTATTCCATCAGGCTTACTCTTCAACTTGTATACCCACTTAGTGCCAATGGCCTTCATGCCAAGAGGAAGTCACATAAAGACCAAGTACCATTTTTCATGATAGCATCATATTCTTATTGCATAGCAGCAATCTAATTTTCAAAATTTTGTGCTTCATCAAACGAAACAGGCTCATGCTCATCACAGAGACTAGAGGAAGCCATAGCATAGCAATATGATGCAAAAAAAGCAACGATATGACAGGGGTGCATATAATTTGCTATAACGCAAAGTCTGCACCAATCATTTTGGCATAGTTTTGCCTCCTCAATATCAACTCTCTCATCAACGAGTGCATCATGTAAATCTGCATAAAAAATGGAATGATCTTCATCATCACATGAAACCTGTAAAGGCTGAGAAATTGCCTCATTCAAACGAGCACTAGGCTATCCACCTCTAAAAAGAGGCAACAAAGTATCATACATATCTTTGGAGCTAATAGATGTCTCCTTGGTACATGAAAGTAATGGCTTAATAGCATCTTCTACCAAAACATCATCACGGCTAACCAAAATGTGTTTAATATGTGGATGATACAGGCGATAGCCGTTGCGTTCAGATTTGTACCTAACAAAAATACATTTTACTTCCTTATCATCCAATTTTTTGCGTTGTTGTTCATGCACTGATCCATATGCCAGACAACCAAAAACACGCAAGTGAGCAACAGATGGCTTGCGACCATGCCAAGCCTCATATGGAGTGATAGAATGCAATGCTTTAGTGGGACAATTGTTATGTACATATGTTGCATACATAACAGCCTCAAGCCAGAAACTATGTGGTAAAGTCTGACTCTTGACCATACACCTCGCCACTCGCCATCTCCATGAGTGACATATTCTTCCGTTCAGCAACTCCATTTTGTTGAGGTGTATACGGCACTGTACACTAATGTTTTATCCCACGTTCAGCCAGAAATGCATTAAAGTCACAAGATATATATTCCCCCCCTTGATCAGAACAGAAGGTGCCCATTTTACATGCTCAGAGATTTTCAGCCAAAACCAAAAACAGTTTGAAGCACATAAACACTTCAGACTTTGTTTTCAATGGATATACCATGCATGCCTGGAAAAATCATGGATGAAAGTCACGAAGTAAAGATAGTTCCCAAAAGAAGGTGTCTCCATAGGATCACATACATCACTATGAACAAGATGCAATTTTTAAGTAGCTCAAACTGAACCATCTTTTGGAAAGGAGGAACGCTGCATTTGCCCAAAATACGGCCTGCACATACATGTTGATCAGCTGCCTCAAGTTTTGGCAAAGAGGACACCATTTCAGATTTCTCCATGCGTAAAAAACTAGCAAAATTCAGATGACCGAAGCATGCATGGCAAAGTTTTGCATTTTACATAGCTTGAGAATCATGTAGTGCACATGCTCAATCGTTCACAGATTTATCATAGCCTATGAGCTTGTACAACCCATGACATAAAATGCCAAACGCAATAATGACGTGGCCATTTGACAGATGATTCTGTCATCAACAATTTCACAATCTTGGCTAAAGCTGAAACTGATAACAGATTCTTCCTGATGCTTGGCACAAATAAAGCATTTGACAATGTAAAAGAACTACCATCAGCAGTAGTCAGAATGATCTTACCAACTCCCATGATAGGATAAGAGGAGTAGGTGGCGCATGTAACAATATTCCGTATAAGGGTAGGCTCAAGTGAAGTGAAGAAACTGTGCCGGGAGGTAATATGTTTGGTTGCCCCACTATCGAAGTACCAAACATCTGAGTTTACCGTAGAAATACATTGTTCACGAGAAGATGTGTCATAACTACAAACAGTGGTAGATGCCCATTCTTCATTCTGCACAAGATTAACCGACTCTGTTTTGGGTGTAGAGGCCTCGACAACAACCATTCTAGCCTCTTTCTTCCTTGCCTCTTCAGCAACCACTTTTGGAAAGCTCTTTATAAAATAATAATTTCCTTTACAGTATTTGCAAAACAATTTCTGCTTTTCTGTTTTCTTCTCATCTCTATCATCCTTCTTTGATTATGCAGAATTAGCAGATTTCTGCTTACTAGTAGAAGAGCTCCATTTACCTTTGCCCTTCTAACTGGCCAGGAAAGCTTGATCTCCAACATGCATAATGGACATGTTCTGCCTAGACTGATCTTCCTTCAACATAACAAAACTAACTCCTCAAATGTTAAGGCATTTGGATTTCCTTTCATCGTCAAACGAAGAGTAGAAGCAAAACTCTGATATGAACCCCGAAGACCATTCGGAACAGTCTGCATAGGTGAGCTGTCAGGCAAGACTTTATCAACAGAAATCAATTATTCCATCAAATCTTTGATCTTTGTCAGAAAATTGTCCATGGAATCTCCTTCATTCATGTTCTCACTCTCCAACTGTCTTTGGAGGTAAGCAACACAAGCCTCATTCCTTGCCTGACATAAAGTGGTAAGTGTATCCAAAGCATCCTTAGTTGTTCTACAAGAACGAATGTGAGGAATAATGGCATGTTTGACACACAAGGCTATCTATGCATGTGCTTGAGCATCTCTTCCATCCAAACGAATTTGCTCTGTAGTAGGTGCAGCAGGAACTACAACACGAACAGGAACATGAAGAAGATTTCCATCTACAACACCGCTTGCATCACCTTCAACAACTGTGTTTGTAGGTGTAATAGGATGTTTTTCAACACTCTACATAATATTCCAAAGTCCTTTTGCAACAAATACATGACCTATCATATAAGCCCATAATGGGTTATTGGTACCGTCCAACTTATCCTCAACAGCCAACATACGGAATACATCACTGCTTTCAACCATGCTCATTGACTAGAATACCTTGATGCAAAAAAAAAGACTCCATCTCAAAAAGTTGAATAGAACTACCTTGCCGAATTCTACTAGACCTATAGCGGACTTCGAGACTCGTATATTGGTGAACCGAGACCTGTATATATGTTTGGCACAAAAAGACAAAATTGACTGCACAAGCGCTACGATAGTGCACTCGGAGGTCGAAATGTGCTTAGATCGTGATCTTGGCACCACAAAGCGAAGCAATTTTAATATCCTAATCACCCTGAGTATGCTCAACAATTTTCGTGCGATTTTGAGACTGTGACTGGAGGAGCGTAGACGACGCCCTAGATGAAACGGCGACCTTCTCTCATACCAATTGTTGGAGTTCGAGGTCTGCAGAAGTACGCGAACAACACACGGAAGAAGAAGAAGCTTGGAGCAAAACACACAATAGATGTAGAAAGATAAGTAACTCGTTAGAGTTATAGGCGCATATACAAGCCAAAGGGAAAAACCTCCTAAAGAGGGGAAAAAGTGCCCCGGCTGTCCTAGTGTGTTCACACACATCACTATCTAAATATATCAACAGCGTTTGGCCACTTTATCCATGTAAATTAGTTTGACATGCATCCCAAAGATACTACGTAAGAGAAAAGAACACTTACTATGAAAACCTCAATGATCCTCATGAATGAAATTCCAACTAGATGCAAGCCATGCTAGATTCCTATACATGAGTGAAAAGACAAAAGTGGGTATTGTGGTGACTGAGTTCAAATTTATGGGACTATTTACTTCACGACATTCATCCCCCTGAACGTGGGCATCCTCTAGTATGTGCCATCAAGGAATCCAAGTGTGAAACAATCATTCTTGTATTGCATCCACCATCTTGTATGTGTTGACTATAAAAGATCTTGTGGTGGGTGATCTTATATCACATTTACACTATTCTATGCTCTTGGACTTGTTCATCGTCACCTCCCCCAAATTGGAGGACATATGCATGGGCGCTTGTAGTTAAAAGTGTCCGACCAACTGCGAATCGGCCGCCCAGATCGGCCGCCCAGTGTGAACTGGGCCACCTCCTCATTTGAACCTATAAATAGGACCCATGGCTCATTTCCCTTGGACTTTTGACCCTTTGGCAAAGCCTCATCACCCCTATTGGTGAGGGTTGGTGGTATGGGACACCAGTCCCTTAGAGGTGGTTGCCCGCTTGGCTGCCGGCTCCCCGGTTGATCTCTTTTTCAAGAATTTGAGGCTGTTTCAATCAATCTTTCAATCTCTGAATCTTCCTCAAATACATCAACAGGGTTTTTTTCAGGGTATGTCCTTCCTTGATACCTGCTTTCTAGGCCTTCAGCATTGCTTCCACTTCCTCTAACCTTTGAACTTGCCTCCTTTTATGTTGTCTTGTTGTCATACTTTTCTTGATTTTCTTTCTATAACTTTTGGGATGTCTTGATCCTTCTTTGTCACTTGTTCCTACAATGCTTTTCTTGCTTTACATATGCCTTCCTCCACTATCTCTATCCTTTTTATTCACTCCTTGGTCTTCATTTTCTTTTGTTTCCACAAAGTCCTTTGACATCTCTCACATTCTGTACTTGTTGGCTCTTTATCCCTTGAGCTTATCTATGTTCCCATATTTTTCTGTGCTTGAATAATTAATGGATGAATCAGGGAGAAAACTCGTTTGGGCTCTTGTGAGGGCCTTTACTGGAACTGCTCCATCCATGTCATTTTCCTGGTTGCCTTGTAGTACAGCCACTACATTAGGTGGGGTGGTCTTGCCAACATTGACTCAATTTTCAGGAACCTTGCAAAAAAACATTTTACCACGATCATTACAACAATTGTCAATATGCATCATCACTGGTTGACAACAATCTCAGATATCCCCATAGTCATATGTGTTCAGCAATCTAAACAAAGCATGGATGGGTACGATGAAGAAAGTTGCTCATGTTACTGACCACAACAAAGAAAGTGTTCCAACTTCCTGGGTTTACCATTGAAAGCGCTTGTACCTGTCTCCTTGTTTACCTCGATATGCACACAAACAGGAACACAATTTCGAAAATGAATCAAAAAATAAGCATCCAAACCAACTGATCTCGAAATAAAAGGTTCAGTGACCCAGGCTGAGGCTCTCAAATGGAAAGTGCTATATCACCCTCTGATAGGATCCCGAATGGAAAGGGCATCGAATCCTCTAATAGAAAGTAAGAAATGGAAAATATTACATCATGAAATGTGAACTAATTAAAAACTGCCAGACTGAATACAGGAACCCCTTAGTGCAGGTGATGCAAAAGGAAACCAAAGGTCTTAGGACAACTCTTTTACTCTTGCTTCTCTTGACCTCAGAATTTCACAGGCATTGGAAAGACTGCTCGAAGTACAAACAAAGATCACTTGCCAATGACCCTGCCCCTGATAGGAGAACCTATAGATCTCACAGAAACGTAGCAAACATTGGTAACAACCATGGGGACCCCTCTAAGGGCCGAGATTTATTAACCTCCTTTGTAGCTCTTCCCTAATGTTCATGAGTCTATAACCAAAAAATAAATAATAATAACAATAATAAAATAATAACAACAGTGATAGCAGTGATATGAGAGTTTTAAAAAGTAAATATAAGAATAAGTTAATTAAATTAAATTAATTATAAAAAAAGGAGAGAAAACACTGTACACACTACTAAGCAAAAAAGATGAGTCAAGCCAGACACCTGCAACAGTTCTGGCCTCTGTCCACCAGCAAGACCTTGAACAAAATGGCACAAATAAACCACTCCTGCATTTGTCAAATCCTGCCATAACAAATATAACAAACTCATTTTTTTCATTGGAGATATCATGCCAGTATTACTGTCACTCATATAACAAAAGAAACAAGGGGTAGATAAATAGCAAAGATGATAAGGCATTACTTACCTGTTTTCCCTCGATCTTATCAATTTTGCTTCCCTGGATGTACACAATCATCAAAACAATACATCGATGACTTCTTTTACCTAGAAATTAACACAAACTGTGTGCCAAATTAAAAAAGTTTGTACAATAACGAACCAAACCCTCAACAAGCCGTTGCACACTATCGATATCAAGCCCCATTTCAGCCAATTTCTCACGAACCTCACCAACCTGGTCATAATTACCAGTTAGGCTAAGGACTCGGGACAAGATGGATTTATAAAAAAATTAAAAAATTAAATAAAATTAAAATTGAAAAAAAAAAAACAGATCCACCTCAAATTTGATGGCTCCTGTAACTTCTTTTTGCTCATCAAGTTTGTCATTCAATTTTTCCATGCGCTGTGACAATTGTCTTTTAGCAGCCTAATTTACACAAAGTTAGAAACATTTCAGAAATCTCCCATCCATATACACATACAGACACAAAGGTATCATTTCAGTCAAGGTGCACCATGAGCATACAGCAACAGCTGCAGACACTTGCTCAAGCTGCTTCGTGAAACTTGACACAACATTTGCCATGTTTTTTTTGGTAACATACATCATGTCAGACAAGGACCAACCCTGCAATCAAGTGGCCACCAAAATTCAACTTCTCTTAAACAAAAGAATAACCAATTTATAAAAGATACACTCATTTAGTCACCTTCCACCACATATAACAATAACCAGCTGCTCCTACAACTGCCATAGGAACAATATATGATGACAGGCCATCTGTGAAGTTCAAAAGCAAGTAAGCAAGCTATTGCTGGTCTTACATCTGTCATAAGAACAATGTATGGTGACAGGACATCTGTAAATTTCGAAAGCAAGCAATTCTCAAGTGCTTGCACATGTACACCAGATTGACACTATATTTCAACTGCACTCCAAATGTTTTAGTGAAAGAAAAAGTAAAAGTATGCAATGTACTCAAACAAGACATAGTGACAATTAGATCACGTTAACTTTAAATCTCAGAATTTGTCACAAAAACAACAATAACAATAATAATAACAAATGGTAAATTTAATAAATCAGTATATACTTCATAGCAGGAAATCAGTGACAATGACAAACTGGCTGATGCATGCGAGATATGATAGGTCATGTTCATAAGAAAGCATAAAAGCATTTGGACTGGCTGAATAAGCTTACTGCTTTGATTAGACTCATTCACTACAGTGATTTGTCTTCCCCCATAAAGTTGTCGCAGTTCTTGAGCTAAGCGCATGATCTGCAAGGAAGTTAAGTATGTTCAGTGATAAGTTATCACTACCTTTATGTGACACTTCCAGAAACAAAATTCAAAAACATGAATTTAGGTTAACAAATTACAACTTTAAACTTACCCCGCCAGAATGAAAAACATCCATATTAACTTTCTGTTTCTATAATTTATACAATCTGCAAACAACGCAATTTGCAATTCATGCTTTTTAACTTGAAGAAGTTTGCATATAGCCATAATGAATTTTTCTCAATCCTTGTGTGTGATAAAATCCGCTGAAGCTGGACGTAATGCTTAAACTGTCTACATGCAAGCAAGGAGCTGCCAACTTGAGAGATTTTAGCCCAAAGATCCCTTGGTCACAAACCAATAATGCTTGCAAATTTGCATGCAAGATATGTAGAGACAAACCAAGCTGGGCAAGGAGGAATGCTATATTCCCATATCCTTAGGACATCTAGATGGGCAACTAAAGGCTATAGTCCTGCCTAGCCAAGAGTGAAAGACCAACCAACATGAACTGCACCACTTAGTTATAAATACGACTTGTGTTTCATTTCAGTGTGTCATGATAGTTGGCTGATAGAGAGAAAGAAAGAAAGAAAGTGATATTAACATCTTCCGAAGGCCAAACTTGGCCTATGAGACACAACCATGTACAACTGTAGTAATCCTTGTGTAGAAATAAAAAGGAAAGGGACTCTACACAAAACTGTGTAGGCTGAAAAAGGCTGGAAACAACCAAAGGATAGTGTACCGGGTGATGGAGGGGGTAGTGGTGTGTGGGGAGATGTGGCTCTGACTCTGCAGATAATGGCCACCTATACATGGGAGACCCATGGCGGGAGTGAATGTGTATCTCAACTACTGACGATGGGTACACCGTACACATTGAGAGGCCACAGGTATGTATGATCTCACACTTGTTCCGTAGCAAGCACACAATGCCACATGACATCATCCGAGCAAGAAAACATTTGTTCTATAACATTATGTCATCAGAGTTCCAGAAATGCAAAAAAACCCTAGCCCTAATTTCTGCAGGAAATGGTTTTTTTTGCATATATCTCATTCTCACCTCATGAGCATCAAGGAAAGCATATTTGTAGTATATCATCATGGTCAGTTTGGGACATCGCTGAAGATTTATGCTCCAAAAGCTGATTGCTTTTTTCAATTAGCAAAAGTGTTTTTTTGTGCTTTTGAGAGATTTTTTTGCAATATAAGAAGGGCTTAAGGGTCACTCTTGGTATCATCCAAGATCAACTTCTAGCATACTCAAGAAGTGTTGAGTGCTCTACCACTTGGCCGAGGTGTTCTCAACTTTTAGTGCAGATTTGGAGGAGATTTTGGCAGCCAACCATCAGCTCTTGCTAATTTCTTGTAAGTAGCAAGTCCAATTTCAGTTCTTCTTCTATTGTTGCTGTTGTTCCAAGACTTGTGCCTTCTACTTCAACATAAGGAGGAGATTATCTTGCTATTTATGCCAATTTCTGATTTAAGGCTTCTGAAACCCTAATTTCAAAATCAGGGTTTGCTGTAAAATAGTTCTAAACTATTTCTATTCACTTCAATTGCACATACACACTCTTCATACCTCTTAGGCACTTAATGCACAATTTCTTGTATCTAGAATCCTAAATTCAGGTTAGATTCAGTTTTGTATTAGCATACATTCAGTTTTGTATCGTTACACACATTGTAATTTGACATTCATATTAGATAATAGTGATAGTAAGCATTCAACTTAATTTGACAAATTGTGTATTCTCTCTATATTTCTCATTCGTCTAATTTTGAGTCTTAAGGTGTGTATGTCAAGGTTCATGTGTTAAAAGACCCTGTAAACCTGTGAATATAATTATTAGAGCCCACCTCACTTCCAAGTTCCAACATTTGGTATCAGAGCATAGTTGACATACACCCTTAATAAGATGAGTGATTATAGACTTGAGAATGAAAATAAGCTTGAAGGAATGTCTAAATATCCAATGTGGAGTTTTATGATGATGACTTTGTTAGTATCTAAAGATTGTTGGAATATTGTCAATGGCAAGTACCCAAGACCAAGACAAATAGGAAAGGATATTGCTTCATCTTCCAAAAGACCTGCTGCCCCAATTTCTGCTCAATAGGAGGTTACTGAAGAAGGAAAAAAAAAAACTCTTCCATGATCCGGAGTCCATCATACTGCCGGATTACTTCCCACAAAGGGCAATCCAGATGGGATTCAAGGGATGTACAAGCACTTTCATTCATTGTTATGGAAGTCAAGAGGCATATTGTACCCCAAATCAAGTCATGCAGAACCTCTCGTCAGGCTTGATTAGAGTTAGAGAATCTCTATCAACGTAGAAATCCTACTAGGAAAGCTTATCTAAGGAGACAGCTAGCCAACACAAGGATGAAGTGAGTCAATTCAATCACATATTTTGAAGCTCAAGGACTTACGTGATCAGTTACTTAATGTTGGAGTTAATATTTCAAATGAGGAGATGATAAACACACTTCTAAATTCACTTCCATCTTCATTTCATTCGTTTGTTACTTCTTTATTTCTCTCTACAAGAGAGAAATTTCATTTGAAGAGTTGCAGTTCCTATTAATTCAAGATGAAGATCAACAAAAAAGAAGGAAATAACAAAGAAGGAGAAGAAGAGTCAGCAAAGTAAGAAGGAAAGTAAGTCTTCCACTTCTTAGCATTCCACTTCTAAGTCTTCCACATCTACCTCTACTACTACTTCCACACCAAAAGAAAATTCTATTTCCACTACATCTACTTCCAAAAAAGAAATTTGACACTACTGCAAGAAACCAAGTCATTTCATAGCAAAATGCAAAAAAAGGATTTATAATGAGAAAAAAAGAGAGCAAAGTAATAATGTTGAAGATAGTTCAAAACCAAAGTCTTCAAAGGAAGACTCTTGTGCATGTGTCAATATTGAAAATTAGCTTTTGATCAAGGAGCATTAAATGCAATCTCTGATAATCCTTGGATTTTTTATTCTGGACCTACTAAGCATATGACACGTTGGAAGAAGGTATTTGCTTCACTTCCTAATTCTTCATGTAGAAGAGTGACTATTGTAGATGGTCATAATTTGGATGTTGTAGATGTTACAGAAGTAAACCTAAAGTCAAGTGGAGGTGGAAATTTCACAATTTTTTAATCTTTTTTATGTTCCACAAATGAAGAAGAATTTGCTCTCGATGTCTATTTTCTTGATAGATGGATATAAAGTTGTTTTTTAGAAAGATTTATGTCAGATCTCTCACCTAATGAGGAGCAATGTCTACTTCAACGTGAAAACAAAAGTGGCATGTTTGTATTGTCTAACATTGATCATGCTAATATTGCCAGGTCTTCTACGCCTAAGGAGAACATGAAGTTATGACATGCTAGGTTTGGTCATATTCATTACACATCTCTCAAACACATCAAAGATCAAGAAATGGTGGATAGTTTGCCTACTTTTGCTTTACCAGATGATGCAGAATCATGTGAAGGATATATTGAAGGGAAGCTTCAAATTTTCGTTCAAGAAACATGGATACATCACGGCCACAAGGAAGTTGCAAATCATGTATTCAGATGTGAAGTATGAGAACAAATTCCATTCAAGGTTACAGATATTTCATCACATTTATTAATGATTTTTCGAGATATTCATGGATTTATGGTCTTAAAGCAAAGTCAGATGCCTTTCCTACTTTCAAGAAGTTCCTAGCTATGGTTGAAAAAGAAAGTAAGACAAAAATTCAGATTTTAAGAAGTGATAGAGAAGAAAAGAGTACATATCAATAGACTTCAATCTTTTCTTGAAGACAAAAGTATCTCTCATCAACTCACTATTGCTTATACTCCAAAATAGAATGATGTTGCAAAGAGAAAGAATAGGATACTTGTTGAAATGATATGTCGCATGATGTCATCCAAAAAGCTTTCTCCTAAATTTTGGTTTGATGCAGTACATACAATTAATCACATTCTAAACAGATCTTCCACAAAAGCTTTAAAGGTCATCACATCTTATGAAGCTTATTATGGTAAGAAACCCAATGTGAGTTTCTTCAAAGTATTTGGTTCTCCATCTTATATTCACATTGAGAAAAAAAATCGTGGTAAGTTTGATGTAAAAGCCATCAAAGCTATTTTTATTGGTTATGCAATTGAAAGCAAAGGATACAAATTCTGTATTCCAAAAATAGGTACCCTACTCTCACGCAATGCGTATATTTCAGAAAGTCTCATATATGATAAGAAGGCAAAGATTCCAGATTTCATAAAAGAAGCTGTCTATGCATATTTTAGAAGGAATTCAGATTCTTACATTCAGCCATAAAAGGGGGTTGATGAACCTTCTCAAACCCTAAAAGTTGTACTTGATAAAGGTAAAGAGAAAGTTTCGTTTCCTACATTTATATCTAGTTCGTCATCAGTACCCCTTGAAGTTACAACCTATGAAGTTGGAGAAAGTTCTAGAATTCCAGAAGAAAGAGATACTAAAGGACAAGAAAACAATGCACCAGTTTTCAAGAATACTCCGAGGTGGTTATATCAGACTTGGAAGGACAGTGGTATAAAGAACTTCACAGGTAGAAAAAGAAGTCAGACAAGGAAAGAACAAGATGATCACGTTCAAAATCAAAAGAACAACAAATGGCACTATTCACAGGTATAAAGCAAGGTTAGTTGTCAAAGCTTATGCACAAAAGAAAGGACTTTAATATGACAAGACTTTTGCAAATACTTCTAGAATGACAATAGTCAGAACAGTACTTCTCTTGTTGCATTCTTCGATTGGAATGTATATCAATTAGAACTTAGATATCAAAAGAGCCTTTCTTAATGGAGATCTTCATGAAGATGTCTACATTCAGCAGCCAGAGGTTCTTGAAGAGATACGTAAAGAGAATTTAGTATGCAAGCTTATCAAAGCATTGTATGGTTTAAAGCAAGAGCCAAGAGCATAGTATGAGAAGATACATCGCTATCTTTAATCTATTGATTTTGAAAACTCAGAAGCTTCTCCTACTCTTTATATTAAAGCTGAAAAAGATGTCTGTATTATTATTATCATATATGTTGATACACCTCTTGACATTCAGTTTGCAATTTCTCAAGTATCCAGGTTCACGCAAAGTCAACACAAGATTGATAGCAATTAAGAGATATATTTACAAACATCAAAAGTTTTGCAGATTTTTATACCTTATGCCATTATGACATTGAAAAGGAGATTGTTGGAACAATGTCAAAATGGCACAAAACCCCTAATTTTCAGAAACCCTAATTTTTGGTACTTAGCCAAATTTTGGTCATAAAAGGTCAAAAAAGCTCATCAGATAGTACTTGAGGAAAGCTTTCATTTGGTATATAAATTACATCATTAGAGATCCAAAAATGCACCCATCAAATAACAAAAACAAAAACCCAAAAAAAAAAAAAAAAAAAAAACTAACCCTAACTTTTGTAGAAAATGATTTTTGCATATATCTCATCCTCACCTCATGAGGATCAAGGAAAGCACATTTGTATTATATCCTCATGGTCAGTTTGGGAAATCGCTGAAGATTTATGCTCCAAAAGCTTATCGATTGTTTAAATTAACAAAACTGCTTTTTTGTGCTTTTGAGAATTTTTTTTCGCAAAACCTTCCTAATCCTATATAAGAAGGGCTTAAAGGTCACTCTTGGTATCATCTAAGATCAACTTCTAGCATATTCAAGAAGTGTTTAGTGCTCTACCACTTGGAGGAGGTGTTCCCAACTTTTAGTAAAGATTTGGAGGAGATTTTGGAAGCCAACCATCAACTCTTGCTCATTTTTTGGTAAGTGCCTGAAAGAGGCCACGGAGAGCTACGTCATGGTGTGCTCGGTTGCTCCAAACGCCAAGGGAGTGGGCTGCTACGTGAGGAGACAGATAGTAGAGAGAGAAACCAATAACCCCCGAGCTAGGAACCTTAGCAACTCATGCTCTTGTCTCAACACACACTAATATATGATCCGGCTTGGATCTATGTCTAACATATAGGCTCTCAAGCTAAGGGGATGGGCCGATTTGGCTCTATGGTTGCAATGCAAGTTTGGTGCCCGTAAAAGAAAAAAATAGAAAATAGAAAACTCTTTGAGTGGATAGTAAACCTCAATTTTTATTTTGAATCTAAATTATTTAAACAATTAAAATTCGATTTAAATCTCTTGGTTGCACTATGGTGGGTCATGAGCACTACGGATTATTCTCCACAGGTCATTCAACCACTCTAAAGTGGGACATCTAAATATGTTTCTATTTTGCACATATGGTGGAAAATGCCTCATAATAGTAGCCAGAGGATAGGGAATAGTGACTCCTTTGTGATCATGGATGGAGATAGCCAAGAAATAGAGGGTTTTGAGTTTTTCCCCCTCTATGAACACCAATAGGATACGTCACGTGATAGAAGACTCTTTCCCTATGTAAAGCGATCGATGACATTTACTTGATAATGAGGATTGCATGTTAAGCCATAGATGACATTTACTTTATAATGAGGATTACGATCCGCAAGAGTTACCACAAGGTATTCTCATGACATTGAGGGATCTACTTCCTCACTGGCTTTCTAGGAAGTAGTGCATCCACTCTATATGATTGGATTCACCGTAGCATTTGAGCATATTATGTTGTTTGATTGTTAGGCATCTATGCACTCTTCTTTTATTTTTGGTTATTGAACCCCAGGTTTGGTCGTTGTTTTTGATAAGGTGTGGATGCTTCTCTACCAAAAGTGTCCTGTGTAACCACTAGTGGGTGGACTCAATAATGGTTATGTGAAGCAGAACATGTGATGTCGAACTCCATGTTAAGACGTCTAACAGGATGGACTTACTAGAATTGAGCAATGCCATTGGATACGTTGATCATTCACATGCAAGTGGGCACCTTCAAGGTGAGCCACATTTATGAAATGACCGTTGGAGAATGTAATTAACTATCGACACCTTCATTCTATTACGCAAGCATGGTCCTAGTTCACACATGATGGAAAGAGGTTTGTAGGTGTTTTTTGACATTGAACCGCATATGAGCTATATTTTTATAGTGAGTCATAAACTTCTTAATGGGTTGATGCCATGAGCCACACAAGTTGGGTGCATTGGTGATTCGTTATGCCTTTGTCATATGCACCGGATTGAGTATTGGTCAACGATATCCCTATGTGGGCCCCAACCTTCGTTAGCAAGTATGTTGAGGTAGGAGACTATTGCTTGTATATTGAGAGTTGCTCTCCATTTTATGAGGTGTACTCTCTTTGGTTCCATGCAGGTCTCCCATATTCATTACACACACACACACACACACACACACATATATATATATATATATATATATATATATATATATATATATATATATATATATATATATATATATATATATATATATATATGGATATATATATATATATATATATATATCTATATATATATATATATATATATATATATATATATATATATATATATATATATATATATATATATATATATATATATATATATATATATATATATATATATATATATATATATATAGATGTGTGTGTGTGTGTGTGTGTATATATATATATCTATATATATATATATATATATATATATATATATATATATATATATATATATGTGTGTGTGTGTGTGTGTGTGTGTGTGTGTGTGTGTGTGTGTGTGTGTATATATATATATATATATATATATATATATATATACTCCTCTCCGTAGGGACTAAATATGATTTGCGTTTTTGGGTGAGGCACTTAGTACAAGAGGATTTTAGCAGCCCAATAGTCATGGGGACCCCAATACTTGCACGATAGATGTGAATCATGTGATTATGCCAATGAATTTCTCTCATCCTTGGATATTGTACCTTGACCCTATATTTTATACCTTGACTCTCATAGGCCAATATTTTTGCATGATTGCAGGATGGAATCTCCTCTAGGGAGAGTCCTTTGAGATGCATGTTGTAGCATGCTATTAAGGCTACACAAAGGATACCTACATATACTTGGGACTCTTTGTACAAAGTTCTTTAGAGATGCACAGGGTGCCAGACAAGTTGAGGTTGGACACAAGATACATGCAAACATTGGGAAGGAGACAGAGAAAATACTGTGATTCTACTTTTAGAGTAGAAAGATTTGAAAATCAGAAAATTGGATCACAGAGACATGGCAGTGATGATAAATGGGCAGATATACATAAGCTTTTGAAAAGAAAAAGAATGCAACGAAAGAATAACAATGGGGAGAATAAATGACAAGAAAAGGAACTAACTTCTTCCTTCGCTAGAACCAATGAATGATAGAATCATGAAATTTATCTCACAATAGATAGAACTCTATAAAATATATCGGACTATAATCTTTAACATACTTTGAGCCAGTATAATTGTAATTTACCCATATAAGTTCATGAAACCATGTGTACTATGAGACAAACCTGAGCTTGTATTTCTTCATTGCCAGAATTTTGACTTGCATCATTCTTTTCAGACTTTAACAGCATTCCCTGCACACACATTCTTCAAGTTGGAAAAAAATTGCTGTGCTTGATTAAATTAATAATATACATAAACACAAACTGAGCCTTGGCAAGATCTTTTTTTTACTCGTATATAACTTTGCACAACTAATCAATATGAACCATAATGGGAGATACACATTACACTTGTGAGGTGGAATGGGCACATCATATAAAGAAGAATAAGACCCCAAAGAATGAACTCAAAAACAAATAACTACCAAAAAGAAAGGTTCTTAGGGTACTCTTGATTTCTCTTACATTTACCTCTAAAGCCGCAGAGACAAAAAAAAGTAATGCACCTTATTTCCAAAGAAATGACATTTTAAAATAAACTCAGAAAGAACTTAGAGCAAAACCAATAGAACATTTGAAACAGAAACATACCGAAAGTAAGAGATTCAAGGTATTTATGGAAACCAAACACTGAAAAAATACTTAGCACTAAAATATATGTACATTATTCATCAAATGAATTTGTTCAAAGGCTGAAAATAAATCATCTAGAAATGGATTCAACACAAAACATAAAAAGGCAAGCCCCGAGTCACATTGTCATGAAAAGATTACACGAAGAAATAAGACATTTAAAACTCCTATAGATCAACAACCCAAACACACACACACACACACACACACACACAAAACAAAACAAAACAAAACAAATCAAACAAACCTTAAAAATAAAAAAAAAAAATAAATCCTGTAATAAATCGGCTGAAGGGAATTTACACTTAAAAGAACGACAGAATACCTGTAAACTTGAAATTACATCTGAGAGGTTTGCCTTCCCCAAGATCATAGGCCCAGCCATACCTGCACAGACACGATGTCAAAGAAATATATTTGAAGTATTAAACTTCAAAAAACAAAGATACTTGGACCCAGAATGTGACAGATATAAAATACAACTGAATACACTATTAGCATCACATACACCTTGCATATACATAAAGCTGGACCAATGCTTTATCCAGAAGCACAAAATTAGCTATACCCCAAGACTACATTATCAGGCTAGCATAAGTCCACTCACACACAAGACCTCACATAAGCATGCAGCTTGATGATGCAGAGGCTTTTCACATAAGAACAATCAGTATGCAGAACCATAAGAAATCAGAATAACAGAATGCCAATATTATCATTTGTGTATAAGAGAAAACGCTACCACCAGGGTTCCAAATGGACATGTCAGGTAAGGTTATACACATGTCACGTGTCTTTTATAGATTTTTCTGGGAGATACTTTTGATGACTGCATGGTTTCATTTTTTGACATGTGCTTGTCTTCAGCCTTGCCCTGAACAAATGAGCCTATCAAAGCTCCTCCCTACCCTCGAGACTCCACAAAGGGAGCAAGCTTCAAGCCTACAAAGACTGTTTCTACCCTCAAGCCTCCACAAAAGGACCAAGTCTCAAGCCTCAAGGTAATGAGCCGTGACTCCCAACTCATAAGATTCAATTCTAACTTTTCAAGGTTCAGCCTCAAGATATCAACCTATTTATTTATATATGTTTAGTGATTGAAGTTTCTTGTTTCACATGTAAATGTTTCAAAAAGCAAGAGGAGCATGAGAGTATGTTGTGAAAGTGAAGCAATTACCTAGAGGTCAATGGACTTGCAAATGCAAGTATTGTGGCCATACTTGGGATGGGGGCCCAAAACACATTAGGAACCACATTACTTGGAATCAAAGACCATGGTGTTGACAAGTGTACTTGTGCACTTACCGATGCAAAAGAGGCATGTGGAGGATTACATGACAAAGTGGGCCAAGAAAGTTCAAGTATGCATATGCAAGTGATGAGCATAAGATGAGAGTCTTCTTGGGGAATGTTAGCACTCTAGAAGAAATTGATGAAGTGAAAGTTTTATGCATAGATAGATGAAACACGATGCAAGCCTAATTCTCTCAAGTCTTGTCTACTTGTACTTGGATTAGATCCCAAACACATGCATTATCACATCAAGTAGTGGGAAACATTCGGGGCCAACATGTCGATTCACAAAAGTTGGCTATAACTTATAAGTGTGGTCTCATTCTCCTTGTAAAAGAAATTGGAGTATCCTTTCATGATTTACACAAAAATAAGACATAAGTTGCTGAAATTGTAGAAATCACTTCAAGTTATGTGATTTTTTGGACCGCGTTTTATTGATAAGTGAGTTTTAGTTCATTCGGGCATGTTCACACATGCTCAATGACCAAAATTCATAAAAATCATGTAAATGCCAATTATTCCCCAATTTGGGGTCCAAAATAATAATAGTAATTTCTCTTAAAAGCTCTTCAAGAGAGCTTTCATATGGAAGAGTATATTTGTACATTATGAAAGATGTTGCAGAGAGCTACACGATGATGTGCTCAATTTCACCAAACACCAACGGAGTGTGCAGTTCCATGAGGAAAGGGACCAAGTCTTATTGATAAGTGACTTTAATCATTTGGGCATTGTCCACGCATGTCCAATGACCAAAAATCATAGAAATTATGTGAATGCCTATAATTTCCCAATTTAGGGTCCAACAAATATAATAAAAATTATAAAAAAAAAATTATGGTGTCCTACGGAGGGGGCCCTCCTTAGGAAACAAAAGGCAAAATCTTACTACATGACTTCGTTATCAAAAAGATAACTTATACATATTCCTTAGCAACACTTTTCACGGTGTCGCAGGAACATAGTTGGAAAGCAACTTGTTGCATAGTGTTTGCAACATTCGCAACGCAACGCAACACGTCGCAAACATTTTTTCTTTCCCTCCCCCTCAAGCAAAAACGGGCTCATTGGGGAGGGCATTTCACACATTTCCTAGTTCTACCTTCATCGAACCCTCCCTTGTGCATAAAGTATCCATTAGGAGCCTAGAAAGAGATAAAGAAGAACAGAGAGAGAGAGAGAGAGAGAAAGTACTTAGCTTACACATTCAACATTATCACGACTCACCATTCCTAAACCAAAGCAAAATTTCTGGAAGTATGTGTTTAGTCAAGGCAAGTTTGGATTGAAAGGGAGTGAGAGATGGACATGTAACCTATGTGGTTACAAAGGGGGCGGTGGGGCAGATCGTATCAAAGCCCACCTTTCCAAATTTAGTGGCTTGGGCATTGAAGCATGCATGCAGCCTATGCAAGTTGACATCAAGGATGAGCTCCTTGAGTGGGTAGCTCAAAGGAAAGCCAAAAAGTATCCACAGAGCTCTTCGCCCATCTCCACCTCTATCAGCTTATGTGATCCTCATCCACATGATGCTCTTACACATCCAAGGCATGGGGATCCTCTAGTGGAGGGGATGATGAGCATTGAGATTATACCATCCATCTTGAGGATAAGACTCAGCCACCGATGAAGGTGGCTTCAGGATCACTTTCTTCGACATCCATATGTGCGGGTTTCCCGAGGCAGAGGGAGCTTGGAGGCCAAACAAGGTAATGAAGCTTTTCATATCCCTTTTAATGTTGGACTCACACCCGCATAGAAGGAAGCCATGGAGTTAGTGAGCACATTGGGATATTGATAGAGCGGTCCTTCATATGAGGTTGACAACTAGTAAGTTACTCAAATCAAAGGATATAGTGGAGATGAAATTAGAGCCCATGAAGGGCACATGGGAGAAGTATGGATGCACTATTATGTGTGATGGACGGATAGACATCGGGAAAAGGAATGTATATAACATATTAGTGCATTGTTGCAAAGGCACTATATTTCTTCGAGCCATTGATGCATCACAAGCTTGGCTTACAGTGACATGTATGTATAGCTGAAATTTCATGTTTCAATTTTAAGATATGCATTTGCATATATGATATGCCATATATATATATATATACATATATATATATATATATATATATATATATATATATATATATATATATATATATATATATATATATATATATATATATATATATATGTGTGTGTGTGTGTGTGTGTGTGTGTGTGTGTGTGTGTGTGTGTGTGTGTGTGTGTGCGCGCGCGCGCGCGCGCGCGCATGGCACATACACATTGCATGTATATTATATTATGTAATATGTATGTAGTATGTATATATGTATGTAGTATGTATATATGTATGTAGTATGTATTATCATCTATGTACCTACTACCATCATCCATTTAATGTGCATTCATGGAAATTGTTGCATTATCTACTTTCTCTACATGATCTTTCTTTGTCTGACTTCTAGTCCTTTCTTTGAGGTTTTCTATGCCATTGCCTTGCACTATTTCAAAGAACCACTTTGGAAGTGTCTTGAAAATTGATGTGACATCTTATTCCTCTGCAATTCTTTCCCAAGTTGTTGAAGTTTCTTCAACTTCATAAGTTTGTAGATCAAGAGGTTGTGTAAGACTAAAAGAGGAGGATGTAGATAGAGATGAATAAATTGGTAGCAGTGTTTAAATTTATGGAGCTTGTGCAAGCTCCAATTGTGAGGCTTTGCAGATACTCACCTCTCGTTAATTACCTCTTCATCATTTATGTATTTCATGAAAGCTCAAAAAGAAGCTATGCATTAAAAATATATAAAGAAAAGTGTTAAAGTAAAAGGTGAAAATGTATTTATGGCTTAGATAAAAGCCAAATTATGTTTGGAGGGATGGAATACTCAAAAAAAGTGAAACCTCATCCATATGGAGAGATTTGAAGCACCGAAAGTCACCCAAGGAAATGGAAGGACAAAGGACAAAAAGTGAAAGGTCAAGAGGTGAGAGAAGATGCAAGGGTAGGTGAAGAGACAAAAACTCCCATGCACATATCTCTATATATAGAAGTCATTTGAACGTGAACATTTGTGGAGATGACAAGGAGATGGTGTAGAAGCATATGCTTGTCATTCTCTCACCAATGGATATCGGAAGGGCCCTCAATAATGTGCTACAAAGCACATAGATCCATTTAATACATATGATATCTTGTTGGAAAGCTTATCTCTCATATTTTCTTTGGTATAAATATCTCTGCTATATGATTCTTCAATGGTTACTAGGAACATTGCTTGCCTCACTTTTCTGCTTAACTCGAGTTGATAGGTAGTCTATCTTTAGATAATAAGTTGCCGAGTCATATGAACTCCAAATGGAGTGATCTTTAGCTTGTTGGAAAGCTAAGAGCGCCTCGTGTTTAGACAAGATTTCAGAGTCATTGGATCTCCGAGTTGTGACTCAATCAGGTTTTAGTAAGCATGTGTCTAAGAGGTAGTAAGCATGTGTCTAAGAGAGCAGATTTTAGAAGAGGTTCTCTAACTTCCGTTGCATATATTGGAGTCAAATTTCTCCACATTTTGTATCAGAGCTTTGGTTTCAGAGAATTGGCGTTGGAGCGCATGGTTACACAAAGAAGAGCTTGAAGAAGATGCAGAGATGATAAAGGAAAGCTTGGAGCTATGAGCGTATGCAGTGTGCAAGATTCATGCTATTGGAAAGCTATGGAGGTGAAGCTTTTGTATGTAAGACAGTTTGTTGCTTCATGTTATTTGAAGTCATACACTCGTCCTACTCTCTACTACATGTTATGAGTGATACTAATCACTTTGATGAAACCTTAAGAGCAACCTATATAAGAAGATAAATATTCACACCAAAGAATCTTGGATGCACAACTACACACAGTTGTATATAAGCATTGTATGCATGCTTTAGATATTGCATTCAATTGAATGAAGTTCAATATGCTATTATGTAAATAGTTGAAGGTTGAATCTTTTATGTAAGCTTGATGATAGAACTATATGCTTATGCATTGGATATGCTTATGTATGCATGCATGTGAAAGTTATGCTCAAGATGTATGACAATTTTGATCAGCCATGCTTACGTTGAATATAAGTTGAATTTAGAGTTTTCGATTGATGTCCAACATGCAAGAATGTATGCACATGTGGTCAAAGAGAATATATGCACATGTTTGATAATGTGTGGATGAGTAATAGGCTATTTTGTAAAGCCTATACAAGCTGAAAATTTTCAGATTTATGTAACCATATGAATTGGCACAAAGAGGACTGAATATATGCTTACATGATTAGTGATTTGTATACATGCTTAATGTGGATTTGTTAGCATGATATTAAAGCTTTAAAGGTTGGCCATGTTCAGCCATATGTGACCTGAAAGTACATGTAGTTGAATGTGACGAAGATTTGTAAAATACAAGACTCCTATGTATTAAGTTTGTGGATGTATCTTGTTGTGGCTAAAACCCATCGAGTAAAGTTTTTGAAAGAAGCAAACCTGTATGCTCATGTTATAATAACTAAATTTTTTTTATTTTTGAGTTCAAATATAGGAAGTCAACTCAATGCTCCTATTGGACAAGCCAAAGAAAAAGTGGCCAAAGCTTGGATGAAGCGAAAACACAAAGCTTGGAGCCAAAGTGAAGGAAGGAGCCCTACCAAAAGGTTGTCAAACACTGAGTAGAAGACTCAGTGTTGAAGACTCAACAAGGACTTGAAGACATTCCCTAACCTTGCAACGAACATCATGCAGGCGAGCTAGAAAAAAGAGTCACTCATGAGAAGTGTGACAAATTGGCTGAAGATAAAGAAGGTAAAAGAATTCAATTAACAAAGACAAGGGCTGAAGTGAAAGGTACAAAAAATCTACATTGTGTGTGGTGGTAAGTTCCAAGCAAAGACCAAGTGAAGGTCTATTGAAAGGTTGAGGCTAGTAAGACCATCCCAAGAGGAGTGGCAAGCCTATGTAAGGCAAGTAAGACCATCCCAAGAGGAATGGCAAGCCTATGTAAAAGGGAAGTAAGACCATCCCAAGAGGAATGGCAAGCCTATGTAAAGGCAAGTAATACAATCCAAAGAGGAATGGAAAGCCTATGTAAAGGCAAGTAAAACAATCTCAAGAGAAATGGAAAGTCTTGTTAGGTGCAAGATGCACCAAAGACTAAGTGAAGGTCCAACGAAAGGTTGAGGCTAGTAAGACCACCCAAGAGAGTGACAAGCCTATGTAATGGTAAGTAAGACCATTCCAAGAAAAGTAGCAAGCTTATATAAAGGCAAATAAGACCATCCTAAGAGGAATGGCAAGCCTTGTCAGATGCAAGAGGCACCAATGTTCACAATGAGGATTTCTTGTGTCGTTTTGTAGGTGATGAAGAAAGCTTGAAAGATATGAAAGCTACAAATGATTCACATAAAGAAGAACTCAAAAAAGAGTTCATGTTTGATCAGCCCATTTTTATTTTGCAGTATATAATCAGTCATGAAGAATGGAGTAAAGATTATGAAGAAGGGGGAGTTAGCTTGCAAGGATTGGAAGATCCAAGAAGAGATCAAAGAAAGAGTAAGGGCAACCATCAAAGGTAAATTGAAATGACTAGGAGGAACCACCTATATGAAGGAGTGCCTAGAAGGCAATGAGGAACATGATGCACAAGACAAGTCATGAAGACAAGTTGGAAGAAAGCATGAAAACCATAACGATGTCAAAAAGAAATATGAGAGCAAATTGTAGTCATGGAAAAAGTTGAAGATCATCAAAAGATGAAAGAGGATCAAAGCAACGCATGCAAGCGTAGAAGACATGAAACCATGAAGGTATAAAGGAAGAGAGATTTGCAAACAAAGAAGAGAGTGGAGCAACAAAGATATATGAAGCCAAGGTGATCTAATTTCATTATAAAAGTTTGTATGAGGCGTGGTTTATGACGGGATTGAAGAAGAGCTCTTGCTAAGAGCCAAAGAAGTCAAAATGAAGCTGGAAGAAGCCAAAGAAGCTTGGAAGCAAAAAAAAGGAGATAAACCTACCTATCAAGCAAAGGGCAACAGAAACAAAAGGTGAAGAGGACAAGAATTGGAGAGTAGCAAGGACTCCCAATTGTAGCTTTGAGGGGGAGTGTTGAAATTTATAGAACTTGTGCAAGCTCCAATTGTGAAGCTTGGAACATACTCACCTCTCATTAATTACCTCTTCATCATTTATGTATTTCATGAAAGCTCAAAAGGAAGTTATGCGTTGAAAATATAAATACTACACTCTTAACCTTAAAGGAGAGTGTTAAAATAAAGGTAAAAATGCATTTATGGCTTAGATAAAAGCCAAATTATGTTTGGAGGGATGGAATACTCGAAAAAGGCACAAGCTTATCCATATGGAGCGATTTGGAGCACCATTCACCCAAGGAAATAGAAGGATAAAAGACAAGAAGTGAAAGGTCAAGAGGTGAGAGAAGACACAAGGGTAGGTGAAGAGACGCAAACTCCCATGCATATATCTCTATATATAGAAGTCATTTGAACGTGAACATTTATGGAGATGAAAAGGAGATGGTGTAAAAGCATATGTTGTTCATTCTCTCACCAATGGATATCAGATGGGCCCTCAATAGTGTGCTACAAAGCACAAAGGTATTCCAGCAACATACCTTTCTGTACACAACCACCTTGTGAAGGTGATATCCCTCTATCTGAGTATCCATTTGATGCATATGATATCTTGTTGGAAAGCTTATCTCTAATACCTTCTCAGGTATAAATATCTTTGCTAGATGATTCTAGAGTAGTTACTGGGAACATTGCTTGTGAACCTCAGTTTTCAGGTTAACCTAAGTTGACAGGTAGTCTATCTTTAGACAATAAGTTGCCTGGTCAATAAGAACTCCAAATGGAGTGACACTATGTGTGGACAAAATTTCAGAGTCATTGGATCTTTGATTTGTGACTGAATCGGGTTTTAGTAATCATGTTAGTAAGCATGTGTCTAACAGGGCAGATTCTAGATTCTAAAAGAGGTTCTCTAACTTCCGCTGCGTATATTAGAGTCAAATTTCTCCGCAAGGAGTTGCAATTTTCTGTTTAATTGTTAGTTGAAACCTTAAAGGTTGATCCCACATGTATGGTTGAATGTAGCCATCCAAATTTCTTTTGAAAAATGCATAATCATCTACGTCAATAAAATCTTGAATTGTTGCATGTTTATAATAGCTTTGACTTTCTACAACATAAGCATTGCATGAGAGGAGGATTCCACCTGTATTTGGGACATAGAATCTCTCTCCTTTGCTCTCAATAGCATAACCAACAAAAACTGCCATGTTAATGCTAGCAAATTCCAGTTCTAATCTTTTATCAAGGACATGAGCTGCCAATTTTATTTATAGGCAGGACATTGTGAAGTATGCATATGCATATATACATATTTGGGGGAAGTTTCCAACATGCCAATGTCTTTGATCAGATGATAGTAGAGGCTACATTGACCACACCTCGTGCAACCTTGGGCACATTTGAGTGGGTATTATACTATAATTTCATGATCAATTTCAAAAACCTCAAACAAGACTCTAGCTTTTTTATACTTTGATGACATCAACTTTAGTGTGGGAGGTACAAAAATGGGGACCCTCACTTCAAACTCAACGTGGGAGTTGGCCACACAGGTGGATGGAGGAGGATGAAAAGGCCTTTGGTGTCTATGATTTCCCAAACACTTAAAGCCTTACGAGATCATTAGAGCAAAGCTAGCCTCTATCTCAATGGTGACCGAGGCACTTACGAGGTCAGTCTCTTTCATGCATAACTTTTGGGACCTTGCCAAAACAAATACCCCCAATTGGATCTCAAATCCTCTTGACAACTTACCTCACAATAAGACAAATATTGTTAGAACGGATAGATAAAATCCTGGTTTTAGGTGCATGATGGCATGCACAAATGAAATCCTGATTTCAGAGGCATGGCTTTAACATGTCCTCCCTCGAGGTTCCCTCCTTTACTCTGAGATATAAGAGATTATTAGGCTCATCGGTCAGGACTTGATTCAGTTGGATACTACGATGACCTGGATAGAGTCTAATCAGATGCTGGGCACAAAGATGGCTTTGTACAGAGAGCATCTTCTCCAGCTCACAGCAGATGGTTTTGTAGTCAGGCCTAGATAAATGGATACATATTTATCACATGGGATATGATGTGTTATTGGTCAGATATATATATCTTCCCAGCATCTGGAGATCAAAACTGGTACATATGGAGGAATTCCAGCAGAAGACAGGACATGCCAGGTATGCCATAGGGAGCACAGACCTGCACTACATGTGTTATTACCCAGCATACCATCAGTTACTGAACCACTTCCATAGCCTATTCAAAGAGGGGCTTGGGCCAGTATACAGGGTCATGGGATACCAGGATGCCAAGACATCTAAACTACATATAGTATTGCCAGCATATTATCAGATACAGGACCACTTCCATGGCCTATTCAAAAGAGGGGCTTGGGCCAGTATCCAGAGTTATGCCCGGCCAACCCTTCAGCCCTCTTAACAGCTAGCATTATGGGGGCATAGAGATTGTTGGGATGCACATATGACATCCTGGTTTCAGAGGCATGGCTTTAGCATGGACAGACTACTGCCATTTCAGTACTACCTCGAGGCTCCTTCTCTTACTTTGACATAGATAGAGATTACTAGACTCATCAGTCAGGACTTGATTCAGTTTGGATACTACGAGGACCTGGATAGAGCCTACTCAGGAGCTGGGCACAAAGATGGCTTTATACAGAGAGTATCTTATCCAGCACACAGCAGATGGTGTCATAGTCAGCCCTAGATAAATAGATACAAATACATCACATGGGATATGTTGCATTATTGGTCAGATATGTACATCTTCCCATCATCTAGAGATCGGAATTGGTAAATATGGAGGAATTCCAGCTTAAGACCGGACTTGCCAGGTATGCCATAGGGAGACCAAGACAAAGCTGCACTACATATGTCATTGCCCAGCATACTATCAGATACAGGACCACTTCGATAGCCTATTCAAAAAGGGGTTTGGACCAGTATCCAGAATAATGGGATACCAGGACCAGAGATGTTTGAGCCCATTTTTGTTTCACCTGAGCAGAAAGAGAGATCAACTGCCTAGGAGAAATCCCCATCCCCCCTGTGATTGAGCTATGACAACCTAGGAACCCTCAACTACAGTGGACCTCACCCTAGAGATGAAAGTATCAATCCAGAATTCAGGTCATCCTGGGTCATCACTTGTAAGAATTAAAACAAGTCTCTTCCAGAACAAGCATACAAACCACAGGTCAAACATGATGATTTAGTGAAAAGAAGCATATGAAATACTCACCAGCTCCCAAGACCAAAATAATAACCTTAGAAGTTGCCATCCCAGCTTGTGCTGTCATTGCCATGGTTGAAAGCCTGACAAAGAAAACAAGAACATAACAATGAGCTACATAAGCCCCCAAAAATCCGTTCAGATGGTGAATCGTCTCTCTCTAGTTTGGCCTTTGGAAGACATTAATCTCTCTCTCTCTCTCTCTCTCTCTCTCTCTCTCTCTCTCTCTCTCTCTCTCTCTCTCTCTCTCTCTCTCTCTCTCTCTCTCTCTCTCTCTCTCTCTCTCTCTCTCTCTCTCTCTCTCTCTCTCTCTCTCTCTCTCTCTCTCTCTCTCTCTCTCTCTCTCTCTCTCTCTCTCTCTCTCTCTCTCCCCTTTTGCCCCCTCCCCCCCTCCCATAGTAGTTAGCAACAGGATGGCAACGTCGTAGGCAATGGGCTGCTAATGTGTTAGCAACGGGTTCAAGTTTCGATAAAGTTGCATACAAATCGATTTTTATTATAGATTTTTGCTAAATTCTAGATATCCTAGGCATAAAAATCCTCCTATAAATGTGTAAGCATCATAAACATGGCATGTACACAACAGATGTTAACATTTTTAGTGTACATATCAAATACATAGGTCGTCATCGTGTCTTGTTATGTACATGCATACATACATATATACATAGTAGTATAGTACATACATACATAGATTATATTATATTAGATACATCATACATAGTAAATATATACTACATACATAGGTAATACATACATTATTACGTACATATATACATAGTATATACATAGTACATATATACATAGCATTAGATGCATACATACATGCATACATATTATATACATAGTAGGCACATACTAACACACACACACACACACACACAAAGATATATATTAGCTACTTACACACGTCTTTGAATAAACATAGAGTAATAGATTATAAGAATAACATCATACATACATGCATGCATACATACGTACATACATAGCACCTATGTATTGAATTGTGGCAAAAGAAATTGCTTATGTACAACAAAATTGTAGTATTCTTCTAAGAATTTCTGAAATTTTTGAAGCAAAATTTGGGACTTTTGCTCCTATTTGGTTCTAGAGGCTTCGTTGTGGCCTTATGTACGACATTGAGGTCGAAAGAAGTCAAAATTGTTGATTTTTGGCACAAATTAGCTTGCTGGAATTTTTCGCAAAAATTTTCAGAATCTGATTTTGTACTCCAATCGGCTCGATTTTGCTCAATTTTGCTCCTACAAGTGTTTGAAACTGTTGTGCACTACTTTTAGAGGTGGTACGCTGTTTTTGGTGCATTTTGCCCAAAATTTCAGCACATTAATCTCTTATTTTCGCAACCATGGCATCGACGTCCTTAGATATGAAGAATCTCTTTGAGATTCGCCGTTCTAAGGGCATAAGATTTGAAGGAGCAAATTCAAGGAATTCTCTTCCTCAAAGATTGTGAAAGGGAGTTGGAAGCGAGAAAGCTGGAAGATATATCATATGATGTGTGGCATAATCTGAATAGAAAGACCATCACTTACATAAAAATGGCCGCGTCTGATGACATTCTTGTAGACCTCAAAGGCACTACTACAGCTTCAGAGTTGTGGGCCAAGTTTAAGGCTACCTATAAGAACACCACACCTGTTAATATCTGATAAGGAAATTAGTTTGCATGCAGTTGGATGAATCAAGAGTGATGCAGAACACTTCTCCTTTTACAAGTACTCTATCACAGTTGAAGGACTCAGAATGCCTCCCTTTGATGATAAGTTGAAAGCTATTTTTCTCCTTATGACACTTCCTGATTCTTGGGAGACCTTGGTGGTCTCATTATCAAACAACCCCAATCTTACTTTTGATGGTGTGAGGGGTTCTATATTGAATGAGGAAATCAGGAGAAAAGCAAGTGGTGAAGGAGGTACTTTTGCAAGTGGTGAAGGAGGCACTTCTGCAAACATGATCATAGACAGATCAGAGAAGAAGGGCTCTTATTCACAAAGGAGTAAGAGCAAAAGCAAAGAAAAGGGAAGCTCTAGCAAGAAGCAAGGTAATGATGTGACATGTTATCAGTGTGGTGGGAAAGGCCATAAGAAGCCAGACTTCCGATTCTATAAGGTAGAGCTTGAGAGGAAAAAGAATGTTGGAGACAAAAGAAAGGACAAGAAGGAAGACAAGACGGATGGACAAGACAACCAAAAAGAATAAGAGAAGGCCAATGTGGCCTCTAGTGTTGTTATTGAGGCGCTTTCAGATATGGAAGATATTCTATGTGCTACTCTATCAGCTGAATGATGCTCATGCACATGATGCCTCTTGCGACGTTCATGTACAGGACATGTCGATCACGAAAAGTGATCTGATTGATGCTTTATTGACTATGAATGATGCATTATCCCAAACATGGATTGTTGAATCTCGTGCTTCATTTCATGTGACTCCTGTCAAGGAGTGTTTTGTTACTTTTCATGCGGGAAGCCATGGCCATGTATACCTAGGGAATAATCATGCATGTCCCATTGAAGGTATTGGCATTGTGAATCTTTCAACAGATGGCACAAATAAGCTGGTCTTGCATAATGTGAGATATGTACCAGGAATCAAGAAGAGTTTGCTCTCTGTTCGGCAGATGGATATGCATGGATGGATATGCATGGTTATAGTGCTTTACTTGAAAGAGGCTCATGGAAGATGACCAAAGGGTCACGGCTGATTGTAAAAGGCACAAAAAGAGGAACTTTGTATTGCATAGAAAGGCCTTGTCAGGCAAATTCATTGCATTGGCTGAGATTGATTCTCATATGGAATTGTGGCATAAAAGACTTTGCCATACGAGCCAAAAGGGCCTATCCAAACTTTGTAACTTAAAGAAGCTTGATGTTAAAGGCACCAAGCTAGACTTTTGTAATGATCGTCAATATAGAAAGCAAGTGAAAAGTTCCTATTACTTTGGTGTGTCTCCTAAGTTTTGTATATAGATCTTGTCCATTCTGATGTATGTAGCATGCCCACCAAATCTATGGGGGGTGCTTTATATTTAATTTCTTTTGTTGATGATTTTTCTAGGAAAATTTGGGTGCATCTACTCAAATCAAAAGATAACACATTTGTTGCATTTAAAACATTTCACTCATTTGTGACTACCCAAAGAGGTAAAAAGCTCAAATGCTTTCGTACGGATAATGGGAGTGAATTCACAAGTGCTCAATTCAAAACTTTTTGTGAAAATTTCGGCATAAAGAGGGAGCTTACTGTTCCATATAGCCCCTCTTCTAATGGTGTCTAATGGTGTTGCTGAAAGGTATAATCAGACTCTTTGTCAAAGGGTGAGATGCATGCTGTTCACAGCTAATCTTCCTCATGTTTTTTGGGAAGTGGCTCTTAAAATTGAAGTACATATATGCAATCGATCCCCTCACATGTCCCTGAAAGGTGACATCTCTGAAGAGGTTTGGTCTAGCAAACCTGCTTTTCATATCATCACTTATGCGTCTTTGGCTATGAAGCTTTTGTACACATAAAACCTGAGTTGAGAGTAAGCTTGATGTTAAATCCATTAAAGGCCTCTTTATGGGATATGGTGAAGAAGGTGAAATGGGTCATAGGATATGGTTACCTCAGCTCAAGAAGGTCATACGCAGCCGTGATGTAGTTTTTAACGAGGCAAGGCTGCTACAAAACAATATTGCCTCAAAGCATGACCATAAAAAGGTCACGTTTCAGCAAGACCAGCCACATGTTAAGCCTATTTAAGACCCTCAAGCTTCACCAAATATGGCTGAAAATATAGAAAATCCAATGGTTTTTGAGCCAGATGATATTAGACAGCAAGAAGAGGCTCTTGATGGGCATATGCAGCCACCTATTCATGCTGAAAACAGGGCTGGAAATGATGTACTACAGCCCATTAACAATGAAGAAGTCGATGTACCTCCTCATGTAGATCCATTACCCGGAAATGTGGATCATTGGGTAAGAAGATCTACACGCAATAAGAGGTTAGTGAATAGATATGACCCCTCTATACATTATATTATGTTATCAGATGAGGTGAGCCTCTTACTTATAAAGAGGCAAAGCTATGTGAGCACAAGAAGAAGTGGCAGTTAGCCATGCTGGAAGAGATAAAAAGCCTTGCATGCAAATAATACTTGAGATTTGGTTGAGTTGCCCAAAGGAAAGCCATTCCCAACAAGTGGGTGTACAAAATCAAAACTATTGATGGCAAACCCAAGTATAAGGCAAGGCTAGTTGCTAAGGGATATGCCCAAAAAGAGGACATTGATTTCCAAGAAGTGTTCTCTCCAGTGATTAAAATGACCACATTACATGTGTTGTTTGCTCTCACAGCTGCATTGGATTTGGAACCATTCCAACTGGATGTTAAAACAGCCTTTTAGCATGGTGATTTAGACGAAGAGCTGTACATGAAACAGCCACAAGGATATGCCATTCCTGGAAAAGAGCATCTGGTATGTAAGCTGAAAAGGAGCTTATATGGACTGAAACAGGCCGCCAGACAATGGTATAAGAAGTTTGATGCATTTATGCTCAAACATGGGTTTAAAAGAAACCATGCATATCACTTTTTGTACACCAAAAAGGATGAAGATGGCAGCCCAATCATTCTTGTACTGTATGTAGATGATATGCTGCTGCCTGGGAAGAAAAAAAGCACACTGAATGCTCTAAAACAGCAGCTGAACTCTGAATTCTCGATGAAAGAGCTTGGGGAAACTCAGCATATTCTTTGTGTGAGAATAAAAAGGGATATGCAGCAGCATACTTTGCATGTATCCCAAGAAAAGTACATTGAAAAAGTGCTGGACAGATTTAATGTGGATGCTAAGCCTCTTGGAGTGCCATTGCAATTTGCAACCACATGTTAAGCTTTCCAAGGATGATTGTCCCAAAGATGATGATGCAGCCAATTACATGGAGTGTTCCATATGCATCAGCTTCTGGTTCACTTATGTATGCTATGGTTGCCACTCGGCCAGACATTGCTCATGCAGTAGGAGTTGTTAGCAGGTTCATGGCTAATCCTGGTAGAGCTCATTGGAGGCTGTCAAATCTATCTTGAGAAGGAACTAAAAACAAATGCCTCAGTTATGGAAAGGACCCATTAGAACTTAAGGGATTCTGTGATTCCAACATGGAAGGTGATGTGGATACACGGAAATCCACAAGTGGCTATGTTTTCACTCTTGCAGGTGGTGTTGTATCATGGTGCAGCAGACTGCAAAAGATTGTTGCTTTGTCTACCACTAAGGCTGAATATATTTCAGCCACTGAGGCTTCCAAAGAAGCAATATGGTTAGCACGTCTTTGCAGTGAGTTTGGTTTGCCTGACAGAGCACCTACGCTTGGTTGTGATAGCCAGAGTGCCATATGTTTGGCAAAGAATGCCATGTTCCATGCACGCACAAAACATATTGATGTGCGATATCACTTCATTCGAGAGGTGCTTGAGGATGGCATTATCACATTGGTTAAGGTCCATACATCACAGAACCCTGCAGATGTTCTCACTAAGTGCTTACCCAAAGCACAACATCAGTTATGTATACAAATGGTGGGAGTCACGTAGCTTAAAGGCGTCATTTATGCCTTTAAGTGGGAGGTTGTTGGGGTAAAGCCCTAAATGACCCCTTCATAGTGTATACATGTGTATAGGCCTATTTATAAAGGCTAAGCAACTTATTCTTTATTTTTTGGGGCCAAGTTCAATGTGAACTTGACCAACCCTAAAAGGGTTCTTTATAACATAACTTAATAACACTTTTGGCTAAGTCACTTTGAGTGAAGCCTCCCAAAAGCTGATCAATCCTCTCTCTCTTCCAAGAAGCTACGCCTCCATTCTTGGCTATCGCCTCCACTTTTGAGGTACATACACACATTCCCTTCCCCTCTAGCACCACATCTCAACCCTTTCAATACATACATATATACATGCACGCATACATAATTAAATAAATAAAGGTATCTTTGGATAAACATTCAAACATAGGAAATACATACATATGTTACACATATAGTACATACATACATACATATACCATCATAAGTTCAAAGTTATCCAAACTTACGAACTCAGGATAGAGAACACAAACACATACACATTGGAAAAAATAACAAACAAAAGCAAGAGACTTAAGACCAATTTAAGACATGAAAAATACAAACAAGAAAGAAAACCAATACGAAAAGAGGCGCACACACACTCACACGAACACACACACACACACACACACACACACACACACACACACACACACACAAAGAAAGAAAGTAATATTAAATTTTTTTATTTTTTTTTTTTAACACACACATACACACAAAACAAAAATTAAATACCTAATAAAAATTTAAAAAAATATCATAATAAAAATAAATAATTAAATAATAATAATAAATTAAAAAAGAAACAAATTAAAATAAAAAATATAAATATATAAAAGTAGAAATTAACTTTAAAAAATAAATAAAAAATAAAAAATAATAATTCCATAAGTATATATATATATACGCAAATTTAAAAAAAAAACAAAACGAAACAAAAAGTGCATCGTCAACTTCTATGTCTGTCCTAAACAAGAAGTATCAGAATTAAACTTTATCATGCATAGCTTGGACAAATAGCTATGACATCCCTACTCATGTCATCAGTGCCCTAGAGTAGGTGCAGACTTTAATAAAGAGTCTTTCCAAATCAAGTTCTAAAGTCAACGAACTGAGTTTCTATAACTTCCGGAAGTGAAGGGCATACATACATACATACATACATACATACATACATACATACATAAGTACATACATATATGTCCATATGCATGATGTCATGTGGTACATGATGGTGGAATTATCAAATGGTAAGTGCGACATTGTATACACTCTATCTCCATCTCTTTTTTTTTTTTTTTAACTAGGTGAGGCGTTGCGAACGTGTATGCAACGTGGAGTTGCGTTGCGAACGTTCTCAATGCGTTGCATATACAACACTTCCCCACCCCCTCCCCCTTCCCTCCCTTGCCCCCTCCCCCTTCCCTCCCTTGCCCCTTCCCTCCCTTCCCCTGCCTCTCTCTCTCTCTCTCTCTCTCTCTCTCTCTCTCTCTCTCTCTCTCTCTCTCTCTCTCTCTCTCTCTCTCTCTCTCTCTCTCTCTCTCTCTCTCTCTCTCTCTCTCTCTCTCTCTCTCTCTCTCTCTCTCTCTCTCTCTCTCTCTCTCTCTCTCTCTCTCTCTCTCTCTCTCTCTCTCTCTCTCTCTCTCTCTCTCTCTCTCTACCCATCACACTCTCTCTCTCTACCCATCACTCTCTCTCTCTACCCATCACTCTCTCTCTCTCTCTCTCTCTCTCTCTCTCTCTCTCTCTCTCTCTCTCTCTCTCTCTCTCTCTCTCTCTCTCTCTCTCTCTCTCTCTCTCTCTCTCTCTCTCTCTCTCTCTCTCTCTCTCTCTCTCTACCCATCTCTCTCTCTCTCTCTCTCTCTCTCTCTCTCTCTCTCTCTCTCTCTCTCTCTCTCTCTCTCTCTCTCTCTCTCTCTCTCTCTCTCTCTCTCTCTCTCTCTCTCTCTCTCTCTCTCTCTCTCTCTCTCTCTCTCTCTCTCTCTACCCATCACTCTCTCTCTCTACCCATCACTCTCTCTCTCTCTCTCTCTCTCTCTCTCTCTCTCTCTCTCTCTCTCTCTCTCTCTCTCTCTCTCTCTCTCTCTCTCTCTCTCTCTCTCTCTCTCTCTCTCTCTCTCTCTCTACCCATCATATGCAGTTAGGGTATACACATTCACCCCCCCCCCCAATGGATCCCCCCTTACTAGGTGGCCATTATCTGCAGAGCCAGAGCCACGCTCCCTCCACGCGCCACTACATTATCCCCACTACCCCCTCATTACCAAGTACACCATCCTTTGTTGTTTTCAGCCTTTTTAAGCCTACACACTTTTGTGTAGCTAGTATTTTTCCTTTTGATTTCTACACAGAGATTACTACGGTTGTACATGGTTTTGTCTCATGGTTCTCCTTTTGATTTCTACACAGAGATTACTACGGTTGTACATGGTTTTGTCTCAAAAAGAACCTTGGACAGGAGGCAAAGAAGAACAACCACCATGAGGAGATCCACATAGTGCATACCACCATTGAGGAGGAGCGGATGCGACAGGCCCGCAGGCTCAATGTTCGCGTCTCCGGCCTCACAGAGACAGACGGATCACCAGAGCAGGACGGGCGTCGCTTGTGCACATTACTTGGATACTGCGCGGATGAGCCTCTCCCTTTCACCAGAGTATGGAGAGCAAGACAGGACACCACACGGGGCAGAGCACTTATCCTTCAGTTCTCAGATGAGGTAAGGAGGAGAGACTTTCTCAGACGACGGGCGGTACTACGCACTACACCGGGCACCCCCATCTATTTGGATGACGACCTCACACGGATGCAGGTAGAGCACAGACGGGCATGCATGCCACGTGTCCTCCAGGCAAGACGAGAGGGACATCGTGCCCTCTACAGAGAGGGTCGGATCATCATTGATGGACGGCCCATTGACTAGGGATTCGCGGCCTATGAGACAGCACACCAGGAGGTGCACATTGCAGTCTGGAACTGCAATGGATCTTTATGGACACATCCAGGGCGCCTCGAGGAGGTGATGGAGGGCAGAGACATTATCTTCTTGACAGAGACACACGAGAGCCCGGGGAGGAGCCTACCGAGGATTGAGGGCTATATGTGGGAGTGAGCTCACCGCCGCCAGATGAGACAGCACACCACACGGGGATCAGGAGGAGTAGCCGTGCTCTATAGACAGTCGTTACAGCACAGGGTACAGGTGGTAGCCAGAGACCCAGAGGCACGTTTCATGTGGATACGCTTGCAGCTATCAGAGGAGAGAGCAGCGTACTTCGCCGTATGCTATATTGCACCCATTGGTTCACGCTTCACACATTCCCCTCAGCAGATATCAGGAGGGGAGGGACCAGACACCACATCGCCATATGACTGCCTCAGTGACACGATTATGGAGTATACCGGGATGGGTGAAGTCTTCCTTGTAGGAGACTTCAATGCCCGCACTCAGAGCCACCAGTGTGATATCTACGACTTTGACGACCCTGAGATGCTTCGTACCATAGAGGACATGCCTACACTCAGAGCCTCAGCCGACACCGCCACACCCACCTTATATGGCCGACACTTACTCCAGATGGGAGCAGCACACCGTCTCGTTATAAATAATGGGATGGAGAGCTGGCCCACCTCGCACGGTCTCACCTGCATTCCACCCACGACACCACAGGGGGGCAGTGTGGTAGACTATGTTATCGGACCTCCGGAGGCGACACATCTGATCACCTCATTCACTATCCATATCTTGCCCTATCCATTCGCGGCTCACCATGCATACCCCACCCCGTCACCATACAACCACGAGCCCGTACCACCATTCACTTTAGACATGAGCTAGCACATATCTATAGCTCCCATGTTCGAGAGCGCATCTACTCCCTTGATCCCTCTGCCTCCTTGGACACCCTCACCGCCCACTTCTCCTCGATCCTCCATACATCCGCTACTCTCAGCTTCCCATACACCACCCATAGCACTGCACATCCGACACGGCTGGGGCATACACCCCAGAATAGATGGTACGATGAGGAGTGTAGGCGACTATACCGACATCTCAGAGCACAGAGTATCTTGGGATCCATCACAGAGAGGAAGGCACGACGACAGATGCGAGCCCTCACACGCCGGAAGCGGCGAGCTTTCGAGGAGCGACAGGAGGCAGAGTTGATCGACCTTCTCATGAGTAGGGATTGTGCCACCGCGTGGAGGGCACTACGTGAGCCACGTCCACCTACACCCATAGCAGATCCTTCGACTTGGCACACCTACGCCCAGAGGTTATATGACGTCCCAGGACAGCCACCATTACCGATTCCTTCCACACCGCGTCCGGTGATATCCACCCTCTTCACAGCAGGCACGGTACGACAGGCCATCCATAGGCTACAGCATGGCCGTTCTGCAGACCACACGGGGCTACAGGGAGAGCACTTTATATACGCAGCAGATGTAGTTTCCCACTTGATCGCCCATCTCTTCAACCGTGCTTTGGTTGAGGGATTACCCGACTCATGGACTATGCATACCATTACGCCTATCCATAAGTCCGGCGATATGATGGACCCAGGGAACTACATGACTATTATGATAGGCCATATCCTGGCCAAGATCTATGGGGCAGTACTAGAGGCAGAGCTCAGTACACACACTGAGGCAGCGGGGATCAGAGCACCCGGCCAGGCAAGCTTCAGCCGCACTTTCTCCACCATCGACCACATCTTCGTGCTTCGTTGCTTGATTGAGAGCACGAAGGCGAGGAAGCAGAGACTATACTGTTGCTTTGTGGATTTCCGCAAAGCCTTCGACATGGTCCCTCGAGAGAGACTACTACGGAGGCTCCAGGAGTTACAGCTTCCATCAGACATGCTAAGGGCCATCCACGCTTTGTATGCACGAGTCACAGGCAGGGTACGCTGCCCCGGCGGTCTATCAGACAGCCTTGTTAGCACCATTGGTGTGAAACAAGGTTGCCCTCTCTCACCCACTCTCTTCGGTCTCTACATCGACGAGATCACGGAGTATATACAGCGAGAGCAGGAGGGCGAGGAGGAGACCTCGGAGGTACGCCAGTACATATCCTATTATATGCTGATGACATTGTCCTTCTCTCAGAGTCACAGGAGGGGTTGCAGTCACATTTACAGGCGCTCGATACCTTTTGCATGGAGAGAGGACTCACAGTGAACCTTGGCAAGACCAAGGTCATGATCTTCCATACCTCCAGGACAGTACGCCATCGCGCCTCTTTCACAGCAGCTAGAGGACAGATAGAGGTAGTGGACTCCTACGTCTACCTAGGTATCACCTTCTCGGGCAGCACAGGGGTATTCTCCATGGCACAGGCTGCGAGAGATAGATTGACGCGAGGTTATGCGGCACTTGCAGGATTGGAGAGAGGCTGCTTTCAGACACATTTTCTGGAGCCCCGGACTAAGGGGTGGCTCTTTGACACTATAGTGACACCCGCATTGATGTACGCAGCAGCAGTATGGGCACCAGGGATCACAGAGGCGATGTGGACGCAGATTGAGAGGCCCCAGATCACCATGATATCACGCTTGCTGCGCAGCAAGCCCTCCGTTCCACATGACATTATACGAGCTGAGCTTGGCACACCACCGATGCTAGTGGAGGCCCTCTTCTAGTTGGTGACCTTTATTCTGAGAGTCAGAGAGCTCCCCACTAGCCGACTCACCAGGCTTGCATTTGAGAGCTCTAGACATTTGGTAGAGACAGGGCATGAGAGAGTATGGTATGCACAGACTTACCGATGGTTAGCAGACCATGGCATGAGCATTACGGATCTCCCCCCTTTTCAGTATGACCTCTCTTCCCCCCACATTACCCTCTCGTTCGGAGAGGAATAGGATCATCCGTCAGGACCTACTACAGATACACGTCAGGGAGACATGGATAGCACCACGGGGGCCTCTTCCCACAAAGAGGCAACACTACAGAGAGCACTTCCTGACTGTGACAGCGGATGGTTTCATTCAGAGACCACGATACATGGATACATATATGGCACCAGCTGAGAGAGTGGCCATTGGGAAGCTCAGAGTATCATCACACCAGCTCGAGATTGAGATTGGGCGAGCCACACATACCCCCAAGGATGAGCGATTATGCAGGATATGTAGAGAGGAGGTGGAGGACGAGGAGCACTACACATGTAGATGCCAGGCATATGAGGACATCAGAGACCGCTACCCACAGCTCTTCAAGGGGCCTAGAGAGATCAGGGCTTTATTGGGGACAGAGGACCAACGCCCTCTAGGTCGTTTCCTAGCAGAGCTCCAGCACCGTCGCGCATCACTCCTCCAGCAGCAGATGGAGATACACCTGACCCCCCCCCTCAGACTTATATTACAGATTTTTTCAGACCCACATACACTCGAGGGCCCAGCTCGATGCGGGGTGTCACATTACACAGAGCAGAGGAGCTTAGACGACAGCGTCGACGACCGAGACCCCTTGTCCGGAGAGCTCGTCCACATCAGAGAGAGATTCAGGCGATTCACGCACGCCATGACATGGAGATACAGAGACGTCAGCAGCGCACCCCTATCTATTTGGACGCCCAGAGCATTTTGAGGATCGCCATGATGCCTTACCCACCGATGCATTATATCCTACACCCACTCCAGGCATTTAGGGGGTTGTGATACCATCGAGCCTCCCCTCCCTATGCATATCATATTTGTATCTCACCCATTGAGCATATAGAGTGCATACCCATAGCACCCCACACCCTTGATACCAGCTACTATCCCTCCTTTTATACCCGTTTGCAGTACTCACACTTTATTTTCGTTTTGGATCGCAGTGGATTGGATCATACTCATGTATATGTTTTGTCTCATAGGCCGATTTTGGCCTCTAATAGACGTTAAAAAGTCTTTCTTTCTTTCTCTCTCTCTCTCTCTCTCTCTCTCTCTCTCTCTCTCTCTCTCTCTCTCTCTCTCTCTCTCTCTCTCTCTCTCTCTCTCTCTCTCTCTCTCTCTCTCTCTCTCTCTCTCTCTCTCTCTCTCTCTCTCTCTCTCTCTCTCTCTCTCTCTCTCTCTCTCTCTCTCTCTCTCTCTCTCTCTCTCTCTCTCTCTCGGCCCTATATTGGCCAAGTTATATGGGGCAGTACTAGAGACACAGTTGAGTACTCTCACTGAAAGGAAGGGTATCAGAGCTCGAGGACAGGCAGGCTTCAGACAAGATTACTCTACCATTGACCACATCTTCACTCTGAGATGCCTGATCGACCAGGCAAGGGTGAGGAAGAGGAGATTATATTGTTGCTTTGTGGACTTCCGCAAAGCATTTGACACCGTTCTGAGGGGACGACTCTTCAGACGACTACTTGATATCGGAGCTCCAGAGGAGATGATATGGGGGATCTACGCCTTATACGAGAGAGTATTTGGTAGAGTCAGATGTTCGGGGGGCTTATCTCATCCACTTGCTAGCACTATCGGGGTAAAGCAAGGATGCCCTCTTTCACCCACCCTCTTTGGTCTCTACATTGATGAGATAGTGGACTACATACAGCAGCAGGGGGGTGATGGCATTGAGGTACGTGGGTCCACTGTCCATATTCTTCTATACGCTGATGACATTGTACTGGTTTCAGAGTCTGCAGAAGGTCTACAGCAGCATCTACATGGCCTAGATGACTTTTGCACACACAGAGGGTTATCTGTGAACCTTGGTAAAACCGAGGTCATGATCTTTCATACATCAGCACAGGTACGCAGACATAGTTTGTTCACAGCAGCAGGTGGACAAATTGAGGAGGTCGGATCATATGTTTACTTGGGAGTGACATTTACAGCAGCATCAGGGGTCTTCTCTATGTCTCAGGCAGCACGTGACTGCATAACACGTGGGTATGCAGCACTTGCCTTGATGGAGAGACAGTGCCACCAGGCATATTTTCAGGAGCCCCGCACAAAAGGGGTGGCTCTTCGACACTTTGGTTACACCCGCCCTCATGTATGGGGCAGCCATATGGGGACCAGGATTAGCCACATCAGTATGGACAGCATTAGAGAGGCCACAGGTCCTCATGATTTCCAGACTTATCCGCAGCAAGCCTTCAGTACCACATGATATCATTAGAGCAGAGCTAGCTACACCTCTGATGCTAGTTGAGGCACCATTCACGACAGTATGCCTATTACACAGACTCCGGAGCATGGATACAGAGCGCATTGCTTATCGAGCTTTCCAGGCATCACGGGACATGGCATTAGAAGGCGACACCTCCTCATGGTATGCATAGACATGAGCTTGGCTGGCCCACCACGGCATTGACATAGACAGGCTACCACCACTACAGTACCACTCTCATGCACCCACCTACTCGCTCTCTCATCAGGAGAGGAATAGGGTCATTCGTCAGGAGATATGGCATACATACATACAGAGGACATGGGTGAGCCCTATGGATACATTGCCACCGAAAATGCTCTATTACCGTGAGCATTTTCTACATATATCGGACGAGGGCTTCATCGAGATTCCGAGATACATGCAGACATATCTACCCCACCACCTTCGAGTAGTCATCGGGCAGCTCCGGGTTTTATCACATCAGCTGGAGATTGAGAGGGGTCGGTCCAGGGGAGTCCCCCGTGAGGAGAGGTGGTGCCGAGTATGCCAGACAGAGGTAGACAGTGAGGAGCATTTTGTTATCAGATGCACAGCATACTTAGACCTACGAGCACAGTTCCAGATAGAGGAGTCACTCCCGTTATGCATGACTATGGGAGACCAGCGACGCTTGGGACGCTTCCTCGCAGCAGCATACGAGAGGCGAGATCGGTCACTCCAGCCCACACATCAGCCACGGGTGAGTACGGAGCAGACCATTACCCAGTTTTTTCAGCGGGCTGAGCCACATCAGAGAGGTCCATCTATAGGGCTCACGCTCTACCACGCAGCAGCACAGAGAGCACGGCGCCGACCACGCATGGGCGGATATCATCGACCACGACTATATCAGGAGGATATCTCACGCATCACGACAACCTACGACCACATGATGGAGCATCGGCGCACCACCACCCCATGGGTTGTCTTCCTTGAGGAGGCACTCAGACCACCCCCCATGTACCACATACTACACCCACCTCCACCCATTCACCACTAGCTAGGGTGTTTTACTCACACTTTTACTCACATGTCCCCCATGTATTAGGTGGCCACTATCTGCAGAGTCAGAGCCACGTCTCCCCATCCTTTTCCAGCCTTATATATCTTTGTGTCGCGATATACTTTTTATTTCATTTCATCCTCCACACAGGGTTACTACACTTGTACATGGTTTTTGTCTCATAGGCCAAGTTTGGCCTCCAAAAGACGTTAATATGACTCTCTCTTCTCTCTCTCTCTCTCTCTCTCTCTCTCTCTCTCTCTCTCTCTCTCTCTCTCTCTCTCTCTCTCTCTCTCTCTCTCTCTCTCTCTCTCTCTCTCTCTCTCTCTCTCTCTCTCTCTCTCTCTCTCTCTATTCTTCTATACGCTGATGACATTGTACTGGTTTCAGAGTCTGCAGAAGGTCTAAAGCAGCATCTACATGGCCTAGATGACTTTTGCACACACAGAGGGTTATCTGTGAACCTTGGTAAAACCGAGGTCATGATCTTTCATACATCAGCAAAGGTACGCAGACATAGTTTGTTCACAGCAGCAGGTGGACCGATTGAGGAGGTCGGATCATATGTTTACTTGGGAGTGACATTTACAGCAGCATCAGGGGTCTTCTCTATGTCTCAGGCAGCACGTGACTGCATAACACGTGGGTATGCAGCACTTGCCTTGATGGAGAGACAGTGCCACCAGGCATATTTTCAGGAGCCCCGCACAAAGGGGTGGCTCTTCGACACTTTGGTTACACCAGCCCTCATGTATGGGGCAGCCATATGGGGACTAGGATTAGCCACATCAGTATGGACAGCATTAGAGAGGCCACAGATCCTCATGATTTCCAGACTTATCCGCAGCAAGCCTTCAGTACCACATGATATCATTAGAGCAGAGCTCGCTGCACCTCCGATGCTAGTTGAGGCACTATTCCAGACAGTATGCCTATTACACAGACTCCGAAGCATGGATACAGAGTGCATTGCTTATCGGGCTTTCCAGGCATCACGGGACATGGCATTAGCAGGAGACACCTCCTCATGGTATGCACAGACACGAGATTGGCTGGCCCACCACGGCTTTGACATAGACAGGCTACCACCACTACAGTACGACTCACATGCACCCACCTACTCGCTCTCTCATTAGGAGAGGAATAGGGTCATTCGTCATGAGATATGGCATACATACATACAGAGGACATGGGTGAGCCCTAGGGATACATTGCCACCGAAAATGCTCTATTACCGTGAGCATTTTCTACATATATCGGACGAGGGCTTCATCGAGATTGAGCTGACACGGGTTCAAGATACACTCGAGGAGGAGAGACTTCGACACATTCGAAGACTCCACATTCGGATTACGGGCCTACCCGAGGGAGCATCACCGGAGGCGGACGCCACCGACATTTGCCGTCGACTTGGATACGAGAGCATGCCCTTCACAGGCGCATGGCGTGTTGGGAGGGATACATCCCGTTTGCGAGCACTCATCCTTCAGATGAGTTCCGAAGAGACACGCACCTCCTTTTTTAGACGTCGATCAGTACTACGTGGACTACCCGGCGCCACCTTTTACATGGATGAGGACCTCACGAGGATGCAGGTAGCACATAGACGTGCTTGCATGCCACAGATACTCCAGGCACGTCGAGAGGGAAGGAAGGCCTTTTACCGTGATGGTAAGGTCTTCATAGACGGAGGCCCTATCAAATAGGGCCACGCGGCCTATGAAACATCACTACACCAGGAGGCACCACTCAAAGGAGGAGTGTGGACTGCAACGGGGCACTCTGGACGCGGCCAGATAGACTCGAGGAGATCTTGGAGTCACATGACTTTGCTTTCATCACCGAGACCCATGAAAGCCCTGAGAGAGGCCTACCTCGCATTGCAAGCTTTCATTGGGAATCTGCATTCCGGACCACGACGAGAAAGAGTACAGAGCGAGGGTCAGGTGGGGTGGCCATCGTATTTAGACAGGAGATACAGAGCCGGATCCATATTATAGGAAGAGATGAGGAGGCACGATATATGTGGGTTCGCATGGAGATAGCACAGGAGAGCTGGATTTACATTGCTATATGCTACTTCCCTCCAGGCGGATCTCGATATGCAAGACAGGATCTTGGGGGACCAATCCGATAGAGAGACTCACCATACACAGCACTTTCCGATGAGATACTACATTTCAACACATTAGGTGAAGTCTTCCTCATGGGGGACTTCAATGGACGCACTCAGTCACATCAGTGCGATGCATATGACATCGATCACCCACATCTCATGAGAGCCAGAGACCCAGAGGAGATGAGCACCAGCAGAGTATCGGCAGATATGGGTCAGGATACCATAGGGTATGGAAGACATCTGCTTGAGCTAGGCAGCCGACATCAGCTCGTTATATATAACGGGATGCATCGTTGGCCAGGTTCGGGCGGACTTACTTGCTTCCCTCATGGGGGAGGCGAGAGCACAATGGACTACATTTTGGGTACCACCTCTGGAGCTTCACTCATCACCTCACTTACTATTGGACGACGCCCACTTGGTGCTGACCATACATTTATCACATTCACACTCTATCTCCTATTCCATTAGACCCTCCCTCACCCACTGAGACACACATCACGATACACTTCACACACGAGCTCTCACACGTTTATGCACACCATTTACACACCCGCCTACTCTCCCTGGATCAACTCTCACCCTTGGATACACTTACATCACAGTTCACCACCATCCTACACGACTGAGGTCTCTGCAGTTTCCCACACCGCACATATATACACCCTCCACGCATAGGTTCCATGCCTCAGAACCGTTGGTATGATGTAGATTGTTGCGACCTATGGAAGCACCTACCCATTTTAGAGCATAGAGGGGATATTACACACACACAGGCACAACGTCGCATGCAGAGCCTTACTCGCCGCAAACGGCGAGATTGGGAGGAGAGACAGTACTGGGACATTTATCATTTACTCATGAGTCGAGACAGTGCAGTGGCATGGCGACATTTGAGAGAGAGGAGACAGCAGACACCCATCCGAGACCCGAGCTGGGCACCTCATCTACGGAGGCACGACCCTTGCACCGCTCATTGCCCACCTCTTCAACCGTGCACTGGTTGAAGGGTTCCCTGACTCATGGACTGAGCACACCATAGTGCCCATTCATAAGTCAGGAGATACTATGGATCCAGCTACGTACTGGACGATCATGATTGGCCCTATATTGGCCAAGTTATATGGGGCAGTACTAGAGACAGAGTTGAGTACTCTCGCTGAGAGGAAGGGTATCAAAGCCCCAAGACAGGCAGGCTTCAGACGAGATTACTCTACCATTGACCACATCTTCACTCTGAGATGCCTAATCAACCAGGCAAGGGTGAGGAATAGGACATTATATTGCTGCTTTGTGGACTTCCGCAAAGCATTTGACGCCGTTCCGAGGGGACGACTCTTCACACGACTACTTGATATCGGAGCTCCAGAGGAGATGATATGGGGGATCTACGCCTTATACCAGAGAGTATCTGGAAGAGTCAGACGTCCGGGGGGCTTATCTCATCCACTTGCTAGCACTATCGGGGTGAAGCAAGGATGCCCTCTTTCACCCACACTCTTTGGTCTCTACATTGATGAGATAGTGGCCTACATACAGCAGCAGGGGTGGATGGCATTGAGGTACGTGGGTCCACTGTCCATATTCTTCTATACGCTAATGACATTGTACTGGTTTGAGAGTCTGCAGAAGGTCTACAGCACCATCTACATGGCCTAGATGACTTCTGCACACACAGCGGGTTATCTGTGAACCTTGGTAAAACCAAGGTCATGATCTTTCATACATCAGCACAGGTACGCAGACATAGTTTGTTCACAGGAGCAGGTGGACCGACTGAGGTGGTCGGATCATATGTTTACTTGGGAGTGACATTTACAGCAGCATCAGGGGTCTTCTCTATGTCTCAGGAAGCACGTGACCGCATAACACGTGGGTATGCAGCACTTGCCTTGATGGAGAGACAGTGCCACCAGGCATATTTTCAGGAGCCCCGCACAAAGGGGTGGCTCTTCGACACTTTGGTTACACCAGCCCTCATGTATGGGGCAGCTATATGGGGACCAGGATTAGCCACATCAGTATGGACAGCATTAGAGAGGCCACAGATCCTCATGATTTCCAGAGTTATCCGCAGCAAGCCTTCAGTACCACATGATATCATTAGAGCAGAGCTCGCTGCACCTCCGATGCTAGTTGAGGCACTATTCCAGACAGTATCCCTATTACACAGACTCCGGAGCATGGATACAGAGCGCATTGCTTATCGGGCTTTCCAGGATCACGGGACATGGCATTAGCAGGAGACACCTCCTCATGGTATGCACAAACACGAGATTGGCTGGCCAACCACGGCTTTGACATAGACAAGCTACCACCACTACGGTACGACTCACATGCACCCACCTACTCGCTCTCTCATCAGGAGAGGAATAGGGTCATTCGTCAGGTGCTATGGCATACATACATACAGAGGACATGGGTGAGCCCTAGGGATACATTGCCACCGAAAATGCTCTATTACCGTAAGCATTTTCTACATATATCGGACGAGGGCTTCATCGAGACTGAGCTGACACGGGTTCAAGATACACGCGAGGAGGAGAGACTTCGACACATTCGAAGACTCCACATTCGGATTACGGGCCTACCCGAAGGAGCATCACCGGAGGCGGACGCCACCGAGATTTGCCATCGACTTGGATACGAGAGCATGCCCTTCACAGGCGCATGGCGTGTTGGGAGGAATACATCCCGTTTGCGAGCACTCATCCTTCAGATGAGTTCCGAAGAGACACGGACCTCCTTTTTTAGACGTCGATCAGTACTACGTGGACTACCCGGCGGCACCTTTTACATGGATGAGGACCTCACGAGGATGCACGTAGCACATAGACGTGCTTGCATGCCACAGATACTCCAGGCACGTCGAGAGGGAAGGAAGGCCTTTTATCGTGATGGTAAGGTCTTCATAGACGGATGCCCTATCAAATAGGTCCAACGGCCTATGAGACATCACTACACCAGGAGGCACCACTCAAAGGAGTGGTGTGGAACTGCAACGGGGCACTCTGGACGCGGCCAGATAGACTCGAGGAGATCTTGGAGTCACATGACTTTGCTTTCATCACCGAGACCCATGAAAGCCCTGAGAGAGGCCTACTTCGCATTGCATGCTTTCATTGGGAATCTGCATTCCGGACCACGACGAGACAGAGTACAGCGCGAGGGTCGGGTGGGGTGGCCATCGTATTTAGACAGGAGATACAGAGCCGGATCCATATTATAGGAAGAGATGAGGAGGCACGATATATGTAGGTTCGCATGGAGATAGCACAGGGGAGCTGGATTTACATTGCTATATGCTACTTCCCTCCAGGCGGATCTCGATATGAAGGACACGATCTTGGGGGACCGATCCAAGACAGAGACTCACCATACACAGCACTTTCCGATGAGATACTACATTTCAACACATTAGGTGAAGTCTTCCTCATGGGGGACTTCAATGGACGCACTCAGTCACATCAGTGCGATGCATATGACATCGATCACCCACATCTCACGAGAGCCAGAGACCCAGAGGAGATGAGCACCAGCAGAGTATCGGCAGATATGGGTCAGGATACCACAGGGTATGGCAGACATCTGCTTGAGCTAGGCAGCCGACATCAGCTCGTTATATACAACGGGATGCATCGTTGGCCAGGTTCGGGCGGACTTACTTGCTTCCCTCACGGGGGAGGCGAGAGCATAGTGGACTACATTTTGGGTACCACCTCTGGAGCTTCTTTCATCACCTCACTTACTATTGGACAACGACCACTTGGTGCTGACCATACATTTATCACATTCACACTCTCATCTCCTATTCCATTAGACCCTCCCTCACCCACTGAGACACACGTCATGATACACTTCACACACAAGCTCTCACACGTTTATGCACACCATTTACACACCCGCCTACTCTCCCTCGATCCACTCTCACCCTTGGATACACTTACATCACAGTTCACCACCATCCTACACGACTGAGCTCTCTGCAGTTTCCCACACCGCACATATATACACCCTCCATGCACAGGTTCCATGCCTCAGAACCGTTGGTATGATGTAGATTGCCGCGACCTACGGAAGCACCTACGCATTTTAGAGCATAGAGGGGATATTACACACACACAGGCACAACGTCGCATGCAGAGCCTTACTCGCCGCAAACGGCGAGATTGGGAGGAGAGACAGTACTCGGACATTTATCATTTACTCATGAGTCGAGACAGTGCAGTGGCATGGCGACATTTGAGAGAGAGGAGACAGCAGACACCCATCCGAGACCCGAGCACTTGGCATAGCTATGCACAGAGCCTATACGAGATCCCAGACCAGCCCCCATTCCCAGACCAAAGAGCTCACGTCCTACTACCTCTGACTTCTTCACACCCACTATGGTGGGACGCGCTATTGCCCGTCTACAGCATGGCAGGGCCCATGACCTTTTCGGTTTACAAGCTGGGCACCTCATCTACGGAAGCACGACCCTTGCACCGCTCATTGCCCACCTCTTCAACCGTGCACTGGTTGAAGGGTTCCCTGACTCATGGACTGAGCACACCATAGTGCCCATTCATAAGTCAGGAGATACTATGGATCCAGCTACGTACCGGACGATCATGATTGGCCCTATATTGGCCAAGTTATATGGGGCGGTACTAGAGACAGAGTTGAGTACTCTCGCTGAGAGGAAGGGTATCAGAGCCCCAAGACAGGCAGGCTTCAGACAAGATTACTCTACCATTGACCACATCTTCACTATGAGATGCCTGATCGACCAGGCAAGGGTGAGAAAGAGGAGATTATATTGCTGCTTTGTGGACTTCCGCAAAGCATTTGACACCGTTTCGAGGGGACTACTCTTCACACGACTACTTGATATCGGAACTCCTGAGGAGATGATATGGGGGATCTACGCCTTATACGAGAGAGTATCTAGCAGAGTCAGATGTCCGGGGGGCTTATCTTATCCACTTGCTAGCATTATCGGGGTGAAGCAAGGATGCCCTCTTTCACCCACCCTCTTTGGTCTCTACATTGATGAGATAGTGGACTACATACAGCAGCAGGGGGGTGATGGCATTGAGGTACGTGGGTCCACTGTCCATATTCTTCTATACGCTAATGACATTGTACTGGTTTCAGAGTCTGCAGAAGGTCTACAGCAGCATCTACATGGCCTAGATGACTTTTGCACACACAGAGGGCTATCTGTGAACCTTGGTAAAACCAAGGTCATGATCTTTCATACATCAGCACAGGTACGCAGACATAGTTTGTTCACAGCAGCAGGTGGACCGATTGAGGTGGTCGGATCATATGTTTACTTGGGAGTGACATTTACAGCAGCATCAGGGGTCTTCTCTATGTCTCAGGCAGCACGTGACTGCATAACACGTGGGTATGCAGCACTTGCCTTGATGGAGAGACAGTGCCACCAGGCATATTTTCAGGAGCCCCGCACAAAGGGGTGGCTCTTCGACACTTTGGTTACACTAGCCCTCATGTATTGGGCACCCATATGGGGACCAGGATTAGCCACATCAGTATGGACAGCATTAGAGAGGCCACAGATCCTCATGATTTCCAGACTTATCCGCAGCAAGCCTTCAGTACCACATGATATCATTAGAGCAGAGCTCGTTGCACCTCCGATGCTAGTTGAGGCACTATTCCAGACAGTATGCCTATTACACAGACTCCGGAGCATGGATACAGAGCGCATTGCTTATCGGACTTTCCAGGCATCACGAGATATGGCATTAGCAGGCGACACCTCCTCATGGTATGCACAGACACGAGATTGGCTGGCCCACCACGGCATTGACATAGACAGGCTACCACCACTTCAGTACGACTCACATGCACCCACCTACTCGCTCTCTCATCAGGAGAGGAATAGGGTCATTCGTCAGGAGATATGGCATACATACATACAGAGGACATGGGTGAGCCCTAGGGATACATTGCCACCGAAAATGCTCTATTACCGTGAGCATTTTCTACATATATCGGACGAGGGCTTCATCGAGATTCGGAGATACCCCACCACCTTCGAGTAGTCATCGGGAAGCTCCGGGTTTCATCACATCAGCTGGAGATTGAGAGGGGTCGGTCCAGGGGAGTCCCCCGTGAGGAGAGGTGGTGCCCAGTATGCCAAACAGAGGTAGAGAGTGAGGAGCATTTTGTTATCAGATGCCCAGCATACTTAGACCTACGAGCAGAGCTCCAGATAGAGGAGTCACTCCCGTTATGCATGACTATGGGAGACCAGCGACGCTTGGGACGCTTCCTCGCTGCAGCATACGAGAGGCGAGATCGGTCACTCGAGCCCACACATCAGCCACGGGTGAGTACGCAGCAGCCCATTACCCAGTTTTTTCAGCGGGCTGAGCCACATCAGAGAGGTCCATCTATAGGGCTCACGCTCTACCAGGCAGAAGCACAGAGAGCACGGCGCCGACCACGCATGGGCGGATATCATCGACCACGACTATATCGAGAGGATATCTCACGCATCAGGACAGCTTACGACCACATGATGGAGCATCGGCGCACCACCACCCCATGGGTTGTCTTCCTTGACGAGGCACTGAGACCACCCCCGATGTACCACATACTACACCCACCTCCACCCATTCACCAGTAGCTAGGGTGTTTTACTCACACTTTTACTCACATGTCCCCCATGTATGAGGTGGCCACTATGTGCAGAGTCAGAGCCACGTCTCCAGCCTTTTCCAGCCTTATATATCTTTGTGTCGCGATATACTTTTTATTTCATTTCATCCTCCACACAGGGTTACTACACTTGTACATGGTTTTTGTCTCATAGGCCAAGTTTGGCCTCCAGAAGACGTTAATATGACTTTCTCTCTCTCTCTCTCTCTCTCTCTCTCTCTCTCTCTCTCTCTCTCTCTCTCTCTCTCTCTCTCTCTCTCTCTCTCTCTCTCTCTCTCTCTCTCTCTCTCTCTCTCTCTCTCTCTCTCTCTCTCTCTCTCTCTCTCTCTCTCCCCCCCTTCTCTCTCCCCCCCCTTCTCTCTCCCCCCCCCTCCCATAGTAGTTAGCAACGGGATGGCAACGTGGTAGGCAATGGGCTGCTAATGTGTTAGCAACGGGTTCAAGTTGTGAACCTCAAGTTTCGATAAAGTTGCATACAAACGATTTTTATTATAGATTTTTGCTAAATTCTAGATATCCTAGGTATAAAAATCCTCCTATAAATGTGTAAGTATCATAAACATGGCATGTACACAACAGATGTTAACATTTTGAGTGTACATATCAAATACATAGGTCGTCATCGTGTCTTGTTATGTACATGCATACATACATATATACATAGTAGTATAGTACATACATACATACAGATTATATTATATTAGATACATCATACATGGTAAATATATACTACATACATAGGTAATACATACATTATTACGTACATATATACATAGTATATATATAGTACATATATACATAGCATTAGATGCATACATACATGCATTGAATTGTGGGAAAAGAAATTGCTTATGTACAACAAAATTGTGGTATTTTCTTAGAATTTCTGAAATTTTTGAAGCGAAATTTGGGACTTTTGCCCCTATTTGGTTCTAAAGGCTGCATTATAGCCTTATGTACAACATTGAGGTCGAAATAAGAAGTCAAAATTGTTGATTCTTGGTGGCACAAATTAGCTTGCTGGAATTTTTTGCAAAAAGTTTCAGAAAATTTCAGAATCTGATTTCGTACTCCAATCGGCTCAATTTTGCTCCATTTTGCTCCTACAAGTGTTCGAAACTGTTGTCCACTACTTTTAGAGGTGGTACGCTGTTTTTGGTGCATTTTGCCCAAAATTTCAGCACATTAATCTCTTATTTTTGCAACCATGGATTCGTCGTCCTCAAATATGAAGAATCACTTAGAGATTCGCCGCTTTAAGGGCATAAGATTTGATCTTTGGAAGGAGCGAATTCATGGAATTCTCTTCCTCAAAGATTGTGAAAGGGTGTTGGAAGCGAGAAAGCCGGAAGATATATGAGATGATGCGTGGCATAATCTGAATAGAAAGGCCATCAATGATCACTTACATAAAAATGGCCGCGTCTGATGACATTCTTGTAGACCTCAAGGGCATTACTACAGCTTCAGAGTTGTGGGCCAAGTTTAAGGCTACCTATAAGAACACCACACCTGTTAATATCTGATAAGGAAATTAGTTTGCATGCAGTTGGATGAGTCCAAGAGTGATGCAGAACACTTCTCATTTTACAAGTACTCTATCACAGTTGAAGGACTCAAGAATGCCTCCCTTTGATGATAAGTTGAAAGCTATTTTTCTCCTTTGAAGAAATCAGGAGAAAAGCAAGTGGTGAAGGAGGTACTTTTGCAAGTGGTGAAGGAGGCACTTCTGCAAACATGGTCAGAGGCAGATCAGAGAAGAAGGGCTCTTATTCACAAAGGAGTAAGAGCAAAAGCAAAGAAAAGGGAAGCTCCAGCAAGAAGCAATGTAATGATGTGACATGTTATCAGTGTAGTGGGAAAGGCCATAAGATGCCAGACTTTCGATTCTATAAGGTAGAGCTTGAGAGGAAAAAGAATGTTGGAGACAAAAGAAAGGACAAGAAGGAAGACAAGACGGATGGACAAGACAACCAAAAAGAAAAAGAGAAAGCCAATGTGGCCTCTAGTGTTGTTATTGAGGCACATTCAGATATGGAAGATATTCTATGGGCTACTCTATCAACTCACGATGCTCATGCACATGATGCCTCTTGCGACGTTCATGTACAGGACATGTCGATCACGAAAAGTGATCTGATTGATGCTTTATTGACTATGAATGATGCATTATCCCAAACATGGATTGTTGAATCTCGTGCTTCATTTCATGTGACTCCTATCAAGGAGTGTTATGTTTCTTTTCATGCGGGAAGCCATGGCCATGTATACTTAGGGAATAATCATGCATGTCCCATTGAAGGTATTGGCATTGTGAATCTTTCAACAGATGGCACAAATAAGCTGGTATTGCATAATGTGAGATATGTACCAGGAATCAAGAAGAGTTTGCTCTCTGTTGAGCAAATGGATATGCATGGTTATAGTGTTTTATTTGAAAGAGGCTCATGGAAGATGACCAAAGGGTCACGACTGATTGTAAAAGGCACAAAAAGGGGAACTTTGTATTGCACACAAAGGCCTTGTCTGGCAAATTCATTGCATTGGCTGAAATTGATTCTCATATGGAATTGTGGCATAAAAGACTTTGCCATACGAGCCAAAAGGGCCTATCCAAACTTTGTAACTTAAAGAAGCTTGATGTTAAAGGCACCAAGCTAGACTTTTGTAATGATTGTCAATATGGAAAGCAAATGAAAAGTTCCTACTACTTTGATGTGTCTCCTAAGTCTTGTATATAGATCTTGTCCATTCTGATGTATGTACCATGCCCACCAAATCTATGGGGGGTGCTTTATATTTTATTTCTTTTGTTGATGATTTTTCTAACAAAATTTGGATGCCGCTACTCAAATCAGAAGATGAAGCATTTGCTGCATTTAAAAGATTTCACACATTTGTGACTACCCGAAGAGGTAAAAAGCTGAAATGCTTTCGGACGGATAATGGAGGTGAGTTTACAAGTGCTGAATTCAAAAGTTTTTGTGAAAATTTGGGCATAAAGAGCGAGCTTACTATTCCATATAGCCCCTCTTCTAATGGTGTGGCTGAAAGGTATAATCAAACTCTTTGTCACAGGGTGAGATGCATGCTGTCCACATCTAATCTTCCTCATGTTTTTTGGGGAGTGGCTCTTAAAATTGCAGTACATATATGCAATCGATCCCCTCACATGTCCCTGAAAGGTGACATCTCTGAAGAGGTCTGGTCTAAAAACCTGCTTCATATGATCACTTACGCGTCTTTGGCTATGAAGCTTTTGTACACATAAGACCTGAGTTGAGGAGTAAGCTTGATGTTAAATCCATTAAAGGCCTCTTTATGGGATATGGTGAAGAAGGTGAAATGGGTCATAGGATATGGTTACCTCAGCTCAAGGAGGTCATACGCAGCCGGGATGTTGTTTTTAATGAGGCAAGGCTGCTACAAAACAATGTTGCCTCAAAGCATGACCATAAAAAGGTCACGCTTCAGCAAGACCAGCCACATGTTAAGCCTATTTAAGACCCTCAGGATGCACCACATATGGCTGAAAATATAGAAAATCCAATGGTTTTTGAGCCAGATGATATTAGACAACAAGAAGAGGCTCCTGATGGGCATATGCAGCCACCTATTCATGCTGAAGACAGGGCTGGAAATGATGTACTACAGCCCATTAACAATGAAGAAGTCGATGTACCTCCTCATGTAGATCCATTACCCAGAAATGTGGATCATTGGGTAAGAAGATCTACACGCAATAAGAGGTTAGTGAATAGATATGACCACTCTATACATTATATTATGTTATCAGATGAGGTGAGCCTCTTACTTATAAAGAGGCAAAGCTATGTGAGCACAAGAAGAAGTGGGAGTTAGCCATGCTGGAAGAGATAAAAGCCTTGCATGCAAATGATACTTGGGATTTGGTTGAGTTGCCCAAAGGAAAGCCATTCCCAACAAGTGGGTGTACAAAATCAAAACTATTGATGGCAAACCCAAGTATAAGGCAACGCTAGTTGCTAAGGGATATGCCCAAAAAGAGGACATTGATTTCCAAGAAGTGTTCTCTCCAGTGGTTAAAATGACCACATTACATGTGTTGTTTGCTCTCACAGCTGCATTGGATTTGGAACCATTCCAAATGGATGTTAAAACAGCCTTTTTGCATGGTGATTTAGACGAAGAGCTGTACATGAAACAGCCACAAGGATATGCCATTCCTGGAAAAGAGCATCTGGTAGGTAAGCTGAAAAGGAGCTTATATGGACTGAAACAAGCCCCCACACAATGGTATAAGAAGTTTGATGCATTTATGCTCAAACATGGGTTCAAAAGAAACCATGCAGATCACTTTTTGTACACCAAAAAGGATGAAGATGGCAGCCCAATCATTCTTGTACTGAATGTAGATGATATGCTGCTGTCTGGGAAGAAAAATAGCACACTGAATGCTCTAAAACAGCAGCTGAACTCTGAATTCTCAATGAAGTGGATGCTAAGCCTCTTGGAGTGCCACTGCAATTTGCAACCACATGTTAAGCTTTCCAAGGATGATTGTCCCAAAGATGATGATGCAGCCAATTACATGGAGTGTTCCATATGCATCAGCTTCTGGTTCACTTATGTATGCCATGGTTGCCACTCAGCCAGACATTGCTCATGCAGTAGGAGTTGTTAGCAGGTTCATGGCTAATCCTGGTAGAGCTCATTGGGAGGCTGTCAAATCTATCTTGAGAAGGAACTAAAAACAAATGCCTCAGTTATGGAGAGGACCCCTTAGAACTTAAGGGATTCTATGATTCGGACATGGCAGGTGATGTGGATACACGGAAATCCACAAGTGGCTATGTTTTCACTCTTGCAGGTGGTGTTGTATCATGGTGCAGCAGACTGCAAAAGATTGTTGCTTTGTCTACCACTAAGGCTGAATATATTTCAGCCACTGAGGCTTCCAAAGAAGCAATATGGTTAGCACGTCTTTGCAGTGAGTTTGGTTTGCCTGACAGAGCACCTACGCTTGGTTGTGATAGCCAGAATATGTTTGGCAAAGAATGCCATGTTCCATGCACGCACAAAACATATTGATGTGCGATATCACTTCATTCGAGAGGTGCTTGAGGATGGCATTATCACATTGGTTAAGGTCCATACATCACAGAACCCTGCAGATGTTCTCACTAAGTGCTTACCCAAAGCACAACATCAGTTATGTATACAAATGGTGGGAGTCACGTAGCTTAAAGGCGTCATTTATGCCTTTAAGTGGGAGGTTGTTTGGGTAAAGCCCTAAATGACCCCTTCATAGTGTATACATGTGTATAGGCCTATTTATAAAGGCTAAGCCACTTATTCTTTATTTTTTGGGGCCAAGTTCAATGTGAACTTGACCAACCCTAAAAGGGTTCTTTATAACATAACTTAATAACACTTTTGGCTAAGTCACTTTGAGTGAAGCCTCCCAAAAGCTGATCAATCCTCTCTCTCTCTTCCAAGAAGCTACGCC
>CM035408.1:87274201-87519201 GCA_020310875.1 Ceratopteris richardii | reverse complement strand
ACATCCCTCCCCCCCCGTGGGATCACACATCAAGAGGGGTAACTCTTCAGCAAGCCCAGACCTCTTCAGCTCGGAGACGACCCTGTGATATAGGAGATCAAGCCCCGAGACTTCACCGACAGCAGATTGCAGAGATCCAAGCTCGTGACCATCGCGGCATGGAGGAGAGACGATCCGAGATGATGGTTGATCCCGCTGCAACCATGAGGGAGGGTCTGACTCCACCTCAACCTATGTGCCACATCGTACACCCACCCATGAGTATAGGATGAAGCTAGTTAGTCGCTTAGATGCATTCTCATGCTTGTATTCTCTACACTTTTGCATTTAGAATATTACAGATATAGCACTTCATACAACCTCCCCCAATTTCATGGGTATCTCCTCATGATCGGCTTTACCAATTTTTTCAGCACTTTTTATCTTTTCTGATTGAAAGAAGACACACCCATGTACAATGATTTGTCTCATAGGCGGAGTTGGGCCTCCTAATAGACATAAAATCTCTCTCTCTCTCTCTCTCTCTCTCTCTCTCTCTCTCTCTCTCTCTCTCTCTCTCTCTCTCTCTCTCTCTCTCTCTCTCTCTCTCTCTCTCTCTCTCTCTCTCTCTCTCTCTCTCTCTCTCTCTCTCTCTCTCTCTCTCTCACCCATAGCACCCCACACCCTTGATGCCAGTTACTATCCACTTCTTTTATACCCGTTTGCGGTACTCTCACTTTATTTTCCTTTTGGGATCACAGTGGATTGGATCATATTGATGTATATGTTTTGTCTCATAGGCCGATTTTGGCCTCTAATAGACGTTAAAAAGTCTTTCTTTCTTTCTCTCTCTCAGAGGACATGGGTGAGCCCTAGGGATACATTGCCACCAAAAATGCTCTATTACCGCGAGCATTTTCTACATATATCGGACACAGGCTTTATCGAGATCCCGAGATACATGCATACATACCTTCCCCACCCCTCCGAGTCGTCATTGGGCAGCTCCGGGTTTCATCACATCAGCTCGAGATTGAGAGGGGTCGGTCCAGGGGAGTCCCCCGTGAGGAGAGGTGGTGCCCAGTATGCCAGACAGAGGTAGAGAGTGAGGAGCATTTTGTTATTTGATGTCCAGCATACTTAGACCTACGAGCACAGTTCCAGATCGAGGAGTCATTCCAGCTGTGCATGACTATGGGAGACCAGAGACGCTTGGGACGCTTTCTCAGAGTAGCATACGAGAGGAGAGAGCGGTCACTACAGCCCATACATCAGCCACGGGTGAGTACCCAGCAGACCATTACGCAGTTCTTTCAGCTAGTTGAGATACATCAGAGAGGTCCATCTATAGGGCTCACGCTACACCAGGCAGCAGCAGAGAGAGCACGGCGCCGACCACGCATGGGCGGATATCGTCGACCACGACTATATCAGGAGGATATCTCACGCATCAGGATTGCCTACGACCACATGATGGAGCATAGGCGTACCACCACCCCCTGGGTTGCCTTCCTTCAAGAGGCACTCAGACCACCACCAATGTACCACATACTACACCCACCTCCACACATCACCAGTAGCTAGGGCGTTTTACTCACATTTTGGATCCCCCCATGTATTAGGTGGCCACTATCTGCAGAGTCAGAGCCACGTCTCCCCAGCCTTTTCCAGCCCTATATAGCTTTGCGTAGCGATATACTTTTTATTTCATTTTATCTTCTACACAGGGTTACTACACTTGTACATGGTTTTTGTCTCATAGGCCAAGTTTGGCCTCCAGAAGACGTTAATATGACTTTCTCTCTCTCTCTCTCTCTCTCTCTCTCTCTCTCTCTCTCTCTCTCTCTCTCTCTCTCTCTCTCTCTCTCTCTCTCTCTCTCTCTCTCTCTCTCTCTCTCTCTCTCTCTCTCTCTCTCTCTCTCTCTCTCTCTCTCTCTCTCTCTCTCTCTCTCTCTCTCTCTCTCTCTCTCTCTCTCTCTCTCTCTCTCTCTCTCTCTCTCTCTCTGCAGAGTAAGAGCCACGTCTCCCCAACCTTTTCCAGCCCTATATAGCTTTGTGTAGCAATATACTTTTTATTTCATTTTATCTTCTACACAGGGTTACTACACTTGTACATGGTTTTTGTCTCATAGGCCAAGTTTGGCCTCCAGAAGACGTTAATATGACTCTCTCTCTCTCTCTCTCTCTCTCTCTCTCTCTCTCTCTCTCTCTCTCTCTCTCTCTCTCTCTCTCTCTCTCTCTCTCTCTCTCTCTCTCTCTCTCTCTCTCTCTCTCTCTCTCTCTCTCTCTCTCTCTCTCTCTCTCTCTCTGTGTGTGCGCGCGCGCATAGAGTCAGAGCCACATCTCCCCACACACCACTACATTATCCCCACTACCTCTCCATCACCCAATACACTATCCTATGGTTGTTTCCATCCTTTTTCAGCCTACACAGTTTTGTGTACTATTCTGTTTTATTTCTACACAAGGGTTACTATAGTTGTACATGGTTTTGTCTCATAGGCCAAGTTTGGCCTTCAAAAGACGTTAATATCACTTTCTTTCTTCTTTCTCTCTCTCCATAGTAAGAACGAGAGAATTAATTCGTGAGAATTAATTCGGAAATTATTCGTTTCATTCGTTTAGTACGTTTGGACCAAAAATAAAATTCGGGAATTTTATCCATTTGAAGAGAATTTTATTTTTTTACATATAAAAAATATATATATCTCAATTCCATGTAAGATTCATGAATTTTATTGAGCTATAGCCTATAACTTAACAAAATAATTTCATAACAAGTTACAACATCAAACATTCTTAATCCTAAATCGGCAATAATAAAAAACACTACATATTCCCCACAATGTATAAAATTCATGCCAAATGAATTAATTCGCGATGCGAATTAAACAAATTTTATTTCAGGCTAAAAATTCACGAATTATTTCTCTCTCTCTCTCTCTCTCTCTCTCTCTCTCTCTCTCTCTCTCTCTCTCTCTCTCTCTCTCTCTCTCTCTCTCTCTCTCTCTCTCTCTCTCTCTCTCTCTCTCTCTCTCTCTCTCTCTCTCTCCCCCCCCCCCCCCCAAATAGGGGTAGCACCTCACTTTTCCCCTCTCTCGTGGTTTCTCCATACATGGATGCTATGGAGAGTCAAACTTCCCTCGTATTAGCATCAGTTTTTATTCTCAGCACATTTGTCTTTCCAATTGATCGACGACATAACACATGTACATTGATTCTGTCTCATTGGTGGAGTTCGGCCTTCTAATAGACGTTAAAAAACCTCTCTCTCTCTCTCTCTCTCTCTCTCTCTCTCTCTCTCTCTCTCTCTCTCTCTCTCTCTCTCTCTCTCTCTCTCTCTCTCTCTCTCTCTCTCTCTCTCTCTCTCTCTCTCTCTCTCTCTCTCTCTCTCTCTCTCTCTCTCCCCCCCCCCCCCCTCCCCCTTTTCCCTCCCTCTCTCCCCCCTTACTCCACTGGTAAAGCGCATGGATGCAAGTAAGGAAAGTCTTGGGTTCAACACTTCTCATCTTCGACCTCATATTATTAACCTCTCACAACCTTTCAAGCATCGCGGGATCTTGCGCTTTTAGGGTACACCTTGTCTTGGTATGCTCACGTTCGAGATTGGATGGCAAGATATGAATTAGACATAGACCGATTACCACCAATACAGTATGACACTCAAACTCCCACCAACTCACTCTCTAGTCAAGAGAGGAATAGGAGAGAGATGGCACACATATATACAGAGGAATTTGATCAGGAGCCACTTCTGACCAATTAGCTCTACTATTGAGAGCTTTTGCTACACATCGAATTGGGGATTAATCGTTACTCCCCATTGCATGAGGATTTATCCCAATCATCTCCAAGTAGCCATCGAACAACTTTGAGTGTCATCACATCAGTTAGAGATCGAGCGTGGCAAGCCAAGGGGATACCTAGAGAGGAGAAGATTTGTCCTAATATGTCAAACAGAGGTGGAGAGTGAGGAGCAATCTATGGTACGATGCCCAAAGTATTCAGATCTTAGGTCACAATTCTGATTAGAGAGCTCATTACAGAAGTGTATGATAAGTAAGGATCAAGGTTGATCCGGATACTCTCTCATAGCCACTTATCACATACGAGATCTGTTGCTACAGCATCGACATGATGAGAGAAGAGGTATACTGTAGAGTACCACTGATTTCTTCTAGAGAGTGGAGGCAAGTGAGACTGCAATTCCCGTCATGCAGGAGACACACTTCAGCATGCTCATGGACAAAGGGAAAGAGGACAACCGTACATTCGTGCATATCACATACCAAGATTGTAAGAGGAGATTGTGGGGAAAAGTTTACGACATGACCACCAAAGGGGATACCATCCATCCCATTCAAGGATGTACCTTTAGATTGTTATTGCCTTCATTGTGTGTCACGATCAATGGTACCATAGCTACACTCAAATGATCCATTGTATTACGTGGTCATACGCCCTAATCATGATTCACACCATATCTTACACATCACCTAATTTAGTTTCAATCTTATCCACTTTTGTTTTTTGCATAGCACAATAGACTAGCCACAACCATGCCGAACTTTCTCCTCCGTATTCAAGATTTCATAGTAGGATCCGGACCCATTGGGTTAGGCGTAGATTATTACCTATTTGACATAGGATATTTCTTCTCCATTTTACTATAGCCAAGATGTCACATTTGGCGGGTTCCACGGAGATATACATTCATCAACTTATTTCTTTTACATAGATGAGATTTACGGATGTCTATATAGAGAAGAGATCGAGAGACCCCCCACCAAAGCTCACCCAAGTCTTGTTAAAGACTCTTTGGATTCAACCAAGGAGGCATATCCGCATATTCGATCAAGGAAGTCACATCAATCTAAAGACAATGCCCCAAAATAGTTGTTATGATGATGAATGTAGAGAGTTGAGAGAATTACATAGGGAGGTTTCTTTGGAAATCACCACACAGAGTGTTAGATCCTCCAGATCCTCCGTGCTCGAAAAGTCAAGACAAAAGCCAAATCCACAAACAATAAAAGGGTGGACATCAATGATCAGACTCCCCTCCCAACTATAGAGCCAAGATGGGCTAATCCTCGAGCTTGGGAGTATGTAGCATGTGACGAGCAATAACCTCAAGAGGAATGGTGTCCCATGGGCCATATCACTATCTCATGGGCCCCCACAGATAGGGGTGATGAGGCTCTGCAATGCGAGGCCCAAAGTCTAGACCTTGCAAATGCCCAAGAATGACAAATGAGAGGTCTAAGGCCCATTTATATGACTCAAGTGAAATAGCTCAGTTCACATTGAAACATTGAACTGGCTAGTCCTAATGCATACTTGCAAGACACATCCTAACTAAACAATAGCCACAAACTCCCAAACAGATGTCCTAGAAGGGTGGAGATGAAACGTTTTAGCCCTTATTTTTCAATTTCTATCCTCAGAAATCTCTTCAGTAATAAAACCAGAGAAACAATTCTTCAACAATCTAATCGACTCCAAAATCGAAGAAAAATAGGTCGGCGCTTCCACTTTATCAGATACTCAAAATAGGAAGTCCTCCAAGACTTCTTTTCCCTCTGGTCCAGAACAACCTCTCTCTCTAGTGGAGTATATCAAGCAATATCCTCCAAGGCAAGGATCTCCTTCGGAGGCATCACTGTATACTCCTTACAAAGTTGCTCTTCCAAGCGACTAACATGGAACACAAGGTGAATAGTGATTCCTCGTGGTAGATCTAAGTCATAAGACACAACAGTTACCTTCCTTGTGATCTAGAATGGACCACAATACTTGAAGGATTACTCCGAGCCAATTCATATCGTCTCAGAATCTCTTGAAATCCAAAGGTACACCCACATGCCTACATGGAGGTCACGAGGTCTACGGTGCTTGTTAGCATAGAAAACAGTTATCTCTTGAGCATCCTTTACTCTCTAGCATTTCTTGCATATTCTTCAAGAAAGAAGTTATAGACTACAAAGTCTACACGCCAATGAATCAAGAGGCAAGCGGTGGTCTAGGCTCATAAGCGTACATCAACATGAATGGATTATACCCTGTAGCCGAATGTTTCACATGCTAATAAGCAAACTCAATATGGGAAAAGTAATGCTCCCAATCAGATTGTAGTCGAGGCATGCATGTAGCATATGGTATGATTCGTGCTCTCTATCACTCCATCGATCTCTGGATGATCCAGGAAGACGTACGAAGTCTACATGCCTATGAGTCAAGAGGCAAGCAGTGGTCTAGGCTCATAAGCATACATCAACATGAATGGGTTGTACCCTGTAGCCCAATGTTTCACACGCTAATAAGTGAACTCAATATGGGGAAAGTAATGCTCCCAATCAGATTGTCGTCGAGGCATGCATGTAGCATATAGTCTGATTCGTGCTCTCTATCAATCCATCGATCTCTGGATGATCCAGGAAGACGTGCTCAACCGAGCTCTAGTCCATCGATTTCTGGATGATCCAGGAAGACGTGCTCAGTCGAGCTCCATTGACTGAAAGGCTGTCCTCCAAAAGTGCTAGTGTACTTAGAAACACGATCACTCAATTTCATCACGTTACACGTAATCCGTAAAGTTAATACAAATGCTCCACAAACAGCCGAGCTAACTCATGGCTCTTCATGATGGAAAGCATTGATATAAAACTTGCCACTTCTGTGAGCTGAGTAGGTCGTCAACAATCCAAATGGATTCATGACCCCTCTGGGTCCTAGACAACCCTTTAATAAAGTCCATAGAAATGAAGGACCATTTACTCTGGGGCAGTCCTCCTCATCTCAATCCCTAAGTCTTGTTAGACTTGCATTGAGAACACTCATGCAAGTACCTCTCGACAAAGGTCCACATTAGTGGTCAATAAAAATATACTTGCCAAAGCCGAGGTACGATGTATGCAAGTGCCATGTATGCAAAGGTGTCCCACACTTGGTGTGTCATGACACTCATACAAGATATGCAGACATAGGTCATCATCATCGAGCACAAACATCTTGCTCTACTTGAAAGTAATCCATTGCAAATGGAAAACTTTTAAGTTATCTTTTCTTGGACATCAGTTAGAGCTTTCCTCAAGCTTTTCATCAGTAGGTAAAACACCTAAGACATTGATTTAGTCACCCATTGGGAAAGATCTAAAACAAGATGATTGAAAAAGATGGTCACTGGACAAGATGAAATAAAATCTAGATGCTCATAAATCGAACAAGATAGAGTTTATGTGCACAAAGTTCATCAATAAGAAACTCTATAAGAGCACTAAGAGCAAACTAATAAGCAAGCATCGCAATAAGCTTGCACAAGGTAAGTATACCAACCTTGCACAAAGCAAGTAGAACAAGATATGGAAAGGCACAAAGAGAGAAATTGAGAATCTATCACTTAAAAGCGAACTTTTAGTCTATGTGCAGAAATTTCAGAAATTGTACCTTTCTCATGAGCAAAAATATCCCCTTTGACTAATTTTGAACACAAATCTATAGGTTTGACTCCAGTTAACAAAGTTAACAAGGTTTGACTGATCTATTGATGATTCAAAAGGAGTGGTAGAAGATAAAGAAGAGAAAGAACGAGCTAGATGCTTAGAACCTCTAAACAAAGGCGAAAGAACGGTTGGGGGATAAAGGCCCCAAGCACTGGCAGAGAGAAAATATAACAGATTCGTTACCTGCTAACTTAACTTCTTGGCCTCATAGGTCGATTTGGCCTTTTAGTAGACGTTAATACATCATTCCATCTCTCTCTCTCTCTCTCTCTCTCTCTCTCTCTCTCTCTCTCTCTCTCTCTCTCTCTCTCTCTCTCTCAGCGGATTATTCTCTCTCTCTCTGTCTCTCTTTCTTATATCAGTAAAACTCACGTCTCATGTAGTGCTCTTTCTCTCTCCCACAATTAACTTGTCATTCCAGCAACAAACCCGAAGAAAACTTACCTGATGAATCGGCGCCGTCACACTTCTCCTCAGTTCCCAACGGCAGCTCTTCTGTTTTGTCGATCCCACTGCTGCTGTCCTTGCGTATTGTTATCTAATGTATGCCTGTTTTACGTCGTCTCTCCTCGACGCCGCGTGTCGTCGCGCACCTCAATCTGCTTTATATTCACGAATCACAGGTAAGCATTGTTTTTTGTGTTGTGTTTTGTTTTGCATGCTTTTCTTTTGTTTTTGTTTCTTTTTTTTTATGAGCCTTTCGTGATTTTCTATCTACAGATACAGGGCTGGTCTTTCGTGGTTTTTTCTATCTATAGATACGGGGGTGGTCTTTCGTGGTTTTCTATGGGATGCAAAGGTTATATCGAATTGTCCAAATGGGTGTGGTGTAGGAGTAAGTTTTGAATGTCATGAGTCAAAGTGCATGGATTCAAGTTCAACTCATTGGAAATGTTCAACCATCGGGAGTATCCAAACGGATGAGTGCTTCTACCTTACAAAGTTGGGTGTGTGCGTCTTTCATTCGTTGTACATTCAAAAAAAAAAAGTTATATCAGAATCCACACTAGTTGAAGAGACATGAATAAACATGCACAAGCGGTCAATGACATTTGGAGGGTGTCGCGTAATGCTCGTGACAACTTACAACTTACAAGGTGATTGGAAGCAATGCGTTTTCAAATGTTCAATTTCATGATAAAAAGGAATTCTATATTTTCAATAACATGTGCATTCATTGCTCAATCTCAATGAAGAGCCTACAATGCCAATGAAATTTCCATTGTGTTTCCTTCTCAATTGTGCCAATATCATGATCTACGTATTGTTAATTCTTTTTGTCAAAGTTATTTATCAAGGCTTTGTGAAACATAGATGCTCATTTGAAGACAATGTATGTGTGTCATATTTATGATAGTTCGCATGAGTTCATAATCCTTGTGCTTTTTATGCGCATTCTTACTCATCAAACTCCAACCATTGGTATCATGGAAGGTGTATGCTTCTTGAGGTGCATTGCCTAGCACATCTTGGTCAGTTTCTCTTGTTGTTACAAAAATTGGTGAGCATTGTCATGTTCATATGTACTGCAAATGAACTTGAATAGATTGGATTTTTTTATCAAGCTCAATTTGACCATTACATGCATTATCTTAGCTAGTATGTACGTAATTTCACCCTTTTGTGCCATTTTGTGTTCACACCAATACAAGCACTTTAAAGTCTCTTAAAGATGCAACGAAGCTCCATATTAGTTTGTTCACTTTTTTGAATCAATAGATAATCGTTGGCCATGGTTAAGTATGTGTGTTGGTTCTTGAGGGCAAGTTGAATGGTTCCTATCCACTATGGGTATTCACATATGCATTATGTATTGGTTGCAAAGAGATTGTGGAATATTATGTTGAAATACAACATGTTGTAGCTACAAATATTCAAAATGTAGTATCAAATAAGTGGTGTTGAGGATGTTGTGATTTTTAGTTATGGTGTAGTTCCTATTTCCAAACCTCTTGTAACCCCTATTTTGACTATGTGAGGTGCACCATTAGCACCTCCAACAACTACATGATAACTTTGGTGGGGTGTTATCAATCAAGCATACCATTACTCCTGATATTCACTAATACAAAACAATCAATTATGCTTGGGACAAAGATCAAAGGTTGGAAGGAGAAGTGATTGTTGCATATGAAATTTTGTCAGATAACGGAAACTTTTCAAGACGATTTACTACAGTTGCTGAAAGAATTTGCTGATGTATTCACATGGGATTAAAGCGATATGAAAGGATTGGACCCTTGCATCTACAAACACTGTGTGATGCTAAAACCGAATGCACGGCTAATTAAACAACTGAGTTACCAAATGAATCCCAATTATGCTACACAAGTGAAAGCTGAATTGGATCGACTGTTGAAAGTAGGCTTCATTGTTCCCATTGCGCATGCTGAATGGATCTCTTCTATTGTCATTGTCTCAAAGAAAAACAAGCAATTACACATTTGTGTAGATTATCGAAAGTTGAATTAATGCAGTGATGGTGCTTGATCCATTTCCACTTCCCTTCTTGGATACCATGCTAGATGATGTTGCTGGATGAGAAGTGTATTCCTTTTTGGATGGTTATAGTGGCTACAATCAAGTGTGCATGGAGGAAATGGATATTCCAAAGATTGTGTTTATTATGAATTGGGGCGTATATGCTTGTACGGTGATGTGGTTCGGTCTTCGCAATGCCCCCAGCACCTTTCAATGTTGCATACAGGAAATCTTTTCTCCTTACTTAACTACGTTTATGCGGGTGTATTTGGATGATTTTTCGTTATCGGGTGATGCATCGGCTCACCTCTATCACCTATGTTGATGCTTTTCCAAGTGTCGGGAGTTCTATTTGTGCTTAAATCCTAAGAAATCAGTCTTTTCAGTGTCTTGTGGCAAGTTGCTCGATCATATTATTTCACAGCAAGGCATTCAAGTGGACCTTGATAAAGTGAATGCAGTGTTGAATGTGCTTGCCCCTACGACACCAAAGGAAGTTATGAGATTCCTTGGACAAATATGATGGCATGGATGACATCTTCGGTGGATCGCTCACATGGCTATACCACTTAATCAGCTGATTACTAGCAATCCTCGATAGTTTGCATGGACTGACCTTACTGCAAGTGATCACTCGCACCTTTAAGATTGTCCATAAATTGAGTTCCTGTTACTATCCTCGTGCAAATGCACTAGCCGAAAGTACCAATAAAACCCTTCTTAACATGCTAAAGAAACTTGTGATGGAATGTTCGAAGCGTTTTTCCTTCCTTCAGTCTTATGGGCTTACTGCACTACTTATAAAATTGCTACCAAAAGTACTCCGTTTAAACTAGCATATGGTCTGGAGGCATTGTACCTATGGAATTGGTGGTCCCTAGCTTACGAGTGGCATTGGAACATAAGTTATTACATGTAGAGTCCTTCCCTTTCTGGTTGGATGTATTGTCCTTGGACGAACAACATCTTGAATGTTTTCTGGTTCTTCAAGAAGTTCAACTGCGACAAGTTAAGACCCATGATCAATTCCTCAGGACTCATGTCTTTACCAAAGGACAATTGGTTCTTTTCTACAATGCTAAGTCTAATCGTTTGGCCGGTAAGTTGAAGCTTCGCTGGTTCGACCCCTACCGTATTGTAGACTAGGTTGGACCAGCGACTTTCTAGTTATCTACTTTATATGGTACTCTCCTCCCTAAATCTATCAATGGGTCGAAACTTCATCCGTATTGTCGACCATCTACTTCATCTTAACTTTGTGATGGTGTGATTTATATTCATTTGGATCATGTTTCTTTTGTATCTTTGACCACTATCTACATTATACATGTTTCAGTTGACCATCTGATCGTAATCTTCCAGTTTTGATTACTTATCCATGTTTCACCAGCACCCTCCATGATTGAGAATTTCTTAATGCGCTTATGTTGCCATTATGCATGCATGTTTGCCTCCACTAGTGATGATTGTGTTTTCTACACGTGTTTTCACCCTGTGTTTTTACTTAACCAAGGTCTTCGTCCTCTTTTGTGTTATTATGTTCTTGTGCTCTGTGTATTCTTCGTTATACTGTTGCACATTCGACTCATGTCAACCGCCATGGAAGCTCTTGCTAATATCACCACTTTTCGTGCTAGTTTATCCCCCGACCTGAGTGATTTCTTGCATTCTCGCGCGTTATTGGTGTTTGATGAGTTGCCTTGGCATTTGGTCGAATGTCATCCCTACTTTGCCCAAGTCATTATGGCCATTGCCGATAACCCCCCAGACAGAGACCTGCTGGCCCATTACCTATTTGAATCCACGCACAATTGTTACTCTCAACACTGTTGTTGAACGATTCCATCTGCCCCAAGACGGACGTGTTGATGTCCCTCTGCTTCCAATGGCAACGATGAAGCAATTATTCCCTTGCCAATCGTCTAATGAATTCGCCATCCTTTGTTGACCGGAATTGGAATGCTTTGCCCTCCAATTTTTGGTAGCTTCTCTCAATTTACAAAAAATGTATGTATGGTATATCTCGTCCATTTTATTCTCTGATTGGCGGTGCTACCCGAGAATCAGTTAACTGTGCGTTATTCTTCTTTCGACGAATCCATCGAGAATGTCAAGCGATGTCGCGACAAATAGACAAAGGTGATATTCCACGAACCTGTCTCCCTCACTTGCTCTCCTTTCTCCTCCCTGTTGTTCAACCTGTTCCGAACCCTCCGATGAATACCCTCCTTTTCCGTGAAGAATCAGAGCAGGTCATGGGCGTCAATGATGATAATGAAGATCTTCTTCAATTCTTCTGGGAGAAATGTAGGAAAATCAATCCTTCTCAGAGTCAAGTACAAGCTTCTTCCACCAAAGTACTCCTGTAAGACACAACCTCATCCGTGCAGGCATCTTCTACCCCACCCTCATCTAAAGACCAAATTGATAAGGATACCATTATGAACAATGTTCAACCCCTCGATGCGATTGATCAGCAACAACAGGAGGTTCTTGATACAGCACTGGACACAATCGTGGAAACCCTTCACCAGACCATGCAAACACAGATTGAGGAGTCTCTCATTCATCAGGAAGCTCAACCACATATAATGGACTCTGAATCGCTATGGAACAGGCCTATCAGGTGCTGGCTGACAGAGCACTACAAGCTTAAGTAGAGATAAAGAAGGTTACAGAGGAGCTATTTCATAAAGGTCAAGTTTTGGATGAAGAAATTGGACGAACCACAAAGTTAAAGAAGGAAATTGAAGCTATACAAAAAGAATGCCAAGATTTTTTCAGGACCATGCAATTTCAGCAGCAAGAGTTGGAACGCAGGGAGAAGCAACTTGGCATTCAACAAGATAGGTTGTCACGTATTGATGCAGAAATAGCTTAAGCTAAGTTATGCAGAGATACAGCTCTGGCAAATGATTTTTATTTACAAGAAGCCTTTTTGCAGAACTAGAGTGAAATTTTGTTGTCTCAAGTTATTGCTTCTAGCTCTGTGTGGACTGACGCTCATTGGTAGAACCCCATATTCTACAGGAAATGTTAGAATCTTTGAAGTAGAAAATCTCATGTACATTTAAACTAGCTCGAACCATGTATATTCAGGGCATCATTGATGACTCTTGGCTTTTTGTAATACATCCATTCTGGGTTCAAGTCCACCGTGCGTGCCAGTGTTAGGCTGCCATAATGGAATGTAATCGTATTTAGTAGAAAATGTAATTGGGAAAGGACGCACATCGAAAGGATGTGGCCCAATCGTTGTAACTTTTTAATAATGAAAGAATGTGTGAAAGAGAGAGGTAGAGCGTCACCAGACTGCGAGTCTGGGCGGTGTGCCTATGGATCGATTCCAACGTAGTTACCCATATTGTTGTATTGTTCTTTTAATGTTTGATATTGAATAAATGTGGTGATCTCGTTGATGTTCTGTATTCATTGGTGAAGTATAAGTTGAACCTGCGAGCGCTTGGATTTTCAGTAAGGAATCTGCGTAATTTTGATTGCGGTGAAGACTTGCTACTGTTGAGTAATCTGTTGATAAGATTAACAGTTAAGTTTGTCAAAATTGTCAGAGTAAGTTAATGCAGAATTCAATACAGTAACTAATTGAATGGGGAAAATACATATAGGGCCTCTGTACTACAAACCCTGACCATCCCAAGAACCCATTGGTAGTCTTATTCAAGTAATAGTTAATATGATAGTAATACTTTAATAAAAGACAAGGAAATACATCGTAAAGAAATTAAAAGGAACAAGTGATTGATATCAAGGAATCAGCAATGTGGTTGTAAAAAGGTCATTGGGCTAATCAATAGGGCATATGAACCTTAAATCAAGTAGATACCTAGGGAGAGATTGTCAAAGTTTTAGATCATTGGAAGCTAGCATCAACCATACCACTAGGTCTTGGGCACAACAGCTTAGCGATTATCCCTATATACTCAGTTCAGAAACAAGTGACTCTGAGATGTCTTATAGCATGGAGAGACTCGTGGGTAGCTCAAGAGTGGTGTACCTAGAAAAACTAGAGGGACCATACAAGACTCAACTAGAATATATCAAGACCAACCGATTAGGTGCTCGCATCTATGAGGACGGTTTGAGAAGCATTGTTGTCCAAATTAAAAACCCAGATCAACCTGTTGAACTAGAACATCGAGTACTCGAATTTGAAAATGGATCATACATTGATAAAGAAGGGATCATGTACGTAGTCACTAATGTTACACTTATGTGTTCCTCGAGTAGCTTTGATGTGAACCTTTTCCCTATACATGGGCACTTTTTACTCTAGTGCTAGCTAGAGGTTTTTTCCCCATGTTACCACATACATGATTCATTCATATGTGGTGGTACTTTGTACTTAGATATATTATTCAACTCTTACTTCAGTTCAATTCATCATCAATAGAGAGAGCTATTCTAGCCATTCATCTTCTCCATGTGTCGTGCTGCATTTATGCTCCTTGAGTGTGCTTCTCGTGTGTCTCTCGCACTTCTACACACACCCAACAATGGTATCAGAGAAGGTTCAGTGCCTTCTCAAGTTTTGGTTTTTTGCATCGTGGCACGCATGCACTTTTAAGAGTGCAAATCGACTTCGGAGCATAGAATAATGAATTACAACATCCAACAGTGGTTTTCCATCAATTACATTGGGGTTTCACCCCATTGTTCAAAGCCATTCGTGTAGTCAGAATCACCATTAGAGTGACGGTTTGTGAGCTGAAATTTTTAGCATTTATTTCAGCTTTCATCAAAGTAAAGACTTTGTCACATTCTTGTTCCTTTGTGAAATGGCGGGCAACAATGACTTGTTTGGCATGCTTCAAGCTGAAGATACGATTGATATGACCAACTATCCAATGTGGTCTTACATGATGAAGCATGTTTATGTTACAAACAACTTTGGAATATAGTGGCAGATGTAGATCGAAGACCCGCAGGTTCTTCTATTTCACAGTCTACTGTCACAGATGGAGCTTCTTCTTCAAGAACAGTGGTTTCTCCTTCTCCACCTACATAGGAGAAAATTAGATGGGATGGAAAAGATGCTCAAGCTCATGCATTGATTGCTCTTTCTGTGAAGCATCACGTAGTTCCACACATTTTGTCATGTTCTACATCAAGACAAGCATGGGACACTCTTGCTTCTTTGTATGTCGTGCGTAATGAAGCATGTGTTGCATACTTAAGGAAGCAACTTGAGGATGTATGTATGAATGAAAATAAGTCAGTGGATGTGTACGTGACACACATCAAGGACCGGAATGAGCAATTGGCAAACATAAATGAGATTATTCTGGATGCATCACTCATTTCTACATTGTGGAAAGGATTACCAGAATCTTTTCAAAGCTTTGCTACTACAATCTGTTTCGTTGCATTTGATGAGGTTGTGTCTCTTCTTTTGCAAGAAGATCAATCTAGTGTGAATAGGAGTGGTTTGATTGAGGCAACGCAAGCACTTGCTATTTCACAAAAAGCGTTAAAGCAAGTATGGCTCAACTTTATTTTCGTCAAAACCAAAGCCTCAACCTTCCTCTTCCACTCATTCCTCTAATGATGGTGATTTGCAAAAGAAGAAGAGATGCAAATATTGTTGGAAGGCTAGTCATACTATTGATGAGTGTAGAAAGCTTGCTAAACGCAATGAAAAGAAGAAGGAATCCGGCATGTCTATTGTTGAAAATTCAACAAATGCAAAGAATGAGGAAGCCAACATGGCTCAAGATTTTTGGGCATGTGTTGTTACATGTCATTATGATGCATCTTTGCATTCTAAACGTATGGTTGTGAGTGAGGCTGATTCGGATTGGTTCTTTGATAGTGGTGCTTCAAAGCACATAACATCATGCAAAATATTTTTTTGCATCTTTGAAAGATGCACCCAAAGGAGGACATGTGGTGCGTGCAAACAATGCCTCTTATCCTATCATTGGAGTAGGAGAAATTGAGCTTATGCTACAAATGGAGGTGTGATTCTCTTGAAAAATTCATTGTATATGCCTGATATCAACAAGAACTTAATTTTAGTTCTGTTGATTGCCAAAGCTTGACTTCATGTACACTTTGTTGATGATAAGTGTATGGTTCATGATTTCAGCAATGGTGATGTTATCGTGATGTCCAATACATTGTGTAATGGTTTGTGTCGCATGGATACATACAAGAGGGCTACCTCGAATGCCTTGGTTGCTCATACTTCTTCCATGGCTAAAATGGAGCTTTTGCATGCTCGTTTTGGTCACTTGAACTTCAATAGTTTGCATCCTAATAAGTTTTGTATGGAAGCAGTCATGTGTGCAAATTATGTGTTGAATCGCTGCCCTACAAAAACATTGAGAGTCATCACTCCTTATGAGGCTTGGAATGCTCATAAGCCTATGGTTAGTCATATGCATGTGTTTGGTTGTTTGGCATATGCTCTTGTGCCATCACAACAACATCACAAACTTGATGACAAGGCAAAGAAATGTATATTTGTTGATTATAGTGCTGAAAGTAAAGGATATTGTTTGTACCATCCACTGACGCACACAATTATTGTGATTTGAGATGTGGTATTTGCTGAAAATTCAGGTTTTCCTCTACTTGAATGCAAAAAATAGCCAACAGTTAGCTCACAAGATGTGTTCGGTACACTCATGCCTTTGTTCCAAAATGGTGCGCTTGACTATGGCCATGTAGATCGACCAATTGAGGCTCAAAGGGCTGAAAAATTCTAGCAAAATAGAGCTGAAAATGTAGAAAATTTCCAACCAAACATGACTGAAAATTTTCAGCCAAAAAATGTCAAAACTATTGGAAATTTCTAGCCACGTATGGCTGAACATTTGCGTCAATTTATGGCTGAAAATGAGCAAAATTCAGCCCATGCATGATGTACATGTTGATGATGTATTGCATAATGAATGCATGTCTATCAAGAGTGCACAAGTATGCCAAAGTGGCTGAAATAAACTTTGTAGGATAGCAAATTGAGTGCACCTTTACTTGGTAAAACAAGATCAACCTCTCACCATGCATCAAGTACTTTTGTGGATCATTCTCGTATTGCAAGAGCATGTAATGAAGAGCCACTTACTTTTGAAGATGCATGTGACGATCCACAATGGATGAGTGTTATGTTGATATCTTTAGGTAGTGATGTGTGTGAACACTCTAGGACCGTCGAGGAACTTTTTTCACTCTTTAGGAGGTTTTTTTCCCCGGTTTGTATATATGCCTATTGCCTTAACAGGCTACTTATCTTTTTACATTCTAGTGGTAATACATTCAGCATTGTGTGTTGTGCTCCAAGCTTCTTCTTCTTCCTTGTGCTCTTTGCGTGCTTCTGTAGACATGTAAATCCAACAATTGGTATCAGAGAAGGTCACCATTTCATCTAGGGCATTGTCTAGACCTCTCCGTTTGTAGTCTCAAAATCGCACGAAATTTGCTAAGCACACTCAAGGTCTTTTAGAGATCAAAACAGCTTTGCTGTCTGGTGTTGAAATCGCGATCTGAGCTCGTTTCGGTCTTCGAATGCACTATTGCAATGCTTGTGCAGGCTATTTTGTCTTTTTGTGCCAAAGGTATATACTAGTTTTGGTTCGCCAATATAAGCGTCTCAAAGTCTGCTATAGGTTTAACATAATTTGTCTCGACAGTTCTATTCAACTTTTTGAGATACAATCAATTTTTTGCATCAAGGTATTTTAGTCATCAGACATGGTTGAAAGCAGTGATGTATTCCGTATCTTGGCTATTGAGGATAAGTTGGATGGTACCAACTACCCATTGTGGGCTTATATGATGCTTCATATATTGATCGCAAAGGGAATATGGAATATTATGCAGGGTGTTGAAAGACGTCCTGTTACACCTGTGAATACAGGTACTACAAATACAAGTGATGGAGCTGATGGAGATGGTGTCGAAGATGATGATATTCTATAGATTCCTCTTTGTGTTGTTGTTTCTTTTGCACCTACTGTAGAGCGAATTTGTTGGGATGGCAGAGATGCTCAGGCACATGCATTGATAGCTTTGTCTATCAAATGTGCCATTATTCCTCACATTCGCTCTTGTAGAACGACTAAGGATTCTTGGGTTACACTTACCACGTTGTACCAAGCTAGGAACGAGGCTCATGTTGCTTACCTCCAAAAACAATTGGAGAGTGAGCACATGAATGAAGGTGATTCTATGGACAGTTTCCTCACAAAGATCAAGGATTTGAAAGAACAATTGATTTCTGCTGATGAAGTTATACCAGATAGCTCACTTGTGCAAACCGTTTTGAATGGTCTTCCTGACTCATATCAGAGTTTTGCTTCTACTCTTTGTTTGATGATGAAAGGCAATCCAAATGCCTTGTCATTTGAGGAGTTAGTCTCTGTTTTGTTGCAGGAAGACCGGTCTAGGCAGAATAGGTTTATTATGTGTGCTGCAGATTAAGCTTTCATGGCTAGTAGTCAGAAGGGGAAACGCAAATGGAGCTCTTCTATTAGTAAGCAGAAATCTGCAAATGCTGCATATTCGAAGAAGGAAGACAAAGATGAGAAGAAATCAGAAAAGCAAAAATTATTTTGCAAATACCGTAAAGCAAATGATCATGTCATCAAGAGCTGTCCAAAACTGGTTGCTAAAGAGGCAAAGAAGAAAGAGACCGGAATGGTTGTTGTATAGGCCTCTACACCGAAAACAGAGTCTGTTAATCTTGTGCAGGAAGAAGAATGGGCGTTTACTACTGTTTGTAGTTTTGACCCATCTTCTCATGAGTAGTGCATATCTGCAGTAGACTCAGATGTTTGGTACTTTGATAATGGGGTGACCAAACATATTACCTCGCAGGGCAGTTTCTTCTCTTCAGCCGAGCCTGCCCCTATAGGGAATACTGTTATATGCACCAACAACTCCTCCTATCATGTTATGGGAGTTGGTAAGATCATTTTGACTACTACGGATGACAGTTCTTTCACTTTGTTAGATGCTTTGTTTGTGCTAGAGATCAAGAAAAATATGTTATCAGTTTTTGCATTAGCCAAGATTGGCTTGGTTGTGAAATTTGTTGATGACATATGTACAATTCATGATCTGTCAAATGGCGATGTCATTATTGCTTCTAACATTTTATGTCATGGGTTGTATAAGCTCATAGACTATGAAAGATCTATAAATGATTTGGCATGTGCAGTACATGATTCTTAGGCTATGTCAGATGCAAAGCTTTGGCATGCACACTTTGGTCATCTGAATTTTGCTAGTTTGCTATGCCTGTAGGAATTTGAAATGGTGTCCTCTTTGCCCAAACTTGAGGCACCCGGTAAACATGTATGTGAAGGTTGTATTTTGGGCAAAATGCAGCGTTCTTCCTTTCTAAAAGATGGTTAAGTTCAGGCTACTCAGAAATTGCACCTTGTACATAGTGATGTATGTGGTCCTCTATGCAGACAATTTCTTTTAAGAACTATCTTTACTTCGTGACTTTCGTCGATGATTTTCTAGGCATGCATGGGTATATCCATTGAAGGCAAAGTTCGAAGTGCTTATGTGCTTCAAAAAGTTTCTGGTTTTGGCTGAGAATCTGTAAATATGTAAAATGGGCACCCTCCGTTCTAATCGACGGGGAGAATATATGTCTTATGACTTTAATGCATTTCTGGCTAAACATGGGATAAAACATGAGTGTACAATGCCATATACACCTCAACAGAATGGAGTTGTTGAATGAAAGAACAAGTCACTCATGGAGATGGTGAGGTGTATGGTCAAGAGTCACACTTTACCACATAGATTCTCGCTTGAGGCTGTTATGTGTGCAACATATGTATTGAACAGGTGTCCCACTAAAGTGTTGCAGTCTATCACTCCATATGAGGCTTGGCATGGTTGGAAGCCATCTGTTGCTCATCTGCATGTTTTTGGGTTTTTGGCATATGCATTAGTGCCTGAACAACATCGTAGAAAATTGGATGATAAAGCAGTAAAATGTATTTCTGTTGGGTATAGTTCTAAACGTAAAGGCTATCGTCTGTATCATCCACAGACTAAGTGCATTTTGGTTAGCCGTGATGTTGTTTTTGTGGAAGATGCTATTCAACCATTGCTTTCATGTACTACGGAGACATCTATTAGCTCCAAAGGCATGTATGATACTTTGCTACCTCTTTTTATAGGTGGACAATCTAGTGCTGGTCCTAATGAGGCAACTTCTTAGCCTTTTTAGGTTTCATGTGATGATGCATATCATTCCATTTCTGATGCAGATTTACATGATGCACTTGTTGATGAAAGAGCTTATATTGAGCAGGAAAAAACTATGCCAAAATGGATGGTGCAAACCTTGCATGAAAAATGGTACATGGTCTTTATGTGACTTGCCTCCTCACAAGAAGGCCATTGGCACTAAGTGGGTATACAAGCTGAAGCGTAAACCTGATGGAACAATTGACAGGTATAAGGCTAGGCTTGTTGCAAAGGGTTATGCGCAAGAAAGAGGCATTGATTTTGATGAAACCTTTGCTCCTACTTGCCGAATGACTAGCATTCGTAGCATCTGTGCACTTGCAGCTCATCATGGTTGGAGTGTACATCAGTTGGACATTAAAACAACATTTATGAATGGTGACTTGCATGAAGAAGTGTATGTTTTTCAGCCTCGTGGCTTCGTGTAGAAAGGGCAGGAAAACTAGGTCTGCATGTTAAAGAATGCATTATATGGTTTAAAACAAGCACCACATGCTTGGTATGAAAAGATACATGCCTATCTGATTGTACATGGTTTTGCGAACAGTCCAACTGAAAGCACCTTATATGGTAAGCGTGCAATTGCTTCTGATCATTGTGGTATATGTTGATGACATGTTGCTCACTGGTCCTCATGACATGTATGTTGTCGATTTTAAGGCTGATTTGCATGCCTCATTTGAGATGTCTGATTTGGGGCATTTGCATCACTATTTGGGCATTCAGTTTATGCAAGTTGATGGTGGAATGGCTTTGTGTCAAACAAAATATATTGACACATTATTGCAGCATTTTGTCCTTGAAGACTATAAGCCTATTGCCACTCCTATGGAGACATGTTTATGATTGAGTCTTCATGATGTTGGAGATACATTTGATGTTGTTCTCTATCAGCAGGTTGTTGGATGCTTGATTTACTTATGCATTACTCAGCCAGATATTCAGTTTGCTGTCTCACAAATGAGCAGGTTTATGCATTGCCAAGGTGTCAAGCATTGGCAGGCGGTTAAGTGCATGTTTCACTACTTGAGTGGTACCCGACTATTTGGATTGTTTTATCCCAAGGGGGGATCTCTACCGCCAGCTTTGCATGCTTTTTCTGATAGTGATTGGGTTGGTTGCTATGACACATGTGTGCACTAGTGGTTTTTGCTTCATGCTTGGTAGCTCATGTATATCTTGGTTGAGCAAGAAGTAGCCTAGTGTGGGCACTTCCAGTTGTGAGGTTGAGTATAGGGCAACTTTCACAATGACTATTGTGTGTGTGTGTGGCTCAGATGCCTTATGGTTGATTTGGGTGTTGGTCAGTCTTCTACCACGACCATCTTCACTGACAACTAGAGCGCATTGGCAATTGCGAGGAACCCTGTGTTCCATGCTAGCACTAAGCACATTGAGGTGCATTATCATTATGTCAGGGAGAGGTTCTCTGTTGGGGAGATCAGCTTGGCATATGTGCCCATGCATGAGAACATTGTAGAAATTTTTACGAAGGCTCTGCCTAGGGAGAAGTTCGAAGCTTTTCACAAAGCTTTGGGCTTACTTCCTTTTGTGGAATGATTCCACATAGCTTGGCACTTCCTTATACATGAGTGCGAGCTCCTTGTTCATCACATCACTCCTAGGGGGGATTTGTTGATATATTTAGGTAGTGATATGTGTGAACACTCTAGGAACACTGGGGCACTTTTTTCCCTCTCTAGGAGGTTCCCCCCCCTTGTATACACATATTGCCCTAACGTGCTACTTATCTTTGTGCATTCTAGTGGTAATACATTTAGCATTGTGTGATGTGTTCCAAGCTTCTTCTTCTTCCTTGTGTTGTTCGTGTGCTTCTGCAGATGTGTAGCTCCAACATGTTATGCAATCTGAAATGGATTCCATACATAAGAATGATACTTAGAGTTATGTGAATTGCCAAAAGGAAAAAATGCCATTGGTAGAAAGTGGGTTTACAAGATTAAGAGAAATTATGATGGTAGCATTGATCACTACAAAGCTAGATTGGTTGCCAAAGGATATGCGCAACAATAGGGCATTGACTATGAGGAGACTTTTGCACCTACTTCGTACATGACTACCATTCATATCGTGGTTGCATTAGTACATCAATTGGACATAAAGACAACTTTCTTGAATGGTGATTTGCAAGAAGAGGTCTATGTGAAGAAACCTCTTGGATTCGCTATGAAAGGGAAAGAGCATATGGTTTGTCTCTTGCATAAAGCCTTTCATGGTCTCAAGCAAGCTCCACATGCATGGTATGACAAAATCCATAAGCACTTGTTCGCTCTTGGCTTCACATGTAGTCCAATTGAAAGCACACTCTATGTACACAAAGATGGGGCTGATCTTACACTGCTTCTTCTTTATGTCGATGAAATACTCTTGATTGGGTCATGTGATGCAAAACTTGACATTCTTATGGCTGATTTGCAGCATACTTTTGATGTCACTTATCTTGGTCTTTTGAGTTACTATCTTGGCATGCACTTTGTATCCGTTGAGGGGGAAAGGGATTGTTATGCATCAAGCAAAGTATGTTGAAAAACTACTTCAGCATTTTGACTTTGAGGATTGCAAGCCAGTTTCCACACCAGTTGAGACAAGGTTTAGGTTCTTAGTTGAGGATTCCAATGATGCATTTGACACTTTCTCTTTATCATCAAGCTGTGGGATGTCTTATATATGCATGCAACACAAGGTCGAATATACAATATGCAGTTTCCCAATTGAGTCGATTCATGCATAGCCCTGAGATTAAGCATTGGCAAGCAATGAAACATGTGTTTAGATATCCCAGAGGCACTTTGAGCTTAGGTCTCTTTTATGGAAGAGATATTCATCCATGCTTGCATGCTTTTATAGATAGTGATTGGGCTAGTTGTTATGATACTCACGTGTCCACTAGTGGTAATTTCTTTTTCCTTGGAGACTCATGCATATCTTGGTTGAGTAAGAAGCAACCTACAGTGGTGACATCAAGTTGTGAAGCTGAGTACCAGGCAATTTTCATAGCTATAGTGAAGTGTATATGGCTGAGATGCCTATTGATGGATCTTTGCATGGAGATTGATGCTGCTACACATATTCTCACTGATAGTGAGAGTGCTTTGGTTGTTACAAAAAACCCAATGTTTCATGCGCGGACCAAACATATTGAGGTGCATTATCACTATGTGAGAGAGCGCCTTCATGCAAGAGATACTGATTCGGTATATGTGCCTACACAAGATAATGTGGCAGACATATTCACCAAAGCTCTTTCATGGGAAAAGTTTGAAGCTTTTGGCAAAGCTTTAGGCTTATTATCTTGTGGGGGCTGATATGTCACTCCCTATATGTATTCACATCATTTGTTCGAGGGGGCTTTGTTACACTTATGTTGAAGGATACAACATGTATTTCTTGGATCCACTTCATTTTCATCATCGTTTGTACCTTTTTCTACCCTTCATTTAGTTAATAAAGCACTCTTGTATAGGTGTGTGTGAGTGCCACACTAGAGAATAAGTGGGATTCATTCTCCTTTCAGTTGAGAAATCCCACATAGCATGCTTTTTTGCCATTTTGTATATAAAGAGGTCTCCACCTCTTCTTTGGGGGGAGCTCTTTTGAGAAGTAATGAGATTATGCTAGTTTGTAGATAGACTCTTGCTCTCTCATCGTCATGATGTGCGTGCATGCTTGTTCTCTTCTTGTCTAACGCTTGTGACACGTTGATGTATGATTACGTCGTTATTATACTTGTGATTACGATTAGGTGTATCATTCTCGATGCTTATGTTGTATCTTCTTGTTGATGACGTTGTTAATCATATGTTGACGAAGCGCCATTACGTCTGCTGAGTGCTTCTACGCAAACATTTGGGTCTCATGAGATGCTTCCTGGTTTGACAAGTATGAGTTGTGATGCTACAACGTCAACAATTTTTGGCGCCGTTGCCGGGGAGCGCTCTCTTGTCACTTACGTGATGGTTTATGGCGTGAAAGAGACGTGTATGCAAGCTTTTCATGACGATTTGTTGAGTTCTTCATTTCATTACGCTCTTGTGAGCATTTGCGGCTTGCGAGATTCACAATAACTTGTTGAGATGAGCCATTTTTGGTGTGATTAGAATCCCTTTTTGGGTGATTAATCTACCATGTGTGGTGATTCTTCAAGATTACGAGTAGAATAGGAGTAGTTTTTAGAAATCTTTTAGTTATTATGTTGATTTTTTCTAATAACTTTGTTGATTTTTCTCTAATCATGTGTGAATAAGTTTCTTTATGGGGTTCTTCTACAAAACATCAAATGGAGGCTTGGCTCATCTCATCATCTCATCGACAAAATTGGAAACGGTATTCTCTACAACTACTTGGAAAGTGAAGGTATGTGAAATCTCTTCCTCACACGTTGCACATTTGCTGGAACACTAGAGAGACCTAAAGCTTTCCCTTCCATAAAACCTTGCACTCTCGCGTTTAGCTTTTACTTCTCATTCAGCGCATATAGAGATCAGTTGTTCTTTTATCAAGGGAAGGTTCTGAGTGGCCCTTTTAGGTCAAAGGCTTACGAGTAACAAAATAGAATAGTCCTAAATTCAAGGATCGATGTTAAAAGCTGAGAAGGGGAGCTTTCGATTGTAATAACTGTCTAGTGATCAAGGCTTGCCTTGATAACGGAAGCCTGAACAAAAAAGAGGCCAAGCTGGCCAAAGAGTGTGCTTCTATATGCGTCCACAAGGAGAAACCTCTTTAAGAGATGGAGAGAATTTCTGAGAGAGTGAAGCGCATATTGAGAATTTATATTGTGGGTGATACTCCATTTCGAAGAGATAATCGAAGGGCAGCAAGGGAGGGATCAAGTCACATAGAAAGGAAGAGGAAGGGTTAGTGGAATCCTCTCAAAGAGGACTAAGAACAATCCAATGCTCATTATCAAACCAAGAGTGGGAGAAACTGCTGTAGTTAAAGATTTTGCTCAGAAGATAGTTAGCAAGCGATGCACCCAACAATTTTTGTGATGTACGGATATTGGATTAGGATAGGGGGTGTTTTGATTATGGGTGCAAAATAGCATGGGGGCTTTGAAGAGCGGCTGAGAGTTGTGGTTCATCCATAGAAGAAGTTTTGTTGGAGAGAGAGTAAGAAGCTTATGGTCGTATGCAAGGAAAGGGAAGCGGATGATGAGAAAAGTGGGAAGATAGGATGTCTAGGCTTGGCATTAAGTCTGGCAAGGATACCAGCCTAACTCAGAGCTACCCTTCCTTATCAGTATATGAGGGCAGAAAAGAGAATCAAGTAGGCAATGTGAAGGCACTGAGCATGAACGTAGAAGCAAGGAGTGAATAGAAGAAGATGGGTGTGCTCTTAACCTTCTATGTCCATACTTGTGTTGTAGTGAAGAGAAATGATCTACAGGAATAGGATTATGCTGGTGAATCTTTTGCAAAGGAGGAAGACAACCAAAGTAAAGATGCGGCTCCTCGGCGATCATGGCATGATGAAGGGCAGCAAATGCATCTTGGTTCATTCCTTTGCTATGGGGATGACCAAGACAGTGGAAGCACACAGTACTTGGCAATACACCAGGCTCGAGCTCATATGAGAAAGTATTACTGTGGTATAGCGCGCTCGTAGTTCAAGAGATGGGATAATTTCCTTCCAAGGTATAACAAGATCACCTTAGCATGTTGGACTTGGGGGAATGATGAGAGGCTGGGTGGACTTGGTATGTTGCTGGACACCTACAGTAATAATCTATCTGGATCAAAATACTTGGAGAGACTTATTGTTGATTCAATCAGTTGTGGGAGGGAGACTAAAACAGAGAAAAGGATGGGCAGATGAGATAGCACGTCAGAAGGCTATTGTCGAGGCCCGGGAACGGCGTGAACATGTTGATACAGGGAAAGCTAAAGCTCAATAGGCAGCTGTAGCGGGGCTGGAAGAAGCAAATAATCAAAGGATGGCAGCGTTCAAAGATCAAACAGAGGATTCATCCTTAAGCAGGAAGAGAGACATAGGATAGCAGAGTAGGTGCATGCGGATGATAAAGAAGGAGAGAGAGTCCATTGTGAAAAACTTATACACAAGGCTCATTGTAACAGAGAGAGAGGAGATTTACAGAGAATGGGATATACCACTAGATTCAAAGCAGAGAAGAGTGTGACTAGCTAATATGGTATAAATGGACCACCAAAATGAAATGCAGGAACATAACCAAGTATATGTTCTAAGCGAAGTGGATACTAGGAGGAGAACTGTGGCTATATATGAATATATTAGGAAACAGAAGTTGATTTACGAACGCTAGTGAACAGAGGGATGACCCATTGTGGATGACTGATGTTAAGGATAGCACTCTAATGGAAAAGGTGCAGACAAGAGTACGGGAGAAATTATCCAGTGAACAGATGGTCTACTATCTGCATTACATGGCTAGGTTTATAGCAGGTTTTGCAGCAGGCTTTGCTTATGTTTGAATTTTCATGAGAAGGAAGATGCGCATAGTCTATGCATTGCTCGGGAAAAAGGAGGATAAGATCTTCGAATTCTACAAAGCACAGGATCTTGACGTCGAGCCTTCGGTGAAAGAGGCTGACAAGCTTGAGCTTCCAACTAGTCTTATGGGGAAAGAATACTGGAGTCAACCTTTTGTCGATGAGGTGCTGGGCGTGGCTAATACAGATAGACAGTTCTATCATGACGAATTTACTACATAACTGAAGAAATTTCCTGACAATTTAAGATATGATATTGCTTGAAGCAGAGAGCAGAAGAGTCGAAGTGGGAATGATGCCAAGAATTTAAGACTCCCTGAAGACAATAGCCGAGGGAAGAGGGTTGAAATGGGAAAACAAGCTGGCAAGTTGAAGGAGAATAAGCAATGGCATGATGAGGTTTATTAGGTTCTGAGTTTTGAAGCATGTTGAGTGCAGGATCATATTCACTCTGCCTCATCTAGGAATATCAGGCTGGGGATTCGTGAAGAATCAAGATAGTCCAAACAGATCAAAATTGGTAGAGCTTCTGAGGTTCCTACCAAAAAATCCAGATATGCTATAATGAGCTGGAAGGACTACATGGCAAGAAGGAAAGAGTCAAGGGCCAAAAAGGAACATCCGATGCTGGGAAAGAAATCGATGCTATGCGGACGCCTCCAGAGATTGAGGATAGCTTTAATGTGGTTATCAGTCAAATGTACATGCCTGACATGGATGGACTTCTTAAACTTGCTAGGCTAGCAATGGAGCTGCCTGTCATAGTGATATCTTCAAATGTGGAGACTAGCGTGGTAATGAAGGGCATCAAACATGGAGATGGTCACTATTTGCTGAAGTCTGTGCACATGGAGGAGCTCAGAGACATCTCACAGCATGTTTGAAAGAGGGGGAGAGCTTTAAATATGGTGTTTAGAGGATGAGAAAGGCTGTCTCACAGATGATGGGAAATGCAATGCTTCGGTAAATGAGGACCTTGATGCCCATCAAGAGATCGCATGTCAAAAAGTGGCATCAGAAAAGAGGGAATCTGCTGCATTGCAACAGCAAGGCGTAGAAATGAAGTATTTCTGGGGCAGGACAGTGTTTCACATGGAAAATCTACCATTCAGGGTGGAGGAAACGCCCATTAGATACAGTGGATTTTAAATGTGAGGCAAGCTTTGGAGGGCCTAAGCGACTCACAGACATTGAAGATTGGGAACATTCCTACTGTTGATGAGTTGGGTCTGATGATGCATCTCCAGGATCGATCATTCGTGGCCATGCTGGTCTGATTGTATGAAAGAGTAAGCCTTGAGAAGGTTGCGGAGCTTTGGAGATGAACAATCAAAGCAATCAGCCAGCGAACGAGGTTATGGCCTCTAGAGAAAGTCTTTGTGGGGCCAATTTCTCATGCAGAATTTCTCTTTGACTGGAAATAAGCCGTCTTTCTGCTCTGTGTATGGTTGAAGATTTGCGCAGAAGTGAGACAAGGGATGTAAATGGTAGTGTGTCTACTGCTTGACATGGACTGATGACGGATTGAACCCTCTTTCCATATTCAGCATAGAGCAAGCATCCTATTATGCATAAGATATGTCAGCTCGACTGTCATGCATGAGTCTCCATACAGCTGTATGTGGCATGCCACAACAGATGAAAATAACCCTGCTGTCAGGATATGCAATTTACCCGAATTCCCTCCACGTTCTTATGCGGAGAAGTAGCGAATGCCCTGTTCCTCATCACTAAATCGGGAGATGGCGGAGCATAACTCATGTGACCAGCGACTCGCAAGCCCATTGCACTGTTTCAGGCCTAAAAATGCTCATCAAGATGATGCAGAACAACACACTGGCCGGCTTTCCCAGAACATTGTAAATGGCCCAGATGGCGTTGCGGGATTAATGTACCCTTTCGAGACACGAAGAGACGAAGAAGGCGTTCCATTTTCATTTTGTGCAGATCCATAAGTATGGGGAAGTATTCGAATCACCCTTGTTCTTTCAAAAGGCTAACAGTTAGCCCATTCTTGTTTTGTTTTAGCTAACATTCTTTACCTTGCGCAGTAAAAAATGCTAGCCCATTCTTGTTTTGTTTTAGCTAACATTCTTTACCTTGCGCAGTAAAAAATGCCACAAGAAGACAGATAGGTAGGTACACCTTGTGATGGTCTATTCGGGACGCAGGCTCTATAGGGTGAACTGACGACATGTTCTTCCTTTGCATTTGTACTTAGAATCTTCCTTTTGGGTTTTAGGTGCAGGAAATCTCATTTCCAGACTAATGGAGTTTTATCCCACTACCCTCCTTATTCAATGAAAACACATCAAATCAGGTAGCATTCTAATCATTTACAAGAATGACGGAACGAAAGTTGAGCTCTCCATGTTATTTAGTAATGTCCTTCTCATGTTGACTATGCAAAGTCCTACTATGAATAAAGAACAAGCAACGTTAACATACAAAAGGAAATATAAGGGGCTTGTAGTTGAGCAAAACACTTGGGGAGTATATCATAACACAGGCTTTCACTTTTAGGAATGGGTGATCATGAGTTGGACCTTGTGATTGTTAGTCACGAACCTATTACTTCTCTAGATGCTATTGCCTTTTCCAAATGAGTAGGACTTCTCAAAGATTGTTGAACATAATATGTTTTCATTTCAACAAAATACGTGATACATGTTTTCAATTCCTTTTGAAAGTGGATTTTTTGACAAGCAAAAGTTGAAGAATGTTTTGATTCTTGTGACTGAGGTTTTTTGGAGTTAATCATTTTAGGCATTTCGCAAGTAACACTCCATGAGGAAGGATGAAATTACATGGTTTTTGTATGTTCATCAAGGGTGACATGGTCATTGACTTCACTTATGTTGGAAATTTCTCCAAAGTTCCTTTTATACATACTTATGTATGGGGTAGTGCCAATTTGAATCTTATGACATACACATGATAATTTTCTTCTCATTTCATATTTACGTAAAAAGGGAACTTATGAAGTTATTACCATGTAAAATCCGGTTAGATTTTTGCTTGACCTTGACTTCAATTTTTATGGCATGGTATAAAAAGATTTGAATGTTATCAAGAAATAGAGGGATTGCTTTGTAGAAAGGGCTTATGCCATGATTTGTTGCAATTCATGCTAATCACATGGACCTTGCTTTGAAAACTCTTTGGACTCTACTATATTCAAGAATCTCTTTCCCCACATTCGTGTATGATGATGTACAGTCTCTTCCTCTTTTTGTAGAAGAACCCCATTAGAACTAATTTACACATATCCAAAAAAACATTCAAAAAACACACACAAAACCTCAAACAAATTCTAAAAACTCCTAAAATACCAAACAAATATTAAAAACACTCAAAAAACCAAAAATTGTTTCAACAAAACATGGGAAAGAAAAAGGCAAAAGAAAGAAGGAAGGGGGAAAAGGTTGCACAAAAGAAGGAAGGAAAATATGAAATGCATGCAGTAATCACACATGATCAAGGTGAAACAAATATAGAAAATTTGCAAGGGGTAGAGGAAATTGGAGGAATGTCTAAAGGGGTGGGATCCATTGTTGCAAACAAGGAATATAGTAACACTTTTGTGAATGTACTAATTGGTCATGAATATAGAAATATGAGTGCTTTTATTCACCCTCATTGTGAGTGGAATTTAATTCATATTGATTTAGTGACAATTATTTTGGATAACATTCAATTAACCACTCATTCCTCTATCCTCATGAATGGTGAAACTTATGATTGCATGGGTCAAGTTAGGTTGCCTATTGTGGTGAATGCTATGGAATTTTTAGAAACATTTTTTGTTATGGAAGGTATAGATGAAGACTTGGTCATAGGCACTCAAAGGTTTCTTGAACATCAAAGGTTTAAAGCACCTTGTCCATCTATTATGACCATCCCCACTAGTGAGTCTTTTGGAAATCCTGATGATTATCCTCATTGTATGGATTGTGGACATAATCATCTATTTAAAGATTGTGCTCTTAATTCACAAAATAGTCTTTCCACTCACGCTTTTTCATCTAACCTTTTTTTTAGCAAGTCACAGGAAACCTTGACGAATGATGAAGTGGAGAACTCCAAGTGCTTGGAGGATATGGAAGGGCCCTCCCTTCCCCTAAGTTTGGAATCTTCTCACAAATTTTGTATAAGTTCTATGGAAGCCAAAGTGATATCTAGAGATTCTATGTGTAATACAGATAAATGCATCGCTGAATCTCTAGATCGATTTCAAACCACGCAACCTTATGATCCATTACATGAGCATGATATATGTAATGAGACTCAACCCTTGTTGAACTCCCCATGTAAAGATGAGTTTTTTCTAAAGTCTCACCTAGAAGGTCCAAAAGACCCATACATGACGAAGAAGTCACATTTCCCTTGTAATGTAAAGCAAATTTGGGTGGCCAAAAACTTACTTACAGCCCAACCAAATCGCACATTGATATGGGTACCAAAGAAAGCTCTTATACAAACTCAACCTTCTCACACTAGACTTCATAATCTACGGTCTAGATTCACCATTCCTTATCATCAAGAACGACCACTTTTGACCAAGGGATCCAAAGCGATAAAGACAACACTCAGAAAAGATCCAAGGAGAAACCTCAAGGCTAAGACCAACAAAGCGAAGACATATTGGCGGCCAAAAACCTCTTCGTGCAGCATCCATGGGTGTCGGACCCAACCTTGCCCAAAGCACAGCATATGTTTAAGATGCACACCAAGTATGCACACGAATAGGGCCTCATCCAAAGGCCAAGCATTAGGCACACTTAGTTTAACCCAGGCACAAAGAGGGCACATGTACATAGATTTGAAAAATTTTCTTTTCATTTTTCTTTTTTCAGGTTGGTGGATAAAGGTGGCATCCATTTCAAATGGTTGATAGAAAAGAAGCGGCTCTTGGAGTTGGACATTTGGAGAAGGCCTCATCATCGCCTCACCCTTGAGCACTTTGCTCAAGACCCATCCATTTTTGCACCATTTTTTTTGTATACATTTTTATAGTATGCATAAGATAGGGTCACATTACAAGACCATGCATAGACACTTTTTTGTTTTCCACCCATGCACCCTTAGTCCCCACTCATGCATATGGACTAAGAAGAGATGAATTAATTTCATCTATTTGTATATATCATCTACATTTTTTTCGTATCATTCTCATACATCATCCATCCATTACCAAAAAAAAAAAAAAAAAAGCATTCTAGCATATTCATCTATATGAGGCAAAAGAACCAAGTTAAAGCACTCGACTCCAAACAAAAAGCAAGATAAAGAAAAAGCAATAACGCAAAGCACTCCAAAGGTGCAAGGATCATGCAAATCAAAAGGGACTCCTACACGCTCTTCCACAAAAGCTCCATACTTGCAAAAGCTTTGTCGAGGACGACAAAGTCAAGGAGGGGGGGAGTGTTGAAGGATACAACATGTATTTCTTGGATCCACTTCATTTTCATCATCGTTTGTACCTTTTTCTACCCTTCATTTAGTTAATAAAGCACTCTTGTATAGGTGTGTGTGAGTGCCACACTAGAGAATAAGTGGGATTCATTCTCCTTTCAGTTGAGAAATCCCACATAGCATGCTTTTTTGCCATTTTGTATATAAAGAGGTCTCCACCTCTTCTTTGGGGGGAGCTCTTTTGAGAAGTAATGAGATTATGCTAGTTTGTAGATAGACTCTTGCTCTCTCATCGTCATGATGTGCGTGCATGCTTGTTCTCTTCTTGTCTAACGCTTGTGACACGTTGATGTATGATTATGTCGTTATTATACTTGTGATTACGATTAGGTGTATCATTCTCGATGCTTATGTTGTATCTTCTTGTTGATGACGTTGTTAATCATATGTTGACGAAGCGCCATTACGTCTGCTGAGTGCTTCTACGCAAACATTTGGGTCTCATGAGATGCTTCCTGGTTTGACAAGTATGAGTTGTGATGCTACAACGTCAACAACTTATGTGTTCCTCAAGTAGCTTTGATGTGAACCTTTTCCCTATACATGGGAAGTTTTTACTCTAGTGTTGGCTAGAGGTTTTTTCCCCATGTGACCACATATACATGATTCACTCATATGTTGTGGCACTTTGTACTTAGGGATATTATTCAGCTCTTACTTCAGTTCAATTCATCATCAATAGAGAGAGCTATTCCAACCATTCGTCTTCTCCGTGTGCCACGGCAGCCAAACAAGTGGCCTTATTTCTAAATGAATTGTTAAGTACCAAATTTAGATCTTATGTATACTTGAAGGACCCTAGATCCATAGAAAAGTGTGTACACATGTGCATGGACATTAAGGATAATCTAGGGGAGGAATCAGAGCTTTCAAAAATCTATAATGATTCAGATAACTCTACTAGCGCCACGTCCAAACCAGCTATGTCTATAGAGGAACTAGCATTAAGGTGGCTCAAAAGTTAGGAGTCTCTAGCAAATAGATACCTAGATTTGACCCAATAAAATGATGTTATACCTATGGAGGAGATCATATGGTTAATGTGTGCCCAATCATGGCTCAACGGCAAGTGAACCCTAACAGTCAATATTGCACCATAGAAAGGAGGTATACATACCACACTGCACAAGATTCCTGTATAATAAGCAAGTGGTTAGGTAGAATTATCCACAACCTTATCCATAACAGGGGAGATATCAGAACTAGTATCCACCATAGTAGTATGTGAGGCCCCAACAACCCTACTAGCCACCCTATCAAGTGAGTGATCACAGTTTTGACTCGACTCATATTGATAGCCCACAAGCTTACTATATGCAGTCACTTGATCATAACGAGACATACTATTACAAAGACCCTAGAGAACCTAGTTGGGAGCCAGAATACGCTAATGTCATGTATGCAAATCCTAACTCTAGGCCCCAACCTAGATAGATAAGACCCCAAGCTCCTAGAGGACCATGCTACAGATGTCAGGGAGAGCACTTCATTCGTGATTGCCCTATAACTGCACCTATGCAACCCCAATCAATGACAATTCAAGGTTTTTTTCCAGATTGTGGGAAGGAGCGCCTGTTACAAAATTGTCCTAAGAACCCCAGCAATGTACCAAAGATCACTCCTATCAACATCATTGGATTAGTAGTTGATTCTATTAGTAGTTTGACTTCCATTAGCCTAGTGCAAGTAGTCACAAGAGCTCAAGCATTACAATAGAACCAAGGCTTAGGCCAGGAAAAGAGTTCGGGGTGTAGTGAGACTGAGAGCCTCACCAAGAAGAGGACAAGATCTTGGAGAGAAAGTTGCGAATGAACAAAGAGACAATGGGCAAAAAACATGAGTGACCTTGAGGAAAACCTAAGAGAAATAAAGGTCAAGATAATTGAAATCACATCTCAAATGCACTCTCACACATCATTACCATCACCAACCCCACCACCATCTTATCAACCTCATGTAACCCCACCACCACCACCACCTATAGTAGGATCAGTCTTAGCAGATCCCACTCCCAAGGACCTATACATGATGCTTAAAGCATATCAAGCGAGAATCAAAGAAGGGCCAAACGTGATAGAACATGAAAAGTGTTACCCTAAAGCTGAGTTAGAGATTGAACGAACCAAGCTGTGTGCTAAGATGGTTGAATTGGCTCAACCCATGTTTGAAGCCATGCCTCTTCAATTGCTCTAGTTCAGCTAAGACTTACTTGCATTTTGATGGACTATTGGAAAGATTGGAGAGGTTAATTGCAAAATCTGGAAATGAAGCCACCTCTTAGGGTAAGGACAAGGCAAATGAAAGAATGAGCATTCCTCCCAAGAAAGCTGATGTGCCTAATTCCATTGAACTAAACACCCCTTCTTCTGTGAATCGATATTCCCAAGAATTTCTAAGAGAGATTCAAGAAGAGAAATGGGCAAAAGAGAGCGAAAATCCTCCTCCCATTGAACTTGTGAATGACTTACATGATCAATCCCACAAGATATTCCTTCTATTTATGGAGAGCAAGAGGATGCCCAATCAAGTGCACGATTAGACATCGATTCTAAATCCTTATAAGAACTGCCTCATTTCAGAGGACCATGGGAAGCAAAGTCTACTTGTATGAGAGCACCCACATTCATGGTAAGAAACAAAGACTCAGTCATACCTAGGAATATAGAAGTAGTAAAGAAGACTAAAGTGCAGTGCAATCTCACATTAGAGGATACTCAAAGTGACTGAATCATGCAAACACATGGCCAATCAAGTGCATGAAGTAGCTAAAACTCACTCCTAGGTAAGATCACATAGAACAGTGCCAGATACCCTTGGACAAGATAGGAGACATGAACGAAAGAGAATAAGGAAACACCTATCTCCTTATCACTCATCAAGGTTACACTATTAAGGCTATTTTGGACTCAGGCACAGGGGTTGCAATTGCTACCACTTCCCTATGTAAGCGATGGGGCAGGCCAACATTCAGACCAACAAGAATGAAACTACAGATGGTTGATGGTCACATAGAAAGACCTTTAGGACTGCTAGAAGGAATAACTCTCACTACTTGTGGCATAGAGTTCGAGCATACTTTTTCCATCTGTGACTTTAGTGAAATCTAGGCCTATGAGATGATTGTGGGAATACCATTCATGAGACAATTGAAGTTAGTACATGATTGGGGAACCAATTCCTTGTATTTGCAACATTTAGGTGTAACAACAAAAGTCAATCTCAAAGATTACTCTCATAGAGACGTGCCCCCTATATAGTGGAATCCCATCCATAGAGCCACAGATGATACAGAGTCATTGCATTCCATAAGATCACGGTCCTCATGGATGCATGAAGACACTCACTTATGGATGTGCAAAGTGGGAGAAGAAGAGAAAAAAGAAAATGCCAGAGAGCTAGGTGCAAAGGAAACTCACATATCAATTCGAGACCCAACCTATGCACCTGTAGTATCTCCAAACGAAGAGTTTAAACCTCATGGTTGGGCAAAAATTCTAGCAATAATGGATGTAGCCATCAATGAAGAACAATGGACACCAGACTATGATGAAGATGGCTATGACATTTCAGTTTTTACCATAGAACCAATCATGTGTGATCCAATTATCAAAGAATTGAGCCTAGTATGGAAGAAATTGAACAATTGAGTGACTCGGATTTAGAGTCAATCATTATGGATCCTTTTTGTGCATCAGAGGAGGAATTCCTCTATGAAGTAGAAGCTCACCCTCAAGGACAAGGAGAGCTTATGAATGATGTGAGGTTAGCCACACAGGTAGCCACCAAGAATGAAGGTAAGAAAAGAAAGAAGAGAGAAGCCTCACCAGAAGAGGAAGAATCTTTGTTTGAGGTCCTTGAAAATTTTAAGAATTATGAGATAGAGGATAGAAAAGTCATGATAAGGATGAGAAGAAGGTGAAGAATGATGCACATACAGAGAACACAACCTAATTGAGGATGAGGAGCAAGAATTGATAGCCTTGCTAAGAGAATATAGAGACGTGTTTGCATGGAGTTACAAGGACTTAAAAGGAGTAGACCCTGACATCTGCTCACATACAATTCCCATGACCTCATAAGCCAAACCCTCTAAGCAGAAGCCCTATATATATAATGATTCAATTATGCTGCCAAGATCAAGGAAGAGATAGATCGATTGATAGAAGATGGATTTATCTATGAAATTGAGCACACGGAATGGGTGTCCCCTATTCTAGTGGTACCCAAAAAGAATGGCAAGCTACATGTATGCATTAACTTGAAGAAGGTTAACAGAGCCACTATTTGAGATAGTTATCTGCTTCCTATCACTGAGCATCTATTAGAAAGGGTAGCAAGCAAGGAAGTGTACAACTTCCTTGACAGGTTCTCTGGCTACAATCAAGTGGCTACAATCAAGTGGCCATCACCCTAGAAGATTAGCATAAGACGGCTTTTGTTATAGAATGGGGCATATTTGGTTTTCGAGTAATGCCATTTGGTCTCACTAATGCACCAACTACCTTCCAAAGGCTGATTTGTCATGTTTTTAAAGAGTTCTTGAGGAAAAACTTGGAAGACTATGTTGATGACCTATGTGCTCATTCCAACATTAGACAAAAACATATATCTGAGCTCAAACAAATCTTTGACAAATGTAGAGATTATCAAGTCTACTTGAACCCAAAAAAGTGTGTTTTTATGGTCAGGCAAGGTAAGATTCTAGGACACATAGTGTCAAAGAATGGAATCTCCATAGACGAGGATAAAGTTAGAGCTATTGCAGAGCTACCTATGCTAAAACATGTCAAGGACGTACAAGCTTTCATGGGGCATTGCGATTATTATCGACAATTCGTTCACATGTATGCAATCATTGCAAAGCCTCTGTACTCCCTTTTGACCAACTTCGAGTGGATGGACGAATGTGAAAACTCCTTTAATGAGCTTAAGAGATGACTATGTTCATTACCCATCTTGAATACACTAGATTGGAACAATCCATTTCATGTTCATGTGGATGCATCCAATTATGCTATTGGGTGTGTACTAGCACAACCTACTGGTGAAGATAAAATGGATCTTCCAATAGCTTATGTCAGTAGACAATTGAATGCAACTGAACGAAATTATACTACTACTAAAAGAGAAGGATTAGGCATGGTGTATCCGGTTAAAAAGTTTAGACATTATTTTCTTGGAAATAAGTTTAAATTTTCTACAGACCATCAAACACTATTATATCTAGTGAACAAACCGTGCAATACTGGTAGATTAGTAAGATGGTTCCTCTTACTAATGGAATATGACTTTGAAGTTGTGGTTAGGAAAGGTAGGACTCATCTTAGGGCAAATCACCTTTCTAGAATAACTTCACGAGAGTCCCCTCAAGGAGTGTCAGATGACCTTCAGGAGGTGTATTTGTTCAATCTAGAAGTAGTGCCTATCTGGGCAAAAGCTATAGTGGCTATTCTAACATTTGGACCTAAACATCCTGTATAGAAAGCCAAAGATAAAGAAATAGTGAGATCTCAAAAATACCACATGTCACGAGGAAGGAGATAAGGAAGAGAGCTCACACACACACTCTCACTCTCAAGGAGAAGCACACACACTGATTGAGGCAAGGAAGAATGATCTTCTCCTTCTTCTTCTATTACATAAAAGGAATGTACAAGAATGACCTAGAGAACAAGAATACAACAAGTGCAATATATAAAGATTAGTACATAAGGAAAAACCAAATGTCCGCGAATGAGTGAGCTGGCAAGAAACAAATGTACCATCACTCTCAGTAGATAAATCTAATAAAGCTCAATGAAGTATCCCTGACATATACCGACTTGACCACTATACATGTCAGAGAAACAAAAAACTGGTACGTGTCATCCTGGATCATCACATGTTGAGCGTGATATCTCAACACTCCCCCTCAAGCTCAACGCCATATCCTGTAATCCAAGCATCTCCCGAAACTTCTTCAACTTCTCAGCTCCAAGCGCTTTGGTGAAAATATCAGCAGCCTGCTCATCTGTTATCACATAAACAAGATCAATATCACCTGCTAATACCTTCTCTCTGATGAAGTGATAATGTACCTCGATATGCTTTGTTATAGCATGGAAAAGAGGATTCCGTGCTAACTGTATGATGCTAAGATTATCACAATAGAGAGTGATAGGCTTTTGCACTTCCACACCTAAATCTGCAAGTAACATCTCCAGCCATGATGCCTCACATGCTACCATTGCAACACCTCTATACTTAGCCTCTATACTCGACAAAGCAATAGTGGGTTGTTTCTTACTGCTCCATGTAATAGCTGCACCTCCAAGTGAGAAAAGAAAGCCACTAGTAGATCTTCTATCTGGAGTACTACCAGCCCAATCTGCATCGATCTATCCATGAACCTGCAACACACCAACTTCATAAAACAATGCATAATCCAAAGTAGCACTCACATAACGTAGAGTGTGCGCCTCAGAGCATCCAAATGTGGCTTCCTGGGAACCTGCATAAACTGACTTTCAAGTCCAACAGTGTAGCTTAAATCAGGCCTTGTAATTGTAAGATATATAAGACTTCCCACAATTTTCCTGTACATAGTAGCATTCTCCAATGCTTCACCTAATGTAGTATCCAACTTCAAATTATGATCTAATGGCATAGAAATTGGCTTACAACAAGCCATACCATACTTTTGCAGCATATTCAAGACATATTGCCTTTGCAACATCCATATACCTGTTTCTGTCTGTATAAACTTAATGCCCAAGAAATAGCGCAGCACACCAAAATCTTTCATGTCAAATTCCTGCATAAGAAGTTGCTTTACCTCTTTGATGCTTTCTACATTATTGCCCTATAATCAAGTCATCAACATAAATGGCCGCAATTGTGATGCCATCATCAACCTTCCTTGCATATAGTGAATGATCTACATCACACATAGAAAACCCAATGCTAGTTAAGTAATCAACAATCCTTGCATGCCATGTACGCGGAGCCTGCTTCAGCCCATACAAAGCCTTTTGCAATTTGCAAACATATTTCGGATGCTTTGAATCTTCATATCCTTGTTTCTGGTCCATATATACTTCTTCTTGTAACTCACCATGTAGGAAAGCATTCTTCACATCCATCTGATGCAAAGTCCATCCTTTTGCTATAGCTAATGCAACAAGTGTTCTGACAGTAGACATTTTAGCTACAGGGCTTAATGTTTCCTCATAATCAATACCATATGTCTGTGCATATCCTTTTGCTACCAATCGTGCTTTGTACCTACTTATGCTACCATCAACATTATGCTTTACCTCGTAAACCCATTTGCAGCCTATGGATTTCTTTCCTTGTGGCAATGGAACCAGCTTCCATGTATCATTTCCATAAAGTGCAGCCATCTCCTCATCCATACCTTTTTCCCAATCTGCATTACCAATTGCATCTTCAAAACAAGAAGGTTCAGCATCTTGTATTACCTTTGTTATGTAGGCACAATGGCGAGCCATATAACTATCATATGTCAATCGTTGCACTGAATTACGCAACCTCCCAGATCTTCTTGGTCCTGGGTCACTTCTCCTTGTATCATCTGCATGTGCCCTTCTTACTCTTGGAGTCTTCATAGAGGGCAATCCAAGTTCCTCATCAAGACTCTTTTCTGAACCACTTGAATCTCCATCAACGTCTTCAAAACATGCACATGTTTTACTACCTGCAGAAAGCTTTTCTTTACCTTTCTTGGATGTATTTGATGAATTTGCTGGACTGAAATTTCCACGCGATCTTCCACTCCATGGATTTGAGTTGGAAATATTGCTTGGTGATGCATCCAATCCACTAAAAACTTGAGATTCTGCACTTGATTTTTCACCATTTTCTTTGTCATTTGGTTCAAGATTCAGTCCTTCTTTGGCATCTGCATAGAAGCTTGACATTTCATCAAATACCACATCTCTACTCACTTTCACCTGTCGTGTGAGTGGGTTATAACATTTGTACCCTTTTTGCTCAAGGGAGTATCCAATGAAGACACATTTTTCTGCTTTCGGATCAAGCTTCGTCCTCAACTCATCTGGAACATGTACATATGCAATACAGCAAAAAACTTTCAGATGTGATAAGTTTGGCTTTTTACCTGTAAACTTCTCTTCAGGTGTAACTTGATGTACAACAGCATTCAGAGTTCTATTCATGATGTATACAGCAGTATGCCCAATAACAATGAGGCATATTCTTCTCAGCCATCAAGGCTCTTGCAATTTCTGCAATATGTCTATTTTTGCGTTCAACAATGCCATTCTGTTGTGGTGTGTATCTGCATGAAACTGACGCCGAATTCCATGATTTTTTAGAAAACTGTTGAACTCATTTGACATGTATTGACCTCCTTCATTAGATCTTAATGTCTAAATGTACTTCCCTATCTGCTTTTCCACCATAGCTTTAAAATTCTGGAAGTGAGTGAACACCTCACTCTTCTCTTTCATGAAATATACCCATACTTTGCGTGTATGGTCATCAATGAAAATAACATAAAACCTGCAACCGCCCATAGATGTGGTCTTTGTTGGACCCAAACATCTGTATGTACTACTTCTAGTACATTCTCACTAACATGCTTGTCATGTGGAAATGATGCTCTTGATTGTTTACCAAATTGACATGCTGCACAAACCTTTTGCATTTTTGCAACTTTGAAATTTGGTAGTCCATGGACAATCTCCTTTGACTGCATCAGTTTTAGCCTTTGCAAGTTTGCATGTCCAATCCTTTTGTGCCATATCTCTATATCTGCGATAACTCCTGCATCTTTTGCAAACATGGCTGCATTCATTTTAGGAATCTTCACATTTAAGGTGAACATCCTACCCACTTTGTTTCCTTTGGCGACCAATCATCCATCCTGCTTGTACTCTTCTACATATAATCCATCAACATTGAACCTGACTTGTAATCCTTGGTCAACCATTTGTCCAACAGAATCCAGATTCTTTGTTATATTTGGAACATGCAACACATCAGCAAGATGTTTTACCTTCCCGTCCTCCATAGACAATGCTATGTTTCATGTATGCTCAATAGGATGCGATGTATCATCACCTGTTTCAACATATCCAGGAACTGGCATTTTTTGCAAACTACTAAACCATTCTGCATGAATGGTCATGTGATTTGAAGCACCTGAATCAACATACCAGACATTATCATTTGATTTTGAAACACCAGCAGACATCGTATTCATCATGTGATTTGAACCATAAACAACTTCTCAGAATCATCTACACTTGTGGATGCATAATTGTTTTTCTTCCTTCTGTTATTTTGATTCTTCAACCTGCAATCACGTTCAAAATGTCCAGGTTTACCACAATTCTAGCATCCTTTACTATCATTACCTGAATCATTTCTTTGGGAATTTCTACGACCTCTTTGGCTCCCCCTACCTCGAAATTGTCCTCTTTCTCTTGCATGATTCTATTGTTGACCTTGGTCTTGGTTACTATTTCCTCTTCCACTTCCAAAACCTCTACCTCTACCTCTTCCTCTGCCATAGTAGAATACCTACTCAGAACTGGGCTTTCCTTGGGAGTTTGAATTCTCACCAAGATTCTTTTCTTCAATAATTAGCATAGATACCAGATCAACAAAATTCGAAATATTTTCCCTGGTCTGTATGGAAGTTCTGAACTACTTATATGCAGCTCCTAAACCACGAAGGCACACTTCCACCTTATCATCATCATCTACATTCACACCAATAGATGCAAGTGAATCACATATGCTTTTGATTTTTAGAGTGGAGTCACTTATTGACATGCTCTTTTTCTCCGATGTATGCAGCTCGTTCTTGAGTTTCAATTTCCGTGCCTTTGTATTGCTCTCGTACAATGTGACCAAACTGTTCCAAGCCTCTTTCGGAGTCTTGGCATCTTATATGTGTCCAATCATGCTATCTTGTATGCTAATAGATAGGGAGTACATTACCTTTCATGCTCCTTGATTCCATTCCTCATATGCTCTTATTTGTTATGCAGTCCGATTCCTCTCTGGTAACTGCGGAGCATTTTTGTTCTCTCCTTCGATGTACTTCCAGTAGCCTTTTCCCATCAGGAAATTCGTCATTCTGAATCTCCAAGCATGGAAGTTGTTCTTTTCCAGCTTATCGCTCATAACCTGACTCATTCCATCTGTGTTTCCCATTTTTGCAACAATTCACAACACTGCAAAACACTACAAACAACACTTCTGCTTGAACACTGTCGCACTATGATGTGAGAGTTCGATCTTAGAAAAACACAGTTTTCGTGTATCAAGAGTACACAGAATCGCTTGAAATTTTGGATCTGGAATATATGAGTGGCACTGATCACAACGCAAGTTAGAATTTCTGAAACTGACCTAGTTTTTCTTTGGTCCCCACCTTACAGGGTCGAAACAGAGGTTGAGATGGCTCCAAAACTTCACGCCGATTTTCGTAGCAAACGGAGACTGTTTGTGAAATCGCGTTTTCTCCACGCCTTGCCACATAGTCTTCACCGTCGCCTTCTCCACGAGCTCTCTACAGCCATGATGGCTCTGATACCATGTCACAAGGAAGGAGATAAGGAAGAGAGCTCACACACACACTCTCATTCTCAAGGAGAAGCACACACACTGATTGAGGCAAGGAAGAATGATCTTCTTCTTCTTCTTCTTCTATTACATAAAAGGAATGTACAAGAATGACCTAAAAAACAAGAATACAACAAGTGCAATATATAAAGATCAGTACATAAGGAAAAACCTAATGTCCGCGAATGAGTGAGCTGGCAAGAAACAAATGTTCCATCACTCTCGGTAGATAAATCTAATAAAGCTCAATGAAGTATCCCTGACATATACCAGTGTGACCACTATACATGTCTGAGAAACGAAAAACTGGTACGTGTCATCCTGGATCATCACATGTTGAGCTTGATATCTCAACACCACATACTAGCCGGAAGCATGTATAAACACACTGATCAAGGCATATTGGCTTACTGTATAAATGAAGACGAGCATGTAAAGTGGTTGCAACTAACACATGTAGGTGCACTTCAACAACATCATTCCAAACATAGAACCCAACAGACGCTGCAAAGGTTAGGGGTATATTGGCCAACTATGGAACCAGATGTCCATAAGTTATGCAATGAATGCCCAATTTGTAGTACTAGACCACCCATGGAACATGCCACTCTATATCATGTCTCTTGTACTAGAATGGAGCGAACATTTGGTAGCCTTTTTGAGGATGAAGACATTCCCTCAAGAGATGACATTGGCTAGACGAAAGAGCTTAGAACAAGAAGCATTAGATTATTCACTCATTGGAGATAATTTATACAAGCAAGGAAGAGACAGATAACTAAGACTATGTGTCCATGAGAGTGAATATCTTAAAATCCTAGAGACTGCTCACCAAGGTGCGCCAAGAGGACATTTTGGACCAGATCGAGTGATTAAGGCAATTTTATTCATAGGTCTTTGGTGGCCAACACTTCATATGGATGCACATACCTATGTGAAGAGGTGCGATATTTGTCAGCGAACTCAGTATCCAATACGCAAAGACGATGCTATTGAAACCCCTGATGGGAGGACAAGAATTCTCCAAGTGGGGAATAGACTATGTAGGTCCTATTAATCCCCAAACTAAGAGTTCACATACTGAGTACATTATTGTTGCAACAAACTATCTAAACAAATGGCCACAAAGAAGAATAATGCACAAACCAGTGCCAAGTTCTTATTCGAGAATGTGTTCACCAGATACAGGTTACCAATAGAGTTAGTAAGTGATAGAGGTGCACACTTCTTGAATGAAGTCATTGAAAACCTTCTCCAAGAATTTTTGGTGATACATAAGAAGCCTACCCTCTATCATCCACAAGATAATGGACAAGCCGAGAGCACAAATAAGATGCTATGTAAGGTGTTGATGATATTGGTGAATAATAAACACTCTGATTGGACAAACAACTACACCATGTTGTGTGGGCATATTGACTTGCCTATAAAATGGTGCTCCAAGCCACTCCCTTTCAGATGGTATTTGGCCAAAATGCGGTGCTATCATTATACTTCTTGATCCCTACATTAAAAGTAGGACAAGAGCATCAATGGACTGGCCATGAACTCTCTTCGAGAATCTTTGATCTTGAACGATTAGGTGAAATGAGATTAAGAGCAACCGTAGAAATATACGCAAGTCAAGGAAAGGCAAAAGGCATACTTTGATGCCCATGTGAAGGATAAAGGCTTGAAAGTGGCAGATTTAGTTTTAGTGTACACCTTGAAGCAACACGCACGAAAACTAGAGAAGCGTGGCTATGGACCCATTATAATTAATAGAATATCAACAAGTGTAGCTATCCAATTAGCCACCCTAGAAGGCGATATCCTACCTAGTTACATCAGTGGCTGCTGAGTGAAGCTATATCAAGAACCCCTCACAGAGGAAATGCTAAAATGACTCAACACTGCCAAGAAACATAAGGAAGAGGAAAAACAAGTGCGAAAAGAAGCACATGCAGAAGCCATAGAATGCATTTGACGAATGAAATTGAAGAGACAAGGTAGAGCTCCACTTAGCTCAAATACTCATGATGTGCCAAGATATCACATGGCCATGTGTCAAGCATCAAGTGCAATTTCTCGTACAATAGTTGATCAACGTCCTTTTGTGACCCTAGAAGTAGGAAAAGAAAAGTGTGCAAGGACTGTAAGAGCCTTTATTGACTTAGGTGCATCCACTAGTGCAGTTAGATGTTACCGTTAGTGTCCATGTGAAAGGCCAAATGGCCACCGAACACTTCTTTGTATATTTTCTTTAATAAAACATATAGTGGCCTGGTCAACCACGGACTATAAGTTCGACCGCATTTGTAAGACCTAAGAAGTCTGTCTTTGTGCTCCCTGTGTACTATGTTTGTCCTACGTATTCTGCAGCCTTTGTGTGGAGTACTGTGTGCGGCCCTAGGGGCTCAGTTTTCTACTATGGGGATATCATTGTGCAGCTTTCGAGAAGGAGAGCTCACAGTGGTGCATCGCCATCGAGTTATTTCATTGGTATCAGAGTACTTCAAGGCAAAAGCTTTGTTCCTTTTGTGTGAGCGAAGCGAGCATCCCCCCCCCCTTCCGTGGCTTTCTCCAAGGCTTACGACAAAGGTGGTGGCCAAGGCATAGACCTTGGCATACCTTTCCATTTGAGTCACCGAAGTCACCATTGGCATCGTTGGCTTCTTTCGAGGGAGGACCTCAACGACCAAGGAAGATAGAGGTTCCCGGTACTTGTCGGGAGGTCACCCATCCTAGTACTGTTCCCCCTAGAGCTCGCTTAACCGTGGCAATCTCTTGCCACTAAGCTACACTCTTCTGGTGTATGAAGAAGGCAAAAGACTAAGGTTAACATTACCTTGAACATGTTTTGGTCCCTCAAAGCTTCATTCATTGCTTTCAAAGCCTGTTTCTGAAGCATTTTTGGGGTGTCTTTTGGAGTCATTTTGGAGTAATTTCACACATAGTCCTCTTCATAGAGGTCCAAGAAAATCAAGAAGAGCATTCTTTGTACTTCTTCAACAATAAATATCAACCTTTGGGGCTATGTTTTCAGCCACACTCATAAAACCACAGGTTTCGCAAAAGGTTTTCAGTTTTGGTGGGAGCAACTGTTGCAAATTTACATAGGTTTGACTAAAGCTCTACCACATGATAGCTTTCGACACTGTTGTCACTTGATGGGGGTTACTTGATTCATGATCTTACACAATCACTTGTATACTATGTAACATGCCCATTAGGTGGGAGGTATAGTTTGTATACTTGCACTTAGGTATTCTTTATCATTCTTTATTTTTCTCCCATAGTTACTTTGGCCATATTGGCCTGTAGTGGGAGATTGTATCGTTAGTGTCCATGTGAATGGCCAAATGGCCACCAGACACTTCTTTGTATATGTTCTTTAATAAAACATATAATGGCTCGGTCAACCACATTTGTAAGACCTAAGAAGTCTATCTTCGTGCTCCTTGTGTATTGTGGTTGTCCTGCGTATTCTGTAGCCTTTATGCGGAGTACCATGTGTGGCCCAAGGAGCTCAGTTTTCTACTCTGAGGATATCGTGGTGAAGCTCTCGAGAAGTAGAGCGCACTATGGTACATCGCCATCAAATTATTTCATTAGAATTTCTTATGATCGAGAATTGCAATTAGATATCAATCCTATAGAAGCATATCTCATAGGATTGGGAGGTGTGGAAACCCCTTGCCTGGGCAAGGTGGAGCTTCCCCTCTACATTCCAGATTTTCTAACGACATTCAAAGTGCTAGTGTGTGAAGACGAGGATCTCACCGAACCTCTTGTCTTGGGGCAAGATTGGATCTATGATCATGCAGTCAACCTGAACCTAAGAAGTGGACTTCTTCAGGTATGGGTGAACCAAAACCGCATCATAGTTGAGTTAGAAAATCAAGCACTCAAGCAACTAGGAAAGGCACCAACTCCTGGTCCTTCCAAGGACACACATGACGATAATGATGCTATTCTTGTCCAAAGTTCTATGGTGTAGAAGAATGTCACTCATGAAGGAGGTGTAGAAGCCAATGAGGAACTCCCTTGTTTTTCAAAAATGGTCCAAGGACAACAAACAAGGCAATCCAAGAAGCAGATAAGGCTGATAATCAAGAAGCATGCTCAACGACTGGTGCGAAATAAAGTACCTCATGAAATGAAGCAGATCTAGATACACAAGGGTCAACAACCCTCTACTCTAGAGATAGGATCCCAAAGATGCACCAAACAAACTACTCAATTGAGGACTACAATGAAGGAGTATCCTAAGCATCAATTAATCTGCACCATTTCTTTGTGGGTCCCAAAGCGGTCGATGAAGGTTGACCCAAGTGCTGGATAAATCTGGGTGCTTACAAGCTCAAGTAGCTTCACATAGGCTCACAAACTTGAATCACCTCCCACAAACACAAAATTCATGGCGAACATCTACACTCACATATTCCACACCTCTCACCACACCTAGGATTATCTAGAAATGGGTACCCCAAAAGGTCCCAAATTCAAGACAATCTAGTCCAAAGACCTTTACATGTCATCACTACCAAAATCTATAATCCCGCAATAAAATTTTGGAGAATTAAACCTTGTATCAAACCCCCTAACCCTAGTTTTTAAATCAATCCACACTGAAGTAGACTCATTCTGAGTATAGTGCATATCCAAAGTATGCATCTAGGGAAATCATTGACCTACTAAGCAACACTCACCACACAAAAACACCTCACTCACCAACTCCCTAACCACTCAGGGTATCATGTTAGTATTGTAAAGGAGACAAAGTATCATCATGTTTTTGTTGCAGTGCTAATATGATCTCCTCTTATAGCAGATTCAAAGAGAAACAATACTACTCGCATCATGACAACATGCATTAATTTGCGGGCAAGGACAAGTAAAACTGGAGTTAATGTGGAAAACCTACCCATTGAAGTGCCATCGATTGATCAAACTGTAGAGTTGAGCCACCTCCAACAAATACCAATTACCGATCCACTTAAAGGACTTACACAGAAGGTTAGTGGTCATTCTCGCTAGTTCAATGGGATGCAAGGGCAGCAAGGGGATGTAGCATACATATGGGAGTCCAATTGTGAATTTGGAAATGTATGGGGATGATTTCAATTTTTTTTCACAAGAATTCAAGACTCTCCAGAACATCCCGAAACTACATGTAATTTGGCAACATGCAGGGTTAGCTGAATATTTCAAGGAAGCCGTACCAATGCTAGACTTCCAGTGATGCTATTATTTAGTGTCCACCCTAAAGGCTAGCGGTGTGAAAGATCGACCACGTACCTTTGGAATTCCCTCTCTATCACACAATAATGAGCTGAAGAAGTTTGAACTCACCCTAGAATTGGTAAGAGATGTGAAGTAAAGATAATTTCCAAAAGAGGGATTTTGCATAGGACCACAGACATTGCTGTGAACAAGCTGCAATTTTTGCATAGCCTGAACTAAACCATCTTTTGAAAAGGAAGAATGCTGCATTTTGCCCAGGAAATATAGCCTTCACAAACATGTTTTCCGGGTGCGTCAAGTTTGGGCAAAGAGGACACCATTTCAGATTTTTTCAGGCATAACAAACTAGCAAAATTCAGATGACCAAAGCGTGCATGCCAAAGCTTTGCATCTAACATAGCCTGAGAATCATGTATTGCACATGCTAAATCATTAACATATTTTTCATAATATATGAGCTTATACAATCCACGAGATAAAATGCCAGAAGCAATAATCACGTCACCATTTGAAAAATCATGAACTGTACATTTGTAATCAACAAATTTCACAACCAAGACAATCTTGGCTAATGCCGAAACTGATAACATATTCTTCTTGATCCCTAGCACAAATAAAGCATCTGACAAAGTGAAAGAACTACCATCAACATTAGTCAAACTAATCTTACCAACTCCCATAATAGGATAAGAGGAGTTGTCGTGCATGTAAAAATATTCCTTGTAGGGGCACACTTGAGTGAAGAGAAGAAACTATGTTGCAAGGTAATATGTTTGTTCGCCCCACTATCAAAGTACTAAACATCTGAGTCTACTACAGACATGCAATGCTCATGAGAAGATGGGTCAAAACTGCAAAAAATAGTAAACACCCATTCTTCTTCCTACACAAGATTAACAGACTCTGTTTTTGGTGTAGAGGCCTCTGCTTCCGACGTCTTTCTTCTTTGCCTCTTTAGTAGCCAGTTTTGGATAGCTTTTAATGACATGATCATTTGCTTTACAATATTTGCAAAACAAATTCTGCTTTTCTGATTTCTTCTCATCTTTGTCTTCCTTCATCAAATGTGAAGCATTTATAGATTTCTGCTTACTAGTAGAAGAGCTCCATTTTCCTTTGCCCTTCTGACTAGCCAGGAAAGCTTCATCTGCAACACACATAATAGACCTATTCTGCCTGGACTGGTCTTCCTGCAATAGAACAAAAACTAACTCTTCAAATGTTAAGGCATTTGGATTGCCTTTCATCATCAAACAAAGAGTAGAAGCAAAACTCTGATATGAGTCAGGAAGACCATTCAGAACAGTCTGCACAAGTGAATTGTCAGTTAGGACTTCATCTACAGAAATCAACTATTCCTTCAAATCCTTGATCTTTGTCAAAAAACTATCCATAGAATCACCTTCATTCGTGTGCTCACTCTCCAATTGTTTTCGGAGCTAAGCAACACGAGCCTCATTCCTAGCTTGGTACAATGTGGTAAGTGTATCCCAAGCATCCTTAGCTATTCTGCAAGAGCCAATGTGAGGAATAATGGCATGTTTGATAGACAAAGCTATCAATGCATGTGCCTGAGCATCTCTACCATCCCAATGAATTTGCTCTATAGTAAGTGCAACAGAATCAACAGCACGAACAGGAATCTGTAGAATATCACCATCTTCGACACCTTCTTCATCAGCTTTAGTACCTACAATTGTAATAGTTGGAGGTGTGATAGGACGTTTTTCAACACCCTACACAATGTTCCACAGTTCTTTTGCAACCCATACATGTTGCATCATATAAGCCCATAATGGGTAGTTGGTACCATCCAACTTATCCTCAATAACGAACATACGGAATACATCACTGCTTTCAACCGTGGCCGATGACTAAAATACCTTGATGTAGAAAATTGACTGTATCTCAAAAAGTTGAACAGAACTGCCTAGACAAATTCTGCTAAACCTATAGCAGACTTCGAGATGTTTATATTGGCAAATCAAAACTGGTGTATACCTTTCGCACAAAAAGATGAAATAGACTGTACAAGCGCTACGATAGTGTGTTCGAAGGCCGAAACGAGCTCAGATCTCTGAAACACCCTGAGTATGCTCACCAAAATTCGTGTGATTCTGAGATTGCAATCGGAGAGGTGTCGACGATGCCCTAGATGAAGCGACGAGCTACTCTGATACCAATTCTTGGAGTTAGACGTCTACGGAAGCACGCGAACAACACAAGGAAGAAGAAGAAGCTTGGAGCACAACACACAATACTGAATGTATTACCACTAGAATGTACAAAGATAAGTAGCCCGTTAGGGCAATAGGCATATAGACAAGTCGGGGGAAAAAAACCTCCTAAAGAGGGAAAAAAGTTACCCCGACTATCCTAGAGTGTTCAGACACATCACTACCTAATTATATCAACACCATTTGCAATTTCTTGACTACCAAGTCAAGAATTTCCTCAACAGAGGATCTTGAAGTAGTAGATGAAGCAGATGCTTCACTCTTGATATATTTCGGAGGAATTATGAGCTCTATAGCTAGATGTTCTTTGACGTCACACACTCTTTAATGCATTCATTCAAAGTGTTTAACCTTTGAATGTATACAAAAGAGCATGATTGTCTATTAGTCAAGCCCTCTAAAAATGACATCATTTTTCTTCCAAGTGACTTTCATAAATAGGGCATCAATCCACATATTGCCTAAATCTTTTACCTTCCACTTGAACAAATTTGTGACTAGATTTCTTGAAATTGAAAATGAATGAGGTAGGGTCATGCTTGAATCCTCTAATCGAGATTTCTCCAATGATGTTGTAATAGATCATCTATATTGTTGATGACATGAGTTCTTCTACTTCGTTTCCATTTGTATCTACATGAGTGCATCTCCATTTTGTATCTAGGAGACTTCATTTCATATTATTTTCGTTGTATCTCATTGTATTTGGGTACCCTTCCATTTGCTTCTACCAATGTATTCATTCTCCTTCAAGGGGATTTATCCCACATATGATGTACTCTGGAGAGCCTCCTCCAACTCTATATAAGGCTGGTCTCTCCCCCACTTTGTACTTGGTTAGAAGCTTGTAAATTCTACTTCATGCTCTTGGCAAGCTCATTTCTAAGCCATGCAATTTTACCCATTTCTTGTTCTACTCATTTTCAGTCTCTCATGCTCTTTCATTTTGTGACTACATTATTCTTTTCATTTTGCTTTTTCATGTGTACTCTCTTCATGCTATCAGAGCGATAAGTGGAGGTCTTGGTGGTTCATTTTGTGGTCATTTTGGTGGTGGTGGTAGTGCTAGACCTTGGTGGTGGTGCTCTCCACTCATTGAGATAAGGGTTTTTCCATCATTTTGTGCTTGGGTTCCGAATTGCCAATTTACCCATCCTCCCATCCTTTTGTTCATTTGGATTACACCCTTTTACCCCATTTTCCCAACCTCTCACCCTTTCTTTTGGGGGTACTTTGTGATAATTTTAGTGGTCATTTTTTTAGCTTTTCTCTTTCATCTCAAGTCTTTGTAAGTATTTATAAACACTAGGCCACAACTTTGGAGGCATTGATTGTGCATCACAATATAGTTTAATATTTTCCTTTGTTGCACCTTTCATCAGTTGGTGGTTGATCTTTCCAAATTTTTGTATGTTGAAAGGGTGACTTATGTCGTTATAGGATTTGTTGTAAGTATGATATCAATTTTCTCTATTTGAAGAATTGTTCAATTGTTGTCTCTGCATTATGCCTTTTGATAGCAAGTAACTAACTCATTTGTGCACTATGTATGCCCTCACACTAGCTATGGTAGGAAGTAGTGAAGGAAATTTCCAAGTGCACATTTTGTTTGGCACTCAGCACATATATAGAGCAACCAAATACATCTATACAATGCCATCCTTTGTGCTCATGATTTAGTATGGGATGCGTGCTTTAAGCTCCACTACTATGTGGTCGAAAGAGGGAGAAGGCAAAGAATAAGAGACAAGTGATGCTTACGAGATACAAAGTCAGTCACCTCTACAACCTGCTTGCTTTGGTTTACCTTTGAACTTTCTATGGTGCATCTTCCATGACCCAAAACCTCCAATAGAGAAAATAATGCACGGCAATCACACAACAACAATTATAAAACAACATGAAACAAATTTGTGTTGCATAGGTTGCTTGTGCTCAATGCACAAGCAAATGAGCTTTGCCTTTAGGACTCGGTGATTCTAAAACTGCACTAATCACCACTCAGGCTCCATCAGACATGTACTGCTATCTCTTTGATAAAGAGAGAGAAAAACAACGAGGATGCTATTGTTGACAGGATATCTAGAAGTAGACCAGAGATTATATGACACAAGAAGGTTGCAAGGCTATGCCTATAAAGTGTGAAGCTAGGAAATATTTGTTGGAGTTCGAGGTGTGAGCAAGCACATGAACAACATAAGGAAGAAGAAGAAGCTTGGAGCACAACACAACACTAAATGAATTACCAAGTGAAAGTACAAAGATAAATGACCCATTAGGGTTCTAGGCATATATACATGCCAAGGGAAAAAAACTTCTAAAGAGGGAAAAAAGTGCCCCGACAGTCCTAAGTCTGTTCACACACATCACTACCAAATTATATCAACCAATCCCCCCTGGGAATGATGTGGTGATCAAGCATATGGCATTCATGTATAAGGTATGGCCAAGCTATGTGAATAGAGATCAATCCATAAAAGGAAGTAAGCCCAAAACCTTTGCAGAAAGCTTCAAAATTCTCCCTAGACAGAGCCTTTGTGAAAAGGTTTGCAATGTTATCTTATGTGGGCACATATGTCAAACTCATCTCTCCAGTAAAGAAACTCTCCCTGAGATAATGATAATGCACCTCAATGTGCTTTGTGTGAGCATGGAACACAGGGTTCCTTACAACTACCAATGCACTTTGATTGTCAATGAACATGGTGGTGGTAGAAGAGTAACCAACACCCAAATTGGCGAAAAGGTGTTTGAGCCACACACACTCAATAGTTGCTGTGAAAGATGCCCTATACCCATCCTCACAACTAGAAGTGGCCATAGTAGGCTACTTCTTGGTCAACCAAGATAGCCATGAGCTACCAAGCATGAAGCAAAAACTACTACTGTACACATGATTGTCATAGCAACTGCCCAGTCCAAGTAAGAACAAGCATGCAAATTATGTGATAATGATCCCCCCTTGGGATAAAACAACCCAAGTATTCAGGTACCACTAAAGTAGTGAAAGATGCACTTAAACCCCTTCCAAAGCTTGATGGCTGGGAAATGCATAAACCTACTCATATGAGAGGCAACAAACTGAATATCAGGCTAAGTTATGCATATGCAAATAAAGCACCCAAAAGCCTACTGATAGATAAAAACATCAAATGCATCTCAAGCATCATGAAGACTCAATTCTAAACTTGTTTCCATTGGATTGGCAATAGGTTTCCAATCGTCAAGGCCAAAACACTGCAACAATGTGTCATTATATTTTGTTTGACACAAAGTTATTACCATGTCAACTGACATGAAATAAATGCCCAAATAATGATGCAAATGCCCCAAATCTGACATCTCAAAAGAGGAATGCAAATTAGCTTTAAATTCAGCAATATGCTTTCATTAGGACCGGTGACTAGCCTATCATCAACATACACATCAATGATTCAGAAGTACATCATCTGCATGCTTAACATATAGGTGCTCTCAATTGGACTATTCTCAAAACCATGTGCAATTAAGTAGACATTTATCTTTTCATACCAAGCATGTGGCTCAAACCATATAATTCCTTTTGCAACCTACACACTTTGTTTTCATGCCCTTTTTGCACAAAAACACAAGGTTAAAATACATACACTTCTTCATGTAAGTCACCATTAAAAAATGTAAATTCAATGTCCAACTAATGTACATTCCAACCATGATGAGTTGCAAGTGCACAAATGCTATGAATAGTGGTCATTCGGCACGTGGGTACAAAGGTCTAACAAAAAACAATGCCTCTCTCTTGAGCATAACCTTTTGCAAAAAGCCTAGCCTTATACGTGTCAATTGATCCATCACTCTTACATTTTAGCTTTCTATACCCATTTAGTGCCAGTAGCCTTTTTTTTGGGAGGCAAATCACATAAATATGAGGTACCATTCTTCATAATAGCATCATATTTTGATTGCATAGCAGCCAACCTATTTTTTGAATTTTGTGCTTTGTCAAAAGAAATAGGCTCATTCTCATCACAAAGACTAGAGGCAGCCATCACATAGCAATCTAATGCAAAAGAAGCACTATGAGAGCATGAATGAGTATGACATGAGAAAGGTGCATCTAATTTGCTATCTCTTAAAGTTTGCACAAGCCATTTGGGCATAGCTTTTGCCTCCTCTATATGAGATCTCTCATCAACAAGTGCATCATGTAAATCTGCATCATAAATGGGATGATCTACATCATGTGCAACCTATAAAGGTTGAGAAATTGCCTCATTTTGATCAATAATTGATTGTCCACCTGTAAAAAGAGGCAAGCAAGTGTCATACACATCTTTGGAGCTAACTAATGTCTCCATAGTACATGAAATTAATGGTTGAATTGCATCTTCCATAAAAAACATCACGGCAAACCAAAATGTGTTTAGTCTATGGATGATATAGACAATAGCCTTTGCTTTTAGAATTTATCATCCAATTTCATGATTTGTTGTTTAGGCACTTATGCCTATGCCAGACAACCAAAGACATGCAAATGAGCAATGGATGGCTTGTGACCATGCCAAGCATCATATGGAGTGATAGATTGTAGTGCTTTGGTGGGACACCTATTAAGTACATATGTTGCACACATAACAACCTCAGGCCAAAAGTATGTGGTAAAGCCTGCCTTTTGATCATACACCTCATGATCTCCATGAGAGACCTGCTCTTTATTTCTGCAACTCCATTTTGTATTCGACACTATACATTGATGTTTTATCCCATGCTTAGCTAGAAATGCATTAAAATATGAAGACATGTATTCCCCCGTCGATCAGAATGGAGGGTGCCCAATTTACATGTCGATAAAATTTCAGCCATACGAAAAAACTATTTGAAGCAAAAAAAACTTTGGACTTTGCTTTCAATGGATAAACTCATGGATGTCTAGAAAAATCATCAATGAACATGAAGTAAAGGTAGTTCCCAAAACATGGTGTCTGCATAGCACCAGAAACATCGCTACAATTTATGAGCAGCTCTAATTTAACCATCTTTAGGGAAGGAAGAATGCTGCATTTTGCCCAAAATAGAGCCTTCACATACATGTTTACAAGGTGTCTCAAGTTTGGACACCATATCATATTTCTACAGGCTTAGCAAACTAGCATAATTTAGATCACCAAAGCATGCATGCCAAAGCTTTGCATATGAGATAGCCTGAGAATCTTGAACTACACATGCTGATTCATTCATAGATTTTACATAGTCTGTGAGCTTACATATCCCACATTATAAAATTCCAAAAGCAATAGTGACATTGCCATTTGAAAGATCATGAATTGTACATGTCATCAAAAAATTTGACAACCAAGCAAATCTTGACTAATGCTGAAACTAACAATAATTATTTCTTGATCCGTGGCACATACAATGCATTCGACAATGTGAAAGACCTAACATTGGCAATAGTCAAATTGATCTTACCAACTCCCATTACAAAATATAGGGGTAGGGTCAAGTGAAATGAAGAAATTGCACTACAAGGTAATATGTTTGGTTGCCTAACTATCAAAGTTCCAAAAATCTTAGTCTATTGTAGACATACACTGCTCATGAGAAGATGGGTCATAACTACATATATTAGTAAACATCCATTCTTCATTCTCCACATGATTAGCAGGTTTTGCTTTTGATGTAGAGGCCTATGCAACAACCATTCAAGCATCTTTCTTCTTTGCCTCTTTAGCAGCGAGTTTTGGACAACTCTTTATGACATGATCATTTCCTTTAGAGTATTTGCAAACTTTGTTTTTGCTTTTTTGTTTTCTTCTCATCTTTGCCTTCCTCCTTCGACTATGAAGCATTACCAAATTTTTTCTTACTAGTAGATGAGCTTCATTTACCCTTGCACTTCTAACTAGCTAAGAAAGCTTGATCTACAACACATATAATAGACCCTTTCTTCTTGGATTGATCTTCCTACAACAAAACAGAGACTAAATCCTCAAATGTTAAGGCATTTGGATTTCCTTTCATCATAGAAGCAAAACTCTGATATGAATCTGGAAGACCATTAAGAAAAGTTTCGACAAGTGAAATATTTGGTAAGACTTCATCAGCAAAAATCAATTGTTACCTCAAATCTTTGATCTTTGTCAAAAAATTATCCATAGAATCTCCTTCATTCATATGCTTATTCTCCAACTCTTTTTGGAGGTAATCAATACGAGCCTCGTTTATTGTCTGGTATAAAGTGGTAAGTCTATCCCAAGCATCCTTTATTAGTTTGCAAGAGCAAGTATGAGGGATAATGGCATGTTTGAGAGAGAAGGCTATCAATGCATGTGCCTAAGCATCTATGCTATGCCAACAAAGTTGCTCTACAATAGGTCCAGTAGAAATCATAGCATGAATAGGAATCTGAAGATCATAATCTTCAACACCATCTGCATCACCTTCAATAACTATATTGGTAGGTATAGTAGGGCATTTTTCAATACTGTGCATAATATTCCACAATCCTTTTGCTACCAATACATGACCCATTTGTTAGATATGCTCAATACTCCACCCTCAAGTGATCACAAATGATCCATGGTGCTCTAAGTTGTAAGGCCCCCATTATGAGGAGAAGCGATTGTGAGAGCCCGAACATTTGTGAAATTCTAACTTCTAAGTTAGATGAGGTCTATGTGTGATAGTTGATGGTTATAGATTATCTTTGTGAGCCTAGCCATTAGGTTAGATAGGGCATAAACTTCTGGGCCATTGGGTTGCCATTCAAGGAAAAAATAAAGGACCTATGGTGTCGTGCGGCTTCCCCATAGAACCTTAATGGGGGGAGTGTAGAGGGGGGCTTGCTCCCTTCTGCGATGTCTGGGGGGCCTATCCCCCCGGCCCGAAGGGCAGAGATGGTAGGACTTCTGGTCATGGAGATATTGTTGGATTGTATATTTTTTCGACTACTTTGTATCTCCCAACTACATTTATCTATACCTTGTAAAATCTTTATAAGCATGGCGTAGGCTGAGCTTCACATAGCATTGCACACTAGTAAGCCCTTCATCTAGAGTCTATCTAGATCACCATCTAAGCTCCACATTGGGAGCACATGGGTGGATAGCACCATTGTTGTAACTGCATTAATCTTTTGAGTCTGAGAATTTGAGTTCTCTATCTCTTAGTCTACATCTATCTTTGTCTACATTTTTCTCTCAACTTTGTCTACATTTTTCTCTCAACTTTGTCTACTGGTCTATTCTGTTGTACTGTTATTTTTTTCCTACACCATCATATATGCCCATAACGGGTAATTGGTACCATCTAGCTTGTCCTCAACATCCAACATATGAAATACATCATTGCTTTCAACCATGGCCATTGTCTAAATACCTTAATGAAAAAAATGATTGTATCTAAAAAAAAGTTGAATAGACCACCTTGTTGAGCTGTGCTAAACCTATAGTAGAGTTCAAGCTGCTTGTATTGGCAAACCAAAACCTATATATATGTTTGGAACAAAAGGACAAACACATTCACACAAGCACTAGAATAGTGCATTTGGAGGCCAAAATGAGCTGAGATCAAAATTTTGATGCCACAAAGAAAATCTATTTTGAACTTCTAATTGCCTTGAGTATGCTCGCCAATTTTTGTGTAATTCTGAGATTTTGACAAGAGGGGTGTTGACGACACCCTAGATGAAGCAGCAACCTGCTCTGATACCAATTGTTGGAGTTAGAGGTCTATGCAAGCACATGAACAACACAAGGAATAAGAAGAAGCTTGGAGCACATCACAACACTTGAATGAATTACCAAGTAAATGTACAAAGAGGGCTATAGGCGTATACACAAGTCAAGGGAAAAAACTTCCTAAGGAGGGGAAAAGTGCCCCAATGGTCCTAAGTGTGTTCACACACATCACTACCGAAATATATCAATAAGATTTCTCTTCAAAGACTCAAATAAGGAGAAGCAAATGAGTTCTTTCAACACAAGTGAGGCTGATATGAGGAAGCAAGTGTGGGATCTGTAGATTGGGGACAGAAACCCCCCATAATTGAACACAAGAACACAATTCCCAAATGAAGTAGATGAAGCGTCTACACTTGGTGCCACATTGAGCATAGGGTTGAGCCCCTTCCATTTCTTGCTCATCTATCTACAACAACTGATTGAAGGAAGAAGTGAGAGTGAGAGCATCACCTCTCTATCTGCCTATACCTAACCAAAAGCGACACAGGCGCAACACCTTCATCTAACTCTCAAAAAGATGGGTAACACATTCGAAATGTGATTTTTCTCTCTAGATAGAGAGAAAGATGAACATTCACACTCTATCTACCAATGTTTGCATGGCATCATCAATGACGTACTTGACACTTTGGATTACAATATTGAGTCTACTTGCCTCAAATGACATCATTGATGATGTAATTGACTCCATTACTTTTAACGAATGTGGCAATTTTCTTTAGGAAATTCACATAGCATTTCCACAAAGCTGAAAATTCGTATTCACTTATTTAATTTTAGAGGAATACTCTACACACATTCGTTCAAAAGGTTTCGAATTATGATATGGAAAAGAGTCACATAGGACATTCCCCTTCCAAACTTATATTTTGAAACCCCATAGCCTTTGAGCATTATCTTTCACTCCACATATCCTTTTGATGTGAATCTACCTTGTTCTATTTCATCACTAAAGTTTCTTTCAAGGGTCTTCACCATAATTTTTACCCCACCCTTCCACACTCCATGAACCCCTAATTTTGTGACCACCAAGGATCTCATGAGACCCTTAATTTCAATTTGGAACTCCTTACCTTGTATTTTGACAAAGGATAACTTGTTTTTTCTCCAAAGGGTTTAACTCTCATTTTGACACTCTATTTGGTATTAAGTGCCACCTTTTCTTAAAACATCAGGAATAAAAGGACTTGTGTTTATGTCTCCTTTGGGAGGCTATTCTAAGTCCCCAAAGGATATCTCTCAGTGCATGTTTTGTTACCCTAAGCCATTTGAAGGTGTCTATTGATATATTTAGGTAGTGATGTGTGTGAACACACTAGGACCAACGGGGCACTTTTTTCCCTCTTTAGGAGGTTTTTTCCCCTAGCTTGTATATATGCCTATAGCCCTAACGGGTTACTTATCTTTGTACATTCTAGTGGTAAACATTGAGTATTGTGTGTTGTGCTCCAAGCTTCTTCTCCTTCTTCCTTGTGCTGTTTGCGTGCTTCTGTAGACGTCTAACTCCAAGAATTGGTATCAGAGCAGGTTGCCGCTTCATTTAGGGCATTGTCGACACCCCTCCGGTCACAGTCTCAGAATTGCATGAAATTTGGTGAGCATACTCAGGGTATTAGGAGATCAAAACAGCTTCTCTATGTGGTGCTGAAATCATGATCTGAGCTCATTTCTACCTTTGAAAGCACTATCATAGTTTTTATGCAAGCTATCTTGTCTTTTTGTGCCAAAGATATATATCGGTTTTGGTTTCCCAATATAAGCATCTCAAAGTCTGCTACAAGTATAGCAAAACTTGTCAGGGTAGTTCTATTCAACTTTTTTAGATACAATCATTTTTTTGCATCTGCATCAGGGTGTTTTAGTCAAAGGCCATGGTTGAAAGTAGTGATGTATTCTGTATGTTGGCTATTGAGGATAAGTTGGATGGTACTAATTACCCATTATGGGCTTATGTGATGTGACATGTATTGGTTGCAAAAGGACTTTGGAACATTGTGCAGGGTGCTGAAAAATTTCCTATTACACCTACAAATATAGGTATTGAAGTTGATGCAGATAGCATTGAAGATGCTGATATTCTTTAGATTCCTATTCGTGCTACGGTTTTTGCTACACCTATTGCAGAGCAAATTCACTGGGATGGTAGAGATGCCCAGGCACATCCTTTGATAACCCTATCTATCAAACGGTCCATTATTCTTCACATTCACTCTTGTAGAACAACTAAAGATGTTTGTACCAGGCTCATGTTATTTATGTCTGAAAAAAGTTAGAGAAAGACCATATGAATGAACGTGATTCTATGGACAATTTTCTAACAAAGATCAAAGATTTGAATGAACATTTGATTTTTACTGATGAAGTTATACTAGATAACTCACTTGTGCAGACTGTTCTGAATGGGCTTCCTGATTCATATCAGAGTTTTGCTTCTACTCTTCGTTTGATGATGAAAGGCAATCCAAATGCCTTGTCATTTGAGGAGCTAGTCTCTGACTTGTTGCAGGAAGATTAGTCTAGGCAGAACAGGTCCATTATGCGTGTTGCAGATCAAGCTTTCCTGGCTAGTCAAAAGGGCAAAGATAAATGGAGCTCATCTATTAGTAAGCAGAAATCTGCAAATGCTGCACATTCAAAGAAGGAAGACAAAGATGAGAAGAAATCAGAAAAGCAAAAATTGTTTTGCAAATACGATAAAGCAAATGATAAGTTCATTAAGAGCTATCCAAAACTGGTTGCTAAAGAGGCAAAGAAGAGGCCAAAATGTTTGTTACAAAGGCCTCTATACCAAAAATAGACTCTTCTAATCTTGTGCAGAATGAAGAATGGGCATTTACTTCTGTTTGCAGTTTTGACCCATTTTCTCATGAGCAGTGTATGTATACAGTAGACTCAGATGTTTGGTATTTTGATAGTGGAACAACCAAACATATTACCTCGCAGTGCAGTTTCTTCACTTCACTTGAGCTTGCCCTTATAGGGAATACTATCACATGCACCAATAACTCCTCTTATCCTATCATGGGAGTTGTTAAGATCATTTTGACTACTGTTGATGGTAGTTCGTATAGTTCATTTTATGTCATGGGCTATATAAGCTCATAGACTATGAAAAATCTATGAATGATTAAACATGTGCAGTACATGATTCTCAGGCTAAGAGTTGTTGAACTGAAGAACAAGTCACTCATGGAGATGGCAAGGTGTATGTTCAAGAGTAAGGCTTTACCACATAGTTTATGGCTTGATGTTGTCATGTGTGCAACATATGTACTTAATAGGTGTCCAACTAAAGCACAATAGTATATCACTCCATATGAGGCTTGGCATGGTCGCAAGCCATCAGTTGCTCATGTGCATGTTTTTGGTTGTCTCGCATATGCATTAGTGCCTGAACAACATTGTAGGAAATTAGATGATAAAGGAGTAAAATGTATTTTGTTGGGTACAGTTCTGAAAGCAAAGGCTATCGTCTCTATCATCCATAGAGTAAACGCATTTTGGTTAGCCGTGATGCTGTTTTTGTGGAAGATGCTATTCAACCTTTACTTTCATGTACGAAGGAGACATCTGTTAGCTCCAAAGACATGTATGATACTTTGTTGTCTCTTTTTATAGGTGGACATTCTAGTGCTGGTCCTAATGAGGCAACTTCTTAGCCATTGCAGGTTTCATGTGATGATGCAGATCATTCCATTTTTTATGCAGATTTGCATGATGCACTTGTTGATGAGAGAGCTGATATTGAGGACACAAAAACTATGCCAAAATGGCTAGTTCAGACTTTGTGTGACAATAAATTAGATGCACCTCCATCATACCGTACTCGTTCAGGCTCTTATAATACCTGTTCTGCATCAGATTGCTATGCTATGGCTGCCTCTAGTCTTTGTGATGAGACTAAGCGTGTTTCGTTTGATGAAGCACAAAATTCTGAATATTGGATGGTTGCAATGCAATCTGAATATGATGCTATCATGAAAAATGGTACCTGGTCTTTATGTGAATTGCCTCCTGGCAAGAAGGCCATTGGCACTAAGTGGGTATACAAGCTGATGCGTAAACCTGATGGAACAATTGATAGGTATAAAGCTAGGCTTGTTGCAAAGGGTTATGTGCAAGGAAGAGGCATTGATTTTGATGAAACCTTTGCTCCTACTTGTCGAATGACTACTGTTCCTAGCATGTTGGAAATTTAGTAGGCCCATAGCTCATATCATAGGTCCAAAGTTCCATATATCCAGCATATACAACATAGAATCTAGCAATCTTCCAATATTTACAAAACATGAACATACCACATTTAATCATACAAATGATGAGACACAGATAGAGAAAGACTAGACAACATGTGTAAAGTGTTACGTAAGCCACTACTTACTCACACTATCATATATACCAATGTTCAATGTACAATGTGGGAGCAAAACTCTCAACCACTCTATGTGATCAAAACTAGATGGATGAGTGAATGTACAAATGTAACAAACATATTCAGATGTATGAACAGAAATCTGAATATACATGAGATGTGTGACCTAATAGGTTGTAGAAGAGTGAATATGAGTGATAGAAAGAGGAAGGATCAGTCTAAAATTGATAATTAGCAAACCCTCATCTGAACTTAGGCTATGCAAGACCCTAAGTTAGACACGTGTGTGAAAAGATCACATACTTACAAAAGTAGCAAAGAATGCTAACAAGTTTGCTGCCATAAATCCTCAAACTCATATGAACATACCTTCTTGAACACCTCATCCAAATATGCATAAAGCATACATGTACTGATTCTCCTTTAGATATGTCGAATTGGACTCCTCCTGATATGGATGTTACTGCCTCCATAAACTCCAAGTAATATCTGTGTGCATAAAGAGAATATGTACCTAAATTCTTAACATAAGATGCAAATCTTATGTTAACCTCCATCCAATGTCTTTGAAGTACACCAAAATCTTCATGTAGAAGACAATCTTCAAATACATTATGTAGATGGCTGATCCACACCACCAAGCTGCTGATGGACAAGTCCTCTGACTCTTCTCCAAGAAGAACTCCATAGCTACTCCTCAACATGCTCCTAGAGTGCACCATGGCTGCCCCATGTGTGCTAGAAGCACCACCTCTATTGAGGTACCAAAGCTCTCCAAAGCTTGGCGTTGAAACTAGGTGAAGGATATCTTGAAGTGACCCCAAACATGTTCTTATATAGTATAACTTCCTTGAAATAAAGCACTCCCAAAAGCACTATGATCCAATAAAGCACTCCCAATAATATGATCGCTATTTGAAAAACATCGCATCGCCATCAATTTTGCGTTCACTGTTTTTCCCGAGAAAAAACATGATAAAAAAGTTTTCTTTGCGTTTTTGCATCGCTACCGCCGAACGGATTTGAGCTTAGGTCGCTGCTTGAAGAGGCGCATGAGTTAGCCACATCACCCTCTTCTTTTGCTTGTACAAGGATTAATAACAATAGCTACACATGCTGTATTTAATGAGGTCTTTTGGACTAGTGTGGACATTGTTTCCAACATAGCATATGTGCACTTGGAGCTCATCATGGTTGGAATGTACATCAGTTGGACATTAAACCAACATTTCTGAATGGTGACTTTTATGAAGAAGTGTATGTTTTTTTGCCTCGTGGCTTTGTGCAAAAAGGGCATGAAAACCAGGTGTGTAGGTTAAAGAAGGCATTATATGGCTTAAAGCAAGCACCACGTGCTTGGTATGAAAAGATACATGGTTATCTGATTGCACATGGTTTTGAGAACAGTCCAACTGAAAGCACCTTATATGTTAAGCATGCTAATGATGTGGTTTTGATCATTGTTGTTTATGTTGATGACATGCTGCTCACTGGTCCTCATGAGAAGCATATTGCTAATTTCAAGGCTGATTTTTATGCCTTATTTGAGATGTCTGATTTGGGGCATTTGCATCATTATTTGGGCATTTAGTTTATGCATGTTGGTGGTGGAATGGCTTTGTGTCAAACAAAATATATTGACATATTACTGCAACAATTTGGCCTTGAAGACTATAAACCTATCGCTACTCTTATGGAGACAAGCTTACGATTGAGTCTTCATGATGCTAGAGATGCATTTGATGCCGTTCTCTATCAGCAGGTTGTTGGATGCTTGATTTACTTATGCATTATTCGGCCAGATATTCAGTTTGCTGTCTCACAGATGAGCAGGTTTATGCATTGCCCAGGTGTCAAGCATTGGCAGGTGGTTAAGCGCATTTTTCGCTACTTGAGTGGTACCCGACTACTTGGGTTGTTTTATCCCAAGGGGGGATCACTACCGCTAAATTTGCATGCCTTTTCTGACAGTGATTGGGCTGGTTGCTATGACACGTGTTTCCACTAGTGGTTTTTGCTTCATGCTTGGTAGCTCATGCATATCTTGGCTAAGCAAGAAGCAGCCTACTATGGCCACTTCCAATTGTGAGGCTAAGTATAGGGCAGCTTTCACAACGACTGTTGAGTGTGTGTGGCTCAGATGCCTTATGGCTGATTTGGGTGTTGGTCAATCTTCTGCTACCACCATCTTCATTGACAGTCACAGTGCATTGGCAATTGGGAGGAACCCTGTGTTCCATGCTCGCACTAAGCACATTGAGGTGCATTATCATTATGTCAGGGAGAGGTCCTCTGCTGGAGAGATCAGCTTGGCGTATGTGCCCATGCAGGAGAACAATGCATACCTTTTCACCAAGGCTCTACCTAGGGAGAAGTTTGAAGCTTTTCACAAAGCTTTGGGCTTAGATCCTTTTGTGGATTGATTCCACATAGCTTGGCGCTTCCTTATACATAAGTGTCAGCTCCTTGTTCACTACATCACTATGAGGGGGGATTTGTTTATATATTTAGTTAGTGATGTGTGTGAACACACTAGGACTACTTGGGCACTCTTTTCCCTCTTTAGGAGGTTCCCCCCCTCGGCTTGTATATATGCCTATGGCCCTAACGGGTTTCTTATCTTTGTACATCCTAGTGGTAATACATTCAATATTGTGTGTTATGCTCCAAGCTTCTTCTTCTTCCTTGTGTTGTTCGCGTGTTTCCACAGACGTCTAACTCCAACAATGTCAATATGTCTCAAGGGATACTCTAAGCCCCCCCATCTCAAACTTTGGTGCTGACTCTATCATTGCAAGCGTGGTGACTAGTTTTTGATGTTTTGGCGATTTCAAGGGCTACAATGTCTACAATTTATAACGTGATGTCTTCCAATATGTTGTAGTTGCCATCATTCACTGCTCTATTCATGTCCAAGGATGAGAGGTTGAATGGCACGAACTACAATTTGTGGAAGGACACAATTAGGGGCTACTTATACACAAGCTTTTTATAATAAGTAGTTGATGCTATGAAACTTGAGCCCAATAAGGATAATGACTTAGCCTCATGGAATGTTTGGAATGTAAAAGATAAGTGATCCCTAGGACAACTATTCATAGACTATATGATTTAACTAAAGGACATATTACTTATTGCAGGACTTCCCACGAGGCTTGGAAAATACGTCAAGATCTCTATGAGGATAAGGTTCCCTCTAGAATTTATTCTTTAGAAGCAAATTTCCATAACCTCTCCATTAGGCCTTAGGATCCCATCACCAAGGTCATCACCACTTTTAAAGATTATTGGTGCAAACTTGGGGTGTGTGGCAGGTATGTATCAAGTGAAGATATGGCTATTAGGCTTGTAAATAAGCTTCATAAGTCATATGCAACTTTTGTGACAACACTTGACAATTGAGGTCAAGCGTTAACATGGGAGGAAGTGCAAAGATGACTCCTCCTCCTCCTCCATGACTCGTGAATGAAGTCTTAAAACTCGCAAGAAAAAGCTGCCATGAAAGCTAAAGGTCCCTTCAACAAGGATAAGAATTCTAGTAATCACTCTAAAAATGCTCCTAAAAAACGCTCCAACAACGTTTCCAAGAAGTTTACATGCAACTATTGTGGAAAATCAGGAAGTTTTGTTATACGAAGAAGAATGATTCCAAAGCCTCTACTTCCAAGAATCAAGTTAAGTCATCTATGCATAGGTCTCATTTTTCAAGTGAAGATCTCTTTATCTCCACAAAGGCCAATTCTCTAATCACCTCTATCTCATCTTAGAAGTGGTTATTTGATAGTGGTGCAACACCCCGCATGTGCAAATACCATGAGTTATTTAAGGAGTTACAAGACCACCAAGGCAAAGTATACTTAGGAAACAATAAGAGTCTTCCAATTGAAGGTAAAGGCAAAGTACAAATTACCAATCATTGATGAGAATCCAAAGCCTTATCGAAGTTACTTTTTGTACCCAATTTTGTATGAATCTCCTCGCTATCAATGAATTCACCGATCATCACAAACAAATTCCCTTTGACAACACATCAATAAAGGTGGTTGATCCTAGCACTAAGGATATCATTGCCTAAGGCACTAAGTATGAAGGCTTGTACAAGCTTTCTTGATTTCTTTATAAGGAGCCAATTTCCATTTTGTGGCACCAAAGATATGGTCATAGATCCTATTTAACCAATATCTTAGCATCTCAATTGGTTAATGGGTTACCCAAGATTGGACAAGTGCATGATATCTTCCAAGCTTACACTCAAGGCAAGCAACACATGGCTCCTGTTACCAAAGAGGCCTCCACATGAGCAAGGAAACCTATAGCCCTAGTCCACATGGATCTCTGTGGACCAATGAACACCACATCACTAAGTGTATCACTCTACTTTACTTTACCTAGACAACACTAGACCAAATATTGTCTATGCAATTGGCATACTTAGTCAATTTGCACATCAACATCATCAAAGACATTTAGATGCTTCTCAAAATACCACTTCAATACCTTTCCATCACCTAATATCATGGTCTTTGGTATAGAGGGGACATTGAAATCATCGTATATTAGATTCAGACTGGGTTGGTGATCTTGATTATTGTCGGTCTACTTCTGGATACATAATCTTACTTGGCTCAAGACCTATCTCTTAGGCAAGTAAGAAGCATCCTACAATAGCTTTGTCATCCACTAAGGTCGAGAACATAGCATATATCTTTGTAGTATGTGAAGCCATCTAGCTTTGACATTTATTATCTAACATTAGTATTTTGCAAGATACTTCAACATGCATACACACTAATAGCCACTTAGCCTTGATCACTGCCAAGAATCATTGTTCCATGCTCAAATGAAGCACATTGAGATCCAATACCATTTCATCCACGAGCAGCTCATATCACAAAATCTTACTCAGGAGTAGTGTACCTCGCAAGAGAACCTAGCATACATTTTCATGAAGGCTTTACCCATTTATGCTCCAACACTTCATGGACCTCTACCACATTCAACCACTTGAAAATGGAACTATAGAGGGGGTGTTAATGGTTGTTGGATTTGAAGGTGTATGCAAGCACACAAACAACACAAGGAAGAAGAAAAATGAAGCATCCAATAGCTTACTAATAGATGCATCTCTAGCATCATGAAGACTCAACCGTAAACCTGCTTCCATAGGAGTAGCAATATGTTTGCAATCTTCAAGGCCAAAACCCTACAATAATGTGTCAATATACTTTTTTTGTCACAAAGCTATTCCCCCATCAACTTACATAAACTAAATGGTCAAATAATGATGCACCTCCGCCAAACATGAAATCTCAAAAGAGGCATGCAACCAATCTTGGCTAATGTAGAAACTGATAACATGTTCTTCTTGATCCCTGGCACAAATAAAGCATTTGACAAAGTGAAAGAACTACCATCACTAGTAGTCAAAATGATCTTACCAATAGACATAACATGATAAGAGGAGTTGTTGGCGCATGTAACAGTATTCTTGTAGGGGCAGGCTCGAGTGAAGAGAAGAAATTGTGCTGCGAGGTAATATGTTTGGTCGCCCCACTCTCAAAGTACCAAACATCCGAGTCTACTGTAGACATGCACTGCTCATGAGAAGATGGGTCAAAACTACAAATAGTAGTAAACGCCCATTCTTCTTCCTGCACAAGATTAGTAGACTCTCTTTTTGGTGTAGAGACCTCTGCAACAACCATTCCAAACTCTTTCTTCTTTGCCTCTTTAGCAGCCAGTTTTGGACAGTTCCTTATAATATGATCATTTTCTTTACAGTACTTGTAGAACAATTTCTACTTTTCTGATTTCTTTTCATCTTTGTCTTCCCTCTTCAATTGTGTAGAATTAGTAGTTTTCTGTTTACTAATTGAAGAGCCCCATTTTCCTTTGCCCTTCTGACTATCCAAGAATGCTTGATCTGCAACTCACATAATGGACTTGTTCTGCCTGGACTAATCTTCCTTCAATAGAACGGAGACTAAATCCTCAAATGACAAGGCATTTGGATTTCCTTTCATCATCAATTAAAGAGAAGAAGCAAAACTCTGATATGAATTAGGAAGACCATTCAGAACGGTCTACACAAGTGAGCTATCTGGTATAACGTCATCAGTAGAAATCAATTGTTCCTTCAAGTCTTTGATCTTTGTTAGAAAATTGTCCATGGAATCACCTTCATTCATGTGCTCACTCTCCAACTGTTTTTGGATGTAAGAAACACAAGCCTCATTCCTAGCTTGGTACAATGTGATAAGTGTATCCCAAGCATCCTTAGCTATTCTACAAGAGCGTATGTGAGGAATAATGGCACGTTTGACAAACAAAGCTATCACTGCATGTGCTTGGACATCTTTGCCATCTCAAAGAATTTTCTTTGTAGTAGGTGCAACAGAAACCGCAGCACAAACAGGAATATGTAGAATATCATCATCTTCGACACCTTCTGCATCAGCTTCAGTACCTGCTGTTGTAATAGTTGTAGGTGTGATAGGACATTTTTCAACACCCTACACAATGTTCCATAGTCCTTTTGCAACCAATACATGTCGCATCAGATAAGTCCACAACGAGTAGTTGGTATCATCCAACTTATCCTCAATAGCGAACAGACGAAATACATCACTGCTTTCAGCCATGGCCGGTGACTAAAATACCTTGATGCAAAAAATTGACTGTATGTCAAAAAGTTGAACAAAACTGCCCAGACGAATTTTGCTAAACCTATAGCAGACTTTGAGACACTTATACTGACAAATTGAAACTGGTATATACCTTTGGCACAAAAAGATGAAATAGCCTACACAAGACTATCAAAGTACCAAACATTTGAGTCTACTATAGACATGCATTGCTCATGAGAAGATGGGTCATTGATGCAAATAATAGTAAATACCCATTCTTCATTCTGCACAAGATTAGAAGACTTTGTTTTAGGTGTAGAGACCTCTATAACAACCATTCCAACCTCTTTCTTATTTGCCTCTTTTATAATCATTTTTCAACAACTCTTTATCACATGATCATTTCCTTTACAATATTTACAAAAATAATTTATGCTTTTCTGTTTTCTTCTACCAGTCAACTTCAAAATGACATACCAAAATATATAAAAACAAGAAACGATTATTAGGTGCTTAAAAAGGTAATAAACTCTATCATAAAAAATATAAACTTTTTTCTACCTGTTTGAATGTACGAAATGATATTTCGTAGATACCAACAACAGTTCCCACGTAACCAAGTTTGCCATCTATAAGGTTCATGTCGTTTGAGCTAGCACGTGATAGTTGCTTAAAGAAGCAACAATACTAGAATCCTCTGTTTTACGTAAGGAATCAATAGCTTTGATTCTAATATGCGATCCAAAAGCCCACATCTTAGTGAACATACAAACTTGCAAAAGAAATTAAATTAGTAAAGAGAAATTAATATACATATATGAAAAAAATATTATTAAAATAAAATTACCTTTCATTCATAACCTGTCATTAACTCTTTCTGCTCATCTGAGATTTCTTCATTATTTGCTTTGGCACATTGCAAACGAGTATATAGGCAATCCGTGAAAGAAGATATATTTGTAATCTCATTATTATTGAGATTACGTCTATATCTTTTGTTTCTCTGTCTTTTACTTCAGAGATTTTGAAGTTCTTGTTCGTACTCGCTAAAGAATGCTTGCATGCATTCGCTATTATATGCAAAATTAGAAACATCATTTTTTTTCTTGAAATGTAAATAAAAATGGAACTCCCTTACCTGATAATACCTCATTTGTTACTTTTCAAGAAGACCCGTTGGTCCATGCATGTGGATCTTCTTCATGAACTCTTTCAAGGTACTCACTAACATAGTACATGCACTCTTCAAGCATCCAACCCTTTGCCATGGATCCTTCTGGTTCCGCTCTTTGCCGCACGTAGCCTTTTAATATTCCCATGAATCGCTCGACCCAAAACATCCATTGAGTGTTGACAAGCACCTGAAATCTCTATTTCATCTACAAGATGGACTAATAAATGAACCTGAATATCGAAAAATGAAGTAGGAAGCTCTTTCTCCATTCACGTTTCTTTTGTGGGATTGAGTTTTTGTCAATCTCTTTTGATGTAATCCACCTATACATATCATAAAAAAAAATTTTAAGTAAGTTAATTAAAAAATAAAAGATATCAAATATTCATATATATTAAATATAAAAGTATCATAATTACCTTATAAGCGATCCAAGACAATAGATCACATCTTGTAGTCCTTTCATTGCACATCCATCAATAACCAAAGGTAAAATATGTTTCAAAATGTTATGCCAATCATGGGTCCTTAACCCAGATAATCTCTTATCATCCATAGTAAACATGTTGTGGAAAGATGCTCCATATCATGTAGGAGTCCGAATCAATTGAATCCTATTGTTGATAGTCTATATCTCTTTTGTTGTAAGTACCCAAGGAGCAGGTGCATAAGTCATTTCCTATTGATGTCTATAAAAAAAATGGCCATAACTTTTGATTTTGAGTTTTAATCCTTCAAATCATTCCTTGATGCTATGGTATTGCCATAATGAATAACCAATATTCTTGAATATATGCATATAATCAAGAAGATGACATACTTTTAACTCTTTCCAATACTCCAAAGAATACCATATTGTTATATTCTTTGCAAGTACCAATTTTCCTTTACCTCTCTTCACATTCTCATTATCTTCATCATCACTAAAGATTTCTGATTCCGAATCTATCAGAGATCCATCTGTCCATTTTTTATACCAATCCATAGGTGTCATAGGTTTTGGACACTGACCTGTTTCAAGCTTTCCATTAAAATGTATCGCTTCTCTTTTAGATTTTAATGGATAATCATCAGGCAAGAATCATCGATGTCGAAGATAAATATTTTTGTTGAGATTCTTACTATAGATTGATCTCAACCAATCACCACAATATAGACAAGCTTTATAACCCTTAGTAGATATTCCTGCATCTTGAAAACGATAAAATTATAATTAGATTAACTCACATTTATTTGTATCCATATTGAATAAAAAAATTACATCAATACCTGAACAAACATGATATCCTAGAAAATCGTGAATAGTCCAAGCCACAATACCACGAACCATAATATATCTTTCTTTGATGCTTTTCAATACATCAATGATATTAATACCTCTCCATAACTCTTGGAGACTGTCAATGAGAGGAGCAAGATATATATTCATATTTTTAACTTGTCTTTTCCTTGGGATTAAAAGTGAAAGCATTTAATGTTCCTTTTTAATGCTAAGATATGGTGGAAGATTGTAGTTTATGACTACCACTCACCATGTTAACCATTTACTGGATTTCGTGGAGAATGGATTAACCCCATCTAATGCAACTCCTAACTTTAGATTCTATGGATTTTGTGCAAAATCAAGCCGTGTAGAATAAATATGCTGAAAAGCAACACTATCATGATGAATTTTGATTATTCCATCAGTACTTTTATGATCATGCACTACAACATATTAGGCTTATACCGAGGCTTCTATCGAGGAAATTGAACGGACGCATTTTTGGGCTTACATCAATGTATAAGTCGGTATAGGTGTCAGTAGCAAAGCGTCGGTATGGGTGCCGATATAAGCGTCAGTATGGGTGCCGATATAAGCGTCGGTAATACCGATGCTTATACTGATGTCCATACTGGCAACCTGGTGCACGTACCGATGCTTATTCCGATGTCTATACTAACGTCTACTGGAAATACCGATGGATATATCGACGACCATATCTACAGAAATTTTTTTGGGCAGAGTGTGTTGTCTCTTACTGTAGCAACATTACCATGATGTTGTGTAGCAAAAGACAATACGCTCTACCCAAAGAAAACCAAGTACATGTGATGTGTACTCTAATGGCAACCAAAACATGATTTCATATAGCAAAATACTATCGGACACAAAAGAGATGAGCAAAATGAACCATGAATCATGTACAAAAAAGTTGTATATTCCATAAATGAAGCATGTACAAGAGTGTGGCAAAGAACTTCCATATAGGAACTGAATACAAAATGTGGTAAAGCACTTCTATATAGGAACCGAATATAAAATTATGGTGCACCATTGCCACATATGAGTGTAATACAAAATTGTGGCAAAGCACTACCATACATATGCTCAAGGGAATAAAAAACTTTACACCTACAATTGCGCAACAAAGCATATGCGTAAAATGAGACAAATTGACATGATATTTATAAACAACAACTAAAAATACGAAACCAAGCTATAAGTTTAGCTCATCATAGATTTTCCCATGAAATGATTGCACCACGTCCCTCTAAGTCCTGCAACAGTGCAACCAATCCATGACGATATCCATAAGCTTCTTCGATTCGTGTCAGAGGACGACCCACTGCCAACTCCTATAATAAATATTCAAAATGTTAGACGAACATACATGATGTGCTTAACATACTTACAAATTGATAGCACATATTGTCATATCCACCGCTATCCAAATGTGATGTTCCAACCATATCTAAACGTGTGGTCCCCGCATCTCGCTGCTGACGATATCGGTCACGAGTATGTTGCTACTCGTCACGAATCGATTCCCACTCCTCAACATCTAACCATGCATGCTTCGGTAAGCCTGCTCTGAAAGCATCACGAGCCTCAGACCGCCGATGAGACATCACCTCGCGTGTCGTGTGCTGAATCCATTCTAAGCTCACAATAGGATGCCCAAGTGTTGGCGGGTACTCTTCATATATGGATTGTGTGATATAATTTTTGGAATCTTTATCCTATTCGCTCCATTTAACATGACAGAATGTCCAAACTGTATGAAGCAAAGCTGTTGAATGCATTGACGCATGGACTTTCCGACCGCATCCATCACCGGAGCTCCATCACATATGTGATATATCTTGGAGTCATCATGGTCATGAGCTCCCCAAGGTGTACGTGGAGATCCCATCTGATCCAATGTGGAGATGTTAAAATATATATATATATATATAAACCCTAAAAACTAAAAAATCCTATTTTGGGTATATTTAATTATATAAATAAATAAATAAATAAATAAATAAATAAATATATATATATATATATATATATATATATATATATATATATATATATATATATATATATATATATATATATATATAAACCCTAAAAATTTAAAGATCTATTTTTTAGATATTTAATTATTTAGATTTTCCTCTAATATTTCATATTTTTATGTGTATGTACGTGTGTGTGTGTAAAACTCAAAAATCCTATTTTTGGTATATTATATATATATATATATATATATATATATATATATATATGAATAAACCCTAAAAATTTAAAGATCTATTTTTCAGATATTTAATTATTTATCTTTTATATATTTAGATTTTCCTATAATATTTCATATTTTTGTGTGTATGTATGTGTGTGTGTGTGTAAAAACTCAAAAATCGTGTTTTTGATATATTAATTCTATTTTGGTGTATAAACTCAAAAATTTTATTTTTGGTATGTATATATATATATATATATATATATATATATACCCTAAAAATTTAAAGATCTATTTTTTTATATTTAATTATTTATATTTTATATATTTAGTTTTTCCTCTAATATTTCATATTTTTGTGTGTATGTATGTGTGTGTGTGTGTGTAAAAACTCAAAAATCCTACTGTTTGTATATTTGATTACACACACACACACACATACACACACACATACACACACACACACACATATATATATATATACCCTAAAAATTTAAAGATCTATTTTTTAGATATTTAATTATTTATATATGTGTGTATGTATGTGTGTGTATGTATATGTGTGTATGTATGTGTGTGTATGTATATGTGTGTATGTATAATGTGTGTATGTATATGTGTGTGCATCTGTGTGTATGTATGTGTGTGTATGTGTGTACATGTATGTATGCATATGTATGTGTATGTGTGCATGTGTGTATGTGTATGTGTATTTGTGTATGTATGTATTTGCATATGTGTGTGTATGTATGTATGCATATGCATGTATGTATACATGTCTGTATATGTATGCATATGTGTGTGTATGTATGTATGCATATGCATGTGTATATGCACATATGTGTGTATGTATATGCATATGTGCGTGTATGTATGTATACATGTGTGTGTATGTATGCATATGTGTGTGTGTATGTATGCATGTGCATGTGTGTATGCACATATGCGTATATGTATATGCATGTGTGTATGTATATGCATATGTGTGTGTATGTATGTATGCATATGCATGTATGTATACATGTGTGTGTATGTATGCATATGTGTGTGTATGTATGTATGCATATGCATGTGTGTATGTATATGCATGTGTGTATGTATATGCATATGTGTGTGTATGTATGTATGCATATGCATGTATATATACATGTGTGTGTATGTATGCATATGTGTGTATGCATATGCATGTGTGTATACATGTGTGTGTACATGTATGTATGCATATGTGAGTGTGTGTATGTATGTGTATGTATACATGTGTGTATGTATACATGTGTGTGTACATGTATGTATGCATATGTGTGTGTATGTATGTATGCATATGCATGTGTGTATGCACATAAGTGTGTATGTATATGCATGGGTGTATGTATATGCATATGTGTGTGTATATATATGCATATACATATATATGTATATATATATATGTATATGTGTGTATGTATACATGTGTGTGTACATGTATGTATGCATATGTGTGTGTATGTATGTGTATGTATACATGTGTGTGTATGTATATGCATGTGTGTATGTATGTATGTATATGCATCTGCATGTGTGTATGTATGTATGTATGTATATGCATGTGTGTATGTATATGCAACTATGTGTGTATGTATGTATGCATATGCATGTGTGTATGTATATGCATGTGTTTGTATGTATGTATATGCATATGCATGTGTGTATGTATGTATGTATATGCATGTGTGTATGTATATGCATATGTGTGTGTATGTATGTATGCATATGCATGTGTGTATGCACATACGTGTGTGTATACATATGTAACTGTGTATGTATATGTATATGTCTCTCTCTTTCTCTCTCTCTCTCTCGCTTTATGTTTATCTAGATCTCTCTCTCTCTATGTCAATAAAAAACAAAACAATCACTTACATCGATGTAATTGTTTGGATCGTTGTCATCAAAGTCCACTTAATGTTGTCCTTTGTCGAATTCCAAAGACCTCATGCTAAAAGATCTTGCAAAACTAAAGAGAAGAGAAATTAGAAAAGGAAAAACATAAAGAAAGAGAAAAGAGTGCTACAGTATGTGCGATACTTACCAAAATTTAAGATCTAGAGAAATATAGAGGTGTGCATAGAGAGAGAGAGAGAAAGAAAGAGAAAGAGAGATGTAGCTTGCATGCGCAAACTTGACAGTAGCAAGCTTTGTTTCAAAACACGAGCAAATGTCGAATTTTTGCTCTTGAGTCCGATTAAAACATTGCATCGGTATGAGCGTCGGTATATGCGCCGTTATAAGCATCAGTATGTGCATCGGTAACTTCCATTAGATTACCGATGCTTATATCGATGCTCATACCGGTGTATATCGGTGCTAAGTTTAATCTTCTTGTTAGAGAAGATGATCTTGTAAATACACCCATATGTAATTTTGGTCAAACAAATGCCAGAAAATATTCTAACTCCTATTTCATTTGATCTTTGATCCTTCGACTTCACATTAGAATGAGATGTCCATTTTCTTGTACTTAATTCTTCTTTTGTCCTAAAAGAACTTTTGTTCCTTACACCTTACACATCTCAATCAAACTTGTGGATTGAGAGATACAGTCCTATATTTGTTGGTAAAATTTCTCAAGGCGCCGTGCACTCCTTCCATCCACCTTGCCGAGCCTAATTCCTAGGCTTAGATAGTAGTGCTACATCTAGCGGTATTTGAACTCGTGATCCCCTATTAGGGGTTTGATGGGCTCACAACTTGCCCCAAAAGCCATGGTTGAGAATTACTTCCTAATAATCCCTCTTAGGGCATGGTTCAACCATCTCGTTTGTGTCACTTTATGAAAAGTACATGCCAAATATTATCAATAGATTGGAACTATAGACATCATAGCACTGTTGGAAAGCTCTCGTAATGAATGTTCCTTATATACCACTTGATTGAGGGTCCAAGATAATGGGCATGGGTTAAACTTAGGTTCAAGATACTGAGGTTGAAAACAAGGGTTCAAGATACCAAGGTTGTGAACAAGAGGTTCAAGATACCAAGGTTGTGAACAAGAGGTTCAAGAAACTATGTGAGGGTAAGTACATCAATTCAAGGGCCCTAGGGAGTTTATAAGCCAATCATTGAGGAATGATCGACCAAAGGGGGAAGAATGTCATAAAGTGATACAGAGGAGATGGTTGAACCATGCCCTAAGAGGGAGGATTAGGAAGTAATCATCAACCATGGACTTTGGGGCAAAAGAACCAATCGAAAAGCTCTTTGAGCGGATTAATTTTTGTCACTCCTTTGCCTTTTCTTATGCATATGAAGAATCTTGTGCGGGCTTGATAATGAGACTTTTCCATTCCCTAAGTGTTCCATGTGGCAATCTATCTCATAATTCAAATGCACCAATTTTTTTCTAGATCCTTCTGAGGTAAATCCTTTTGATGTAATATATTTTGTAGATAGTTAATATATTGCATGTAGTTGTTTGAAAACTCCTAGAGACTTGAACAATATCTACATAAACCATTATCACCATCTCTTACAAATCTAATCAGATCATAAAGCTTATGAAAAGGTGGGCACCTTCTAGTTCAAGGATGAATTGAATAAACAATTCTATTTGTGCATATGTCAATATGCTTTTTGCCTTCTTTGCATAATGATTTAACATCACAACGTTGTAGGGATCTTTGAAATACTTTTCTCATTGTTGTGTGTTCATGACTTAGCACAATATTGGTATGGAAATTATCACATAGAGTTCTGCTCATTGAAAGTTCAATAAAAGTGTTTGGATTAAGGTTCCCCAAATGCAAATGCATTTAGAACTACGAAAAATGCAATAATCTAAATATTTGTTTTAGAGAATAGAGTAAAATAGTAAAACACATCCTAAAAGCACATTATATAGCCCGAAGGACAAGAGGAAGAAGTTAAAATTCACCAAAGCTCCAAATGGACACAAATTTTGAGGCATATCACTTTCAATGATTTCATGAACTTCATTCAGATTTAATATATTAATGTAAGATACATTTTAATTGAACCTACACAAACATTTTGAGAGACGATTTGATAAATTTAATCTAGATTAAGCACAACTAATTGAAATCCTTACATGATCCATCTTTTTCCATTTTTTGCCCTAATGAATGCAATCCATGAACATTTAAACTTTCATCCATATGCCAGTCAAGAGAAGGAAATGTTATTTGCATGTGTTGGGCTAGTTGGTTAGGCTCTTTGCCTCCTAAGGTGGAGGCAAGGGTTTGAGCCCTCCCAATGTCCTTATATCTTAATGGGCCCTACACTAGTCTCAAACTAGTTGAATCTAGTCGTGTTTGGGCACTCTTCTTTGTAATTTCCTTCGGGTGTGTTCTATTCTCTAACCACTCCTTTGTGGGATCTGGGGCCCGATGCACACTATGCCGATCTTAAGTTGTACTTTCAATTAATTCAAACATATTAGGGAAAAGTAGGCTTCTATTAAAGTTCCTCTTTAAAAAACAGAAGAAAATGTCCCAATTTGGATGAGTTAACATCGTTGAACTTCTATTAACTTAGAGATAAGAGCTTTTGAGCTATCAAGTTCCCTTATGAGTGCCTACCAAGAGGCATAGTCCTTTGGCTTTGGCCCTATTTCTTACAATGAAACTTGGGTGCGGCCCTCATCACAATGACCCTCAACATCGGACCCTTAACTTCAGACCCTTAACAACTTTGGGCGTGACCTTTGTGTGTGACACAACCCCTCAGCATTGGAACCTGAACATCTTGGGCACGGTCCTTGTACACAACATGATCCCTCGGTATGATCTTCAACACAACTTTAGGCTCATCTCCTTTTGACTTACAATGGGTGATCGTGTCTTGGGCCATCATGCCTCCTAGGCCTCTTGGGCCTCATCAAGCCTCTTTGGGCCTCTTGAGCCTCCATCGGGCCTCTCGAGCCTCCATCAGCCCTCTCGAGCCTCCATCAGCCCTCTCGAGCCTTCATCGGGCCTCTATCAGGGCTCTTGCACCTCTTGACCATCCATTGGGTCTTGCCAATGTTAGGTTGCTATCAGTATGAATAATTTTGTAAATCTTGAATTATATATTTCATAAAATAGATTGATTGAACTTCCAAAGAATTCAGCAAACATTCATTTGTGTAACTGACTAGGGATAGAGAAGAATAAGTGCTTCTTATTCGTATGACCAATGGGATCTCCTTATGTAGAGAGAGTAGTCGAGTCTGAGTCATGTACACAGGCAAATTGTATCATGTTCATTAACATACTTTGATGCCATATCTTTGTGTATATCAACAATGTGTTATTTGTTCTTTCGTTATCTTATTTGTATTAAGTTGTATTGAATGTTAGATTGCATATAGCAAGGGAATAGAAATGCACTAGACTAATCTTTGATAATCCCCATTCCCCGAACGTACCTTATTTTGTAGAGTGATATTACAGAATCTAGTGCAGCCAAACATTTGGAAACCACGATGGGATGGGGTGTAGAGTAATAGCGGATGGTGGGAAGTAGACAAAAATTGTTGAAGAAGGATTAGTTGAACTGTTAAAAGAAATGGATTCCGATGGAGAAGGAGCATGCCAACATGCTCGGGTAAGTGGTTTTCGAAATACTTAGAAGTGGAGACATCACTCGGAGTGGTTGAAGGAACTATGACATCACATACGAATGTACATGGAGGAGAAAGTTCAAATATCAATCATGTATGTGTGCAACTATGATACTTGGTGGAATGAGGTGTGGTTTCATATCTACTATTGACCCAAATACTAGAGGCACATGTAGCTTTTGAGGCGACCAAGTTGTAATCGAATGACATGGAAGGATGATGGGCTAAGGAGGAATCAAACGGGGAACCAGAAAGAAGACCCTGGGATTTGGTTTTGACATTGGGCCTCCTAGATTCCATTTGGATGGAACAGCTAGGGGAAAAGCATATTGTGTTATGAAGGCAGTTTGGCACAACAAGCGAGATGGAGTTTCCAAACAAAATAAAGGTAGAGGAGGAAGGAATCTTGTTGGTACCCACAGATGATGAGTGGAAGAAGTGGTCGGTCCCATTTAGTATGGTAGTCCCCATATATCGAATCAATGGGATGCATTTCAATGGATTTAGCAGAAGAATTGATGATGATTCATATCTGGATGTCAGACTTTTCAACATGTAGTACAATTTATTGGAAGGGAATCCACATGATGCGAGGAAATGTCAAGTATTTTAGGCCACTTTGGGAGGAGAAGTTGTCCGTTGGCTAACGGAGTTTGCCCCAAATCATGTCCTTGCATAGGATGCTCTTAGAAATGCATTTTTAAGATAGTTTTGAAAAGCAAAAATGATTGGTCACTTGTTCATTACTTTGCAGTATGTGATACAATAGCCCAATCGCACAGTGGAAGATTACACATCGCTATTCCATAGTACATTGTGGAAAATTTCAAAAATCGAGAGACCCCCTGAAGATGTATTAAGAGGTTGATTCATGTATGGATAGAATTCATTATAAAGGAAAAAATATGTTTGTTTGCATTAGATGGAACTGTTGGAGTTAGACGTCTACGGAAGCACTGAACAACCCAAAGAAGAAGAAGAAGCTTGGAGCACAACACATGATACTGAATGTATTACCACTAGAATGTACAAAAATAAGTAGCCCGTTAGGGCAATAAGCGTATATACAAGGGGGGGAACCTCCTAAAGAGGGAAAAAAGTGCCCCAATAGTCCTAGAGTGTTCACACACATCACTACCTAAATATATCAACAAATCCCCCCTAGGAGTGATGCAATGAATAAGGAGCTGGCACTCATGTATAAGGAAGTGCCAAGCTATGTGGAATCAATCCACAAAAGGAAGTAAGCCCAAAGCTTTGCGGAAAGCTTCAAACTTCTCCCTAGCCAGAGCCTTCGTAAAAAGGTCTACAATGTTCTCCTGCGTGGGCACATATGCCAAGCTTATCTCCCCAGCAGAGAACCTCTCCCTGACATAATGATAATGCACCTCAATGTGCTTAGTGCGAGCATGGAACATAGAGTTCCTCGCAACTGCCAATGTGCTCTAACTGTCAGTGAAGATGGTGGTGACAAAAGACTGACCAACACCTAAATCAGCCATAAGGCATCTGAGCCACACACACTCAATAGTCGCTATGAAAGCTGCCCTATACTCAGCCTCACAATTGGAAGTGGCCATAGTAGGCTGCTTCTTGATCAACCAAGATATACATGAGCTACCAAGCATGAAGCAAAAACCACTAGTGGACACACGAGTGTCATAGCAACCAACCCAATCACTGTCAGAAAAAGCATGCAAATCTGGTGGTAGTGATCCCCCCTTGGGATAAAACAACCCAAGTAGCTGGGTACCATTCAAGTAACGAAAGATGTGCTTAACCGCTTACCAATGCTTAACACTTGGGCAATGCATAAACCTGCTCATCTGTGAGATAGCAAACTGAATATCTGGCCGAGTAATGCATAAGTAAATCAAGCATCCAATAGCCTCCTGATAGAGAAAAGCATCAAATGCATCTGTAGCATCATGAAGACTCAAACGTAAACTTGTCTCCATAGGATAGCAATAGGCTTACAGTCTTAAAGGCCAAAACACTACGATAATATGTCAATATATTTCATTTGACACAAATCCATTCCACCATCAACTTGCATAAACTGAATGCCCAAATAGCGATGCAAATGCCCCAAATTAGACATCTCAAATGAGGCATGCAAATTAACCTTAAAATTAGCAATATGTGTGTCATGAGGACCAGTGAGGAGCATGTCATCAACATACACCACAATGATCAGAAGCTCATCATTAGCACACTTAACATATAAGGTGCTTTCAGTTGGACTGTTCTCAAACCATGTGCAATGAGATAGGCATGTATCTTTTCATACCAAGCACGTGGTGCTTGCATTAAACCATATAATGCCCTCTTTAACATGCACACCTGGTTTTCATGCCCTTTTTGGACAAAGCCATGGGGCTGAAAACCATACAATTCTTCATGCAACTCACCATTCAAAAATTTTGTTTTAATGTCCAGCTGATGTACATTCCAACCATGATGAGATGCAAGTGCACAAATACTACGAACAATAGTCATTCAACAAGTAGGAGCAAAGATTTCATCAAAATCAATGCCTCTTTCCTGCACATAACCCTTTGCAACAAGCCTAGCCTTATACCTGTCAACTGTTCTATCAGGTTTACGCTTTAGCTTGTATACCCACTTAGTGCCAATGGCCTTCTTGCCAAGAGGTTTATATCATATTGCATTGCAGCCATCCAATGTTCTAAATTTTATGCTTCATCAAACAAAACAGGTTTAGTCTCATTACAGAGACTAGAGACAGCCATAACATAGCAATCTGATGCAAAAGAGGCACTATGAGAGCCTGAACGAGTACGATATGATAGAGGTGCATCTAATTTGTTGTCATGCAAAGTCTGCACCAACCATTTTGGCATTGTTTTTGCCTGCTTAATATTAGCTCTCTCATCAACAAGTGCATCATGTAAATCTGCATCAGAAATGGAATGATCTGCATCAAAAATGGAATGATCTGCATCATCACATGAAACCTGCAAAGGTTGAGCAGTTGCCTCATTACGACCAGCACTAGATTGTACACTTGTAAAAAGAGGAAGCAAAGTATCATATATGACTTTGGAGCTAACAAATTTCTCCTTAGTACATGAAAGTAAGGGATGAATAACATCTTCCACAAAAACAACAACACAGCTAACCAGAATGCATTTAGTATCTGGATGATATAGATGATATCCTTTGCTTTCAGAACTGTACCCAACAAAAATACATTTTACTGCTTTATCATCCAATTTTTTGCTATGTTGTTCAAGCACTAATGCATATGCCAAACAACCAAAAACACACAGATGAGAAACAGATGGCTTGCAACCATGCCAAGCCTCATATGGAGTGATAGACTGCAGTGCTTTACTAGGACACCTGTTAAGTACATATGTTGCACACATGAAAGCCTCAAGCCAGAAACTATGTGGTAAAGCCTGACTCTTGACCATACACTTCGCCATCTCCATGAGTGAACTGTTCTTCTGTTCAGGAACTCCATTCTGTTGAGGTGTATACGGCACTATACACTGATGTTTTATCCCATGTTGAGCCAAAAATGCATTAAAGTGAGAAGACATATATCCCCCCCCCCCATTAGAATGGAGGGTGCCCATTTTACATGCTGACATATTTTCAGCCAAAACTAGAAACTGTTTGAAGCACATAAACACTTCAGACCTTGCCTTCAATGGATATACCCATGCATGTCTGGAAAAATCATCGATGAAAATCACCAAGTAAAGATAGTTCCCAAAAGAAGTTGTCTGCATAAGACCACAGACATCACTATGTACAAGCTGCAATTCTGAGTAACCCAAACTAAACCATCTTTTGAAAAGGAAGAACACTACATTTTGCCCAAAATACAACCTTCACAAACATGTTTCCCGGGTGCCTCAAGTTTGGGCAAAGAGGATACCATTTTAGATTTCTACAGGCGTAGCAAACTAGCAAAATTCAGATGACCAAAGCATGCATGCCAAAGCTTTGCATCTGACATACCCTGAGAATCATGTACACCACATGCCAAATCATTTACAGATCTTTCATAGTCTATGAGCTTATAGAGCCCACAACATAAAATGCCAGAAGCAATAATGACGTTGCCATTTGACAGATCATGAACTATACATCTATCATCCACAAATTTCATAACCAAGCCAATCTTGGCTAATGCAAAAACTGATAATAGATTTTTCTTGATCCCTGGCACAAATAAAGCATCTAACAAAGTGAAAGAACTACCATCAACAGTAGTCAAAATGATCTTACCAACTCCCATAACAAGATAAGAGGATTTGTTGGTGCATGTAATAGTATTCGTTGTAGGGGTAGGCTCGAGTGAAGAGAAGAAACTACGCTGCGAGGTAATATGTTTGGTTGCCCCACTATCAAAGTACCAAACATCTGAGTCTACTTCAGACATGCACTACTCATGAGAAGATGGGTCAAAATTGTAAACATTCTTAAACACCCATTCTTCATCCTGCACAATATTAGTAGACTCTGTTTTTGATGTAGAGGTCTTTGCAACAACCATTCCGACCTCTTTCTTCTTTGCCTCTTTAGCAGCCAGTTTTGGACAGCTCTTAATGACATGATCATTTGCTTTATAGAATTTGCAAAACAATTTCTGCTTTTGTGATTTCTTCTCATCTTTGTCTTCCTTCTTTGAATGTGCAACATTTGCAGATTTTTGCTTAGTAGTAGAAGTGCTCCATTTACCGTTGCCCTTCTGACTAGCCAGGAAAGCTTGATCTGCAACACACATAATGGACATGTTCTGCCTAGACTGACCTTCCTACAACATAATAGAGACTAACTCCTCAAATGACAAGGCATTTGGATTGCCTTTCATCACTAAATGAAGAGTAGAAGCAAAACTCTGATATAAGTCAGGAAGACCATTCAGAACGGTCTGCACAAGTGAGCTATCTGGTAGAACTTCATCAGTAAAAATCAATTGTTCTTGCAAATCCTTGATCGTTGTGAGAAAATTGTCCATAGAATCACCTTCATTCATGTGCTCACTCTCCAATTGTTTTTGGAGGTAAGCAACAAGAGCCTCATTCCTAGCATGGTACAATGTGGTAAGTGTATCCCAAGCATCCTTAGTTATTCTGCAAGAGTGAATGTGAGGAATAATGGCACGTTTGATAGACAAAGCTATCAATGCATGTGCTTGAGCATCTCTGCCATCCCAACGAATTTGCTCTATACTAGGTGCAACACAAACAGCAACACGAACATGAATCTATAGAATATCATTATCTTCAACACCATCTCCATCAGCTCCACCACCTGTATTTGCAGTACCTGTATTCATAGGTGTAACAAGAGGTCTTTCAACACCCTGCACAATATTCCATATTCCTTTTGTGACCAATACATGATGCATCATATAAGCCCACAATGGGTAATTCGTACCATCCAACTTATCCTCAACAACCAACATACGAAATACACCACTGCTTTCAGCCATGGCTAGTGACTAAAATACCTTGATGCAAAAAAATGATTATATCTAAAAAAGTTGAACAGAACTACCCAAACGAGTTATACTAGACCTATAGCAGACTTTGAGACGCTTATACTGGTAAACTAAAATTGGTATATATCTTTGGCACAAAAAGATGAAATAGCGTGCACAAGCACTGCGATAGTGCGTTCGGAGGCCGAAAGGAGTTGTTATGATCTCTGAAACACCATGAGCATTCTCACCAAATTTTGTGTGATTCTGAGACTACAACCAGAGAGGTGTCGATGACGCCCTAGATGAAGCGACAACCTATACTGATACCAATTGTTGGAGTTAGACGTCTGCGGAAGCTCATGAACAACACAAGGAAGAAGAAGAAGCTTAGAGCACAACACATAATACGGAATGCATTACCACTAGAATGTACAAAAGATAAGTAGCCTATTAGGGCAATAGAAATATATACAAGCCGAGGGAAGAAAACCTCCTAAGGAGGGAAAAAATTGCCTGAGGAGTCCTAGAGTGCTCACACACATCACTACCTAAATATATCAACAGGAACCTGATCCTTGGACCAAATAATTGATGCAATGGAACAACTAGAACACAATCTAAAAGCTGTGAATCCAGCCTGGTAGCTCTTCTCAGACATTGTAAATGTGGTGAATTCAAACCCTTTGGCTGTAATTGATCCCTATAGCCAAATGTTTCGTACTAAATTTAGGAATTCGAGGCATGTAGCAGTTGTGCCTTGAACCAAATATTGTATTGTGCAATATGATGAATCATAATACGGATAAGTGTAGATATAATAATAGGAACCAAACAGTATCAACTAAGTGTATGCAACCAAAACCCAGATCTAATGGGAAATGATACTCCACCCCTTTTGTACATAATGTATAGATAAATGATTCTAAAAATTCATGAATTGTACCAGAATCAAGTTTTTCAGGCAATCAAGGGCAAAATAGGTCAAACTATTTAGGTTATGGTTGAGGCCATTGACCCTTTCATTGTTATCGAAGAGAGGATGCAGAATATCCAAAGGAAGGGATAGGTCCTCAATGTCAATTTTGTCTTGAATTTGATCATCTTCATGCGAATTGCCCTGATGCCCAAGATTATGATCGACGGAAGCAAGAAACAAGACTTGAAGCACCAATGACTAATATGGTAACCCTTACTTTTGAAGAACCAATAGCTACGATGGTTACTCGTTCATGAAAATTTTTGAATGAAAATGTTTCGACGACACTTCTCAAAGTGACTGTACATCATAAACTTTATAATCAAGTTGTAGGATGGGCTAAGGAATCTCAGGTGGCATTCTTAGATCCGAGTTCAAGTAGGCAGATTCAAAATACACTAAACATTTAAGATACAGTTGCAATTACTTCTACGGACTTACAATTTAGTTCGGAAACCCCTCCTGAAACAATCACAAATGAGTAAGATCGGAATGCAGAAGAGATTAAATAGTGGCATGGACCCTTGGTAGACATTTTGTAAGTCTACGATCCAACTATCACTAGGATATTTATTAATTCTAGTCACTGCCTTTCAGGACACATTAATAAAAAGTGTGCAAAAACCTAATTCGATAGAAACGACATCAGAACAAGCCCAGGTAAATATGATGGAAATCGGGCAAGATGAACTAGTAGACTATGCAGTCCCACTTATTTTAGTGTGGTTTGAAAATACTCAGATTTCTAAAGTCTTCATTGATGGTGGGTCTAGTGTTAATACTGCCACTATGCCTATTTGCTGACAACTCAATTGGACAAAAATACAGCAAGCCCCGTTCTATATTTGTATGGTAGACCAATCAAGAGTTAAGCCAATTGGCCTAATTATAGATATAATGATAAAAAATTTAGAATATTCCTTTTAAAGTATCTTTTGTGGTAATTGAATCAATTGGGAAAAGTCATGATTACAATCTTTTGCTGAGACGCCCCTAGCTTAAGCAGACTAAAGTTCAGTATGATTGGGGATCTTAAGCAATTACTTTTCAAAGAGGACATAAGGAATATTCCATTTCCTTGGAGGATAAGCAGCAATATTCAAAGGTGCAAATATTGTCTAGTGCAGAACTTTGACACATGATCATTGGGTTGGAAGAAGATGAAGAACCAAAATTTTTGGAAGCTAATCGTGATTTATGGTCTGTAGTATTAATTGATATTCCATAGGCAGTGGATAAATTTGAACAAGATTCGGTAGTTGCAACTGTACAAATTGCGGAGATGTCTCTTTCACTGGATGAAGACATAGCATGGTTGATGAAAGATGATATTCTCACTCAAATGAATGTGCATATTTAGGAAGATCAAGTGGAATAGGGAAATCTAGGAACCGAATGTTCACTGTAGAATGTTAAAATTGGTGTTGATCTAGTGGGTACATTTTGACAAGCATTACTTCAACTTTTATTTGAGTTCAAGGATGTGTTTGCTTGGAATTACTCAGATATGAAGGGATTAGATCCTAGATTCTATCAGCATAAGATTGTACTTAAGCCAGAGGCCTCCCCATTTATTCAACAATGTTACCAAATGAATCCCAATTTTGTGAGGTAGGTGAAGGAAGAATTGGATAGATTATTGAAGGTAGGGTTCATCGTTCCTATTGAATATCTGGAGTGGGTGTCTCCCATTGTGATTGTGCCTAAGAAGAACAAAAAATTGTGAATCTGTGTGGACTATAGGAAGTTAAATGTTGTTATAATTCCAGACCCTTTTCCTCTACTATTTTTAGATACTATGTTGGATGAAGTTTCTGTTAGGGAAATCTATTCTTTTCTCGATGGTTTGAGTGGTTATAACCAGGTCAGAATGTTGAAAATTGATATTCCCAAAATTGTTTATCACAAATTGGGGTCTTTTTGCATGTATTTTTATGTGGTTTGTATTACAGAATGCCCCTAGTACACTCTAGTTTTGTATGCAGCAAATTTTTGCACCTTTTTTGACCGGTTTCATGTGAGTAAATTTGGATGATTTCTCAATTTTGGGACACCAAACAGATCACTTAGAGGAGCTAAGACTCTGTTTTACTAAATGCCAAGATGTTCATTTAAGTTCAAATATGAATAGATTAGTCTTTGGAGTCAAATGCGATAAGATATTGGGTCACATTATCTCTCATACATGGATTGTCATTTATCGAGACAAAGTTAAAGTAGTCTTACAAGTACCACCACCACATACTGCTAAGGAGGTACTCTGCTTTTTAGGACATATTTGATGGCATGGGTGCCACTTACGTTACTTGGCTCATATTGCTATGCCCTTAAATGCTATTTCCATTGTAAAACCTACCAAATTGAAATGGACTCTGGATTGTGATATGGCATTCTACAGATTGAAGACTTTACTTCCTTCAAGCTCCGGATTGATCTCAACCTTTCCATGTCTTTGTGGATGCTTCTGATATTGTTGTTGGAGCAATTTTAATGCAGAAGGCAAGAAGATCTTGGTTTCACTCGATTAATTATGCAAGTCGATGTTTGACTACAACAAAGAAAAATTATTCAGTAACTAAAAGAGAGTGTCTTATGCTCATTTTTCTATAAAAAAATTTTTGCATTATTTTTTGGGCCATGCATTCTCTTTTCATGTTGATCATTTTGCACTGCTCTATCTAGTTAAGCAACAAAATCTTGTCGGGAGATTAGCTCAATGGGTTCTCCTATTGGAGGAATATGATTATGATGTAGTTCACCACCCTGTCTCTTCACATATTATTGTTGATTTTCTTTCTTGATTAGATAATGGTGAACTACTGGATGGAGTGGATGACTCGTTTCTTGATGCAGATTTATTTCATATTGTAGACCAGACTAAAGCAGAATTGGGTATGCCTACTTGGTATGAGGAGATACTCTCCTTTTTGTCAATTATTGTTCCTCCCTCTAATTTACGATCCACGGCAAGGAAGAACCTAGCATTTTGAAGCTGCAAATTTTCCATTATTTTGGATCAATTGTATTATAAGGATATCACGGGCATTTGGCTTCATTGTGTGCCATCTCATGAAGTCCTTGCTCTGATTATGGAAGCTCATTCTGGAGTTTTTGGTGGCCATTGACGTACAAAGTTAACAATTCACAAAACACTACATAGTGGATTATGGTGGCCTACCATGCATAAGGATGTCCGTGATCATGTACTACGCTCTGATCTTTGTCAGCGAACTGGTAAACCACGTGATATTCATCATTTCCCTTTGTAGCCTATTTTAACTCTGAAATCTTTTCAAAAATGGGGGTTGGATTTTATTGATCAGATCCGCCCTCCGAGTGCCTCGTGCAAAACATTTATTCTTACTTGCACATATTATTGTACGTGATGGGCAAAGGCATGGAGTTTGCGCCATTCAAAAGCCCATACTGTCACCATGGTCTTAATTACAAAATTATTTCCTCAGTATGGACTTCCCTTGGAGTTAGTTTCTGATAGGGGCACTCATTTTTTAAATCAACTCATCAAATCAATCACTCATTATTTTAAAATTAAGCATAAATTCAGTTTCCCCTACTATCCTCGTGCCAATGGATTGGCCGAAAGCACAAATAAGGTTGTCCTAATTACTTTGTTGCAAAAATTTCTTCTCGAATGTCCAACAAAATGGGAACAATATTTATCTTTGATACTATGGGCTTATTGGACTTTGTACAAAGTGTTCATAGGCTTTGTGTCTTTTAAACTTGTTTACGGTATGGAAGCCATCACACCTAAGGAAATTACAGTCCCTAGTTTATGGATTGTTGTTTAGCAAAGACTCTTACCAGAGGGATCTTTAATTTTTTGAAGAACATCGTTATAAAAACTTTTTACTGATGTAGGCAGTCTAGAATAGGCAAAAATGTTGGCATGATCAACAATTACGGACTCCTATTTTTTGGCTCAATGACTTGGTTATGTTCTTTAATTAAAAAATGAAGCATCAAGTGGGAAATTCAAATTATAGTGGACATGTCCTTTTTGGATCCATCAAGAGATTGGACTCGCTACTTTCCAGTTAGCCATGCTAGTGGGCAAGATTTTATAGACTCTAGTCAATGGGTCGAAGCTATAGCCTTATCATGGATAATGTTGTAGGCACCATTGTATATAGTGTATATAATCTCAGAATAAAGTGACATTTGTCACGCATTCAATAAAAAGCATCATGGTTTCATGCATGATGGGTGGCACTTGAAGACGGCTCTTTGAAGTGAATCTTCACTCCGAATCGACATCATTGATTTTGCATGCAGTATTAGAGGCCCTCTCTGTTGAACTGTGCAAATGCAAATAAGCGCACACATGTACACAAAGTTTTAACAGAATTTTTTACATACTATTTACTCTCGTGCTTCCTCGCATCAATCTTTACCTACCCTTTTCACTACGAAGATTTACCTTTGGTCTAGAGTTTGATCTTTTTGCAACAATGATAGGCACCTATTCTGCCCAAATCCCTCAAACTCACTGATATGAGCTCATTGGTGATTCCTGATCACTTAATGCAACTGCATGTGGAATGGTTCCAATGTCGTGCGTTGCTATAATATGCACAAATACCATGGCCTAGTATCCCTAATCGTTCGATGATTAACTCATTTGTGAAGTAGTTTCATGACCAATTAGAAGAAGTTGGTGATCAAATAGCCTTCATAGAGTTTCATATTGGGAAAACAACATGCCTGATGATTGACCCAGCTTATATTGCAGCGAAATTGCATGTTAGTCAACAAGGAATGACAATGCTAGTAGAATTAGCTTTGACTACAAAGATGGAACGGATGTTTGGCAAAGCCTGCTCAGGAGAATACAAGTATGCCATACTTCCAAACACTAATCCATGGAAGTTTGGATTGCACTTGGCAACTATGGCTATCTTTGTGCAGACAAAACCTTTGGAGTATCCCAGATGCTCTATTCTCTTATGAAGGATGCAGAAGCACCAAATGGTCTAGTCAATTAGGGAAAAATGATTTTTTGACGAATAAAGAAGGAAGTGCATTTACAATTGGATACAAAGCTTAGTGTGTTGTTAGCATTGTTGATCCTTGGAGCTTTACCTACATTGCGATAATTTACGGTAGTGGATGAAGGTCTTTCTTCAAGCAAGAAAGTGATAGGGTAGACGACCAACATCGAATCTGATAGATCCTTTGAATGTCGAGAAGCGAGCTTGGGTCAATATTGTGTAGGAAGCACTCAAACAAGTTAAAGAAGAATGACAACGAAGAATGCAAGAGCAAATGGAGAAGGATCTCTGACAACAACAACAGGATATAGTTGTTGCAGTTGGTAAAGCGGCACATCAGCAACTAGTAGCGATTGATGAGGATTCCCAATGACGACAACAACAACAACAACAACAACAACAACAATAACAACAACAACAACAACAACAACAACAACAACAACAACAACAACAACAACAACAAATGACTAACCACTATCTAGAGGGGCAACAACAGTAGCAACAAACGCACAACCAAGGATCGGTTCAGTAGCAGTAGTAGCAACAAACGGGCTAGGAAGGTCAAGGTCAATCAAAAATTCCTAATCAAACATCCAACAACAACCAACAGGTGGTCATACTATTAACCTACATCGACTAATGCAGCAAGACCAAGATTCTCAACCCTCGACTTCCCAACGGACTGCAGCTGATCAGTTATCGTAGTCAACATCATCGCACTCATTTTGGTTTTAAGTGTTCAGTCAAAAAAATCATGATCCCTGGAGGAATTAAGTTGGTTGGGTGCAGTTACCTGCGATCAATTGTTCACACATTATATATCCTTGGTTCCTCAAAGATTATCAAGTTCAAGCTAGTACAATTACAATGTTGCTCTACTTTTAACACTATGTTCAATTCAGATGGAGAAGGACCCGAATCTTCGTATTTCCTCTCAATCTCACTTGGATCCAAATGCATGTCGACTTGTTGCTTTTGAAATAATAGAATGCTCAGTTGCAAGATGCTTTAGCAAGTCACTCTAATATCTCTAATGAGGAGGTCTAGCTCTTAAAAACTAAGATTAATGATTTAGAGATTCATATTGAAGAAATTACTAAAGACCATCAAGAGATGACCAAGCAATTTGAGGCTGTCAAACATGAACTTCGACAAGTCAGATCTAATAAGGATGATCTTCAGAATTAGGTGGCAAGTTCGCTAAGGAAGGGAAATTTTGCTAATGATCAAATTGTATCATTGAATAAAAGCCTTCAAGTAGCGATGGACAAAGCTGAAGGACTTAAATAATTGGAGATACAATCATGAGAGGTTACTCAGATCAATGCTAAGAATGCTCAAATGCGGGTAGATAAGGTGGAGCAGATTACATCTCTTCTATAGAGCAAGGAAGAAATGTAGACGTAGTTATGGATAAAGAATTTACTTTATCTCAAAAAAGTGCATAGCTTCAACCTCTTCAGTTGCGACAGGAAGAAGACCAAGTAGCCACTAAGAAATTTTTGGAAAAGCTTAGTACAGAGTTTACGAAAGCCAAAGATGATCCTATTGCTTGGACTATGCAACTTCATAATAAGTTGAATGAAGATGTTTTTTGAAAAATCATTGATTCGAGACTTACCAGTCTTCGAGAAAATTTTTATGAGTTTCTTTATGACTTACGTAGGATATATAATCCCCCATCTGATATGGATCAGCCTTAGTAGTGGGTTCAAGTCCACCATGCATGCCAGTGTTAGGCTTCAGCCCGTATGGCTAATTTTGTAAATCCCGAATTACATATTTTATAAAATAGGATGATTGAACTTCCGAAGAATTCAATAGACATTCATCTGTATAAGTGAAGGGATAGAGAATAATAAGTGCTTCCTATTCATATGACCAATGGGGGAATCTCCTTATGCCTTATGCAGAGAGAGTAGTCAAGTTTGAGTCGTGTACACAGGCAGATTGTATCTTGTTCATTAACATACATACATACTTTGATGCCATATCTCTGCATATATCAACAATGCATCATTTGTTTTTCGTTATCTTTTTTTGTATTAAGTTGTATTGAATGTTAGATCGTATATAGTAAGGGAATAGAAACAAAAGGCTTCAAGCATTGCTTGATGCCGTTTCTCCTAGTGAAGGAAGCCAAGATTCATCTCAACAACGAGACAACTTTGGCAAAGGAAGTGCTTTAAGCTAGATCTGCTTCATGCATGGGGCCAACATTTAAGCTTATGAGCATCGTATGTTTTGTGATGAGTCAACATATTTGGCAAATGAGTCATTTCTGGGCAACCAAGGCCTATCTTGAGTCCAAGATCAAAGTTGAAGGTCCACTCCATGCAACGGGCAAAGTGAAGGCTTGTGGTCAAGTGATAGTTGGCTTTCAGTTCTTGTGGCAAGGTGTGAGCCTGTCACTTCCATGTTCCAAACTAGGTCTTCTTTACAAAAGGCATATGTGAGTCAACATTCTTAAATGTCGATTTTGAGCTTCCCTCATGTCTCGGACATTCGAACGAGTTTTTATGATCTCGAGGGCAACAATGCACAATGAAGCATATGTGTTGAGCCTACATCCTTGAATTTGATGTTAGTTTTAGATTGGCCCTCAAGTCAAGTAGATGGCCAATAACAAGAATGCTTTCCCAACTTCTTCATGAGTGCTTGGATATCGGATATGGCCTCCCCTCCACGAGGATAGGACCTATGATCTGAAATGGTGACAAACACTGATCTATCTGGTCTCCACAAGAACTACATTTTGGCAAGTCGGCATGATCATTTACTCTGAAATGACCATTCGAATGGGCCATGAACCGGTTCAACACCCTAAACTCTTCTACTCCTTCTAAAACCTTTCCGCTCAAGTCGAGTCCAAAACTCGTGCATAACATTTAGAGTGATAGGGGTAGCACTATGTTTTCGGGTGGCTAGAGATCACTTTTTGGGTCACCCAAAAAGTGTTCCAGGAGCACATGAATGTCCAGTGGCCGGATTCTGGGTGGTCGGAGATGGACTTCGGGTCACCGGATTTAGGTGCACATGAGAGTCCGGTGGTTGGGCTTCGGGTGGCCGAAGAAATGTGCTTTAGGTCATCAGATTTAAGTGCACATGAAAGTTTGGTGATCGGCTTTCAGGTGGCCAACTACGAACAATTCTTGTATTCAAATTCTGAGTGGTCAAAAATATAATTCAAATTATCAAACTTAAGCACACATAAAAATTTAGACCATCAAATTTAAGCATAAAAAATATAATATGTATGTTAAAAACTTGGATTGTTTTCTCAAAAAAGCAAGAAAAAGTGAATCGTAAAAAAAACATGTTTATAAAATTATTTTAAAAAAGCCCATCTTTGACCGTTGGACTTTTGCAGAGATACATTAATAAAAGAATGGGTCACCCCGTTTCAAGTTACCCGAACAAACTAGTCTAACCCGCACCAGTTCGATGACCTAAGGTTTTTGGGGTCACCCAAAAAGGGGCAATTTTCCCCGAAGTCCGATCAATCAAGCGTCATGTGCGACCCGTATGATAGGGTTCGCACATGGAAGGATTTGGCCGCCTTTGGAGTCAAATTTTCATTTTTTAGGTGACCCAAAAACAATGAGGTGAATAGACTGGTGCCCGTTAGCACCACTCCGTTCGGGTCACCCAAAGTTCAGTCATATTATTTTATTATTATTATTTTTATTTGATGACGCAAAATATACAATGCATAGTTTTCACTTCAATGGTGCTTACTGCTTATTTGACGCAGACTTTTGTTGATCACAACACGATGAAACATGGAAGATAAAGACTGCAATACACTTTTTTTTTTTTATAAAAGGAAGTTCGACCTTAGCTCTCTCCTGGACTTTAATTAAAATAAAGAAGAAACGTTACAAGTGAATGGGACTAGTGCCCATGGGACCCCCCAAATCCCACAATGCAGGGGAGGACTATGGCAAGCTAGAGGGCATTACAAATGAGGCGGATAAATCTATCATCACCCTCATGTGGGACCCATTTGGGTTTCAACTTGTTGTCTTCGAGGAGATAAATACAGTGATGTCTAAACGTTGGAGATCTCATCTCGGGAGATTCTTTTACCTAGAAGAAACAATGATTTCTTGATCGTCCATTCCTTAGGAGTTTGGTCAAAATTGACAGCACACCGGTCCCTCCAAATCTTCCAAAGGGTCTCACTCCTGATGGCATTTCATAGCCTCGATGAGCAGCCGACCGCCTCACCCAACAGTGCCTGTTGCCAATTGATTTGGTGAGTGAGTCTCAAAACCCGTGTCACGTGATGCCAGACAACACGGGACTTGGGGCAATCGAAGAACAGGTGAGCTAAATCTTCGATGCATCGATGGCAATGCTTGCACCATGGCAGCAAACCACATATTTTATTAGCCCTTGCATTAGACCAGACTCCCTTATGCAGGATCTGCCACATGAGAACATACTTTTTGATCTCAATTAGGGGGTTCCAAATAGACATGAACTTGTTAAGGGTGTGATGAACATCTAAATTCTCTTTGAAGTTGGGGATTCTGGATATTTTCTTCCCATTGCTCCATTTGAGGCCCTCTAGGCAAGGAAGATCCTGTCCAGGAGAGAAGGCGGGTAGTTGAGCGGTCCTACGCCAAACACATGCCTTGAAGAAGAGTCCATTCCTCGAGGGTAACTCTATGTCTCGGGTCTAAGTCTTCGAACCTAATCCACTAGTTAGTCCCTTGTTTCCAGAGCTGTTTCCACTGTTTGAACCCCTTGTTCCAAGGCTCCACTCCTCTAATGCCGCTGATCGGGAACCAGATAGAGTCATTTTGTCTTATCCTAGCTGCCCACTTCTACTCATCACTGATTCTGATGAATTGTTACTCTTCCATAAAGAACACACGAGGCTAGAGCCTTTAGGGGACACCGGGAGGGGGGGAGAACAAAAGCATGAGAATCCCTATGTCCTTCTAGCCAGGAAGGCCAACAAAGGTAAGGTCTTTCAAGTTTCTGAATATCAATTTAGCCCAAGAGGACTCACTAGTGCTCCAAGCCTTGATAAGCCACTTAACCGCCAGCTTGTCAGCCAACCCAATGATATCCAAAATACCCAAGCCCCCTGAGTCTTTCGAGCTAATGCAAGTTTCCCAATTGATTTTGGGAATCCCCCTCCTGTTGGGGTCCCCAATCCAAAGGAAGTTTCTGTAGATTCTTTCTTCTCCTTCTTTCTTCTCCTGTTGGGGTCCCCAGTCCAAAGGAAGTTTCTGTAGATTCTTTCTTCTCCTTCGATCTCCAACACGAGATAAAGTAAATAGTCGTTGAAAGCATAAATGTGTTAACAACCATAGCACGCCCTGCCAAGTTGACTTGTATACCTTTCCAATGATTTAGTTTGCTATCCACTTTTGCCAACACCCAATTCCATCGTTGGTCCATGGTGATGTCGAAGCCCATCGGGATGCAGAGGAGACGGAAGACTTGACCTTTAGGGATAACTTGACACCCTAGATCTAACAGAAATTGGGGTGGGGGTCCGCAGATTGCTTTGAAAGCGGTTTTAATATGGTCGATTTTTGAACCTGACGGACGCCACACAAAAGGTGTCAAGGCAGCTCTAGAACACCTAACGTTGTTCATATCGTTATGCACAAAAACACCTAACGTTGTTCATATCGTTATGCACAAAGGCATTCATATCATCGACAAAGATTGCAATACACTTGCGAAGAAAAGCTGTTGGAACCTTAATTTTTAAAACAGATATATATATATATATATATATATATATATATATATATATATATATATATATATATATATATAAAAGCAGATAATATAAAAAAATCATACGATGAACAACATAAGAGACGGAAGAAGAAGAGAATGGATAAAGTAAAATCTGAGTGCAAAATTGAACATGAACATGGTGAACTTTGGAAAGATGATGAACTTTGGAAGGATTCCAGGCTTGTATATTGTATTTCGTACGTTCACGGTTACAATATATGTAAATTCTATCTTATTCAACCATGTATATACATTGTTTGCTCAAATGATTATTAAAATCATATCAATTATTACTAAGCTACATTGTTTGCTCAAATGATTATTAAAATCATATCAATTATTACTAAGCTTTCATCTATTATTACAGCAAGTGATAAAACAATTTTTTCATCATGTTTATCTAAATCCAATGATCCAAAGTCCATTTCTTCGGCCATCCAAAATTAGGTCACACAATTCTCATGTGCACTTAAATTCAACGTCCTAAAGTTACGACCACACGAAATTCGACCACCCGGACATCCATATGCTTTTGGAACATTTTTCGGGTGAGCTGAAAAGTGATCTTCGGCGACCCAAAAACATATCATGTGTTACCTCTATGAATTGAACCTCCGCAACGGTAGCCCGGTCTCCATTCCAACGGCAGATGGGCTAGGATAATTGATAACGCATGTACCTTCCATGTCCATCATCCATCACAAAAGTTGCTGTTTCTCCTCCGATCCAAACGAAGGCGCCTGAAAACAAATCAATTGATGAGTTTATGTTTCGTGCTTAGAAAATATGAGAGTTTCTTTCAGCTGTCTGATTTTTTTCTGTTCTGTCTTGTGAATTCTTGGCGGAAATGGCAGATAACCTCGAATAAATGCAGAATGACAAGTAACCTGATAGGATTTCACTTTTCAACTTCCGCTGCCTCCAGAGTCCAGGTTCCGGATCGCGAATCGCGATTCGCCATCGTCTGGACCAATTTAACGAGGATAAAGCACATTACATGTTGCAGAAGTTAGAACTCTGCAAATCTCCGTGTTTTTCCTGTTTTAGACCTAATTCTGTCAGAGTTTAGGAAGAAAAGGTAGCATAAATCTCAGAGAAGCACGGCTAGAAAGGTAATTTTGATTTCATCTCGTGGGGTATACGGTATACCGTATAAGGAAGCAGTACCGTTGAGGACTTGCTTTTGTGCCGCCCTTTTAACCTTTTTCCGCACTGAACAGTCGGAGGTCCAACTTTGAAGAAGAAGTAAAATCTGTGAGGACTGGACGTGGACGGACGCCCACTTGTAACTTGTGTTAGTTGGGTTGGGCATGTTTCGTCCAGACAGGAGGAACGCGGTGAAGACCTAACGGCAGAGATGTCTGACAGCAAGTACCAAAACTGGTCAGTGGCTAGGCATTGCTGATCGAGCTTTGTGTATCGGCGTTTCGACGTCTATCCCGTGTCGTCCACATGGTTCTTGGGAGCGCTTTTTTTCACATGCAGGTTTTCATGCTCTTTGCAGAGCGGGTTCTGCTTTTTAACTGCTTTTTCATTGAAGGTAGGCAGTGAAGTTGGACTGGATGGTGATTTCTGAGACTCAGCTAAGCTTCCTTGGGATGAACGTGACGTGGGCTCTTTCTGGGATTGCAACCCACGTACAAGTTGGCCGCAGAATAGAGGTAGATAGATAGAATTAAGGGTGCTCACAGCTCACTGCTGCCGGCGTCGCCGCTGGTGGTTTTCTGCATCTTAGAGGATCGAGGAAGCGTCACTCACATGTGCACATCATCAAGAAATCTGCATTCTTGAGCATCCAGACTGACAACTGCGGGCCGACAACGTGTACGAAAGATCATGGAGTTCCACGCGGGAAGCACATTCAGTATGATGGGTCTTCGTGAAATGTTAAGCACATTCAGTATGACGGGTTCCCTCTTTGTGAAATGTTAAGCAACGTTCCGCGGGGCAGTTAGATGAAGGTTCTGGGAAGTCACTGTCTTGCTGGGATGGCGGAGAAGCAATGGAAAACTTTGGAATTTCGCGGAAACTGTGCATATGGGATGAGGAGGCTGAAGCAGAGGCGGAAGAGTGTGGCCCCTTTTTGCAGAATTGTCACAAATGATGGAGACAGCGGAGCATCATTGGTTTAAATTTTTTCAGAGCTCATCCTGAAAGATGCATCCGAGCAGGGTCGATTCTGAATATTCTTGGCAGGATGATGGTAACAGCAGAACTGCTCCGCTGGCGACCTTGGCCACCGAAGTTCAGAGAACGAAACTCAGTCAGTAGATGCAGCAATCTCGACATGAGCATAAAGAGGGTTTCTAGAGAGATGCATCTTTGAGAGGTCTGATGGGAGCAACAACTGGAGGGGATGGCGGTTCGGTTCCTGTTCCGAGCTGGAAACTCTATGAAAATCCTTTCTACGACGGGATTGCAGCTGCTGTTGTAGCTGCTGTTGCGATTGCAGGTAAGCATGGAGAGAATATGCCGTACGAACATGATAACAGGGAACAAGATGATTCTTCCCTGGAGTGCATTAGTGTTGGAGCGGAAGATTTGTCTTATTCTTCTTCTCCGCCTCCCGATGGAGGTATTCCAACGACGGAACATCGGTCTGCGCAGAAGATCACCTGCGAACGGAATTCGCAACGTAAGGCTGGACCTTATGAAGCGCCACTTGCTGGAAGATGCTCTGTGCGTTCGGCGCATGGGGGCAGACCTGCGTCAAGGTCCATTGCGTCACCATCGCACAGGAAGGAATCCGCGGCAGCCATGGAAGATGCTATTGCAAGAACCACGTCGGGTAGAGTTTCTGCGGAAGGTGGAGGTACTTACTTGGAGATGAAGTCCAAGAGTTTGCCGTTTCCTTCTGAGAGGATCGATTCGCCCTCTAGCCCCTGGAGCCATGTCCAGCCTCGTCCCCGATCGACTGCGTTAGACTCTCCGTGTTCCTCGAAGCCACTGAAGGTAAAAGTATCTTTGTGTTCTCCATATCCAGCCATTGCACATTTTATGACCTTCCATCGAAATTTTTCTCTTGCTTCTCTATTCCGTGATTGTGCTAGTCGAATAGTTTCATCTCTGCCGCATGGTTCTATTTTCTATTTGCGTAATTGGATGCACATTTGATCAGTATCACAGGGGCAGCAATAGATGGCTTGAAGCTCACCATGAAACGTAAACTTTTGTTTTCTTGTAATACAACAGGAAATTGGAAACGCACTCACACATCAATCGTATAGTACACTACACACCCATCATCTACTACATTACAGATCTTATAGATTATATGAAAACCCTCGTTAGAGCTAAAGCATCCATTCCTGCCCAGGATTGAACCCTGGCCAACGTTTTGGGTTCATCACTTCAAATGCCCAGAGAACTGACAAAGGGGGCGAAATGAAAAGAAGTCTAAAATCTTTTAGTTTAATCAATCTCTTAGTTTGATCAGTTGAATGGATCATCCTTGTTGTAAATATGTCTATTCCTCCGTCTACGCATGACTTCTAATTGATTTACGTCCTCTAATCCTGTGATGAGGGCGCCGTGGGTTATGTGGAAGATTCATACATCTAGAGAAGATGATATCCTTCTTTTGTTATATATTTTCCAGAAAGTAAGTGATAAATTTGAGAAAGGGTAGTTATGTTGACTAGCTTCGAGCAAGTAAATCATGCAGGCATTACGCATAAGAAAGAAGCTAAAATTTCAGAGTTTGATCAACTGAACGGGGATGCTTGTTGTTAGTGTGATCATTCTTCCTTTTTTTATTTTAATGGAGGTTCAGCCCAAACCTACTTCCTCAAGCTTTAACTTTGAAAGGGCAACTGTTCAAGTGAACGGGTACAGTACCCGTGAAAGGGCAACTGTACAAGTGAATGGGTACAGTACCCGTGAAACCCGTCGTATCCTACAAAGCAGGGGTTAGACAAAATTACAACATTAGAACTGATTTAACTGGTCAAAGCCATACATGTCCAGTCTGAGGCTTGAACCTTGGACCTCTGCCTCAAGAAACCAAAGCTCAACCAACTGCCCTACGAGAAGTGAACTTGCAAGCATGGCTGATGAGCAATCAAACACTCTGAGAATCCTATTGAAAGGCCGTCAGGTATTACCTGTGTATGATTTATCCATCTGCAGGAAGATGTCGTCCTTGATATGGGATCCCAGCTTCTCAGCCAAGGTAGTTCGGCTCCCAGAGCTCGAAGTCCGCACATCTGTACAGTCCTGGAGCGTTTTTCATTTAACTTTTATGAACTGGTTAGAAGCCTTACGTGATACATGCACATACACATAACGCAAGTGCATGCATATGTACACAGACATAAAGTAAAAAACAAGCACGTTCGTGTCTTTAAAGTACTATGTTTCTATAGAATTCTGCTTTCTTGCTATTATTTTCTTAGTATTCTCCATGTTCTCTTTTATTATGTTAGTTATGATTTTTTATTACTATCCTGATTGCGTTTCTATTCATATATCAACTTATTGGGTCACCTTTGTCGATGTTGTTGCTGTATACGTGTATATGTTCATGCATGCATCATCGTTAAGTTCAAATTCTTTTAATTTTATGGTCAATGTCTACATTCCTACGCATATGACAGACATGCATACATATTAACACATGTAGATACTTGTTTTAGAGGTTTATATCATGCACAGCTACGCAGTTTTGAAGGTTTACATGCATAGATGTAGATGCATATAGGTGCTTGGGTACTTACTCAGCTAGATTCGTGCATACATATCCATATAGCACATGCATGAACATACACATACACACATATAATGCTCACAGCACATACGGAAACATTCAGCAACACAATAGAAAATAAGAAATTCATCGACAAACAAGCACCGCCGATGCAAACCCTCAATTTCTGAGGGTGGATCGTTGATAAAATAAGTCTGGACATAAGGTATCTTTTTTTTTTAATTTCGTTGACAGATTCGCGAAGTCCTAAGGTCGAGTCTTCAGCAGGCTATGAAACTAAATGATTTTTAGATCAGCAAATAAGTCAAAGAGGCCTAATCCTTCTTTCTCTTCTGTTAAATCTGCACAGTCAACTCTCATTTCATCATCTGCGTTCATGGTACTGCGCTTCTGAGGTTGTTGCGCACTTTGATCTCAGTAGCTAGCACGATTTCACAGGAGTGGATTGAGAACTCGAGCAGACCTACCACTGGTCTCAAACTTAAGCTTTTTCTTCCTGTTGGATGAGCCATTTGGAATGCCCCATTAGTCTTGCTGTGTATCTTTTCAACTCTGACTCTTCCATATACGAAACCGAAGCTAATCATTCTTTATGAGAACAATGGAATAGACGTCCTATTTTTTTATGTAAATGAGCATGGTTTCTCAGAGATCATATAGCGCGTGCAGATTGATGCTCTAAAACTAAGCTGTTAAATTTTATCCAGTGTTGATCTGTGTTGTACAGGCGCCGAAGTTCTCCTCCAGAAGTCCGCAACTCAACCGAAGTTCGCAATCCGTCAGCCCTCCTATCAAACCAGTTACTCTGATGCGCCCAAGAAGCGGAGGCGATGTGCCGCACGTGAGAAACTGCGCTTTCAAATCAGCGAATTCAAGTCGTCGTTCTTCTATTACCGTGGGTTCCTGAATATCCCTTCGTGGTGTAGCCATTTACATGCATCTTCGCACAGGATAGGCTACTGTATTTACAAATTCAAGTCCTTTCATGCGTCAGCTGTCTATTAATTCCATAGGCCTTAGTTCAAGCACGGATGTTGATTTGCAGATGGAAGACGGGCTTCATAGGCACCGATCCATATGAATGCTACAAGCTAAGGATAGAAATCATAGATATTTCCACTTTGAAGATCGACTATAACTTGGGAAGATTTTCTCACGTTCTCGCATGTACATTTGTGCTAATTTTTTTGCGTTTAGATTGAGAGGGCTTCATGATGGTAGTTTGGAACACGATATTACAGCAGAAAATAAACAACAGAATGAGAATGTTCTTCATTTTGGTCCTCTATTCAAGGGCGAATTTACAATATTGATCGGAAATCTTATCTGTATCCGTGCAGGAAAACGATGTGGAGCAGCTACCTTCTCACAGGGAGAGATGTATTGTGGCAGATGCGGAGATCATCACATCCCCTCGTGAATATTTGAAATCTCTGAATAAATCATGTGACTTCCGTGAGGAAAAGCGAATGGAGAGCTCTCCCGTTGTATCTGCTTTGAGCGACGAGCTCAAGCGGGCGCTTGACAGAGTGCAAGAGCTTGAACGTTTCAGGACTTCTGCACGGAAGGAGGTGGATTGTTTGTTGAAACGGTTCTCAGACGAAAGAGCACTGTTAAGGGCAAGAGAACAAGAAAAGATCCAAGCAGCTGTTTTTGCGATTGAGGAGGAGTTGGAAAAGGAGCGGAAACTTCGAAAAAAGCTGGAATTAGAGAACAAAAAGCTTTCTAGGAATTTAGCAGAGGCAAACAAAGCAGTTATGAAAGCTGAAAAGGAGCTAGAGAAGGAAAGAAAAGCCAGGCAATTAATGGAGGATGTCTGTGATGAATTGGCAAGGGAGATTGGGGAGGATAAAGCTGAAGTCGAAGCTCTAAAGCGAGACCATGCGAGGGAAAGGGAAGAGATGGATGAAGAACGTAGGACTCTTCAGATGACAGAGGCTTGGAGGGAGGAGAGGGTGCAAATGAAACTGTTAGACGCTAAATATGAGCTTGAAGAGAGATGTGTAGCACTGGATAAGCTGAAGTTAGAGTTAGAACTATATCTAAGCTCACGTCAAGTCGCAGAAGGTGAAGCATACTCTGATGACGGTCAGGGTGATGGTCTGAGAGCAGCCGCAGAGAAGTTGAAAGCAGATGTCTCGTGGTCCATGCTTTTCTTGGAAAATGGGAATTCCATCGCCCCACAATCAGAAGATGATCCAGTTTCTTCAGATGACATACACTCTTTGCGACTGTCTCGAGACAACACGAGATGTCACGAGTGGGGAGGACCGTCTGATGTGCGAGTAAAAGAGAGGGCGAAATGGGCAATAAATTATGCTAGAGAGGAGCCGAATGCATTGATTACCACAGATAAGGCGGTCGGTAACGATGCTAGGAACATAGCTCGTAAAGCTTATTCTGAGTACAATGGATCCTTGTTCATGACCAAACCATGGGCACAAACTGTAGGGACTACAAGTGAACTTTTAGGGAGGCCAAGTGGTATTGCCAATCATGAGAAAAGTGAGATGGAGGAGGATAAGGAACCGATTGAAGGCGATGTGGATGATGTTGCAACTCATGATGCTGGAAGTCAATGGCGATATACCAGACAGAATGGATCTGATGCAGTTCAGGACCGTCATGCGCAATTGGCTGAGGAAGAACTTGGCCATATCAAGGCATCGAAGGCTGATGTCAAGGAAACAGAAACTGGGAGAAGTAAAAGCAGGGCAAGCTCCTCTCCAGATTCCAGGAATGGACTGTACAAGCAAGTGGCGCCATACCAAGGAGAAGTGTTGGTACATCAGAATGAAGGCAAGCATGGTTTTCGAAAGAAGCATTACGAGCATGCGCGAATCGAAAGCTCAAGACAAAAAGAACGCGATTCGAAGGGAGTATCTCCTGCTGCAGAACTCTCTTCATTGAAGCAGGAAAATGATGCAAGTGCTCCAAGCTTCATGGAGCAGAAAGTAGATTGGTCAGATTTTCCAGTTTATTGCAATCCATTGCAAGGGAAGAGACCGACCGCTGCGGAAAACGCCATCCTACATGGGAGAAGAGATCTCGCGCAGTGGGGTAAAGTATCAACAAGTACTCAAAACCTTAAGACAACACCGCTCCTTGATGACAGAGGAAGCAGACTACAATCAAGACCAAAACGATGAAGTTCGATTAAATTCTATCTATTCACGGGTACAGGATTGCCAAGTAGACAAACGGGCGCAATATGGATCACTTCTGAATCTCCGATGCAGTTATTTTTGTAGCAGATTTTGTGCCATGATTATGGCTGGTCTATAACATTTTCATGGTCTACTGCATCACATAACAATGTCTTTTTTACAAACGGGCGCAACATGGATGACTTCTGAATCTCCGATACAGTTACTTTTGCGGCAGATTTTGTGCCATGATTATGGCTGGTCTATAACGTTTCCATGGTCTACTGCATTAAATATCAATTTTTACATGATGTCACAGAGAAAGATAGATTGGGAACTTGTTGATGGATGAAAAAGCAGCTGTAATTTGTACAACGCCATGGCTAGCATGCGTGCATGGAGACGCGACATTTTCCTAGTTCAGTGCCCAGGTATACGATAGCTGGTATTGAATCTCACTGGACCAATGTATTATATGGAATCATCGCCTCTTCCGCGAATATCTTTCAAGTGTTTATTCTTGTACCACTAATGGCTTATGCCTCAAACTTAACCTAATCTCTGATGTAATTATATCGTAAAATCTGTAATAACAAACATTTCACCTTAGAAAGCATACGGGAATGGAGGCGACCAATCTCTTTTTTGCAGAGGCTTAGTACTGTGTAAAACTTAGAGCAGAGTACAAACAAATCCTTGTGTACTGAACGTCAGATTGCAGCTCAATGGCTGTGCCACAAAGGCTCCGATGAACCTTTCCTTCAATGTTGTTGTTGTACGGGGCGTCTTGTCACATGATTGCAGGACGCCAATCACTCCGTTTTCTGAAGGATTATCAGATTCTTTGAATCCTTCATGAGCTCACATCATTTATTTTAGAGGAAATTCAGTCGAAGTTTAATCTCTCTTGCTTGAAATTTGATTGAAAGAACAACTCCACAAGTAAATGGGTATAGTACTTCATATCTCACAAAGCAGAGGCAAGGTTATCTGAAAGAGATACAACGATGACGATCCAATAGTAAGAAAATTAGGTTTGGATCGGTCTAAGATCCAATACATGCCAACCATGGCTAGCTGGGGTTGAACAAGAGCTCAAACCAGCTGAACTTGTTCTTTAAATCGTGAATCTGTTGCCATTTGGGATTATTCTGTTGCGCAGAATCGAAGAGAATTTGTCGATCCAATACATGCCAACCATGGCTAGCTGGGGTTGTTCTAAGATCCAATACATGCCAACCATGGCTAGCTGGGGTTGAACAAGAGCTCAAACCATGGCTAACTGAGGCTGAACAAGAGCTGGGGTTGTTCTGAGATCCAATACATGCCAACCATGTCTCTCTCTCTCTCTCTCTCTCTCTCTCTCTCTCTCTCTCTCTCTCTCTCTCTCTCTCTCTCTGTTGCCACACACACGGGCACATGCATGCAAGTAAATCCTGTGTGGTGTGGCACAGAATGGGCGTGGCGTAGAGATGACCACTTGAGCAGTCTAGATTGATGGTCTGGGTTCAAAATCTCTGCAAGGTCGAATGTATTTTTGTATCTCTATATAGATTGATGGTCTCGGTTCAAAATCTCTGCAAGATTGAATGTACTTGTCTCAGGCTGCTGTCCTGGTTGTTGGGCCTCTCGCCTCTTGAGGCAGGGGCGTGGGTTCAACCCTTGTTGGCAGCACTTGTGAGGGATATACTTACTTGGAATGATGTATCGTGTGGCTGATATGCCACCACCTATTCTACCCCGCCGTAGTTGTGACCGTCAAGTAACCCAGCTATGTAAACCTCTGTTCTGGAGTCTCTTTATGATATTGTGCAAGTGAAATGCTCATTTAATTTGTTCATGTTTTGCTTGGTAATGGTGATGCCAAAGCTGGTATAAGTGATGAGCATATTAGCCCAATTTGTTCATGTTTTGTTTGTTAATGATTATGTTGGAGTTGCTTTGAAGAATGAGCTTATTGTTTGTTGGATACGGGGGAGTCTTGTAGGTATTATGCCCGTTCGTCTGTACAATTGTTCTTTCAAAGTGAAAGCTCAAAGGAGTGGGCGCTTTCCGAGGCTCCATTTAAAAAAAAAAGGAATGAGCTTATTAGATGAGTTTTGTTGGAAAGACTATAATGAAGGTCTGTTCTTTGGCCTCCTCCTTTTGCTACCACCGAGAATGGTTTTAGTTGATTGATAAGAGTCAAAGGTACCTTTTTTTCGTTCTTTGTTTACAAACTTGTGATGAAGATTTTAATGGAGTTACCGATACATATCGTAGTTCTGCAAGTCGATTATCTTCACATTCTTTTAACGGGCTAGTGGTTCTCAAGTTCACATGCTTCAAATTTTTTAATGAGTTTTGGAGGACGCTCGTAGGGCTTCCCATGTGACTCAAGATTTCCAAAGATGGGGATATGGTGAGTAACAAAGTTAGGAAACATATTCTCAAGTGATCTCCTTCTTAATCATTATACTCTTCTTAGTTTAACTTATTTTTTGTTAAACATTCAACTTACATGTTTCTATTGCCAAAAGATTCCTCTAGGTGGATTCTACCCCAAAAATCAACGAAGTGGCTTGGGAATTTTATTCTTAAGTCCAAACATGGCCTTAGTATCTATGACCCCACATTGCCCACTAGAATAGTTGCCAAGTGGATTGTCAAGACATCACTAATTAACATTTTTTGGGTTTATCTTTTTACACGTGAAATGAAACCGAAGAGAGAGTTAGATAAATTTTGAGGGAAAAAACGATTTCCTCCTTGATTCGCATCCATGCAAACTAGACTCTCACACTGCCTGAAAATCTTTTGTCTTGCTTTTGGCTTGATCAATCACAAGAATACAGCCTTGAAGTCTACTTTTTAGCCTTCACCTCAATTCATAAGAGACCAAGGTCGCAAAGAAATTGACTCTGGACAAATCTTCAGATTACTTGGCATCTCCATGGGCTTTGAAACTTCCACATGCCATGAATAGGCTTGGGTGCTTAACAAACTACAACAAAAAATTTAGGATTGGAAGGGCATGCAACTTAATGTGGATGATAAAGCCATGGTTTTCAAGAAATTCCATATTCCCTCAAACAATCCAAAGGATAGAGTACCAGAGAGCATGACTTATTTGTATGCAAGTTTTACAATAGGAAGTTGTTCGAGAAGTAGTCCAATGAGCAAGGCACACATACATCAACAACATCAAGTGGTGGATCCTCACTCATAAATTGTCAAACTGAAAGACAATCAGTGTTATGATGACCTTCACCACACCATGGACAAACATCTACAAGAGGAGACACACACATATGCACACAAACATGGAAGATAGCCTCACTCATGAGCAAGAGAGCTCCAAGAAGCTCATGCATGTACTATGAGAGAAGAGAATGAGCAAGAAGCTTACAAATGAATGTGATTTCAATTTTACAGGATTCTTTTAAAAAGTGGCCCCATTCACACACTTATGTTCACCCTAGTTAAGAATAGGTCACAATCTCTCATTTGACCTTTGAATCGAGTGCCAAAAAATCCTATAGAATTCTAAACAATTTGGGGATCAATCTACTATCAAATATGCTCAATACTCCACCCTCATGTGACCACAAATGATCCATGGTGCTCTAAGTTGTAAGGCCTCCATTATGAGGAGAAGCCATTATGAGAGCCCGAATATTTGTGGAACGCTAACTTCCAAGTTAGACGAGGTCTATGTGTGACCGTTGATGGTTGTAGATGATCTTTGTGAGCCTAGCCGTTAGGTTAGGTAGGGCATAAACTTCCAAGCCATTGGGTTGCCATTTAAGGTGAAAATAAAGGCCATGTGGCGTCGCGCGGTTTCCCCATAGAACCTTAATGGGGGGAGTGCAGAGGGGGGCTTGCCCCATTCTACGGGGTCCGAGGGGCCTATCCCCATGGCCCGTAGGGTCGAGACCATAGGACTTCTGGTCGTGGAGATATTATCGGATTGTATATTTTATCGACTATTTCGTATCTCCCGACTACGTTTATCTATACCAAATGGCCTTATAAAAGCTATATAAGCACGGCCCAGGTTGAGCTTTACATAGCATTGCGCACTAGTAAGCCCTTCATCTAGATTTTGTCTAGATTGCCATCTAAGCTCCATAGTGGGAGTGCATAGGTGGACAACACCGTCATTGTAACTGCATTACGCTCGGCAATCTGAGAATTTGAGTTCTCTATCTCTTAGTCTGCGTCTATCTTTGTCTGCGTTTTTCTCTCAACTCTGTCTACATGTCTATTCTACTATGGTGTTGTTTTCTTACATGGTATTAGAGCTCAGGAGGCTTTGAGTGGTGCAAAAGTAGAAACGCAGAGGTTGTAGAGGTCTGAACAACAAAAGAGAGAAGATGTCAAGCGATGCGTCATCATCTATGACAGGGGGCCAAGGTGATTCATCAACAGGAGTAGGTGGTGCACAAGCAAGAGAAGCAATGATGCTTGTCATCCCAACGTTGCGGATACGGCCACCAGCCTTCACAGAAGGTAAACTTGATGGTACGAACTACACCCTGTGGAAGTTCAAAATCACTTCTATTCTTGATTCATATGAGCTTTTGGAGACTATTCTTGGGATTGATCATGAGCCCCAAGAAAGACCTGATCCAAATAATCTTGGTCGAATGATTCCTCCTAATGCTGATCTTCTACGTGCTTGGAAACGTAGAAATGCAGGTGCACTTTGTGCTCTAGTTACAAGTACTTCTGATAGTGTTCTAACTCTCATTCCACATACTACGAAGGCATGTGAAGCATGGAAAATATTGAGAAATCAATATGAAACTCGTAATCAGACACGGATTCAGAACTTGGAGAATCAGCTTGCAATAGAACGGTTTGCTGATGGGGAGACTTCAAACGTGTTTATCACTCGCATAAAGAATCTACAAGATCAAATGGCGAGAGCAGGTGTTCAAAAGTCAAGTGAGGAGCTAGCTCGTCGTTGTCTTTGAATTTGTCCACCTAACTTTGATGGTTTGGTAACTGCTCTTAACACTCAAATCAGACCTCAACCACTAACTTTTGAAGAATTTAGTGCCTTACTCATGGAGGAGGAGCTGCGGCTCAAGGCAAGGAGTAGTGGTAGCAAAGGAGATACTGCATTCACAACAAATGCCAAAGGAGGCAAAGCAGACTCTTCAAAAGATGGAGACAAAAAGAAGAACGACAAAAAGAAGTTCAAGGGAGAGTGTTTCCACTGCAAGAAGAAAGGACACACAATCCAAGATTGTCACATCAAGAAGGCAGAAGAGAAGAGTGGCTCTTCAAAAGGTGGCAAGGGCAAGGAGTCTGCCAACACAGCAAAAACAGAGCTTGAGTTATTTGTTACGATAGAGAAGGTGTGCTGGCTCATGGCTGTTGGACAATGGTGCATCTCATCACAAGATGAGTAGAAAAGACCTTTACAGTTCGTTACAGCCTCTAAAGGAACCCATCACTGTAAAGGTAGGGAACAATGCAAGATGTCTTGCAGAGGGCTAAGGTACAATTTCTTTCATTAATATCAGAAAGCTTTCAAATGTGTTGTATGTTCCACAAATAAAACAAAATCTACTTTTAGTAGCTTCTATAACTGATCAAGGTCATCAAGTATCTTTCAGTAAGACAGGAGCTAAGATTATGGACGGTGACAACAACATTGTTGGGACTGGCATAAGGAGGAACAACCTGTATGAGTTGTGTGCTCTTACAGCCACTACAAGCGTGGGCACAAGTAAGCTATGGCATGAGAGATTGAGCCACATTGGATACCCTGTACTGAAGGAGATGCATCGTAGAGTTATGGTTGCACACCTACCATCGATTGTAGAAATGAAGGAACCATGTGAAGCTTGCATGATGGGCAAGCAACAGAGGAAGGCGTTTCCACAAGAAAGCAAGAACATGGCAAGCTATCCTCTAGAGTTGGTGCATGCTGACTTGTGTAGAAAAATTCCTACACAGGCCTTGGGCGGATCTTCCTACTTCATGTTACTTGTCGATGACTATAGCAGGAAGATGTGGGTGTACTTCCTTCGGGATAAGGCTCAAGCTTTTGGTAAGTTTACAGAATGGCTTCAGCTTGTTGAAACTGAAACAGGGAAGAAGATGAAGAAATTCAGGACAAACGGTGGTGGTGAGTTCACATCAACAGAGTTTGAAGAATTCTACAAGAGTAAAGGAATCAAGCACAGTGGCACATAATCCTCAATAGAACGGTGTTGCAGAACGTCGGAATCGAACCATCATGGAGATGGCAAGGTGCATGTTGAAAGGAAAGGGTTTGCCTAATCAATTTTGGGCAGAGGCTGTCAACATTGTTGTCTACATCTTGAATCGAAGGTACACCAAGGCACTTGATGGAAAGACTCCACAAGAAGCCTACACTGGTAAAAAGCCTTCTGTTTCCCATTTCAAAGTATTTGGAAGTGAATGTTATGTACATGTTCCAGATAGGGAGAGAAACAAGCTTCAACCAAAAAGCATCAAATGTATCTTCCTAGGGTACAGTGAAGATAAGAAGGCTTATAAGCTTTATGACCCTGAGGCTAAGAAGATCATGGTGAGTCATGATGTGGTGTTTAAGGAGGAGCAACCACATGTAGTGGAGGAGGAAAAGAGAGCTTCCACTTTATCATCAGGCGAAGGGGCAATCCACTATGAACTTGGCCCAAGAGCTATCCCTTCTACACAAGAGAAGGAAGCATCATCTTCAGATGATGAGTCTAAAAGTGACCAACCTGCAGACACCCAAGTGGAAAAGCCATTGCCACGTTGGGTGAGGCAGCTCTATGATTCTGCAAACCCCATCCCACAGTCACTAGAACAGGTTGTAGATGGATCGAGACGATCACAGAGAATAGAGGAACAGTGACGGGCAAGCGCCCATATTGTAAACACAGCCTTGATGGCTGATCTCATTCAAGAAGAAGCAAAGGAACCAACCAATGTGGAAGAGGCACTCCATGATCCGAATTGGAGGGTTGCCATGCAAATAGAATACAACAATATCATGAAGAATGGAACTTGAGAGAGTACAAGGCAGATGGTACTCTAGAAAAATATAAAGCAAGATTTGTTACACAGGGCTACTCACAAGTTGAAGGCATTGGCTTTTGTGAATCATTTGCCCCGATTGCAAGAATGACTACTATCCGAATAGTACTAGCTGTGGCTGCACATAAACGTTGGCCAGTATATTACATGGATGTTAAATCAACGTTCCTGAATGGAGACCTCAAGGAGGAGGTATATGTGTCTCAGTCACCAGGGTTTGAGGCTCCCCATTCAGAGAACAAGGTATATAAGCTGAAGAAGACATTATATGGGCTAAAACAAGCCCCTAGAGCATGGTACCAGCGGATAGATAAGTATCTCTTGGATCTAGGGTTCAAAAGATGTGCTTCTGATGCTAACTTGTATGTTCTAAAGAAAGGAGGGAAGACAATTGTGCTTGTACTCTATGTAGATGACCTTGTGATTACAAGAAATGATGACGCTCTTATTCAACAAACAAAAGATGCCCTAAGTTCAGAATTTGAAATGATAGACTTGGGCTTAATGCATTATTGCTTAGGTCTTGAAGTTTGGCAGGAACCAGGGAAGATTTTCATCTCTCAACAAAATTATGCAAGGCAGATATTGAAGGCATTTGACATGGAGGATTGCAAGGAAATTTCTACACCTCTGGAGGTCAACACAAAATTATCTATTCAAGATACTTCACCTCCAGTGGATATTGGAAGATACAGGAAATTAGTTGGAAGTCTCATCTACTTGTGCAATAGCAGACCAGACATCTCTTATGTTGTTGGAATAGTAAGCAGGTTCTCTAATAAGCCTTGCCAAACTCATTGGAAGGCAAGCATGTGGATAATCAGGTATGTGAAAGGAACTACTGATTATGGTATTCTTTATGAAGAAGGATCATCTCTGGTCGGATACTGTGACTCAGATTGGGCAGGAGATATTGATACCAGAAAATCAATTTCAGGATATTTCTTTTCTTTAGGATCAAGGATTTTCTCTTTGATTAGTAAGAAGCAACCGATTGTAGCATTATCTTCTACTGAAGCTGAGTACAAAGCTTCATGTGTTGCTGCATGTGAAGCAGTATGGTTGAGAAGGATCCTATGGCACATAGGAATACAAGGACAGGAGGCTACAGAGTTGAAGTGTGACAACCAAAGTTGCATGGCCATCGCCAAAAATCCTATTTTCCATGCACGTACCAACCACATAGAAATTCAGTATCACTATGTGCATGAGTTGATTGAGGACGGGGTCGTGAAGATAAGCTACTATCCTGCTGAAGAAAATGGAGTAGACATCTTCACCAAGGCTCTTGGGAGAGCAACTTCTTCGACACTTTCCAAAGCTTGGGATTGGACCAAGGAGGTAGTTCACCATCGGGTGGACATTGAGGGGGGGTGTTAAATATGCTCAATACTCCACCCTCATGTGACCACAAATGATCCAAGGTGCTCTAAGTTGTAAGGTCCCCATTATGAGAGCTCGGATATTTGTGGAATCCTAACTTCCAAGTTAGATGAGGTCTATGTGTGACCTTTGATGGTTGTAGATGATCTTTGTGAGCCTAGCCGTTAGGTTAGGTAGGGCATAAACTTCCAAGCCATTGGGTTGCCATTTAAGGTGAAAATAAAAGCCATGTGGCATCGTGTAGTTTCCCCATAGAACCTTAATGGGGGGCGTGCAGAGGGGGCTTGCCCCCTTCTGCGGGGTCCAGGGGGCCTATCCCCCCAACCGGTAGGGCCGAGATGGTAGGACTTCTAATCATGGAGATATTGTCAAATCGTATATTTTACCAACTATTTCGTATCTCTCCACTACGTTTATCTATACCGAACCACCTTGTAACAGCTATATAAGCACGGCCTAGGTTGAGCTTTACATAGCATTGCGCACTAGTAAGCCCTTCATCTAGAGTATGTCTAGATCGCCATCTAAGCTCCACAGTGGGAGCACACGAGTGGACAGCACCATCATGGTAACTGCATTATGCTCGGCAATCCGAGAATTTGATTTCTCTATGTCTCACTCTGCATCTATCTTTGTCTGTGTTTTTCTCTCAACTCTGTCTACAGGTCTATTCCACTGTGCTGTTGCTCTCTTACATCTACAAGATTGACGACTCCTCCACTTGCAGAAAAGTGGAGGATTTTACAAGAAATGTCATTTCTACATAATTTAATGTGGGTTTATGTGGAAAATTTGGAAATATTGTGGCCCTATTGGCCCTTGCATTACTTGAGCATGTCCATCAAATTCCTTAGCTTTGAGTCTTCACGACCCCAATTGTTTTTTCTCTCCTTCAGCCATCAAATCACACTTTCTGAGTCTCCATCTCCAACGTTCCCCCCTCTTAGAGTCTATCATCCCTTACATATCATTACTGAAATTTGGTCTTGGGGAAGCATGGGCTTGAAGCACATTGGGGTTTTCCAGTTCCTATAGAATAAGACTTTACAAATTAGAAGTGATATTTCTTGGTTTTTTTTAATATAGTCTAGTACGGGCATAATTCTTAGTGTAGTGCATGGGAAAAAAGGAAAGAAGGGGTGCCTATGCATGGTCTTATAGGTGGCACTATGCATGCCCACTATGGAATCAAAATGCAAATGAATGGTACAAGAGAAAAAGTTGTATGCGGGGTTCTCAAGGGGTTTCTATGGATGAAGCATCCTATCCTAAAGATTGCCAAGATTTCACTTGAGGATGGAGCAGTGGATGATGATGGCTTTATCGATGGTGTAGCTCTTGAATATGGATCTTGGAATGCTTTGTTACATGGCTTGATATAGTTGCAATGTGTAGTATCAGAAGTGTCCTTTCGAATGTTCTCGAATAGTAACCATGAACCATCTCACTGTTCTTATGATTTGAAAAGTAGACACGTAAAACACCAACATCTCGAAATACACATTGAAGAGGACTGCCGCACTATTCAAAGAATGGATGATTTAACTAGGACAATTATCAACTTTAGTCACCATGCCCTGCAATTGGCATGTATGTTTTAACTAGGACAATTATCAACTTTAGTTACTATCATATAATTGCATGCGGCAACATTATCCGTCTTGAGAGCTTGAGTCCACTCTTCCTCACATGTTCCAAGACACTTTGATGTTTTGCTTTCTCTTTTAATGAGCAATCACCTAAAATAAAACATAGTAGCAAAAAACATAATGCATAGGTGATATATTTCTTCAAATTATATGTCATTCTTGTGCATAGGATATTTTAAATGTTTTTAATGCATTGTTATGGAATGTGGCTCTAATCACATGTGTACTTTAAGTACGTTTGTTCGTAAGAGGTGTCCAAAAGACAAGGTTTTGCTACTAGCACATGCTTCCTACATGGAGAGGCTTGTTTGCTCTATAGTAGCTTCTCTAGATAGTACTTCATGTTCCAACTTGTATTCAGGAGTGTTGGGTACTACTAGTATAGTTAACGAGGGTAAATGTGGCTTCACTATCCATATCTATATGATTTTCATGGGTGATGTTGAATGTGAGGATGCACAGGATTGCACAACTTTAGGTAACCACCTTAACACTTGTTTTTTTGGGAGCCACCCTGTTTGGAAGTGGTCATGGTCATGATATGGTCTTGAAAGCCTTTGTTTTAGAGGACCGGGGATGTTTTGTTTTGGGCTTCAATAAGTATTTGATTCTATCGTTCTCATGAATTCGGGATTTAGGAATCTAGGTTTGATTACCTCTCCTAGGAGCGATGTGATGCATCAAAGAGACTAGGGAGGTTTGAATCTTATGTGTTTGAGGTATGAGTTGTCTGGGCCTCCAAATTTAGTTCAAGCCTTCATATGAATATTTGGGATTCAAGGACCAATATGGGGTTGGTCTATATAGGCTTCTCTGCATATTTCCTTTGTGCTTACCTTCATGCCCCTTGAGGTTTTTAATTTTGCCTTCTTTGGTGATGAGGCCTTGGTCTTAGTGCATGCTTGTGTGTCTGATAGGTTGTTGTTCTTCATGTGTTGATGTAGCAAAATGAGTCTTAAAAATCTAGATGGATGCTTGATCATGTTGTGCTTGTGAAGTGGTTTAGGAACCCATATATGTTTGATAAAAAAATATGTGTCGTTCAGGTGCGTGCAAGACCATCTTTGGCCATTTCTTGCTCTATAGATTTTGATTTTTGTTCCCTTGGGGTATATGTAATGTGTTTGTTTTTTTGGATGTAGATTTCCCTTCAATTGCTATGGTAGATGAGTCTTGGGTAAGTTCTAAAACCTTTTGTGAAATGATGAAAACAAATTGTAGGTTTCCTTGAAGCATGAGCTAAGGATAAATGTGAGTACATAGAAGTAACCCTCAAAGCCCAAGTAATCTAGAGATATGGTTAAGCTTTTAGGCTTGACATATGTGCCAAAAAAAACTTTCTATTCTTTTTAGATAAAAGGTAGATGGATGAAATCCAAATAGTGTGTTCAATTTCTAGCCTAACATTTATCATGGTTTTCTAGGTTGGGTCCTTTATGAATATGCTTATTGTTGGCTTTTAACAGCAACTCAAGGTTCATATCCACAATGATTCTCTCTTGGATTTGGATCTACTATGTTCTTGCTTAGATTCATCATTTTTCTCTTTAACTTCTCTAGCCTCTACCTAAGCTTGTTTTACATGAACCTCCATGTCCTCAATTCTTTTTCTCATCCTCTTTGTTCTCTTTTCTCACTGCTATTACCGTTAGTGTCCATGTGAAAGGCCAAATGGCCACTGGACACTTCTTTGTATATGTTCTTTAATAAAACATATAGTGGACTGGTCAGCCACAGACTATAAGTTCGACTGTATTTTTTAAGACTTGAGAAGTCTATCTTAGCGCTCCATGTGTACGGTGTTTCCTGCATATTCTGCAGTCTCTGTGCAGAGCACCGTGTGCGGCCCTAGGAGCTCAGTTTTCTACTTCAAGGATATAGTCATGAAGATCTCGAGAAGGAGAGTGCACTGTGGTGCATCGCCATGGAAATACTTCACTGGTATCAAAGCAGTTCGACACAAAATCTTTGTTCCTTTTGTGCGAGCGAAGCGAGCAACCCCCCCGCCCCCCGACTTTCTCCGAGGCTTACAACTAAGGTGGCGACCAAGGCATAGACCTTGGCATACCTTGTCATCTGAGTCACCATTGGCGGCGTTGGCTGTGCGCGAGGGAGGACCTCAACGACCCAGGAATATAGAGGTTCTTGGTACTTCCCGAGAGGTCACCCATCCCAATACTGTTCCCCCCGGAGCTCGCTTAACTATGGCAACCTCTTGCCACTAAGCTACACTCTTGTGGTGTCTAAAGAAGGGGAAAGACTAAGGTTGACATTACCTTGAACATGTTTTGGTCCCTCAAAGCTTCATTCTTTGCTTTCAAAGCCTATTTTTGAAGCATTTTTGGGGTGTCTTTTGAGCCATTTTGGAGTACTTCCGCACATAGTTCTCTTCACATAGGTCCAAGAACATCAAGAAGAGTCTTCTTTGTACCTCTAATCCGACAATAAATATCAACCTTTGGGGCTGTGTTTTCAGCCACACTTGTAAAACTACAGGTTTCTTGAAAGGTTTCAGTTTTGGTGGGAGCAGTTGCTACAAATTCATGCATGTTTTTTGAGCCTAAAACATCGGAGTTGACAGACACTTGCAGGTGTTATTGGATAGTTTTTGAGTTGTGTATTCAGCCTTTAGTGTCATTTTACTGCATATATTGAGCACATATACACCATGTACGCTTCTATGGATACCGCTTATGTACATCCATGTGGTCATTGATATAGCGAATATGTTTTTGCATAAAGCCTTTTACATTTGAAAAAGAGGGTTGTGGTGAGGTTTTCTTAACTCGGAGATCCCTAGATGTCGTGGTCTCTTTGGTGATGCAGGTGGAAGACTTACCCAGCCTCACCATATGAGATGTATGATAGTTGTTCATAGGTGCTCGATAAGCCTAGTTGGCTTCTATTGGGTAACTGATTATATGCACTGGAGTCAGTGATTCACTATGCAGGAAAACATGTCAATACTTGCAGTTTTATGATATTTTGACACTGGTCATATGCTCATTTTGTAGAGGATAGTCTGGCAAACGTTTTCTAGATTTTTGGTTTTGTCAACTATACAGTGGTCGATTTACTCCTTGATACACTTATTCGATGGTGTTCAGACTCTTCTAGATCCATTAACATTCTATTTAGTTGTCTACCATCATGGCATCAGAGGTCTCACACACATTGGGTGGATCAGAGTCTAGTGCTAGTGTTCCGAGGAGAGGCTATAACTTGCAGGGCAAAGACCATTTTGAGATCCGGAAATTTGATGGCATAAACTTTGATCTATGGAAGAATCAGACTAAAGATGTGTTGATTCAAAGGAGGCAATGGAAGCCAGTAAATGGAATTTCAAAGAAGCCTGCGGACATGGATGAAGATGATTGGGATGAGTTAGATGAAATGGCCAGGTCTACCATTCACTTGCACCTAGCAGATAATGTTTACTTTACAGTATTAGACTGTGAAAGTGGAGAGGAGCTTTAGAAGAAGTTATGCAATCCATATGAAAAAGAGACGACATCAAATAAAGTGTATCTGATGAGAAAATTACATGACCTTCATATGAAGGACACAGATAGTGTTGCTTCTCATCTAAATGAGTTTGATGCTATAGTCTCCCAGTTACAGGCTCAGAAAATGGATATGGATAATGAAATGAAAGCAGTATTGCTATTATGCACCTTGCCATCATCATGCGATACGTTTTGCATAGCTATTAGCAATAGTGCACCTGGTGGTAAAATCATCTATGATGACATATGTGGAGCACTCTTGAGTGAGGAGATTCGTAGAAAATCCATGGTTGGCACTCGGAGTGGAGATGCATATACTGTTCGTGATTCTTAACAAGGAAAGAATCAAGAACGTGGTAGGAGCAAGAACGAGGAAAAGAATGGTCAATGGAATAAGAGTAGAAGTAAATCAAGGAAGAGGGATATCGAAGGCCATTATTGTCATAAGAAAGGACACATGAAGAAAGATTGTTATGCATTAAAGAATGCTAAAGGTAAAGGAAAGAATGCTGATGGACATGTTAAACAGTTACCTGCACCATCTACTTTGACTGTGAAGATTGAAGAAATTAATGCTATTTCTGATGATGTTGATGTGTTGACACTTGATAGTACTGTGCCAACTGAGGCTCTTATGGTTGATTCTCTTTCCCACACCTGGCTGCTGGATTCTGTTGCTTCTTTCCATGTGATACCACACAGAGAATAGTTCTCTAATTATGCAACAAAGTCTCTTGGTACCGTGAGACTTGGTGACTCTTACTAGTGTGATGTTGTGGAGATTGGAGATGTGTTATGCAGTTCATTGATGGTTCAAAATTTACTATGCATAATGTACGCCATGTACCTCAATTATCACGTAGTTTGATGTCAATTGGTCAACTTGATGACCTTGGTTATAGGGTGGTCTTCTATGCTAAGTCCTTTCGCATATCAAAGGGCAATATGGTTATTGCAAAAGGAAGCAAAGTTGGCTCACTTTATCCTTTATTTGTATCATAGAAAGAACACTTGTTAGCTATTACTGAACAACCTATGGCTTGTATTTGGCATGGTCGTTTGGGCCATATATCGCGTAGCAAAATGGGAAATTTTTCTCGTTCTGGCTACTTACCTGTGTTATCTTTCTCTGATTTTTCATTTTGTGAGCAATGTCAATATAGAAAACAAACCAGAAATGTGCATAGAATGCACATTGACTCTTCAATTTAGCCTTTACATCTCGTTCCTATAGATGTGTGTGGTCCTATGCCCACTAGGTCCTTAGGTGGTTCTCTTTACTTTGTCACTTTCGTAGATGATGCTACTAGAAAAGTCTGGGTATATCCTATCAAATCGAAGGATGAGGTATTCCCTACTTTCAAAAAATGGATTGCTTCAATTGAGACTGAAAAAGGAACTAAGCTTAAGGCTTTACGTTCAGATAATGGGGGTGAGTATACATCACATGAATTCAACCTTTTCTGTTAGTCTAGAGGGATTCGTAGAGAGTTTATAGCTCCTTATACCCCATTGCAAAATGGTGTAGCTGAGAGGATGAATAGAACTATTCAAGATAGAGTAGTCTCTATGTTGCATCATGAAAACCTTTCACACGATTTTTGGCCAGAAGCAGTATTGACTGCAGTTCATGTGATTAACCTTTCACCTAGGACTGCCAAAGGCCTGAAAGTGGCACAAGAGTCATGGACAGGGAAACCACCATATTATGATCATCTTCGATTTTTTGGGTGTGAAGCATATGTTCATATACCCAAGAGTCTTAGACAAAAGTTGGACCATAAGTCAAAGAAATGCATTTTTCTTGGATATGGTCGAGAAGGACAAATTTGGATATCGCTTATGGAATCCTCAAACACGGTCAGTGATCAGAAGTAGTGATGTCATTTTCAATGAGTCTAAGATGCATAAACAACCCATTAAGGAGGTTGAAGTGAGAAGAGTGGTGTTCGAGGATACTAGTCCTCCAGTTAGCATGCATAAAACTGTTGCACATAGGGATGTTCAAGAGAATGTCCGATCAAATCAGTCTGCACATGTTCCTGTTGAGCAACCATTGAGACACTCTACACGTGTCTCACATCCACCTGATAGATATGTTCTAGGTTTAGATTTTGTTATGCTAACAGATGCCAATGAGCCTTCTTGCTACAAAGAGGCTATGCAGACAGAGGATCATGCCAAGTGGGAGCATGCCATGAAGAGTGGGTTGGATTCTATTCACAAGAATGGTACTTGGGATTTAGTACCTTTGCCAAATGGCAGGAAAGCTTTACCATGTAAATGGGTATATAAGCTGAAATTCACATCAGATAGTGCTTCTCCAAAGTATAAAGCACGACTTGTTGGAAAGGGTTTTAAGCAACAACATGGTGTTGATTTCAAGGAAATCTTCTCTCCAGTGGTCAAGATGACTACCTTGCGCATGTTGCTTGGATTCGTTGAAATGGAGGACTTAGAGTTAGTCAAAATGGATGTGAAAACTGCTTTCTTGCATGGAGATCTTACAGATGAGATCTATATGGAACAACCAGAGGGCTATGTAGTTCCTGGCAAGGAAAGTCTAGTTTGTAAGCTCAAGAAGAGCTTGTATGAACTTAAACAGTCTCCTAGACAATGGTACCAAAAGTTTGATGCTTTTATGAAGTCCCAAGGCTATTCTCGAAGCAATGAGGATCATTGTCTCTACACAAAGAGATGCTCAGATTGCAGCTTGATATGCTTGATACTTTATGTCGATGATATGTTGATTGCTGGGAAGTCCTCCTATGACTTGTCAATTCTCAAAAGGAAGTTGAGTCAGACATTTGATATGAAGGATTTGGGGGATGCCAAACATATTCTGGGCATGTGCATTACTCGTGATGGGAGTAAAAGATGCATATACTTGTCTCAAAGTGAGTACATATCCAAAGTAATTCACATGTTCAATATACAAGGTGGAAAAGCATTGAGTACACCTTTACCCACATATGTGAAATTGAGCAAGGATGATTGCCCCAAATCAAATGAGGAAAAGGAATTCATGATCAAAATTCTCTATGAGTTTGTTGTTGGTAGTCTCATGTATGCTATGGTAGCTACGAGACCAGACATTGCATTTGCAGTGGGAGTTGTGAGCAGATATATGTCTAATCCTGGCAAGAAACATTGGGAAGCGGTCAAAATGATTTTGAGATATCTGAGTGGCACTAAGGACAAGTGTCTATGCTTGGGTAGAGGGAAAGCATCCATTATTGGTTACACAGATTCTGACTATGTTGGTTGTGTAGACAATCGTAAGTCTACATCAGGGTACACTTTTCATTTTGTTGGAGGTGCTATCTCTTGGAGATCTCGTCTTCAAGAATGTACAGCTATTGGGGATTTGTTGATATACTTCAGTAGCGATGTGTGTGAACACACTTAAGACTATTGGGGCACTGTTTTTCCTTCTTTAGGAGGTTTTTTTCCTCCGGCTTGTATACACACCTATAACCCAAATGGGTCACTTATCTTTGTACATTCAATTGGTAATACATTTAGTATTGTGTTGTGCTCCAAGCTTCTTCTTCTTCTTCCTTGTGTTGTTCATGTGCTTCCATGGACCTTGAACTCCAACAAATGCATATGAATCTATTTAGAATACATGTACATTTGGATACATGAAGACATTAGAGGACCTCGATGTGAATGTAATACATGTATATTTAGGTTTTTGAAAATTGTTATGCATAATTTTAAGAATAACAATGTAAACCTTAACAGACAAGAACCTTAATAACTTTATGCAAATTGAATGGAAAGAACTGAAAGAAGCTTACATGGGATTAAGTTCGCTAGCCGAATCTACCTTGGAAAAAATTAGGATAGCTTTGAAGCGATAAAAAAAGCAATCTGAAGTGCTTCTATATCAAAGTGGTCGATCCAAGGAAAACCTTTGAGTTAGATATTGATACTAGTGGCATTGCCATAGGGGATGTGTTTAGCCAACAATGCATAGTAGTGGCTATTGAGAGCAAAAGCTTTCAAGTGTACAATGCATTTGTCTCATGCACGATAGAACCACTTAAAAACTAGAGGCACTATTTATCTAGTGAAAACTTTAAGGTGCATATAGACCACCATTTTAAGTACACTATTGTAGTCGGTCAAATCTTTGAGCATAACGAGCTCATTGGGTTGAATTTATGCAAGAATTACACATGGAAATTCTTTATAGAAAAGAAAAGAAAACATAGTACTCAATGCATTATCTCGGATAATTTTAGATGATCTTTACAATTTTAGAAAGATTAATGCTTTAAGAGATTAAAAAAGCACAAGTGAAGGATCCACATGTGTTACAAGTTTTGAGGGCCATTAATGATGACTCTATCATAGAAGATGGGGCAAAGTCCTCTGGCTCTCCACATAGTAAAGCAAATAAGTCAAGTCTTTATTCTAATTTCTCATTGGAGAATAAAATAGTGAGACAAAAATGCAAGAACTACGTTCTAGATTCTTGAAATATGAAAAAAAATGAGAACCATGACATTCCATGTATGAATACCCAAGTAGTGACGAGGCCATACAACTAATCAAAATAACATTTTGGTAGTCGTGATTAGCCAAAGATGTCCACAAATATGTTCCATAATGTTTTATGTGTCAATTCAATGAACCAACTATTGGAGAATTCCTCTCCTAATCGCAGCGGAAAGTGTAGAAGACCTTCTCAGGATCAAGACTTTTGCCAACAGCAGAACATTCAAATGAAAACTGGTACCAACTGAAATATGCAATGAACTTGAAACTTTGGTCACTCAAACTAGACACCTATAGCTTTCAAATGAGATATCAAACACTCAATTTGGAGTAGATTTGGGTTGGCAACTCTTTGATACAAAACAGGCTACCTATCCACTCAGTTAGGCTGAAAACTGGACTTCACTAAAACCTGAATAACTCACAGAGCATAAAGAATTTGATAAACATGTTCTAGACAGAGGAAGTACTCAAGATAATCTTTCCAAGGAATGTTTAAACACTAAAATTGGATATATATATTGAGAGATATGACTCTCAGAAGTAGTATGACCATCAAGCTCACATGTGAGCTTGCACCTTCAGCCATATCTTGCAAGTTGATGTCGTCCTTGAACCTCTTTAGCTTAGAAGCATCTAGGGACTTTGTAAGCATGTCTGCAACCTGGTCATTAGTTCCAATGAACTTTATATCCACATCCTTGCTCAAAACTTTTTCTCGAACATAATGATAATGCACTTCTATGTGCTTGCTTCGTGCATGAAACATTGGATTGTTTGTCAAGTGAATGCTTGACATGTTGTCACCATAAATTGGAATGGTCTCCACCTGCACATCAAGATCAGCCAAGAGCTTCTTAATCCACATAACTTCACAAGTTGCAAAGGCTAAACCTCTATATTCAGCTTCTGTAGATGATAGTACAACAGTAGGTTGCTTCTTTGAGCTCCATGTGATAGGTTTGCTACCTATCATGAACACATAACCTGAAGTGGATCTTCTATCTTCCTTTGAACCAGCCCAATCAGCACCATTGAAGCCTTTTACCTACAACTGTGTGCTTCACATATCTTAGCACTCGTTTGGCTGAATTTAAATGTTCACTTGTTGGAGCTTGCATAAATTGAGAAAGAACTCCAACAAAATAACATAAATCTGGTCTTGTGATCGTAGCATAGATCAATGAACCTATAATACTCCTGTATGTAGTCACATCATGTAACTTCTCTCCATCATTTGAACATAGCTTCACATTTGTGTCCATAGGTTGAGTGAGTGGTTTGCATTCACTCATTCCAAATCTGAAAAGAACATCCAATAGGTACTTTCTTTGCATCAAGTAAATGCCATCTTTCCCGTAGACTATCTCAATGCATAAAAAGTATTTCAGCTCACCAAGATCTTAAATTTTAAACTCCTTACCGAGTTTCCTTTTGATCTCTTGTATTCCTGTAACATTACTTCCTGTTATGATGAGATCATCAACATATATGCAAATATATACTTGCTTGCCTTCTTCTTTCTTCATGTAGAGAGAGGGATCCGCATTAGTTGGACTATACCCACACCTTGTGAGGTACTTGACCAATCTTTGATTCCAAGCACGTGGTGCTTGCTTCAACCCATACAAAGCTTTCTTCAATCTACAAACAAAATTTGGATGCTTTCTATCTTCAAATCCAATCGGTTGACTCATGTATACCTCTTTTTGAAGTTCACCATTGAGAAAAGCATTTTTTATGTCAAGTTGATATAATGGCCATCTCCTTGCTGCACTCACTGCAATCAAGGTTCTAATTGTTCCCATCTTTGCAACTGGACTGAAAGTCTCTTCATAGTCGATGCCGTGAGTTTGCTTGAATCCTTTTGCTACTAGTCTAGCTTTATGCCTAGCTAGAGAACCATCAGCATTTCTCTTTATTTTAAACACGCATTTATTTGGAACAATCTTCATACCTTCAGCCTTTGGAACTAGCTCCCATGTGTGATTGTCCTTGAGAGCTTTCATCTCTTCTTGCATAGCTTTTTTGCCATTCTTTTTGTGTACATGCTTCTTCATATGCATCCGATTCTTTGTCTTTGACCACCTGTGTCATATATGCAAAATGCTTTGCAATAAAACTATCATAGCTCCGCCTTTGAATTGGATACCTTGCTCTCGAAGACCTCCTTTCATTTTCTTTTAAATATTGCTTCTTCAACCGGTTCAACTTTACCTTTGGTGTGATCACCTCTTCATACTCTTCTTCACTTGCATTTGAATCACTATTTTGGGCAGCACGTTCAGCTTTAGATCTTTCATAACATGATGTTGGTGATGAGGAATGACTCCTTAGTCTTCCCTTCCATGTCGAGCTTTCTCCAAGTGATGTAGAAGCTTCTTGACCTGACATTTGAGTGCTTGTTTGCTGAAATTCTTAGTGGACAGCATCTCCATCATCTTCGCAATCTTCTTCAAGAATCTTCTCTTTCCCTTTGTCTCCAAACCATGGTCTTAGCTCATCAAATACCACATTTCTTGAGACTCGTAGCTCCTTTGTCACCGGATTGTAGCACCTGTATCCCTTTTGTTCCGATGAATATCCAATAAAAATGCATTTTTCGAACTATGCCTCCATCTTTGTCCTTAGTTCTTGAGGGATGTGAACATAACACACACACCCAAAAACTTTGAGATGTGTAAGGTCAGGTTTCTTTCCGGAATAAACCTCCTCGGGAGTTAGATTATGCACTCCAGCCGTTGTGCACTTGTTCATCAAATAAACGACCGTACTAGTTGCTTCAGCCCAATAGTTTAGTGGCATCTTCGTCTCGTTGAGCATGCATCTTGCAACTTCTGTGATATGTCGATTTTTCCTTTCAGCCATTCCATTTTGTTGAGGCGTGTACCTACATGTAAATTGTCTCTTGATGCCATTTTCATAAAGAAAATCTGAAAATTCTTTGGAGAAATATTCTCCTCCTCCATCGGACCTCAAGGTCTTTATGTAGCGTCCTGTTTCCTTTTCTACCTGTGCTTTAAATCTCTTGAACATGGAGAACACATCTGATTTTTGTTTTATGCAAAACATCCATACTTTTCTTGAATGATCATCAATAAAAGTGACAAAATATCTCTTACCAGCCACTGATGGTTGTTGTGATGGTCCCCATACATCCATGTGTATCAAGTCGAGGACATTCCTTGCCACATAGTTGCTCTTCTTGAATGGTTGTCGAGTTTGCTTTCCTAGTTGGCATGCTTCACAAAACTCATGTAGTCCAACATCATTGAATCTTGGAAGACCTCTTACCACTTCACGGTTGCTCATGTCCTTGAGCTTGGGAATGTTGATATGTCCAAACCTTTTGTGCCACAAATCGATTTCAGCAATCCTCTTGTTTCCAAACTGAATATACATCACCTTTCCATGTGGTTGTTGAATGTCCAAGGTGAACATCCTACCTTCTTTCCTTCCTTGAGCAATGACCTTGAATCCTTCTTTTGGATTCTTTATAAAGCAGCCTTTCTCATTGAAGATAACATGATATCCTTTCTCTACCATTTGTCCTACTGAAATCAAATTCTTTGCAATAGTAGGAACATGAAGAACATCAGCCAATGCCTTTTTATCTCCAAGCTTGATATCTCCAACATGCTCAATTGCATGTTGAGTTTCATCGCCGGTCTCCACACATCCTCTTCCACTTGGAGCTTGTAGCTTTGTGAATAAATCTCCTTGGCATGTCATATGGTTGCTGCAACCTGAATCTATGAACCATTTTTGGTCATCACTTCTCGAGTTGTTGTAGTCATGCTTCATGGCAAGCATGGTTTGCTTGTCTCCTTCACTTGATGTACTCGCATAGTTATTTTGGCTCCTTTGGTTTCCTCCATTCAGCCTTCCATTCTTTTGCCAACAATCATTTGCATAATGTCCTAGTTTACCACAATGATAACATGTTATACCTTTATAAGGATTGTATGAACCTCGACCTCTTCCTCTATTTCTTCCTCGACCTCTTCCATGTGTGTTGTCATTTGAGTTGTGCTTGTTGCCTTCCGAGTTGTGTTGGCTGAAATTTGTGTTGTTGTAGCTTCTTCCTCTTCCTCTCGAGCCTCCTCTTGAGTTCCTTCCTCTACCTTTTCCTGCATATAACATTTGACTATGATTGTCCTTACCTTTGTTGCCTTCTCCTTGTTGAGCTACCTCTTCAGCCACAAGATTTGGTATAATCTCGTCGAATGTTGGTAGAGGATCTCTATAAAGAATATTTGTGATGAGAGGCTTCCACTTTTCTTCACTCCTCAAGCCATTGAGGGCTGTTTGGACGATGTCTTTCTCTTCTATCTTGCATCCAACTGATGCTAGCTGATCTCGAAGCTCCTTGATCCTCAATGTATACTCACTAATGCTTTGGTTTGAGCTTTCCTCACGTTGTTGAGCTCATTCTTGAGTTGCATCCTCCGAGACCTTGTTGAGGTAGCATACACCTTCTCCAATGCTTCCCAAACCTCCTTGGCTGTTTCTAAGCTTTGTACATGACCAATCATAGTGTTAGAAATAACTTGTGAGATGAGGAACATCACCCTTCGATTCCTCTCTTCCCAATCAGCAAATTATCTCCTTTGTGCCGGAGTAATGTTGGGATCTTCAAGGTCCACCGGTTGTGGATCGTCTCCACTAACTAGACTCCATAAACCTTTACCTTTAAGGTAATTTATCATTCTATACCTCCAAGACTGAAAATTATCTTTGTCTAACTTCTCAACTTGTTGTCTTAAATCAGCCATTGAAAACTTCCAAGATTGAAGTTTACCTCAAGTATTGTGTGGCGCTCTTCCTTCACTTTATGAAGCTCCCCCTTGATTTGTAGCTTCTCCTTTGCTTCACTTCAGTTCCAATGCTTTGCCTCTTCAAAATCCAATGCTCCGATACCAATTGTTGGAGAATTCCTCTCCTAATCGCAGCGGAAACTGTAGAAGACCTTCTCAGGATCAAGACTTTTACCAACAGCAAAACATTCAAATGAAAACTAGTACCAACTGAAAAATGCAATGAACTTGAAACTTTGGTCACTCAAACTAGACACCTATAGCTTTCAAATGAGCTATGAAACACTCAATTTGGAGTAGATTTGGGTTGGAAACTCTTTGATACAAAACAGGCTACCTGTCCACTCAGTTAGGCTGAAAACTGGACTTCACTAAAACCTGAATAACTCACAGAGCATAAAGAATTTGATAAACTTGTTCTAGATAGAGGAAGTACTCGAGATAAGCTTTCCAACGAATGTTCAAACACTAAAATTGGATACATATATTGAGAGATATGACTCTCACAAGTAGACTACCCAAAAATGGGTGTGCGGCTGGATATACTCTATGAGAGTGAACTGAACGAAATGACTCAAACCAAATGAACTAGCTACAAGGGGAGTTCCACGCCTTCTTCCTCTATGCTTGAGTGTCCTCCCTTGCTTCTTTTATAGCAAAGTGACCAAAAACTCTCATGATGAGTTTGAGAGCTCTTCTCCATCATTTCTCCACTACTTTGGACAGCCACTCCTTTTACAGTTCAGTTTTTGGATTTGATTCTCTTTTGAATGATTCTCTTTTGGCCTCCAGTACCTGCTGAAGTAAATGCTTCTATTTTTCATTTTTGTATTTTCCTTCTACTTGAAGAAAATCCTTTTTGCAAAAATATATACGAGCTTACTTCTTTATTTTTAAATAGATTAAGCAAACATAGCTCATTTTAGCCATGCTCGATAGATTGAGCAAGATGACCCATTTTATATTGTTGCGAGAAAATAGTGGAAGTTCCATAAGTTGTTTGAGTTCTTTTATCAAGTGTATCTGAGACTGCATGGATTATTAAAAATGAGCAATGGTGATCATCCATATACGATGGTAAAATTAACAAGATCAACCAAATATTAAAGGACATGTTGAAGGTATATGCCTAAAAAGTACACAAATTGGGACAATTATTTGCCATTAATATTAGCTCTCATAAGATGATTGGAATGTATGCCTTTAAGATAAATTATGGCATTAATCCCACTCCTAGTAACATAGGCACACCAAAGAAGATTCCTAGTGCTCTAAAGCTTCCTGCAAATCTCCAAATAAATCTAGAAATAACTAAAACCAAGATGCAACAAGCTACTAATAGGGCTAATAAGTATGCTAACAAAAAGAGACCTAGAATCCTTGATGAACGAGAAATAGTTTTTCCTTCAAATGTCAACAGTCTTATTCATCATCTTAGAGAAAGTCAGTTTAGCTTTCATCGAGATATTATGGATATTGAAAGATAGTTATAAAGCCTAATGATGTTGCGTATTGATTGGAACTTTCTCCTAATTGTAGTATCCATCCAATGTTTCATATTACCAAACTAAGAAAGTATAATCCTAGAGAGGATAATCTAGTAAAAGGTGTCGTTTGTTGGCAAGAACATCAAAGTTTGGATCACTCTCTAGATAGGATACTACAAATGTTTGAAAAAGTTATAGCATCCAAAGAGTACCTAGTAACATAAAGAGGACTACCACTCATAGACTCTACTTGGGGATCAAAAGCTTCAATTTGCAAGTACTTTCCCTCATTGTTCACTACAAACAATGATCTTTAGAAAAGGAGCACGTTAGACATAGACAAAGTGGACCATTGATTTGTTAAAAGCAAGATGTCCAAGGTCCCTAGCTTGGGGGCTATCCTAAAGTTACTAAATTAGTGGTGTATGCATGATGGCCACATCCACATTGGAGTGCCCTAGAAGCTACCTATTTTGGGAGCCAAGGGACAAAAACAATGGGAGGTGGGTTGCACACTCAACATTCTCTTCGGAACCTTCTTACAAATTAGAGGGGCATACTAGTATACTACGATATGCTTGACATCTTGAGGATCATAATCACAATGAGCATACATCATGCAAGGGTCACATTATGGCGGACATGGACCCTCTAAGCAGTCTTGAGACGCTGCTTGCTACAGAGCTTGAGTCAAACATGACCTTCCATGTGGTTCTCCAAAGCTTGTAACAGTTTGATGATGAGCGCTAAGCACTAGATAACGCTGATATGGACTCATCTAGTTTTCAAAAGTCTCATGATTCGTGATGCATATCATATGAGGATACCTGTTTTGTACATGGTATATTCATATGGCATATTATTACGACGTGTTTGACATTTGTATATTTAGAACAAAACAGGTATATTCATATGGCATATTATTATGACGTGTTTGACATTTGTATATTTAGAAATTTTCAGATAACACAACATTTCGTGATGCATAGCATGTTTTGCATCTATAGTTACGCGAAGCCAAGGATAGAACCACATCGGCCTATTCATAAAACATATTAAATGGCGAGTTATGTCTGAAATCTATTGGACATGATGAACGACGTGTCGAACTCAGCGAGACATGATGAACGACGTGTGGAACTCAGCGATATGTCTGGATGTCACTAAGAGAACGAATAACAGTGCTGAGTGAAGGTCAGATTAGATGAGCTTCTGTTGATATAGTACGTCTTCTCATGAACAAGAGTTTCCCTCAAAATTTTTTCGGTAAAATACATGGGTTCTAACCAGCAAAAGCTTTAAATCAAAATCTGCCCATATACTAAATTGTTTATAATCAGCAAGAGCTATAAAGCATAGAAAAATTAGTCAATCCAATAAATCCCCTTTGGAAAGAATGCTTTCCAGTCGTGATATATCGCATCTCAACTGCTACCAATGACAATCACCTCTTCTGAATCTCAAAATTCCAACAGGAAAAATGCCCTTCAATTATATATGTGGTAACAAGAGTTTACATTTGCTTTGAGTTTGAAAAATACCACGACTATAACGTGAGGCTCCTGACGGTGCTATTAGATCTTCCTCATTGTACATAACATGCATTAAATGGAGTCCATGTGAAGGAGCAGTCGGGGCATGATATGCAAGAAGTTTGCGACACCTGGAAGACAAAATTGTCTCTACAGCTGATGGGGGTAAGAGCTCTTTCCCAACCACGAGAATTAAGCCAACCTGCAGATAAACAAGAAATCTAACGTTCAGCACCATTTAGTTGTGCGATTGTGATGCACAAGAATATGCTCCCGGTGTATTTGATACTCAAATTTTATGTCAAGGTTTTTCAGACAGAATATGTTGACAGGGAACTGTAATGATCTTCTTACATAAATGAAAGGATCTTTTTTCACATTAATGCCTTCCACGAAAGAATTTCAACAAAATCGGTGGAATATAATTGCAATTTGACTTCTGTGAAGACTGTTGGTCGCACATGCTGGAATCATTGCGCACATCTTTGATCCTCAAGTCTTGAAGCAGGTGTCATTGTTCCCTCTAACATTTAGTTGCAACCTTTTCAATATGCACTTTAATTTATTTTCCAAGAAATCTCACTGCTCCACCTATTATTTATATATCACAATTTCAATGTCCTTGACATCGTCTTCCTTCGTAGTTTCAAGAGTTTCTCTCCAATTTCTGTATTTCATGTCAATCTTGAATTTTTGAGGCTCGGATTTATTTTGTAATAGATTATAACAAGTGAGAAAGGGAATCAATCTTAAAACAAGTGAAGACTTTTATTTTCCAGTAAGTGGTGTCTCTCTCTTCACATGCACCATATGTTTAACTGTAGCATGCATGAAAGGAATTATCTTAAAACAACTATAGACTTTTGTATTGCATCAAGTGATCTCTTTCTTCCCTTGCAGTATCCTCCCACTGGTCATCTATGGCATGTTGTAAATTTGTCATTAAGTATCCTTCCATCTGTCTTATCTATTGCATATCCTTTGTTGTTTTGATGTGTGAATCTTCGGGCAAATTTTGTTGTGCCCTCAGCAAACAGTAATAGTAAATCAGAACAAAATAGCACAAATTACCATGTTCCGAACTTGCTTGTAAAGGAAGCCATTTCCTTCAATCTCAAAAAGATAGTTCGCTCCCTGCAGTAATGCCAACAACTCCATTCAGCTCCTAAAAGAACTAAAAGCTAAAAAATGTTGATAGCAACTATGAAATGCTCATTTGTGGAGATCTATCCAATGTTGCCCTGATACTATTTGACCTAAACGATTTATACATTAATACACTCACAGAAGAAAAATAATAACAATAATGCAAACCATTTCAGTAATGTCCAGTCTGTAGATTTTCCTCACGAAGCCCCCTTTCATCTGTTGTTTTGAAGCATTGGCAAATGCTGAGAAATCATGCTCCCCCACCAAGAACCCTGCTGCCTCTTTCATGGCATAGATGTTTAAAGTTTCTCTAACATGAAGGGCATAGCGCAGTTGAAATGGATCCATGACTGGATTGCAATACACTTTATAGTGGTATATTTTCCCCTTGGCCCGATAGCGTGCATGGAACTCTGGAGACACTGCAGCAATTTCCCTTACTCTGATATCATTTGGAAGAATGCCATTTATAGAAGCATGAAAGGTTCGCAGATCTTCCACTTCAAAGGGAGTCTGAAATTGAGCAACCTGAAAGAGTAGAAACCAGTCATTCAATGCAATGAACTCGAGATTCATCACCTCAAGCAAATCTAAAAATACATTGGTGATTGTGGTAAACACTTGTCAGAAAATCCACTGGACTATTATTCTCATTACCCAGGAAAATGGGAAAGAGGAAAAAAGAATGATCATTTAAATGACAAAAAAGGATTCTTGCAGCAAGCAATCACTTAACACATAGAAAAACATACAACAGAATAATTTGACTGGTTAGGATTTATTGCACTCTATTTGAAATGCAAGACATTAATATATAAAAGACATAGTGACCAGCCTTGATCAAATAAATATAAAAGACATATAAAAAAATTTTACACTTGCCTGATCCCAGGCATGAACACCAGAGTCTGTACGGCTTGCTCCAATGACTAATAGTTCCTCTCTCGAGAGCTTTGTGATCCTCTCTAAGGCTCTTTCAAGCATCAACTGAACAGTTTCAGGCTTCTGCTGCAGTTGCCAACCTGCATATCATCGTCCAGAAAAATGAACTGCCATTCTCACGAGTCCCTCACACCATGCTCATGCTCTTCTCTACAGGTGATCTGCACGATGCAACCATAATTGAGTATATATAGGCTGGAGACAATGTTACATTTACATCGAACTTCATACACCTTATAGAAGAGAGCACATAAAGCAGAAGTCTCTAGGGCTCCTTGCTAGTGAAAAAGACCTCTCGCAACCACAATTGTTTTCTGTGTATTGTCCTCGCTCTACAGATAGAAATGTAATACATATTCTACATGAATGGATGCAAAATTTGGGAAAAGAAAAACACCCATACAACCATTACAGATAAAATTAAAAATTTCACAGTTCTTGATACCCGTTCATTATGGTCTCTCTCCTTCCTCCTACTTAGCCCGTTCCTACTAAAGAATCAGATATAAAAGCTACACCACCTCAAGTCAATAGACAAGACAAACGGACACAAGCTTTGGAAACGGACACAGGTGATCCACCTTCAGAATTGGGATTTTATGTCACAAAAAATAGAGCAAGGAGCAGTGAGTTGAATGAATGATCACCACCCATGAAACATAGGTTTATAAGTCCAAAAATGATGCATGCAAAGAAATTCAAGATGCATCTTTAGCACCAACAAATCATCCAGCTGCACGTCATTTGGATTCCGTATACACAAGGAGTCCACATATATTACTTAAATAACAAGATGAATCCAAGCAAACTCAGAATTCGCCCCGAAAAGGAAGTAGTGCAGCTATGAGCTCATGGTATTCAGTCACTAAACTAGATAGCCATCAACTCAACCTATATTATATACATTTCGCAGCAATCCACCCCTCTAGAGTTAGATGCCTCTGTATACAAAGGTTGTAATCTATGTGCCTAATTGCCTACACAGTAACAAAACAATCTGTAAAAGAAGGTTGTAGTCTAACCTTCTTGGTCTCTCCCCCTCTTCCTTCCTGAATAACTCCTTGCCACTTTGCCACCTCCCTGTGGATGGAGCTGGTTATACTGATCATACTCTATGCCAAATCTTCTATGCTATTCGTTGCATACCGGATTTACCGTGCGTGGTGACAGGTAGAATTTTCTTTTTGGTCAAAAGACCCCTCACCAAACAGTGGGGAATCATTTCCGTGTATAATTTTGTTGTTCCAAGTTCAAGCAACCCGAGTTTTAGCATTTGGCCTTGCAATGCTCAGCGCTCACCTCTTGCTTGAAGCTTCAGCCTCTCCCTTGCTCACCCATGACCCCTTGCTTCAGCCTTTCCCTTGTTCACCCATTGGCATTTGCTTGACCTTTAGACAACCCTTGCTCTCCTGTCTCACCCTTGCATGCTTACCGACCCTTTGAAAGAGGCCATGGAGAGCTACATGGTGGTGTGCTTTGTTGCTCCAAACACCAAGGAAGTGGCCTGCTGCGTGAGGAGACAGAAACCTATGCAGAAATTTGGAGATGAAGATGAAGAAGCGGAAGTTGAAGAAGTCCCAATCAAGTTATGAGAGATTTGTTACCAAGTCTTATTGATAAATGACTTTTAGATCATTTGGGCATGTTCGCACATGGTCAATGACAAAAATTCATAAAAATAATGTAAATGCTTATAACTCCCAAATTTGGGGTCCAAAAAATATAACAAAAAATATGTTTGAAAAGCTCTCAGGGAGAGCTTTCACATGGAAAGGTCAAATATACAAAAGGAGAGTCCTTGGGGCCTTTAACCTCCCACTTAAAAGACCAAGGAGGTTCCTTTAAGCTAAGTAACTCCCACCATCTCTATACATAGCTGATGTTGTGCCTTGGGTAGACACTTTCACCTCAGGATTCTGTGAAGTATTCACCTTGATCAAAGTGATGAGGCCATCCTCTAACACCTCTTTGATGAAGTGGAATCTCACATCAATATGCTTTGTGCTAGCTTGGAACATGGCATTCTTTGCAAAACATATGGCACTCTCCATATCGCCTCCAAGAACACGTTAGGCATCCCAAACTCACTGCATAAGCGGGCTAACCAAATGGCTTCTGTGGCTGAAATATATTCAACCTCTGTAGAGGAAACTGCATCTATCCTGTGAAGTCCAAAGCACCATGAAATAGCTCCACCTACAAGGATGTATACATAGCCACTTGTGGATTTGCGAGTGTCCACATCACTTGCCATGTCTCAATCACAAAATCCTTTTATCTCCAATGGACCCTTTCCATAACATAGGCATTTACCTTTGGTCCCTTTCAAATATCTCAAGACAGATTTGACTGCCTCCCAATGAACTTTGTCAGGATTAGCCATGAAACTGCTAACTCCTCCCACTGCACGAGCAATGTCTAGGCGAGTGGCAACCATAGCATACATAAGTGAACCACAAGTTGATGCATATGGAACACTCTTCATGTAGTTGGCTGCATCTTTTTCTTTGGGACAGTCATCCTTGGAAAGCTTAACATGTGGATGCAATGGGACTCCAAGAGGCTTAGCATCAGCCACATTAAATCTGTTCAGCACTTTTTCAATGTACTTTTCTTGGGATAAATGCAAAGTATACTGCTGTCTATCCCTTTTTATTCGCATACCAAGAACATGCTCAGCTTCCCCAAGGTCTTTCATTGAGAATGCAGAGTTCAGCTGCTGTTTTAGAGCATTTACAGTGCTCTTTTTCTTCCCAGCGAGCAGCATATCATCTACATACAGCACAAGAATGATTGGGCTGCCATCTTCATCCTTTTTAGTGTACAAATAGTGGTCTGCATGGCTTCATTTGAACCCATGTTTGAGCATAAATGCATCAAACTTCGTATACCATTTGTCTGGGGGCTTGTTTCAGCCCATATAAGCTCCTTTTCAGCTTGCATACCAGATGCTCTTTTCCAAGAATGGTATATCCCTCTGGCTGTTTCATGTACAGCTCTTTATCTAAATCACCATGCAAAAAGGCTGTTTTAACATCCATTTGGATAACTCCAAATCCAAGGCTGCTGTGGGAGCAAAGAACAAACGTAATGTGGTCATTTTAACCACCAAAGAGAACACCTCTTGGAAATCAATGCCCTCTTTTTGGGCATATCCCTTAGCAATCAGCTTTGCCTTATAATTGGGTTTGCCATCAACACTTGATTTTGTATACCCACTTGTTGGGAATGGCCTTCCTACCTTTGGGCAACTCAACCAAATCCCACGTATCATTTGCATGCAAGGCCTTTATTTCTTCTTACATGGCTAACTCCCACTTCTTGTTTTGCTCACATAGCTCTGCCTCTTTATACGTGGAGGCTCACCCTCATCTCATAACATAATGTAATGTACAGAGGGGTCATATGTGTTCGCTGGCCTCTTAGGACGTGTAGATCTTCTTACCCAATGATCCACATTATCCGGCAATGGATCTACATGAGGAGGTACATCAATTTCTTCATTGTTAATGGACTGATGTACATCATTTCCAACCCTGTTTTCAGCATAAATAGGTGGCTTTTCCAGCCAAATGTGGTGCAGCCCGAGGGTTCATATCAGATTTAACACGTGGCTGTACATGCTGAAATTTGAGCTTTTTATGGTCTCTTTTAAAGGCACAGTCATTTTTTAGTAGCCTTGCCTCGTTAAATACAACATCCCGGCTGCATGTTACCTTCTTGAGTTGAGGTAGTCAAATCCTATAGCCCATTTCACCTTCATCTCCATAACCCATGAAAATTCCTTTTATGGACTTCGCATCTAACTTGCTTCTAAACTCAAGCCTTATATGCACAAAGGTGTCACAACCAAAGATGGCTAGGTGGTTATATGAAGTTGGTTTGCCAAATTAAACCTCTTCCGGAATGCAACCTTTTAAGGACATATGAGGGGATCGATTGTGAGAATGAACTGCAGTTTTCAAAGAGTCTCCACACACCGTTGGAAGAGGAGTTGTATGGGACTGTTAACTCCCTCTTAATACCAAGATTTTCACCAAATCTATTGAATTCAGCACTTGTAAACTCACCCCCATTATCTATACGTAAGCCTTTCAGCTTTCTACCTGTTTGAGCACCACCCCCCATAGATTTGGTGGGCATGCTACAAACATCAGAATGAACAAGATAAGCACATTAGACTTACGAGAGACACCACAGTAGAAGGAATTCTTTACTTGAAGGAATTGTTTACTTGCTTACCATATTCGCATTCATTACAAAAAACAAGTTTTGAGCTTTTAGAATCAAACTTGTCCAAATTACACAGATTATCAAGGCCTTTTTGGCTCATGTGGCCAAGCCTTTTATGCCATAATTCCATATGTGAATGGATTTCAGCCAAAGCAATAAACTTGGCCAACAAGGCTTTACCATGCAAGCAATAAAGAGTCCCTTTCTTTGTACCTTTAACAATCAGCCTAGAGCCTTTGATAAGCTTCCATGAACCCTTCTCAAAGAGGGTACTATATTCATGCATATCCATTTGCCCAATAGACACAAGCTTTTGTTGATGCTTGGTACATACCTTAGATCATGCGCAAGAATAAGCCTTCGGCTTAGCATAGGCTGAAGTAAAAAAACATTTGGAGCAACTTTGCCGCGATGAAACAACTCAAAGCTCTGAATCTTGATACCAATTTAAAGAGGCCACGGAGAGGTACGTGGTGATGTGCTCATTTGCTCCAAACGTCAAGGGAGTGGGCTTCTACGTGAGGAGAGAGAACGTAGAGAGAGAAACCTACGCAAAAATTTGGAGAAGATGGAAAAGCTGAAGTTGAACAAGTCCCAAACAAGTTATGAGAGATTTGGGACCAAGTTTTATTGATAAGTGACTTTTAGGTCATTTGGGCATGTTCACACATTACCAATGACCAAAAGTCATAAAAATAATGTAAATGCCTATAACTGTCCAATTTGGAGTCCAAAAAATATAACAAAGAGTCCAAAAAATATAACAAAAATATATCCGAAAAAGCTCTCTCAAGGAGCCTTCACATGGAAGGATCAAAATACACAAAAGAAGAGTCCTTGGGGCCTTCATCCCCAACAACCTTGCTCCAATTTTACAAACCTTAACGGCTGAGGCTTGCATTCATAGCTATACACTCTTGCTTCCATTACATCCATCATTCCATTACATCCATAATTCCATTACATCAATCCATCTTGCCTCATGGTATTTCCCACCTCTAGACCATTCACACATCAAGCCATGACTTGGTAAATCCTACTAGTTTTGGTTAGGGAACATGGAGGTGGGTGTGCAAGTATTATGCAAAAATATTCTGCACAACACTCCTCATTTGACATATTTAAAGAATCGATGAATCTGGCTTATCACCTTGTGCAAAGGTCCCTAATGACATAGCTGAGGCAATGCAACATGAGCACAATCTCATCCAAAAAAGAAGTTTCTTGTCGGCGTGAGCCTATGGAAGCTTCTTTCAATCTATTAGAAAGCCTAGAAGTGGGATCTAATCTGGGACCTAGTGCTACTTCATTTAGGAGGAGTACATATGCCCGACGAGAAGAGAGTGGAAGCTTTGTCCATCGTGTTGACTCTGAGCCTCCAAGCAAAAGACATAGACAAGGAGGACTCCATTCCTCTTATCTAAGTGACCTTGAGTCCTTTCCCATCCATAATACAACAAGTTTCCACCTCATAGGGACACCACCACCTAATTATCATCACAAGGAAGAAACAGCCTTCAAGAAATTTTTGAAGGAGGCTAATCGTATATGGTTTACACCCTTCTTGGATGGCCTCCCTGAATGGTTTGATACCTGGTGGAGGAAAGGGCGAATTAAATGCCTACAAAAACGACACTAAAAAGTTGCGAAAATTGAAATTGAGCATTGCATACTTGAATGACCTCTTTATCAATGTTGTTCATACTGATGCTTGGAAGAGGATGGTGAAGAGCAATAGCCAAGTTGGACTTTCCAACGATGAGGGTTTCATAATTGCCTATGCACGTCCATGCTCATTGAAGAGCAACAAAGGATTGAAATATAGTTAGGACCCATTAAAAGCGAGTGGCAAACTTATAGTTGCTCTATTCTACCTAATGGATGGAGTGATTGTAGACGACTCACATAATAAATATAATGGTTTCCTCCTGTGCCTAAATTCGGTTTGCGAACCAATAAAAATCGGTATGTTTTTCGGTTCACAAGGTTCGGTTTGAACATGTTATAAAGTTAATGACATGAGGGTCATATGAGTTCACACGGACATCATTTGGTCATTCAAGTTAAGTCTACTCTGGAGACTTCTGCCTCACATGTGAATGATCAAATAATGTCCGATCTTAGATCCATCTTAACATGTAAGACCCTCGTGTCATAAACTTACTTTATAACAAAACACTGGTATCGATGCAGCAAGGATCAACGTACGTGTACGAAGACAGAGAAGAAAGCCAATGATGGTGTTTTCACATCGGACCATAGTTGCAACGCAACGCGTTGCGTAGAGTCTGCAACGTTCGCAACGCAACGGCGTTGCGTTGCGACGTACGCAACGCGTTGCGACGTACGCAACGCGTTGCGACGTACGCAACGCGTTGCGTTGCAGGCAAATTTTTTTGCCCTCTCCTTTGAGCCCGAAACGGGCTCGCGGGAGAGGGCATTTTGCTTTGCTTCTTGCCTGCAGCGAGCGCACACCCGAGAAGCAGCAGCCGACTCCCGAGAGAGAGAGAGAGAGAGAGAGAGAGAGAGAGAGAGAGACTCACCATGCCTAAACCAAAGCAAAGCTGTTGGAAGTACGTGACTAGCCAAGGGAAGTTTGGATCGGGTGGGAGTGAGAGATGGACATGTAACCTATGTGGTTACAAAGGGGGTGGTGGGGCAGATCGTATCAAAGCCCACCTTGCCAAGTTTAGTGGCTTGGGCATTTCAGCATGCAAGCAGCCTATGCCAGCTGATATCAAGGATGAGCTCCTTGAGTGGGTAGCTCAAAGGGAAGCTAGAAAGTATCCACAAAGCTCTCGGCCCACCTCCACCTCTATTAGCTCCTTTGATCCTCCTCCACACGATGCTCCATCACATCAGACTCATAGGGGATCCTCTAGTGGAGGGAATGATGAGCATGGACATGATACCGTCGATCTTGAGGGTGACACTCAGCCACCGGTGAAGGCACCTAGAGGATCACTTTCTTCGGCATCCGTACGTGCGGGTTTTCAGAGGCAGCCGGAGCTTGAGGCCAAACAAGGTATAATGAAGCTTTTCATACAGTGTGGCCTCTCTTTTAATGTTGCACGCACACCCGCATGGAAGGAAGCCATGGAGTTAGTGAGCACATTAGGATATCGATGGAGCGGTCCTTCATATGAGGAGTTGAGGACTAGTGAGCTACGCAAAACAAAAGATATAGTGGAGAAGAAGTTAGAGCCGATGATGGGCACATGGGAGAAGTATGGATGCACTATTATGTGCGATGGATGGACAGACATCAGGAAAAGGAATGTATATAACATACTAGTGCATTGTTGCAAAGGCACTATGTTCCTTCGCGCCATCGATGCATCATAGGCTTGACTTACAGTGACAGGTATGTATAGGTGAAATTTCAAGTTTTAATTTTAAGATACGCATTTGAATTTTGCATATGCTATATATATGTATTATGTATGTAGTATGTACTATGTACTATGTACATGGCTGATTTGGTGTAATTTTTGTGTCACAGGTCAGTTTATATATGGTCATATCCGCCAGGCTATTATGGATGTCGGTCAAAAGAATGTTGTGCAAGTCATTACCGACAATGGAAGTAATTGTGTGGCCATGGGTAGATTGTTAGAGGCAGAGTTTCCCTCCATTGTGTGGACCCCATGTGCCGCACATAGCATTGATCTTTTGATAGAGGATCTTGGAAAGATCCCTTGGATTCATTCTATTTTTTCCACCTGCCATAAGGTGGTCTCTTTGTTCACAAAGAGACCAAAACTATTAGCTATTTTCAGATCATACAGTGAGTTGGATATCCTAAAGCCTGCGAAGACCAGATTTGCTTACATGTGCATAGTGATGGAGAGACTACTTCGGGTGCGGCAGGCTTTGATGCAGACAGTTGTGTCTACAGAGTGGACTGCCTGGGATGGACACACTACCCCGAGAGCAGATTTTGTACGGATTACATGCTTGTCGGATTCATTTTGGAGGGATGTAGAGGCACTTGTGCGTGCAATACATCCATTATATTCTGTCCTTCGCATCGTTGATATGGAGGGGAGTACATTGGGACTCGTCTATGAGTTCATGGATCGAGTTGGCGAGTCCCTTTCACGTTGCCGACATTTGACATTGGACAGGTATTTATTAAGTTATTACTTATTACTTTGAATTTTTGACACTTAAAATTCTTATTATCTTAAAAATTAGTCTCTAAAATTTATAATTTCTTTGTTTATAGGATTGAGCAGCTTAAGGCTGTGTGGAGGGATCGATGGGATTGGTTTCATCGCCCGATCCATGGGATGGCACACTTATTGCATCCCTTATGGAGATCTCAGCAGGCCATCGTGGATGAGGAGCTCTTGAGTGCATGGAACACATATGTATATAGGCTTTATCCAGCTCATGTAGAGTTGCAACTTCAGTTGGAGAGACAGCTCTTGGTATTCCAAAATGGTGGTGGCCATTTTGGAAAGGATACGGCTTGTTTGAGATCTGCTCAGTTGCGGCCAGTATCATGGTGGGAGATGTATGGTGCTAGTGCTCCTCAGTTGGTAAGTACTAAGTCAAAAGTCTTTAGTGTACTGTGTGACATGTGATAAATATGTATTATGATTTATGTACTAATTATTTTTTGAATTATGTTGTAATGCAGAGAGAGTTAGCTATTCGTATCCTTTCACAGGACTGCAGCGTAAGTCCTTGTGAAAGGAATTGGAGCACATGGGCCCTCTTCCATACAAAGAAGAACAGATTATCTACAGCGCAGTTGGAGCGGCTAGTTTATTGCCACTGCAACTTGCGTCTCTTGGAGAGCGGCGGACATACAGGAGATGTGAGGGAGGTCAACGTGGACACAGTAGATATAGAGAAAGTCGGAGATATTCCAGATATTCCTCCAGAGGATCTGGACTTATATACTATGCTGTACCATGAGTTGACCTTACCTCAGCATGATACCAGATCATCTCGGAGCCGCAGAGGACCTAGTGGTAGTGGTGATGCATCCACTAGTAGCCGACCACATACCACTACTACTAGGGATGATGATGATGATGATGATGATGATGATGATGATGAGAGTGATGATTTGTCATCTGACACCATGTCAGAGTGACAGAGTTTGATTATTGACATTTGAGGCTTTGACATTTCATGTTTGACATTTGGTATTTCATGATATGTATTTACTATTGTGATGACAGTGCTGAGTGGACACTTATCATGACTCACTTGTGAGTCGTGACTTTATATTTATCATTTGCCACTTATGATTTATGCCATGCGTCATGATTCATATGATTTATGATTTATCATTTGTCATAGTGATCTCTATTGTTTTATTTTGATGTATGAACGATGATATGATCATGTGACATGTATGTACTATGATGCCAGGTGTTATCATTTATATTATAAATCATGATGTTTATTGTAATTTGTTAAAAGTTAGAAGTTAGAACTTACTACTTAGAAACTAGAAACTTGAAAGTTAAGTGTTATGATCATTATGTTGTTAGAAATTAGAATCTAGAATCTAGATGATGATGTTATGATTATTGATGTTATGATTGTATTTGAATTTTGATATAATGATGATGTATTTGAGATAATTGTATTTGATATAATCTTAAGGCTATGTGGAGGGTTATGATATAATCACGAGTCACGACCAAGTTCCAACTTTCAAGTTAGATTGATAATCTCTATTATTTATGATATATCTTATATTGTAATAAGTATTTTATGGTATATATAGTCATATCCCATCTTATTACATATCATAGGACCCAAAATATGTGAAAAGAAAATATAAAAATTTTGAAAAATAAATAACTTTATCGCAACTCCTAGGTCCATACGTTGCCCTCGTTGCTAACCCGTTGCTAACCCGTTGCCGTTGCCGTTGCGAAAACGTTGCTTTCCACTCTGCATCGGACCACCCACGTGCATCTCCTACCACCCAGCCATGCATCATAATCTATATATGAGAAGCCCATATATCATTCTCGGTAAGGTAGGGTTCACACCTCCCTTTCTCAAGGCTCTCACATAACATTTCCTTCCCCTTAAGTCCATTTTTGACCTCAAAAATAGTATTGGAAGGCTTACTCGAAGTTGAAAGAATATAGACCTAAATGCTTCCACTAAAGCCCATGTATCCAATGTACATGTTCATATCCCCATGTTGTTTTCCCGTATCCTTCTCCTTAAGAAGACGAGGAAGGCAATCTAAAAGTGGGAAACAATCTCTAAGGGAGCTAAGTTGCTAACCCGCTCCCATGTAGCACTATCTTCTGAACTATCTTTCCACTTCACTAGACACCCTTTATACAGGTAACTCCTCATCCGTTTCTCTCGAGTGCATAGTATGCTCTCAGGCCCATGTGGAACAGATTGAACATAAATAGGCTCTACTACCTCACTATCTGAAATGAGGTTGTCAGATTCCCCCACCATTTCCTTAAGTTGGCTAACATGAAATATTGGATGGATTTGGCTATTTTCTGGAAGTTGGAGCTAGTAAGCCACCTATTGATATATTTAGGTAGTGATGTGTGTGAACACACTAGGACCGTCGGGGCACTTTTTTCCCTCTTTAGGAGGTTTTTTTCCCCGGCTTGTATATATGCCTATTGCCCTAATGGGCTACTTAACTTTGTACATTCTCTAGTAATACATTCAATATTGTGTGTTGTGCTCCAAGCTTCTTCTTCTTCCTTGTGCTGTTCACGTGCTTCCGCAGACGTCTTACTCCAACAATTGGTATCAGAGCAGGTCGTCGCTTCATCTAGGGCGCCGTCGACACTCCTCTGTTTGCAGTCTCAGAATCGTACGAATTTTGGTGAGCATACTCAAGGTGTTACCGAGATCAAAACAACTTCGCTTGTGGTGCCGAAATCGCGATCTAAGCTCGTTTCGGCCTCCGAACACACTATCGCAGCGCTTGTGCAGGCTATTTCGTCTTTTTGTGCCAAAGGTATATACCAGTTTCTGTTCGCCAGTTTAAGCGTCTTGAAGTCTGCTACAGGTCTAGCAGAACTCATCTGGGCAGTTCCATTCAACTTTTTGAAATACAGTCGATTTTCTGCATCAAGGTATTTTAGTCACCGGCCATGGCTGAAAGCAGTGATGTATTCCGTATGTTGGTTGTTGAGGATAAGTTGGATGGTACCAACTACCCGTTATGGGCTTATATGATGCGACATGTATTGGTTGCAAAAGGATTGTGGAACATTGTGTAGGGTGTTGAAAGACGTCATGTTACACCTGCAACTACAGGTACTGCAAATACAGGTGCTGGAGCTGATGAAGATGGTGTCGAAGATGATATTGTGCAGATTCCTGTTCGTGCTGTTGTTTCTGCTGCACCTACTGCAGAGCAGATTCGTTGGGATGGCAGAGATGCCAAGGCACATGCATTGATAGCTTTGTCTGTCAAACGTGCCATTATTCCTCATATTCGCTCTTGCAGAACAGTTAAGGATGCTTGGGATACACTTACCACATTGTACCAAGCTAGGAATGAGGCTCGTGTTGCTTACCTCCGAAAACAGTTGGAGAGTGAGCATATGAATGAAGGTGATTCTATGGACAGTTTCCTAACGAAGATCAAAGACTTGAAGGAACACTTGATTTCTGCTGATGAGGTTATACCAGATAGCTCACTTGTGCAGACCGTTCTGAATGGTCTTCCTGATTCATATCAGAGTTTTGCTTCTACTCTTCGGTTGATGATGAAAGGCAATCCAAATGCCTTATCATTTGAGGAGTTAGTCTCTGTTTTGTTGCAGGAAGATCAGTCCAGGCAAAACAAGTCCATTATGCGAGTTGCAGATCAAGCTTTCCTAGCTAGTCAGAAGGGCAAAGGAAAATGGAGCTCTTCAACTAGTAAGCAAAAATCTGCTAATTCTGCATATTCGAAGAAGGAAGATAAAGATGAGAAGAAATCAGAAAAGCAAAAATTGTTTTACAAGTATTGTAAAGGAAATGATCATATCATAGAGAACTGTCCAAAACTGGCTGCAAAAGAGGTAAAGAAGAAAGAGGCTGGAATGGTTGTTGCAGAGGCCTCTACACCGAAAACAGAGTCTGCAAATCTTGTGCAGGGAGAAGAATGGGCATTTACTAATGTCTGCAGTTTTGACCCATCTTCTCATGATCAGTGCATGTCTGCAGTAGACTCAGATATTTAGTATTTTTACAGTGGGGCAACCAAACATATTACGTCACAGCACAGTTTCTTCTCCTCACTCGAGCCTGCCCCTACAGGGAATACTGTTACATGCGCCAACAACTCCTCTTATCCTGTTATGGGAGTTGGTAAGATCATTTTGACTACTGCTCATGGCAGTTCTTTCACTTTGTCAGATGCTTTATTTGTGCAAGGGATCAAAAAGAACCTGTTATCAGTTTCTGCATTAGCCAAGATTGGCTTGGTCGTGAAATTTGTTGATGACAGGTGTACAGTTCATGGTCTGTCAAATGGCGATGTGATTATTGCTTCTGGCATTTTATGTCGTGGGCTGTATAAGCTCATAGACTATGAAAGATCTGAAAATGATTTGGCATGTGTAGTAAATGATTCTCAGGCTATGTCAGATGCAAAGCTTTGGCATGCACGCTTTGGTCATCTGAATTTTGCTAGTTTGCTACGCCTGCAGAAATCTAAAATGGTGTCTTCATTGCCCAAACTTGAGGCACCTGGAAAACATGTTTGTGAAGGCTGTATTTTGGGCAAAATGCAGCGTTCATCCTTTCCAAAAGATGGTTCAGTACGGGCTACTCAGAAATTGCAGCTTGTACATAGTGATGTCTCTGGTCCTATGCAGACACCTTCTTTTGGAAATCACCTTTACTTCGTGACTTTCATTGATGACTTTTCCAGGCATGCATGGGTATATCCACTCAAAGCAAAGTCCGAAGTGTTCATGTGCTTTAAATAGTTTTTGGTTTGGCTGAAAATCTGTCAGCATGTAAAATGGGCACCCTCCGTTCTGATCGAGGGGGGGAATATATGTCTTCTGAATTTAATGCATTTCTGGCTGAACGTGGGATAAAACACCAGTGTACAGTGCCGTATACACCTCAACAGAATGGAGTTGCTGAACGAAAGAGCAGGTCACTCATGGAGATGGCGAGGTGCATGGTCAAAAGTCAGGCTTTACCACATAGTTTCTGGCTTGAGGCTGTCATGTGTGCGGCATATGTACTGAACAGGTGTCCCACTAAAGCGCTGCAGTCTATCACTCCTTATGACATGCAGACATGCAGACATAGGCCATAGATATACATACATACCTACATGCATGCACGCACGCATGCATGCATACATGCATGCATACATACATACATACATACATACATACATACATACATACATACATACATACATACATACATACATACATACATATATACATACATACATGCATGTGTACATGCATACATACATACATACGTAGGACATGGATACATACATACATGCATGCATGCATGCATACATACATACATACATACATACATACATACATACATACATACATACATACATACATACATACATACAAGCATACATACATAGGACATGGATACATACATACATACATGCATGTCCATGCATGCATACATACATACATACATGCATACATACATAGGACATGGATACATACATACATACATACATGCATGTCCATGCATGCATACATACATACATAGGACATGGATACATACATACATACATGCATGTGCATACATATATACATACATACATACATACATACATACATACATACATACATACATACATACATACATACATACATACATACACACACACATACATACATACATAGGACATAGGACATGGCTCAGCCCGAGAGGAGAGGTGGTGCCCAGTATGCCATACAAAGGTAGAGAGTGAGGAGCACTTGGTTGGCTTGGTTGGCAGATGTCCAGCATACTCAGACCTACGAGCACAGTTCTAGATAGAGGGGTCACTCGATATGTGCATGACCACTAGAGACCAACGAGGATGGGATGCTACCTCATGGTGGCATATGAGAGATGAGAGAAAATGCTACAGCCCACGCACATCATAGTCAAGACACGGGTGAGTACCCAGTAGACTCACTCAGTTCTTTCAGCACGCTTGACTACATCATACGGACCCCCCTCCCAGAGGCATAGAGCTCACGCTTCAGCAAGCAGCAGCACAGAGAGTGCGACGCTGACCACGTATGGTTGGGTGCTGACGACCACAACTGCATCAGGAGGATATCTCACGCATCAAGGTAGCCTACGACGACATGATGGAGAAGAGGCACACCACCACCACTTGGACAGCCTTCCTTCAGGAGGTACTCAGCCGCCACCGCTGTACCACATACTTCACCCACCTCCACCCATCATATGGGTTAGAGCATACACATTCACCCCCCATGGGTCCCCCATGTACTAGGTGACTGTTATCTACAGAGTCCGAGCCATGCTCCCCATGCACCACTACATTATCCCCACTACCACCTCCTTAACAGATACATCATCCTATGTTGTTTTCAGCCTTTTTCAGCCTACAGGGTTTTGTGTAGCTAGGATTTTTCCTTTTGATTTCTACACAGAAATTACTACAGTTGTACATGGTTTTGTCTCATATGCCAAGTTTGGCCTTTGGAAGACGTTAATATAGCGCTCTCTCTCTCTCTCTCTCTCTCTCTCTCTCTCTCTCTCTCTCTCTCTCTCTCTCTCTCTCTCTCTCTCTCTCTCTCTCTCTCTCTCTCTCTCTCTCTCTTTGCGTTGCCTCATTGATGGGGCAAGGGTACGGAAGAAGAGACTATATTGCTTCTTTGTGGACTTCCGCAAAGCTTTTGATACAGTGCCACGAGAGAGGCTCTTCCAACGCCTCCATAGCTTGGGAGTACCACCAGGGATGATTTGGGCCATCTATGCACTCTATGAGCAGGTGACTGGGAGGGTACAGTGTCTTATCACACCAACTAGAGATTGAGATGGGCAAAGCCGCAGACATTCCCAGAGAGGAGCGGATATGCAGGGTATGCAGAGTAGAGATGGAGGATGAGGAGCACTTTGTATGCAGATGTAGCGCATATGATGGCATCAGAGGCAGATACGAGACTCTGTTTGCAGGACAGCCCACCCTCCGAGAGATCATGGGCTTTAGAGACCAGCGACAGCTCGGGCGATTCTTACTAGAGATACAGAGTCACAGAGATTCCCTACTCCAGCCTACTGTAGCACTCCATACAGGAGGGAGACAGAGTCAGCTCATTGACTTCTTTATTCCACGACGTGCCGCAGCCCTCCCCCCCCTCAACCCACACACCGAGAGGGGTGACTCTTGCGCAGGCTCAGAGTTCTCGAGCTAAGAGACGACCCCGTGCTATGGGATATCGGGCCCCGAGACTTTACCGACACCAGATTGCGGAGATCCAGGCTCGTGACCATCACGACACGGAGGAGAGACGATTCCAGATGATGGCCGATCCCGCTGCAGCCATCAGGGCCACCCTGACTCCACCTCCACCTATGTACCACATCTTACACCCGCCCATTAGCACAGGATGGAGCTAGTTAGTTGTTTTAGATGCATTCTCATGGTTGTTGTACTACCCTTTTGCATATAGACTATCATAGATATCGCACTCCATACACCCCCCCCCCCCCCATTTTCATGGGTATCTCCACATGCATACTACTGAGATCTATACAAGCTTTACCAGTTTCTTTTTCTCAGCACTTTTATCTTTTCTGATTGAAAGAAGATATACCCATGTACATCGATTTGTCTCATAGGCCGAGTTCGGCCTCCTAATAGACGTAAAAACTCTCTCTCTCTCTCTCTCTCTCTCTCTCTCTCTCTCTCTCTCTCTCTCTCTCTCTCTCTCTCTCTCTCTCTCTCTCTCTCTCTCTCTCTCTGTGTGTGTGTCTGTGTGTCTGGGTGTGTGTGTATGTGCGCGTACCCGCATACTTTGTTCCATCATAAGCTAGATGCAATCTCCACTTACAAATGGTGCACTGTTCTCGTCCGGGTGCCTCCTCCAGAGTTTCCAAGGAGCCATTGCAACAGCGAGCTGAAAGAAAATAGTTACGGCTCGTAGTCACACCCAGTACATATGCAGACGGGAACAGCCTCACGGAGGCCATCATGTAGCACTATCAAGTCGGCATGAATCTGCAGCCGAGAGAACTGAGTTATAGTAATAAGAGAAGTTATGTAACTTCTCTCCATGGAGTAAATGATAATGAGGATGATGTAAAGCATAAAATAATGAATTGGGAACTAGAAGGCCTCTACCTTAAACAAAATGCCTCCTCACACCAGATATTTTGGCCAAGTCCATTGGAGAGATAGAACGAGAAAGCTTTTTCATCATCCTTTCCACCATAGAAAAAGGTGCAAATTTACAATCTTATCCACTCTAGAGGGAATCTTGAAGGTGGAAGCCTACACAAACGTTCAAATCACATACACATAGAAGTAAGACAACAAAGGGTGTGGTTTTAAGCTCCAAATAGGTTTTTGGGTACACATCTTAAATGTGTCTTTTGGACAAGGCATTTCAATGTGTGTAAAATAGTGTTCCCTTCTTCACTATGTATAAATTTCTCTCAATTTAATAGCTTTGTTTTTTTATTGGTGTAAAGTCTTTCTCTTGAACCCTTTAAAACAATAAGAAAGCTCAAATCCTCATGCAAATCTGTTGGGGGAGAGGGGATGAGAGAGAAATCCATTATCCCCTCCCCCCCCCAAACTTGTTAGATCAAGCCATCACCATGTTTATGATGTAAAGAAAACGAGCAACATGAAAAAAAAAAAAAAAAAAAAAAGAAAAGCACCTTCTACCATGCATAATATTTATAAAGTGAAGCATAGAGTAAGAAAGTGTCACTCTAAGCGGAGATTGGCACTTACAGTGAAGCATAGAGTAAGAAACCATAGATTGAACTCAAAGTAAGAGCAAATATAATATTTGAACCTATGATAAAAACAGGAAGAGGGATAATATTTGGTTTTTCTTTTATGTAAACATCCAGTTGAGAATGAGGAAAAGAAGGTGAACATAAAATTTGCATGTAAAGACAATATAATCTTAAATTAAAAGCTAACCCAATGGTGGTCAAGGTGCAAACATAGGACCAAGCTAAAAAAATGATTTAATTATGTGAGCTTTTCATGTTAGCCACTACAAATGCAGCAAGGGAAGAAGTACAACCTCCTCAAACTCTTGGGACATGCTTCACTTCATCCAAACATCCTCTTTAATTCATCTAATGACATGAAAAATGTTTAGGCTACGTTTGCCAAGGCCAACCAAGCACATCTTCTCTTAAACATTGATTTGGAGAATCCATATTTATGATTTCTTGCTCAATTTCATAGCCAACCAATTCTAAGTAGCCATGTGAGTAATGGTCCATTCTCCACACAATAAGGCAAGTTTGAGCTTGTCAAAGTAAACCATTAGTGTGCACAGTTATAGGGGTTCTCTTAGGTCATAAAGCATGGGGCCTACATCAAATATGAATCCTTGTTTCTGTAAGGATGGTGTTGGCATATTTCTTAAATTTTTGTTAGACACATCTTCATCATTGAGAATATCTTTTATACAATAATACGTGATGGACCTTGTACACTGTGTAATAATCTTCTCTAGAAATTGAATGTGTCAAACATGTATTAGAGGGAGGAGATGGTTAATTGTTCAACATAGAATCCCACACACAGATGATGAGTTGCACCGGCATCAAGTGGGAATAGCCTTGCACAAATTGTTAACCATTGGAGCGACATATCAGTGTGTATGAAAATTTCATGCGAAGAACATAGCAAGAACATGCATCCACAACAAGAGAGAGCAAGCATACACACATGCATACATGCACACACTCACAAGTAGACAAGAGGCACGATTGCTCCAAGAAGCTCTTTGTATTTTTAGAGAAATCTAAAGTACCCCCATGTTTTTACCTAAATGTTTAGCCTAGTTCAAAAGTAAACCTTAAGGCCTATTTGAGGGCCAAAATGGATCTAAAATTATGGGAAAGTTAGGGAAGGGGATCCTAGTATTTGTGAGGCTCAAATACTACTCATCCTTTGTATCAAAAGAGAGTATGTGCTTGGAAAGTGTAACTTCACCAAGACATTTGATATGAGTGCAACCTAAGCATATCAAGTAGGCTTCTATTGGTTGTATATTGGCTTTAAGTGATTTTACTAAGGATAACTTGATGACATTAGTGTGGTGCATGTGTCTATAAGAAATTTCACAATGTCTTGAGGGGAGTGCCCCAATCTAGAAGCCATACATGGTCATCAGCCTTTGATTGGCTTTGCATTGTAATGCACTTGGCAGATGGCCACCGGAATGGCTTGTGGTTCAATAAATGAGTATGACTCAAATTAATGAGGAGTGCATGCTTTGATCTACGTATCTCATTAGTAAAATGATGCTTGCATATGCATTCTAGAGCCTTAGGTTGAGCGCATTCTCTAATTTATCTCTCCTTTTCCCTCCTATTCTTGGCCATTTGGAGTTATCTAATCATCTCAATAGTGAGGGGCTCTTAATAAAGTTTAGCTCTACAACCACTTATGCAATTGGCAAAAGCCTCAGTTCCTCTTTTGCAATTTCTTTGCATGTTATTTAAGGTGTACACAAGCACAATTCCACATTCTTGTAGTTTCGAGTCTTTGATGGGGACATTAAAGTAAGACTTTGGGCACTTGTCATGAGCATAAATGCCTTGCATAACTCGTAGGTGTGTTTTCTAAAGTGCATAATGCTTACCTATGAAGACATGTAGTTCATGAACTTTTCATTCAGAATAATGTCCTAAATTGAGAGTTAGAACAAAGAAGTATGCAAGTAAAATCACATGTTTTCCATCGATCAAGTTGAAAGGGAAGAAACCAAGCATAGTTATAGGTGATATGATAAGCTTATACTATGTTGTGCAGTTGAATATCCCAATTAGATCTTCCATTGTTACCAGTGTATAGCACTTTGTTTGAGCTTTCAACCTAATTTTTAGCATGTGGCTGATAGAGAGTTGACTTCTTATGGACCACCAAGAACTCTTTGAGTAGTGCCTCTATGATTTCATTAACAAAATAAGTTCCTAAATTGCTGATTATCTTGATGGGAAGGCCAAATCTAAAAAATTCTTTATCAAATAGAAATCTAGAAGTTTTTCTAAGCATCATTCTTAGTGGTAGTGTGGGACTCAACACACTTGGTGAGATAATCAATGGTAACTATGACATAATTGGCATGGGGTCATTTAGTAGGGGGCTAATAGGACCTATGAAGTCTACTCCCTACTTAGTGAAAGTGCATCTTGCTATCATTGGCCTAAGAGGCCTTTGGTCCATGTTGAACAGATTCTTAGCTCTTTGACATACGTCACACCTTTGCACGAATGTTTGCACATCCATTCAAAGCCATGGACTAGAAAATAAAATCATTTGAATAGTTTTGCCACTACAAAAATTGGTCGCTTGTGACATTAGAGTGGATAGATTGTAAAAGAGGTAAGTAATAATCATCTTATACAAACAAGCAAAGAAAGTGAACATTTCCTTGATTGTAAAGCATATTCTCAATAAGCATATAGTTGTGCCTCTCTTCCTATAAGGCTCTTTGTCTAAGTGATGCCATGTATGTTGGGTACGTACCAAACTTCAAATAGTTTACTATGTGCTTACTCCATGAAAGGCATGCAAAGAGACACAATAGAGTATAGCATGCTCGGTTGTGGGATTGGATTGTTAGGTGGCACAAGTACTTAATCATGTACAATGTGTTCCATGTGTGGCTAATAAATACCATCTCTCTTCATATTTTGTAAAGTTTGTGATTTTGATAAATGCCTACCAAAAGCATCCACATGAGATTCTACTACTAGTATAGTGTGCTCTTATCGTGGTATGCAATAAGAGAGAACTCCTTGGGAGCCTCAATGGTAAAGACATCCTGATTTGATAGCCAAGTTCTTAGCATTGAGCACTTCTTCTTTTGTTGTTCATAAAGTAAGGATGAATCAGTCCAAAAGTCAGGATTACTATACATTATTCAACCCATTTAAGCACAACTTCGAGTTGAATAAGTACGCATTGAGTAATTCACAATCGATCGCTTCAATAAGGTCACCATTAGAAATCCTAGATAAGTGATTGACATGTATAATTTTTATGCCTTTTTGACTACCACTTTAAAGTCATACTTTATAAGGAACAAGAACCATCTTACTAACGTGTAATAGCATAGGGCTTGTTGAAGAGGTATAGTAAGGCTTTGTGGTCCAAAAAAATATTGAACTTGTTGGCGACAAGGTAATACCAAAACTTTTTTATAGTATAGACCATGCTTAAGCCTTCACACTCCATGGTAATATAATTGCCAAACTATCAATTGGCATAGGTGATGCGAAATTATAAGTTCCCTTCATCAATCGGTTGTGCTAAGATGAATCCAATTGCAAAATGAGAAGCATCTACATGGATATGGAGTCCTCATCAATTGATATGTCATTATTTGAGATTATCTGCATAAGGATCTATAGAGACTACATGTGTGGAAGCAAAATGAAGACAAGAGTGTACTCACAAGATGAAAGAGTGTGAGGCAGTCAAAGTGGATAGATCAAGAAATGGGTAAACTCACATGGATTAGAAATGAGCTTGTCAAGATTATGGAGTAGGTGCTACAAGCTTCTAACCAAGTACAAAGCAGGGGAGAGGCCCTCCTTATATAGAGTTGGAGAGGGCTCTCCAAAGTACATCATATGTGGGATAATTCCCCCTAAAGGAGAATGAATACAATGGTAGAAGCAAATGAAAGGCACAAGAATATGATGAGATACAATATAAAATGATATGAAATGGAGTGTCTCTTGGATACAAAATGGAGATCCACTCAGGCAAACAAAAATGGAAATGTGGTAGATGAACTCATGTCATCAACACCCCCTCTGTAGCTCCATTTTGGAGTGACTGAATGTTGTAGAGGTCCACTAAGGACTGCAAAGAAACTGAAGGTTTCGTTGAACATGTCCATGTTCTCATGAGAGGTACACTACTCTAGAATAATCTCCTGTGATATGAGCTTCTCATCAATGAAATGGTATTGGATCCTGATGTGCTTCATCTTGGCATGGAACATTGGATTCTTGGAGACGACCAAGGCTAATTGGTTTTCAGTGCGGATGCATGTTGGAGTATCCTAGAAAATTCCAATGTTAGATAATAAATGTTGAAGTTAGATGGCCTCACATGCTGCAAAGCTGGAAGCATGTTACTCGACCTTGGTGGATGACACAACAACTATAAGTTGCTTCTTACTTTCCCAAAAGTAGGTTATGATCCAAGTAAGAATATGTACCCAAAAGTAGACCGTCGAGAATCAAGATCAACAACCCAATCTGGATCTGAATATCCTATGAGATATACACTACAACATATCGAGGGTATACCGAGGCTTCTACCGAGGCAAATAAACGGGCGAGATTTCTTCGCGACGTAGGTGTTAGAGTCGGTATACACGTCGGAAAGAAAGCATCGGTATAGGTTCCGGTATAAGCGTCGATATAGGCGTCGGTATAAACGCCAGTATTACCGGCGCTTATATCGACGTCCATACCGACGTCCGCACTGGGTGTACCGGTGCCTATACTGACATCCATACTGGAGCTACTGACGCGTATACCGACGACCCTATCTGCACAAATTTTTTTGGGCAGAGTGTGTTGTCTTTTGCTACAGCATGATGTTGTTTAGCAAAAGACAATACACTCTGCCCAACTGAGTACATGTGTTATGTACTCTAATGGCAACTAAAACATAAATTTATATGAGCAAAAATGAACAATGAATCATGTACAGAAAGTTGTATATTCCATAAATGAAAAATGTACAAAAGTGTGGCAAAGCACTTCTATATAGGAATCAAATACAAAATGTGACAAAGCACTTCCATATAGGAATCGAATACAAAATTATGGTACATCATTGCCACATAGGAGTGTAATACAAAATTATGGCAATGTGACAAAACACTTCCATATAGGAATTGAATACAAAATTATGTTACATCATTGTTGTATGCGAGTGTGATACAAAATTGTGGCATTGATCAAAATATTTACACCTACAATCCTGCAACAAAACATATGTATAAAATAAGACCAATTAACCTGACATTTATAAACAACAACTAAAAACATGAAACAAAGATATAACTTTACCTAATCAAGAATATTCTCCCATGAGATGATTGCACCGCGTCCCTCTAAGTCTTGTAACAATGCAGTCAATCCATGTCGATATCCATATGATTCTTCAGTTTGCGTCGGAGGACGACCCACTGCCAACTCCTATAATAAATATGCAAAATGTTAGATGAACATACATAATGTACTTAACACAAACAACTTCAATAATTAACATGATACTACAAATTGGTAGTGCATATTGTCGTATCCGCCGCTACCTAAATGCGACGTTCCAACTGTATCTAAACGTGTGGCCGCCGCATCTCTCTGTTGACGATATCGATCAGGAGTATGTTGCTGCTCATCCTGAATCGATTCCCATTCTTTGACATCTAGCCATACAAGCTTCGGTAAGCCTGCTTTGAAAGCATCGCGAGCTTCCGATCCTCGATGAGACATCACCTCACATGATGTATGTTGAATCCATTCGGAACTCACAATAGGATTCCCAGGTGTTGGCCGGTACTCTTCATATATGTATTGTGTGATATGATTTTTAGAATCCCTATCTTGTTCGGTCCATTTTAACATTACTGAATGACCGAATTTGATGGAGCAGAGTTGTCGTATGCGCTGACGCATTGACTTTCCGGCCACATCCATAACTGGAGCTCCATTACGGATATGATATATCTTGGAGTCGTCATGATCATGCGCACCCCAATGTGTACGTGGAGATCCCATCTGATGCAATGTGAAGATCTCATCTCATCCAATGTATGTATATGCATGCTTGTATACATATACATTCATGTATACATATGCATTCATGTATACATATGCATGCTTGTATGCATATGGATTCATGTATGCGTATGCATGTATGTATGCATATGCATGCATGTATGCATATGCATGCTTGTATGCATATGCATTCATGTATGCATATGCATTAATTCTTATATGCATATGCATTCATGTATGCATATGTATACGTGCTTGTATACATATGCATTCATGCTTGTATGCATGTGCATGCTTGTATACATATGCATGCTTGTATGCATATGCATGCATGTATGCATATGCATGCATGTATGCATATGCATGCATGTATGCATATGCATTCATGTCTCATATGCATTCATGTCTCATATGCATTCATGTATGCATATGCATTCATGTATGCATATGCATTCATGTATGCATATGCATTCATGTATGCATATGCATTCATGTATGCATATGCATTCATGTATGCATATGCATTCATGTATGCATATGCATTCATGTATGCATATGCATGCTTGTATGCATATGCATGCTTGTATGCATATGCATGCTTGTATGCATATGCATGCTTGTATGCATATGCATTCATGTATGCATATGCATTCATGTATGCATATGCATGTATGTATGCATGCATGCATGTATGCATATGCATGCTTGTATGCATATGCATGCTTGTATGCATATGCATGTATGTATGCATATGTATGCATGCATGCATGTATGCATATACATGCTTGTATGCATATGCATTCATGTATGCATATGCATTCATGTATGCATATGCATGCATGTATGCATGTGCATGTGTGTATGCATGTGCATGTGTGTATGCATGTGCATGTGTGTATGCATGTGCATGTGTGTATGCATGTGCATGTGTGTATGCATGTGCATGTGTGTATGCATTCATGTATATGCATATGCATTCATGTATATGCATATGCATTCATGTATGCATATGCATTCATGTATATGCATATGCATTCATGTATATGCATATGCATGCTTGTATGCATATGCATACATGTATGCATATGCATGCTTGTATGCATATGCATGCTTGTAAGCATATGCATGTATGTATGCATATGCATGTATGTATGCATATGCATGTATGTATGCATATGCATATGCATATGTATGCATGCATGCATGTATGCATATGCATGCATGCATGTATGCATATGCATGCATGCATGTATGCATATGCATGCATGCATGTATGCATATGCATGCATGTATGCATATGCATTCATGTATGCATATGCATTCATGTATGCATATGCATGCATGCATGTATGCATATGCATTCATGTATGCATATGCATGTGTGTATGCATGTGCATGTGTGTATGCATTCATGTATATGCATATGCATTCATGTATGCATATGCATTCATGTATGCATATGCATTCATGTATGCATATGCATTCATGTATGCATATGCATTCATGTATGCATATGCATTCATGTATATGCATATGCATGCTTGTATGCATATGCATGCATGTATGCATATGCATGCATATGCATGCATGTATGCATATGCATGCATGTATGCATATGCATGCTTGTGTGTGTGCATATGCATGCTTGTATGTATATGCATTCATGTATGCATATGCATGCTTGTATGCATATGCATGCTTGTATGCATATGCATGCTTGTATGCATATACATTCATGTATGTATATACATTAATTCTTATATGCATATGCATTCATGTATGCATATGCATATGTATGCATGCATGCATGTATGCATATGCATATGTATGCATGTATGCATATGCATGCTTGTATGCATATGCATCATGTATGCATATGCATGCATGTATGCATATGCATGCATGTATGCATATGCATTCTTGTATGTATGCATGTATGTATGCATATGCATTCATGTATGCATGCATGTATGTATGCATATGCATGCATGTATGTATGCATATGCATGCATGTATGTATGCATATGCATGCATGTATGTATGCATATGCATGCATGTATGTATGCATATGCATGCATGTATGTATGCATATGCATTCATGTATGCATATGCATTCTTGTATGCATATGCATATGCATGTGTGTATGCATATGCATATGCATATGCATGTGTGTATGCATATGCATATGCATGTGTGTATGCATATGCATATGGATGTGTGTATGCATATCCCTCTCTCTCTCTCAGTCAAAAACAAAACTAAAGAGAGAAGATATTAGAAAAGCAAAAACATAAAGAAAGAAAAAAGAGTGATATATGTCTCAATTACATTGATGTAATTTTTGAATCAAGGTTGTCAAAATCCACTTGAAGTTCTCCTTTGTCGAATTTCCAAAGATTTGATCCCAAAAATCTCTTGCAAAACTAAAGAGAGAAGACATTAGAAAAGCAAAAACATAAAGAAAGAAAAAAGAGTGCTACAATATGTGCGATCTACTTACCAAAGCGTCAAATCTATAAAAATAGAGGTGTGCTTAGAGAGAGAGAGAGGGAAGGAGAGGGAGAGAGAGAGAGAGAGAGAATTGTTTGAATCAAGGTCGTCAAAATCCACTTGAATTTCTTCTTTGTCGAATTTCCAAAGATTTGAACCCAAATCTCTTGCAAAACCAAACAGAGAACATATTAGTAAAGAAAAAACATAGAGAAAGAAAAAAGAGTGCTACAATATGTGCGATCTACTTACCAAAACTTCATATCTATAAAGATAGAGGTCTGTTTAGAGAGAGAGAGAGGGAGGGAGAGGGAGGGAGGGGGAGAGAGGGAGAGAGAGTGAGAGAGAGGGAGGGAGAGAGAGAGAGAGTGAGAGAGAGGGAGGGAGAGAGAGAGAGAGAGAGAGAGAGAGAAAGGGTGACAAACAGAGATCTGATGTTGGCGCGTGCAAACCTGACAGGAGAAGATCCAGATTCAAAACGCTCAGAATGACGAATTTTGGTTTCGGGCCCGGTTAAAAAGAGAGCGTCGGTATAAGCACTGTAATTCCAGCAGTTTACCGATGCCTATACCTACGCTTATACCAACGTTGTCTTTCCGAGGCAAAGTGGCTTTCCCAAATTGTCCAAGGGTCATATCGACGCTGATAGCTGGTCGTCGGTATACTGACCGTTGGTATTCCCTCGATATGTTGTAGTGATAAGATCCCTCTATACCAAAGATCATGATGTCAAGTGAGGGAAAGATATCTAAGTAGCCTCTTATCAGCATCCCAATGTATTTGATGAGGCTAATGTGCAAACTGACCGAGTCTACCAAATGCACAGGCAATATTTGGTCTCGTGTTGGCCAAGTAAACTAAAGAACCAACAAGCTATTGATAAGCATGCGCATCCACAAGTGAAGAGGAGTCCTTTAATGTGAGCTTGATGTTTGGATCAAGTGGTGTAGATACTGAGTGACATTGGTCCATTTTATATATGGGAAGAAGATCATAGCAGTACTTCTTTCAGGAAAGGAATATGACTTCTTTCATGTGCCAAATTTCCATGCCTAAGATGTAGTGAAGCAGGCCAAAATCTATCATGGACTACTCAACATGGAGCTTTATGATGATGAATTGGATGTGTTCATCATTACAAATTGTTAAGATTAAGTCATCTACATAGAGGATGATGATTGCAATTAAGAAATTTTCTTGATGTATGTATACGCTAGCATCGACAATGCTCCTTTAAAATCCTTTAGCTTCAAAGAACTTGTGGATCTTTTCTTTCCTTGCCTTTGACCTTGAAGCCTTCAAGTTGTTTGACATATACTTCTTCTTGAAGATCACCATTTAGGAAAGCACTCTTGACGTCGAGTTGGTAGATGGGCCATTTGAAGTGTGTACTAATGCAAGAATGACTATTATAGGTATAGACCTTACAATAGGGGCAAAGGTTTCTTCATAATCAATGCCATGCTTTTACTTATAACCCTTAGCTACAAGTCTTGCTTTGTACTTGTCCAAAGTAACATCTAATTTCAATAACTTGATGATTTTTAGGCTTTGGAACAAGTGTCCAAGTGTTGTTCTTTTCAATTGTATTCATCTCAATCTACATAGCTTCTTCCCATTCAGGTTTACCTTGAGCTTCTTTGAAATAGGAGACTCTAGAATCTACCGAAGCTAGTGCATACGTGCATAATTAACATAGTGACTTTGTTCAAGTTGTTTCTTCTTAGCGAGCCTTTGAGATCTCCTAGATTGGTGATGAATATGTCGAAGACTTAGCTTGCAAGTCATGCATGAGCAAGAGTCTTCATATTTTCTTCCATGTTAAAACTTGCCTGCCATTGTAAATTGTTGTGACAACGGTTCCATAGGGCTATAAGCATATATACAAGCTAGGGAAAAGAACCTCGTAAAGAGGAAAAAAAGTTCCCTGATGGTCCTAATTTTCACACACACCACTACCAAAATATATCAACACTAAATGCCATAAGTTTTGCAATATCTTTGTTTGGGACGATGTCATCCCAAAAATCTTATGTATTCTTGTTCAATTATGGTCAATTTTTCATCATCTTCTATAGAAAAATCTAGGAATCCTCTTTTATCATGCCTATAAATACTTCCTACTACACTCCAAAGATCTTTGAAATTTCTTATCACTTGTTTTTGTGTTGAAATGTAGTGATGATGTAAGCCATAAATGATCATAGATGCATATGTTTCAACCCATCTTGAGGTCACTTTGAGGTTGGCAAAATAAGCATTGGAAAATAAGGGATTCCTTGAGGGGCTTCCTATTTGTTAACTCGGAGAAATGGTCTACATGAATGTGCATGTTTCTTTTCTTCACCACCACTTCAAAATAAAACTCCACTAGAAACCATCTCATTGGTTTTCTAGTGCTATAAGGTTTATTATCTAGATTGAGAAGAGCTGGGGGGTTTATAAAAAAAATTGAATTTATTTACTAAAAGGTAATTCTTGAATTTCTTCATGACATATACCATACGTAGGCCCTCTCACTTCATTTTCCTATAATTTCATTATGCATCATTGAGTTTTTTCTATCATGGGAAGGATCAAGAGCTCTTTGGGAAAAACTCGCTCCTGATGCTCCCATGGGGGTTGAACCCAAGACCTCCTCCTTCCCATCCTTGAGACTTAACAAGTAGGACAAGTGGAATACTCGTTTTAGACACCACATGAACATATACTTAAGTCTAATATCGAGATGTTTGGTACTTCACAAGAATGACCAATTTTTTGTCCATTTTTAGATCTATCTGAACCAATCGAATGCTCATGTCATCGACTTACTTTATTACATTAGTGCTAGTCCTTGGAAAACATTTTTATCCTAGTTGTGAGATTCACCTCATACTCCAAATGAATAGAGGGGCATCTACTATCTCATCCTTGCCCAAATGATTCAAAACACCATCTGGATTTGCACTTGACAAGCTGTACCTAGTGCAAAGTAGGGAATGAATGATACACATGGATCGAAAAAGCTTTGAACAGTAGTTATGTACTTATTTTGCATTGAGAAGAGCCATCCTTCTTTAATTACTTCAAATGAAGTAAAATTTTGGCTAGCCCATTCACTTCTAAACAAGATGATCCGAGCTTGATTTTCAGACCTCTCCATGCACATATGAAGTAAGCTAAATAGGAGATCATGCACTTGATAGAAGGATGAGATAAGACGAGCCTAGGACAAAGGGTATCTTAGACCTGGATGTCCTTTCGCCTATTCATGATGGAACTAAAATTTTTAAGATGTTTTGGCTATTGGTGAGGGTCTAATAGAGGAAGTTTCCTTACATATAGAGAAAATGAGGGACATGAGATGAAAGAAAGAGTTGAGATGAAAGAAAAATAGCCAATGGTAGTTGAGACGATAAAGTAGGATTTAGAACGAGATGCCCTAGATGCATAAATTCTAATGCTAGAATAGTAAATATGGTTGATATGTACAATGATGCATAAAAATGTATGAGGATGTGGAAAGGAGTGTTGAGTACAAGGACGAAGGTGAATTTGAGTACACCTTTGTATAGGATCATCTTCAAAATAGTATGGTGATGAGAAGGTCGGCTTTGAGGATAGTGGAGTGCATGATGGTGATGACATTGAACATCTTAAAAATCTTGCTACCATATTTTAGTCTTCAATAGTTTCTTTTAAGGGTGAAGTTATGGTTTTAGTCCTAGTGGGGTTGAGTTTGAGCAGTCTTTGGATAATTGAGTTAAGAAATCCACTGAATCAATGAGTATGAAAATAAGAACAACCATGATGGAGGAACGTGATGATTTTCAACTTGAAATTATAGAGGTTGAACTCATCTTCTATTTTGAGAAGAGTGAAAAATTAATGGAACCTAGCAAAAAATCATTTTTGACAAGAGTGAAATTTCATAGATGACTAAGGGTTTCAACTATCTTATTTAGGTGAGGGAGAGGTAGATTCATATGAAGAACATTGTAGGTATAGATACCAAAGATCTAGGCACTATGGAATGGGATGGTTAACGATCATATTAAAGATGTAAAATTTGAATCATATGATGATAGTTTTGAACCCATCATCATGGGACCACAATTCTCTTATAAATAAGAGTTATTACAAGAAACATGGGATAGTGATTGTGCTAGAGACCCAATAACTCACATGTATCCCTTGTATAAAGTAGAAGGGCCTAATGAAGAAGTGTTCATTCCCAAGATATGAAGTTTGATGTATTTGAAGGACATAAAGCCTTCAAAAAATATGAAGTTGAAAGTAAATTGGAAGTTGCAAGGAACCCTTCATTCCATGCCGGAACTAAGCACATTGAGGTGCGATTGATCAAAATCTGATTATAATATAACAATAAAGAAACATATATAAGTCATGTATGTATCTATCAAAATTAGAATTAAAATTTTGATATAATTACACTAAGTATTCCTTGCACGGTAAGGAGAGGGTGGTGGAGTTCCTTTTGATTGATTAGAATCTGATTGTGTAGCAAAAGAGGTACTAGATATTAATAATATGATTATTTCCATACATACACACTCACATGTACACATTTACACATAGACACATTCACATATACACATTCTGACATATAAATACACATACAAAATCATAAATGTATGATGTGTGTGTGTATGTATGTATGTATATATGTATGTATGTATATATGTATGTATGTATATGTGTGTATGTATGTGTATGTGTATGCATCTATGTGTATGTGTGTGTATCTATGTGTATGTGTGTGTATCTATGTGTATGTGTATCTTTGTGTGTTATGTATGCATGTGTATGCATGTGTATGTGTGTATGTGTTTTTGTGTATATGTGTGTATATGTATATGTATTTGTGTATGTTTATTATAATTTATTATTTTAATAATATTATAATATAAATATTTTAAATCATTATAAAATCATTGAGAGCTAATTATCTTCCTACATCCCTTGGTTTCTATTGCTCCCAATACATGTGACAACTAAATGTCTTCTTACATCTGTACTCATGTATGGTAATTCATGACTATTTTCATGCTCATCTATGCGTGTGTATATATATGTGTGTGTATGTATATGTGTGTCTATGTGTATGTGTGTATATGTGTATGTGTATGTATATGTATGTGTATGTGTATGTATGTATGCATGCATGTATGTATGTATGTATGTATGTATGTATGTATGTATGTATGTATGTATGTATGTATGTATGTATGTATGTATGCGTGTATGTGTAAGTGTATGCATGTATGTGTAAGTGTATGTATGTGTTGATGGGGGAAGTATCTCAACCCCTAAGCAACGATGAAGCGCGAATGACCTCCACAGATATCCTTCTTTGACCTCTGCAAACTTCACTCCAGCAAACTTTTCTCAGAGATTATACAGAGAATGAATCACAAACTTGAGTCAACTTTAGAGAACTCTAATAGCTACCCAATGACACCAAAATCATAGCAAATGGATACATAGAGAAGGAGAACCAGCCCTTACAATAGAGACAAAATATTTCCAAGAGAGCCTACACAAAGAGAGAGATATCAATCACACAACTCCACTAAAATGAATGTTGCTCCCAGCTTACTCAGAGAATGCTCCAGAGAATTGGTAAGCATAAAATAGTCTCTTATAGCTATCCAATGAGACAAGAATTACATCAAATGGATACCATATGAGGGAGAACCAATGCTAACAACTCAGGGGTAGAGAGTTGCAACACTGCCTGCGCACACACATAGATATGCCTACTAAAAGAAAACAAACAAGCAAGCAAGGGGGTTGCTTAAGCAAGGGGCTTGCTTATCACAACTCCAGCACTTAGTGCTCACTTTACATGAGCTAAAACTCCAAGAAGATGGCCCAAAAGAAGTCGGGATACATGCTCCTTTTATAGTGAGAGGTGTGCCCCTAAAATCTAGGAACTACCTTTCCAAATCAGCCTCCTAACTTGGAGGAATTAGTTGAGATGACTTGGGGAGTGGTTGAGTGAATTTTCTTGATGGAATCTCGTGGCTTTTGGCTTCCTTTGATTGCTCCACATGTCCATAAAAGATTCCCCACGAATTTTTAGCTTGAAGCTTGACTTTTAACATGTGTGTATGCATGTTTATAAATTGAAAGTTTTTTTTTTGTATACTAATCCTTTTTTTTGTTTGAGATTAAAATAACTATAGATACTGTTTAGTGGAAAGAAATAAGAGAATGACCTAACATACCACATGAGACGTGGTAGTATTTTCGCTGAAAACTATGTCTTGAGGAATCAGTTCCGTAGCAGAAGGAATGCAAAATAGTTTATATTAGTGTGAGCTAAAATTCTCATATTGCAGACCTTTTCACAAAGGCTCTACCTAGGGAGAAGTTGGAAGCTTTCTGCAAAGCTTTAGGCTTACATCGTTTTTGTGGATTGATCTCTTTCTACATAGCTTGGCACTTCCTTATACATGAGTACCAAGTTTTGATGCCCAAAATGAGCATCAAAAAGAGGTTTGGGCATCAAAGGATGCCTAATTTTTAGGCTTGGGCATCCCGATGGATGTCCATATTTAAGACCCCGGCATCCTCGACTCTCTCTCTCTCTCTCTTTATATATATATATATATATATATATATATATATATATATATATATATATATATATATATATATATATATATATATATATATATATATATATATATATATATAGTGTGTGTGTGTGTGTGTATGCCAAAGTTGTGAGTAGATGTAGCCATTCTGCTAATGTTCTTGCCTTTTCATAGTGAGATTTGAATTTGAGCATGTGAGAAACTAGTCATTTTTCTATATACATTTTGGGCCCTTAGTGTTGATGCTTTTTATAAAAAATAGACCTTAAAGGATATTCTTGTCTGATTTTCTAAACCACATTTCTAGTGAATAATTTCTATTCTAGTATAGAATTTGGCTCAAACACTTCAAAATTCAGTTTGCCTCTTCGCAGCTTGAGTGAGAAGATTGAGAACTCATTGTTGTAGCACTTGGAAGCCTCATTCTCCATGTCTTTACCACCCTCCTAATCTACAAGTAGGTTAGTAAGTTGGATAAGAACTTGCATAATAGCCATTTAGGTCATTCATATTAAAGAGTGATTGTTTTCCATATATATTATGGTGTTTCTCCCCATGCTCCTATGCTCCAAAGTGCTAGCTTTTGGATACATTGATGGTTCCTAATAATGACCAAGAATATTAACTAGTGATTTGTGATTCACCATATAGCATATAGCAATGTATCATTTATTTATTTATTGTGCAATGGTTCAAGAACATTGAAGGTTGATCGTAATGTGTTTAAAAAGTGGGCATCTTTTGATGCCCAAACCCCCCTTTGGTGCCCATTTTGGGCATCAAATTCAAACACGGTGATGGCATTTGATAAAAGATTGCCCTCTTCTCAAAAATATTAATGCTCCTATTTTGAGCGTAGATAAGAAGGTGGATAATGTGAAAAAAGATGCTCAAGGTCTTGCTTCTTTATCTACAATCTCCACATGTAAAAAACAAGCTTCCAAAAAGATAAAAAAGAAGGTTGGAAAAATTTTTAACCCTTATGGTGTTCTTTTAGAAGAAGTAAGCAACCCTTTTTTTAAGGACAATGTGGCTGAAGAAGAGGGAGAATCCCCAACCCTATCACTACTTCAGATGTGCAAGAAGAATCTATCCAACGTGACTCTTCAGAATACAAAAAAGATGAGAATGACGGGTGGCAAGTGGTCCATAATAAAAAAAAGCTTAAGACATAACAATAGGTACTCTGCAGTTAATAACGATGATCCTTTCACTAACAAAATTAACCACGTAGAACAAGAACAGGTGGAGAACATGGAGCAAGATGAACCAAAAGAAGAATCATTGCCTGCTCCACAAGGAAAAGTGAAGGACACCATAACAAAAATTCAAGGAATATCTAAAAGAAAAGATAATGTTCGAACTTTAGGCTCCCAGGTTCAACCTAGTAAAACCAGTCGTTTATAATGTGTTTAATCTTTATTGTTGTGTCCATCATGAACTCCTTCATCATAATATGGCTAAACACTAAGGGTCTATCTAACCCTGTGAGGGCTAAGATTGTTCACTCATGTCTGACCAGTTTAAACCTTCATATTGATTTTGTCTGCTTACAAGAAGTTAAGATTGGTAACGCTAAACTCTCTAACCACCTTAAGATAGTCTCTTCTTCCATTGATTGGTTTTTTACAGATCATCCCCAAGGAAAGGGAGGTGCGGTTATATATATGAATTGCTCTTTGTCTAAATTTGTGATGAATGTTAGCAAGAGTAGTACTCACCAATGGGTAGCTATTACTCTTAGTGTTCCTTTCAATTTCAATCTGATTAGCATGTATGCCTCTAATATGAGTCAAACCAGGAGTGCTTGTTGGGAAGAGATTAAAGATATTCAGGGACCCATTTGCATTATAGGGGACTTTAATATGGTTACAAATATTAAGGACATGCTTAACTTTAAAGGTAACTGTATTACTAGAATTGAAAAAGCTGCTTGGTTTTCCATGTGTCATCATCATGACCTCCTGGACAACTCCATGCTCACTAACTATATGTGATGCAATAACTAGACTGACTCCAAGACCTTAGGAGCTAGACTAAACAGATGCTACAGTACTACTCTCTTGGCCCATAGCTTCTGGGAGATAGAAGCTAACATAGATACCTCCTTTATGCTATCTGACCATAAATCTTTGCTCATGACCTTTAGAAAGAACTCTCCCTCTTATAAAGCTGGATGGCCCCACCTTGATGCTAGACTTCTCAAGACCCCTATTGTGGTTAATAAGATCAAAGATTCTATCAAGTGGCACTTCTCTAGAAACACATCAGCTTTTAAAAGTTGGGAGCTTGCTATTAGATATATTCAACAAATCTTCACCTATTATAGAAACTTGGCCAAAAAGATAAGAGCTCAAAGAAGAAAAAAAAACATGGAATCCTTGAGCAATTTTGACCACAATAACCCCACCAAGGACTTCATAGAACTTCAACACCAACTTAGATGTGAGGAGTATCTAGAAACAAGATGGTCTCTTCCCATGTCAAGAGATTATTGGGTTGGGAAGATGGATAGACCTTCAAAAAGCATGTTTGATATGTTGAAACAAAGAAAAATAAGGACTTTATCTCTTTTCTCTCTAAAAGGAATGGTGGGATTGCTATCAACATGGAGGAGAGCTTACAGGAGGCTGTTAGCTTCTTTATGGATGTTTTCTCTAGTTCTCCCAAGAGGGGGGAGGCTTCTTGGAGAGGCAGGGCTGATATTGCCATAAAAAGGGTGAAAATGCTCCCTCAGTGTCAGGACTCTATATTGGACATGCCCCTCTCTGTCGGTGAGATTAAAGAAACCATCAACAAATTGAAGCCCTGTAAATCTCTTGGTATTGATTGGATTCCTAATGAATTTTTTTTAGAGTTAAAAGACTTCCTGACCCCATACCTTCTATTGATCAAGAAAGAGGCTTCTAGAAAGGGTACTCTCCCTATCAATATTAATACTGGTGTTATAAAACTTATCCACAAAAGAGCACCTAAAGAAGATATAAGTAACTGGAGACCAATTACCTGTCTTACCTCCATTTATAAAATATTTGCCTCTACCCTTGCTAGGAGACTTAGTCCTGCCATGGATAAGATTATCCTTCCTATCCGAAAAGGCTTTATAAAAGGTAGATTTATTCTGGATGTCATAATAGCTATATGGGAAGGGCTTGACCTTGCTACTGAGAGGAATCAAGAATTTTATTTCTTCAAAATAGATTTTGACAAAGCCTATGATAGAATTGAATCGGACTTCATCCAGTCTCTTCACGATGTTGGTCTAGGAAAAAGATTCATCAAGAATGTTAGCATTCTTTTTGGCAACACCTACTCTAGAATATCCATGAATGACTAGCTTTCGTCTCCCTTCAAACTTTGTAGGTCCATTAGGCAAGGATGTCCACTTGCTCCCTTGCTCTTTGCTATAGCTAGTGATGCTTTAGGATGGCTGGTTAACGATGAAATGAACCTGGGAAACATAAAAGGTAACCCCATTCCCAACACTAGCTCCCAGCTTGTTTTACAAATGTTTGTTGATGATACTAACATGTGTACTCTTGCTAACCCTATTTCTGCTACTAATTTCTTAAAATGCTTAAATTATTTTTGCTTGGCTATGGGTTCTCATATTAACCATGTAAAAACAGGTTTCAAAGCTTCTAACAATATTTTTCTTGACTATATATCTAGACTTGGCTGCTCTATTTTGCAGGAACATGTGGTTTTTAGACTCCTTGGGATACCCATGGGTTTCAAAGTGACCTTGCAGCAAAGATGGGACTCAATTATGAATAATTTCAAAAAAAATGGTTAAAATGGTATAATTTTTCCCCTTCATTATCTCACAGGGCTTTTTTTCTTAATAATTTTATCATGCCATGTGTTGTGTATTTCCTATTGTGTTGGAAGCCTTTCAAAAAACAATTAAACCACATCTTGAATCTTGCCAGAAGGTTTCTTTGGGGAGGAAATTTGCAGAACAACAAGGTTAATAAGCTTTTTTGGCATATATGTTTCCTGCCAAAAAAAGAGGGAGGGCTTGGTCTCATTAATCTTGTTAAAATGGTGAAAAAATCAATCATCTAAATGGGTGTTGAGATGTATTGATTCTAATGATGTTTGGGCTTTGCTTTTGAAAAGAAATCTTCACAGATTTTATGTAAAAAATTATAAGCCCTAGAATAATAACTCTTTATGGGACATTCTCATTTCACCCCATCACTTCTATCCAGTTGGCGATCAACTGTGTTGCAGATTTTGGTCTTCTTGGATGAAGGTCAAAGCTTTGTATTTTCTTAGCCCCCATTTTATTATTAGTACTAACTTTTTCCTGTAGGAATCCCCTTGGCTTGATTGGTTGGCTCTCTGGAGTAACAAACCTTTATCTATAAAAGAGCATAAATGCTTCAAGAATGATGTCAGATTCTAGAAGTGGTTCTTCAAGATGGTAAGGTAATATCTGATCAACAATGCATAAACCTGACTAGTGTATCCCTTGCTTGCTTGCTGGTCATCGTGGAATGCAAAGAATTATTAAGATCCAAACTGGCCGAGACCAAGGAAGATAACCTGAACATAAAGCATGTGGCCCAAGACATGTGGTCCAAATTCAAAGCTTACAAAGTTTCTATTTGGTGCATTACCCCAAAGCTCAACCAAAGGTGGAAACTCAACTGGTCTCCTCACCAGTGGAGATACAGATTCAACTCTCTCATGGCCTTCCCTTTTAATATAAAGCATTCTTATCTTAGAGGATGATATTACAAAATGGAATCTGGATAGGTAGCAAGGCTAAATAGATTAAAACTAGTAATGGAGAATGCACATTCTATAGCAGGGCAAAAGATTTGACCCATTTATTTGTCACATGTAATAGTGCCAAGAAATTTCTGTAGATTCTTGATCCTTATTTGAGGATTAAAGACATCCCTTGTTTGGACTACAAGAACATTATCATTGGCTATTGTAAAAGGATGGACCTAGCTCTCTGGAAAATTTGGAGAGGGATCATTCTTTGGATATATGGACCAACAGGAACCATTCTTGTAAAAGGATGGACCTAGCTCTCTGGAAAATTTGGAGAGGGATCATTCTTTGGATATATGAACCAGCATGTCTTCAAATCTAGAAAGAAGGACTTCTTTTACCCCATGCTTAGTTCCCTACTTCAATCTAGTAAAAAAGGATTATTTTCTATTCAACATGGTCCTAAAAATAGTCACTCTGTTATCAGGAACTTCCCTCACACAAGTGGAGGAATAAGTTATTATCCTTGTAATCCCAGTAGATATTTATTATGGTCTTTAGTATTCACTCTTTTTCCTAGTCTTAGAAGGCTTTTGGTCCTCTGAAGTGGCCTGTTGTAATGTCCTTTTGTACTCATTTAGCCTCCTTTGTGTTGTCCCTTGGGATCTTGCTTCCCTGTATAAGATGTAATTCTCCATTATTTTAATCTGATTTCTTGTTTGTATATAAAAAAAACAAAAACCCGGGTGTGTGATAGATAATCTGATGAAACATAATTATAGACAAGGGCACAATAGACCTGGAAGATCATGATAGAGTGATAACATGGCTGTGATAGAGTTGTAGACAAGGGTGTTGGTGATGATATACAAGGCTGTCGATCATGACAAAGAGTTGAGTCGGCTGCCACAAGGGCATGATAGACCTCCGCAGATCATGATAGAGTGCTGAAATGGCTGCGATAGAGTTGTAGACAAGTGTACATGTCAAGGCTGTCGATCACAATAAAGAGTTGAGCTGGACGCGACAAGGCCATGGAAGACCTCTATGATGATGTGGCTGCAACAAACCTCTCCTTTCTGCTGCTTTGGTTAAGTGCAAGAGCTCCTAATTGATCCCTAAGTTTCAATTTCACTCAATCACTTGATTTCTTGTATGTGCTCCTAATTGATCCCTAAGCTCACCTAATTGAACTATAGACTATCCACATTCATATTTGTATGGCAACCCCTAATGTATTGTTATGTTTGAAGGTGAGTTTGATTTGTTACTCTCCTTTAGCCTTTGATGCCCAATCTTCTTGCATGTCAAGATCAAGGTTTTGCAATTCTCTAGAGTTGGATGAGGCCATTGTTTCAATTTCACTCAATCACTTGATGTCTTGTATGTGCTCCTAGTTGATCCGTAAGCTCACCTAATCCAACTATAGACTATCCATAGTCATCTTAGTATGGCAGCCCCTAATGTATTGTTATGTTTGAAGGTGAGTTTGATTTGTTACTCTCCTTCAACCTTTGATGCCCAATCTTCTTGCATGTTTCAATTTCACTCAGTCACTTGATGTCTTGTATGTGCTCCTAATTGATCCCTAAGCTCACCTAATCCAACTATAGACTATCCATAGTCATCTTGGTATGGCAACCCCTACTGTATTGTTATGTTTGAAGGTGAGTTTAATTTGTTACTCTCCTTCAACTTTTGATGCCCAATCTTCTTGCATGTCAAGATCAAGGTTTTGCAAATCTCCAGAGTTGGATGAGGCCATTGTTTCAATTTCGCTCAATCACTTGATCTCTTGTATGTGCTCCTAATTGATCCCTAAGCTCACCTAATCCAACTATAGACTATCCACAATCATATTTGTATGGCAGCCCCTAATGTATTGTTACGTTTGAAGGTGAGTTTGATTTGTTACTCTCCTTCAACCTTTGTTGCCCAATCTTCTTGCATGTCAAGATCAAGGTTTTGCAAATCTCTAGAGTTGGACGAGGCCATTGTTTCAATTTCACTCAATCACTTGATGTCTTGTATGTGCTCCTAATTGATCCCTAAGCTCACCTAATCCAACTATAGACTATCCACAGTCATATTTGTATGGCAGCCCCTAATGTATTGTTATGTTTGAAGGTGAGTTTGTTTTGTTACTCTCATTTAGCCTTTGATGCCCAATCTTCTTGCATGTCGAGATCAAGGTTTTGCAAATCTGTAGAGTTGGATGAGGCCATTGTTTCAATTTCACTCAATCACTTGATGTCTTGTATGTGCTCCTAATTGATCCCTAAGCTCACCTAATCCAATTATAGACTATCCATAGTCATCTTGGTATGGCAGCCCCTAATGTATTGTTATGTTTGAAGGTGAGTTTGATTTGTTACTCTCCTTCAACCTTTGATGCCCAATCTTCTTGCATGTCAAGATCAAGGTTTTGCAAATCTCCAGAGTTGGATGAGGCCATTGTTTCGATTTCACTCAATCACTTGATGTCTTGTATGTGCTCCTAATTGAGCCTACAGAACTCTCTGTAGTAGAGATGATACTACATGTGGATCTATTAGTTCCAATTAATTTACCTGATCTAAGAAACATACACACATACACTCACCGAATCAAGCAACCAATAAAACCACGCAATGTGATGATTTTTTCCCTTCTCTCAATGTGACTTGAGGATTAGAGCCATACCCGAATGTTGCAATAAATATGTGCAATGTTTACCTAACTCTTTGTGAAGTCTCTTTTTACCTCACATCACTCAAGAAGTTATACACTTGCAAGAAGAACAAAACCTAAGTATATATCTGTAATAAAGTGATTGAACCACACCCTTGACAGATAGGAGATGGTTGAACTACATCCTAAGAGAGAGGATTAGGAAGTAATCCTCAACCATGGCTTTTGGGGCAAGTGGTTAGCCCATCACATTCCTAACCAAGAGGTTGTGAGTTCAATCCCTTACATTGGTTTCAGAGCCTACTGCAATGATCCAATGTCCTCTAAAAAAGGCGCTTGGGCATCCTCTATGTGAAAGGGTAGGAATTGTGGAAGGCGCACGCGTCAGTTTCAAGGATGGACCCAACAAAGAATCAAGTGTATCTCTCAATCCGTAGGTCGGATTGAGGCATGTAATATACCGTTGGAAAGCTCTCAGAACGAACTTTCCAATGAGCTAGCTGGGAAGTGTGAATTCCTTGGAAAACCTTGGGTGGCACTTGATTGAGTGTTCAAGATACCAAGCATGGGTGAGAGCAAGGTTCAAGACTGAGGTTGAGAACAAGGGCTTGAGACACCAAGGTTGCGAACAAGAAGGTTCAAGACACCAAGGTTGAGAGCAAGGGTTCAAGAGACCAAGGTTCAAGAAACTATGCGAGGTTGAGGGACATCAATTCAAGGGCACCTAGGGAGTTCAAGGGGTTGATCACCGAGGCAAGAGGGATACAAGAGTAGATCATTGAGGACAATGATCGACCAAGGGGGGAAGAATGTAATAAAGTGATTGAACCACACCCTTGACAGATAGGAGATGGTTGAACTACACCCTAAGAGAGAGGATTAGGAAGTAATCCTCAACCATGGCTTTTCGGGCAAGTGGTTAGCCCATCACATTCCTAACCAAGAGGTTGTGAGTTCAATCCCTTACAATATGCACCTTTGAAAAAATAGTAATATTATGATTGGATATGATATCGCTAGTAATAAATATATTATATATTTGATAATGATCTCTATAGAGTGGAGGAATAAAAAATCCCCTCTTTTGAGATGGTCTATTCTTTTTGAAGTCCTTGTTGGATTTTTAGGTCTATGAAAGCACACGAATAAGACTAGGAGGAAGAAGAAGCTTGGAGCACAACACAACACTACATGAATTACCAAGTGAATGTACAAAGATAAGTGACATGTTAGGGTTATAGGTGTATATCCAAGCTTAGGGAAAAAATCTCCTTAAGAGGTAAAAAAGTCCCATGGCACTCCTATCTGTGTTCACACACATCACTACCAAAATATATCAACAAATCCCCCCTGGGAGTGATGGGGTGAACAAGGAGTGTAGTATTGCCCATGCTCACCAATTATGAATGAAATGCATTGACCAAGTAGTGAGTAGTTACTAAAATTTCTAAATAGTTAAAATTGGAAATTCTTAATTCTAAAGAGGATTACTTTTTATCATCAATTTCTTGTTGAATAATATCACAATCCATGGCACACATTGGCTATTATTTGCCAAAAATGGAGCCAATGTCTCATATTTATGTTGATATGAATTATAATCTAAGTTATAGATTTTTCTATGTGTGATATGATGAGAATGAATGAATAGTTCTATGAAGCTAGCATCGTTCTTAGACACTATTGTAGTCACGTTGGGTTTAGGGACTTATCCATGAGGTTGGTGCACTTGTAATGCCTCTTTATGAGATTGCATCACCTTCTTGAATTGTTCTTTTGGTATATGTGTGGGAAGAATAATATTAGGAGATTTTTCTAGTAGCTTTTGACCAACTTAAATCATTTGTTGGCACATGGATAGTTTTTCTTTTTCTAACTCCACTCTTGGGTAACATTTATCAAGATATTCAATAGTTGGTCCTAATCATATTCTATCATGATATGCTCTCAATAATCCTTCTAAATCACGTATTAGAGGGTGAGCTAGTACTGATCCTGGCTGGGGCTATGGATTTGGATACATATTGAAATATGATAGTTCCATAGCACTATATTTCGATGTTCTCAATTCTTGGGTTCTCTCTTGATCCTTTGTTGTGTTTATATTCTCTACTTTTTAGTTCAACTTGCTTCTTCCTAAGCTGGTCTTGCTTGGACTTGAGATACTCTTCAAGGTTAGCAATCTTTTCCTTATTGACTTCTCTACCACATTGAGTCTTCTACATCCCGTTCATATGTGGAGAATTTTTCGAAAGCTCCTCCTCACTTTCTAAGCTTGATGGTTCAAGCATCCTTTTGCCCTTACCATTTCCTTTTGCCTTAACTTGTGCTCTTGTGAACTTGTACTAGGGATATCATCTCTCTTTCCCCTTCACTACTAGAATTATAGGAAAGAATTGTCACTTATATACAAGCATTCTTTTGTTCCTATCTAGGATTTTTTGACAATCCTTATAGAAATGATTCTCCCCACAATCACTACATAAGGACTTTGTAGGCAGTATGGGTGGTAAATGGGGAATTTGTGCATGTGGACCCATTACATCTTAGTGGTCCCCATTACATCCATAGCATGGACCTCTCAATGGAGTAGTTCTAGAATAAGTTATAGACACATTTTGTGATGGAATATTTATGTTATAGATCTATCTATACATAGGTTCACTATAACCATAAATTTAGTTATAGTAGTCGTGATACCCACTTAAATAACCTTGATAGCGTGAGTAACTAGTGGGCTGACCATATTGTTATGATTATGCCTCTTGTTGCCTATTTTCAACACAATTCTTGTGATCCATAACCTCTGAAACAATAGGGGTTGTCAACATTACAACCTCCTCTATTGGTTGTTGGGATTGCCCATAATTGGAATTACATTTGGAGGAGTAGGTGGCTATTAACTCAACACAGGTCTCATTGGGTATGTAGGATACTTGGACATTGATTTATGAGGATACAGTATTTATGGCCTAACTAGATACAAGTAGCATGGTGGATATTGGTATTTCTGTAGCACAAACGACCTTGGGACTCGATAAATTTCCATAGCTAGTCTATTTTTTTACTATTCTTACTGAGTGGCATATTGCTTGACTAGTTGTATGTTGTAGAAATAGCTGTTAATTGAATAATTGATCACTTTACCTCAATCTTGTGATATTTCAATTGTGTTTGTGTTGGAGGAGGTGGTCTTTTATTACACAAATATAATGGATGATCCTTTCTACACTCCAAGAGTTCTCTAGGTTGAGGCCTAGAAGCTTGTAGATTCTTATTTTTGGTGAAAGCCTTTGCCATTTCATCTATCATTGAGGAACTTGATTTCACACTTGGAGTAGACTTTGTGATAGGTGCAAAGAGTTGAATTGAATTACTCAAGTCGTCCTCCATGTAAGTGCATTTTTGTATGCAATCTTCCAAAGTGGTGGGCTCCATCAAATATGCTCTAGTATAAACCATCAAGAAAATGTGCAATTAATTAATTGGCTTTCAAAGGGAGGTCCCTTGGTTCATATCATGCCACATATTTATGTAGCAACAAGCAACTAATCGGAATTCCTTAGTTGCTTCTTGCTTAAAGTTCATTATCATTGTTGCGGTGTCGTTTCTTACTCTTATTTTAGTGAATTTTCTATATCTCAAGAGTTGATCAAGTTTTTGGAAGTTATGTATGCTAAGTGCATGGAACCATTCTAATGCAATCCCTTTCAAGGTGAGTCCAAAAGATCCATTGTGTGAAAAATGATGCTTTTTCTCAGCCCGCAACAATTTTTTGAACTTAAATCCATGTGCATGAGGATCATCTTGTCCTTTGTTATAGTCTCACATACATTGGGCCACTTGAAAAGTTATGAGCCTTATAGAACCATTGGGTCTTACGATTTGTATAGGTGTCATCTATTGTTGTGGTCCCAAGCCTTGAGAAATGGGAGTGGCTTGTAGCATGAGAGGCACATGTTCACCTAATGGGTTTACAAGATATGGCATTTGTGGATGCGTGGATTGCGGGATCTCATGTGGCACACTGGACAATTTTTAATCCACTGATGCATTTCTTTGTCCATACTAGGCCAATACACTCCTAAGCATTTCAGATTTTGCAATGTTCATTGTTTAGAATAGTGATTTCCTAGCAATCCTTCATGGGCTTGTTGCAACCAACTGATATGTTCATCCTCCTTGACACAACAAGCTAGTACACGCTCTATATCTTGTTTGTATATACTTCTTGCCAATATTTGATCTCTTTGTGATTTTACAATTTCATCTTTGTTTGTTTTCACATTCTTATTTGTAGGTCTGAAGGTTAGGACAAGTACCAACTTATTTGTCCATTTAGGAACGACTTCAAAATTGAATAGATCAGCATCACAAAATTCATTAGACACTCCTTTTGGTGACTCTCCTGAAGTGGTGCAAGAAAGGTGATCCACCATGAGGTGGGTCCTACCTTTCCTTACAATCACTTCAAAGTCATATTCCATTAGTAAGAGGAACCATCTTACTAAAACGATCTGCATCATGTCAAGAATTTTTAGCATCATTTGCACCGTGACATCTGGCATAGGCTTTAATCGAGGGATCTAGTGATGTATAGTGGCCATCATAATAAGAGATGGAAGGTGGTCCTTATGGTGGCGCGATGTATGGATAATTGATCCACTCCCTACACTGGATGTTATTCTTTACCTTAATGGCAAAGGATTTCCATGATCTACGCCTTGGGACTAGTCCATAACATGGATTTGTATAGAAGATGCAGGGGTGCTCTGTTCCAAGTGTGCAACATTTCGGGGTAAGCTTCTAAGAGATTTTTCCACCAGGTTGGTTGAGAAATAATGCCTTTTCATGTTGTCCGTGGTAGGCTCTCTGGCTAGAATTGTGTAGAAAATGTGGGGGTTTTCCCCATGACTCTTTGAATCTCTGCATTATAATTGGACAAATTTACAAAATATGGTTGGTACTAGATTTCGAAGGTAGTGATCAGTCGTTGATGCGCCAAATTCTAGAAGTAGACTGATTGTAGCACCATTTCTTCTATAACTCTCATGGCCTCATTCTGAACTACTATGTGATCCTCATGCATTCGTCTAATATCCTCTACTTGCTTAAGCCATGGAGGGCACAGGGCTTCGAATGTTTATTGTACCTCTTCGGTGACTCTGCTTCTAGGAATAGGTTGAGGCTTGTAGTCATCTTCAAAACTGTTCCACCAAAATATGTAAAATTTCCTCTTCTTTTGGAGCCTATGGGGGAGATGGAAGTCTTTCGTATTGGAGTAGCGAAGTTTGCAATTCTATGACTTGTTATAGTAAAGTTTAATACTTTTGGAGTTGATGACTTGACTCGACTCAGAGGAGCCTTAAGTCATGACTCCCTTTGGTTGTAGTTATGTCAATTCCTCTGATAATTTATCATGTGCCTCCAATAGGTTAGCAATCTTCAAGGATGGTGTGGATGTTTCTAGGGAGAACCTCTTGGAATTTGGATGGGCTTATTGGTGCACCTAGTGTGCACTAGTGGCTATAATTGAGTCAATCAAGGATCTTATAGTCCTTGCATTCTTTCCTTGTCCTGCCTCTAGGGTCACAAAAGGATGTCGATCAATTATTCAAGGGGAAATTATGCCTGATGCTTGGCACATGGCAATGTGATATCTTGGAGCATCATGAGTATTTGACCTAGGTTGATCTCTACCTTGTCTTCTCAATTTCATTTTTCAGATGCATTCTAAAGCTTCTTCGTGCACTTCTTCGCAAACTCGATTTTCCTCTTCCTTATGTGTTGCGGGCCTAAGTGCTGGCTTCACCCAATGCTTCCATATGGAAGTGGTAGCAATTACAACTCCTCCGCCTGAGTCCAAAATAGCCTTGGTTCTATGACTTTGATGAGTGATGGGGAGATAGGTGTTTTCTTCTTCTCCTTCGCTCATTTCTCCTATCATATCCAAGGGTATTTATGGCACTATTCGATGTGATTCTATGTGGGAATGGGTTTTTGCTACTTTTGGCAGTTTCCACAATTCTAACTTAACCTTGAGTAGCTCCTCTAAAGTGAGATTGCATTGCACTTTAGTATCCTTCACTACCTCGGTATTTCTAGGCAAGATTGAGCCTTTGTTCCTTACCATGATTGCGGGTTCTCTCATACAGGTAGACTTTACTTCCCATGGGTATGTGAAATGAGGTAGTTCTTGTAAGGAATTAGACTCAAAGTCTAATCGTTCATTTGACTGGGTATCCTCTTGTTCTCCATAAATAGAAGGAATATCTTGTGTGAATTGATCATGTAGGGCATCCAAATTTTCAATGGGAGGAGGATTTTCACTTTCTTTTGCCTATTTCTCTTCTTGAATTTCTATGAAAAATTCTTGTGAGTATTGATTTACAAAGTATAGGTTCCTGACTTGGTGGAGCTAGAAAAATAAGCATCTTTGGGAGGAAGGCTTATCCTTTCACTTTTGAATTGTCCTCATCTTTTCCAATCTTTCTAATAGTCCACCAAAATGTAACTAAGTTTTGGCTCAGGTTGTGCAATTGAACAAACGATTAGCCTCAAACATGGTTTGAGCCAATTCTACCATTTTTGCACAAAGCTTTGTTCTTTCAATCTCTACATTTGTCGTGGGGAAACATTTTTCATGTTCTATCACATTTGGCTCTTCTTAGGTTCTAGCCTGATATGCTTTAAGCATCATGTCTAAAACTTCGAGAGTGGGATCTGCTAGGACTCATCCTACTCTAGGTGATGATGGGGTTACATGGGGTTGATTAGATGGTGACAATGATGGTAGTGGTGGTGATGTCATGTAGAGACAGGGGATGACACAGAGCAGAAGATTACACATGTGGGAGATGTTGCATTGAATGGATCTCAAAGCTCTAAGGTGTTGAAGGATGTGTTGCATGTGCCAACCATCACAAAGAACTTGGTTTCGGTAGGTCAACTGGTTTAAAGAGGTTATGAGGTGAGGTTCAATGAGCAAGGATGTTTTGCTGAAGACCCCATGTAGGACTACAAGCTCATAGCAAAGGGAAAGAAGCAAGGAAGACTCTTCACCATGGAGGTAAAGCCATCAACCCCTCACACTGTCTACTTGTCAATTGGAAATAAATAGTTGCAGAAATCAACTTATGGCATAAAAGAAGTGGGCACATAAACTTACAAAGGATGAAGGACATGCAAAGGAAGGGCTTGGTACTTGTCAATTGGAAATAAACAGATTGCAAAAATCGACTTATGGCATAAACGAATTGGGCACATAAACTTACAAAGAATGAAGGACATGCAAAGGAAGGGCTTGGTGAATGGTCTACCTTATCTTACATCTCAGAATATGCAACAGTTGTGCCATGCTTTCCAATTAGGAAAACAAAGCAGATTGCCATTCAAGAAGGGAGCACATGTGAACAATGAAGTGTTGAATCTCATACACACAGATGTATGGGGAACTACAAGGGATCCATCCATTGGAGGTAATAGATATTTTGTCACATTTATAGACGATCATTCAAGGTTTGTTTGGATGTATTGCATGAAGTTAAAGTCAAAGGTGTTTTACTACTTCAAGAGGTTCAAAAACCTAGTGGAGAAGGAAACAGGGAAGTATATAAAGACTCTCAGATCGGATGGAGGGGGAGAGTATTTTTCAAATGAATTTTCAGAGTTTCTACATGACCATGGCATCAAAATGCAACTCACTTGCAGGTATACACTTCAACAAAATGGGGTGGCAGAAAGGAAGAATAAATACATAGCAGAAGTGGCTAGATCTTTGTTAAATGAAATGAATGTTCCTAACTCTTATTGAGCTGATGCAACAAATAAAGCCATATACATTATGAATAGGTGTCCAACCTCAGGAGTACATTGAGTTACACCTTATGAAGCTTGGTGTGGTAACAAACCCAATCTTTCACACCTCAAAGTATTTTGTTGTGTGTGTTATGTTCACATACCTCAAGAATTGAGACACAAGTTAGACGCGAAGGCAGATAGGTGTACATTTCTTGGATATTCTTCAGAGCAAAAGGGTTTTAGATGCTATAAACCTTGCACCAAAGAGCTTAAGGTATCTAGGGATGTAATATTTGATGAGTTGTTGCCTTGGTATGGTAGCAAAGATGTGTTACAGGTTGATGATGCATATGAAGCTGAGAAGAAGTTCAAAGAGCAACAACAAACATGGAGATAAGTGGTCCAACCACTTCAAGCACACCATCAAAGGAGAGTACTACATCATATTGGCATTGGAGCACATGTGAGCAATGAAGTGTTGAATCTCATACACACAGATGTATGGGGACCTACAAGGGAGCCATCCATTGGAGTTAATAGATATTTTGTCATCTTTATAGATGATCATTCAAGGTTTGTTTGGATGTATTGCATGAAGTCAAAGTCAGAGGTATTTTACCACTTCAAGAGGTTCAAAAACCTAGTGGAGAAGGAAACAAGGAAGTATATAAAGACTCTCAAATCGGATGGAGGGGGAGAGTATTTTTCAAATGAATTTTCAGATTTTCTACATGAACATGGCATCAAAAAGCAATTCACTTGCAGCTATACACCTCCACAAAACGGGGTGGCAAAACGGAAGAATAGATACATAGCAGAAGTGGCTAGATCTTTGTTAAATGAAATGAATGTTCCTAACTCTTATTGGGTTGATGCAACAAATACAGCCATATACATAATGAATAGGTGTCCAACCTCAGGAGTACATGGAGTTACACCTTATGAATCTTGGTGTGGTAAGAAACCCAATCTTTTACATCTCAAAGTATTTGGTTGTGTGTGTTATGTTCACATACCTCAAGAATTGAGACACAAGTTAGACTTGAAGGCGGATAGGTGTATATTTCTTGGATATTCTTCAGAAAAGGGTTTTAGATGCTATAAACCTTGCAATAAAGATCTTAAGGTATCTAGGGATGTAATATTTGATGAGTTGTTGCCTTGGTATGGTAGCAAAGATGTGTTACAGGTTGACGATGCATATGAAGCCGAGAAGAAGTTCAAAGTGCAACAACAAAGTGTGGAGATAAGTGGTCCAACCACTTCAAGCACACCATCAGAGGAGAGTACTACATCATCTTGGCATGGAAGGACAAGGAATAAAGCTCATTCAAGTGAAGGAAGTAGCAAGGGAAAGGAAAAGGCAAATGACGAAGACCATCGATGGGTAGACATAAAATCTACAAGTGATGAAGATATGGAAAAATTAGAAACTCCAGGATTTAAAGCATCTAAACCAAGGAGAAGGAGATTCCTACCACCTAATGGTGAGGTAAGGTCATCCAATAGGGTTAAACACCCTGTTCAAAGGTTAAGTTATGATTCATTCATTGCAAGACACTATGCCTACATGAGTCAACTTATAGCTTGTGAAGAACCTAACTTTTTTGAAGAAGCAAATAAGCATAGGGAATGGATTGAAGCCATGGAGGAAGAAGTCAAAGCACTTGAAGAAAATGATACTTGGTCATTGGTGCCAAGAACAAATGACATGAAAGTCATTGGCAACAAATGGGTGTACAAAGTAAAAAGGCATGCAGATGGGAGCATCTCTAGGTATAAAGCAAGGCTGGTTGCCAAAGGCTTTGCTCAAACTTATGGCATAGACTTTGAGGAATCATTCAGCCCAGTAGCTAAGATGTCCACCATCAGAAGTTTGATTGCAATTTCAGCCTCAAAGGTTGGAAGATGTACCACTTGGATGTGAAGAATGCTTTCCTAAATGGAGAGCTTGAAGAGGTAGTCTTCATGGACCAGCCTCAAGGCTTTGAAGATGAGAGATTTCCACATCATGTATGCAGGCTAAAGAAGGCTCTTTATGGACGTAAGCAAGCCCCAAGTGCTTAGAACCAAGTGGACTACTTGGTAAAATGTCGATACAATCAGGGTCATGCAGACCCATCACTCTTTGTGAAGAACGAAGGTAGCAAAATTGTTTTCATTTGTATATATGTTGATGATTTTATCATTACAGGGGATGATGAAGCCAACATCAAGAACATAAAGAGGAAGCTTGGATGTGAGTTTAAAATCTCAGATTTAGGGATTTTAAGGTACTTCCTTGGGATTGAAGTACTATATAAAGAGGAAGGTATATACTTGATGCAAAGGAAATACATTCTTGATCTCTTGAAGAAGTTTGGCTTGTGTGATTGCAAGCCCATTTCAAATACATTAGAAGTAAATGTTAAACTAAGTGCTCATGAAGGTGAAGAAGTGAAGGATGTGACCATGTATAGGTCAATAATTGGTTCTCTCTTGTATGCCACTATGACAAGACCTGATATTGCACATGTAGTTGGTGTGCTATCTCAATTTTTGCAAGCACCAAGATTATCTCATCTTGTTGCAGCCAAAAGGGTACTTAGGTACCTCAACGTATAAGTGAATGAAGGTCTATATTATCCATTTGATGATGGATTAAATGTACAAGCTTATTGTGATGCTGATTGGGCAGGTTCCAAACATGACAGGAGGAGCACTAGTGGATATGTTATCATGCTAGGGAAGAAGACCATCTCATGGATGTCAAAGAAACAACAAACCGTGGCTCTTTCATTGACGGGCGCTGAGTATAGAGGCTTAGCGCAAGTCTCATGTGAGCTTATGTGGCTCAAGAAGTTGTTTGTTGATCTTGATTTGCAGGTTAAACAAGTACCTATTTTTAGTGACACCATAAGTAGCATATGCTTGGCTCAAAATCCGGTGTTCCATGCAAGGTTGAAGCATATAGAAGTGCATTACCACTTTATTCGAGAGAAGATCATGTCAAAGGATGTCAAGGTGGAGCATATCAATACAAAGGAACAATATGCAGATATGTTTACCAAAGCATTGGATGGAGTTAAGCTACAACACTTCAAGGCATGCATTGGAATGAAGGACCTAGGCATTGAGACTTGAGGGGGAGTGTTGAAAATCAAGTCTCAATCATGAAAAAAGGCTCAACCATGAGTTTTGCAAGTTGAGGAATCAAAAAGGAGGACCCAAAGTCATTGAATAAAGTTAGAAGCTCCACCAAACTCAATCAAATTCAAATCTCATCAAATCAGCCACCAAAAAGTGCACCTAAACTGATTCGTGGGTGGTTAGCTAGATTGTAGGAAAAGTAAAAGGCTATATAAGCATCATCCCACCTTTGTTTCTTGAGTTGTATGCATTCCACGAGTTTCCCACTTAGTTTAGTGAAGTCATAAACTCGAGCAAGCAGCCCCCTTGCTTGCTTACCTCATTTTCTCATGATTTTGCTCTGCTCTATCTAGAGGTGTATTTAGGCTTTTCCAAATCTGATTGTACAAGATTGCATAGCATTGTTTGCTCTCTCATTGTACTCATTTTCATTGATTTAAAGCTTCATTTGGTCTCTCATATTTGTTGATATATTTAGGTAGTGATGTGTGTGAACACTCTAGGTCCACCGGGGCACTTTTTTCCCTCCTTAGGAGGTTTTTTTCCCCCGGCTTGTATAGACGCCTATTTCCCTAATGGGCTACTTATCTTTGTACATTCTCTAGTAATACATTCAGTATTGTGTGTTGTGCTCCAAGCTTCTTCTTCTTCCTTGTGTTGTTCATGTGCTTCCGCAGACGTCTAACTCCAACAATTGGTATCAGAGTAGGTCGTCGCTTCATTTAGGGTACCGTCGACACTCCTCCGTTTGCAGTCTCAGAATCGCACGAATTTTGGTGAGCATACTCAGCGTGTTTTCGAGGTCAAAACAACTTCGGTTTGTGGTGCCGAAATCGCGATCGGAGCTCGTTTCGACCTCTGAATGCACTATCGCAATGCTTGTGTAGGCTATTTCGTCTTTTTGTGCCAAAGGTATATACCCGTTTCTGTTCGCCAATTTAAGCGTCTCGAAGTCTGCTACAGGTCTAGTAGAACTCATCTAGGTAGTTCTGTTCAACTTTTTGAGATACAGTCAATTTTCTGCATCAAGGTATTTTAGTCACCCGCCATGGCTGAAAGCAGTGATGTTTTCCGTATGTTGGCTGTACAAGATAAGTTGGATGGTACCAACTACCCATTATGGGCTTATATGATGCAACATGTATTGGTTGCAAAAGGATTTTGGAACATTGTGCAGGGTTTTGAAAGACGTCCTGTTACACCTCTGACTACAGGTACTGCAAATACAGGTGCTGGAGTTGATGAAGATGGTGTCGAAGATGATATTCTGGAGATTCCTGTTCGTGCTGTTGTTTCTGTTGCACCTACTACAGAGCATATTTGCTGGGATGGCAGAGATGCCTAGGCACATGCATTGATAGCTTTGTCTGTCAAACATGCCATTATTCCTCACATTCGCTCTTGCACAATAGCTAAGGATGCTTGGGATACACTTACCACATTGTACCAAGTTAGGAATGAGGCTCGTGTTGCTTACCTCCGAAAACAGTTGGAGAGTGAGCACATGAATGAAGGTGATTCTATGGACAATTTCCTAACGAAGATCAAATACTTGAAGGAACAATTGATTTCTGCTGATGAGGTTATACCAGATAGCTCACTTGTGCAGACCGTTCTGAATGGTTTTCCTGATTCATATCAGAGTTTTGATTCTATTCTTCGTTTGATGATAAAAGGAAATCCGAATGCCTTATCATTCGAGGAGTTAGTCTCTGTTCTCTTGCAGGAAGATCAGTCCAGGCAGAACAGGTCCATTATGCAAGTTGCAGATCAAGCTTTCCTAGCTAGTCAGAAGGGCAAAGGAAAATGGAGCTCTTCAACTAGTAAGCAGAAATCTGCTAATTCTGCATATTCGAAGAAGGAAGATAAAGATGAGAAGAAATCGGAAAAGCAGAAAATGTTTTGTAAAGGGAACGATCATATCATAAAGAACTGTCCAAAACTGGCTGCTAAAGAGACAAAGAAGAAAGAGGCTAGAATGGTTGTTGTAGAGGCCTCTACACCAAAAACAGAGTCTGCAAATCTTGTGTAGGAAGAAGAATGGGCGTTTACTACTGTCTGCACTTTTGACCCATCTTCTCATGAGCAGTGCATGTCTGCAGTAGACTCAGATGTTTGGTATTTTGATAGTGGGGCAACCAAACATATTACCTCGCAGCGCAGTTTCTGCTCTTCACTCGAGCCTGCCCCTACAGGGAATATTGTTACATGTGCCAACAACTCCTCTTATCCTGTTATGGGAGTTGGTAAGATCATTTTGACTACTGCTGATGGTAGTTCTTTCACTTTGTCAAATGCTTTATTTGTGCCAGGGATAAAAAAGAACTTGTTATCAGTTTCTGCATTAGCCAAGATTGGCTTGGTTGTGAAATTTGTTGATGACAGGTGTACAGTTCATGATTTGTCAAATGGCGATGTGATTATTGCTTCTGGCATTTTATGGCATGGGTTGTATAAGCTCATAGACTATGAAAGATCTATAAATGATTTGGCATGTGCAGTAAATGATTCGCAGGCTATGTCAGATGCAAAGCTTTGGCATGCACGCTTTGGTCATCTGAATTTTGCTAGTTTGTTACGCGTGCAGAAATCTCAAATGGTGTCGTCGTTGCCCAAATTTGAGGCACCTTGAAAACATGTTTGTGAAGGCTGTATTTTGGGCAAAATGCAGCATTCCTCCTTTCCAAAAGATGGTTCAGTTCGGGCTACATAAAAACTGCAGCTTGTACATAGTGATGTCTATGGTCCTATGCAGACACCCTTTTTTGGAAATTACCTTTACTTCATGACTTTCATTGACGATTTTTCCAGGCAGGCATGCGTATATCCACTCAAAGCAAAGTCCGAAGTGTTCATGTGCTTAAAAGAGTTTTTGGTTTTGGCTGAAAATTTGTCAGCATGTAAAATGGGCACCCTCCGTTCTGATCGAGGGGGGGATATATGTCTTCCGATTTTAATGCATTTCTAGCTGAACATGGGATAAAACACCAGTGTACAGTGCTGTATACACCTCAACAGAATGGAGTTGCTGAACGAAAGAACAGGTCACCCATGGAGATGGCGAGGTGCATGGTCAAAAGTCAGGCTTTACCACATAGTTTCTAGCTTGAGGCTGTCATGTGTGCAGCATATGTACTAAACAGGTGTCCCACTAAAGCGCTGCAGTCTATCACTCCATATGAGGCTTGGCATGACCGCAAGCCATCTATTGCTCATCTACGTGTTTTGGTTGTTTCGCATATGCACTAGTGCCTAAACAATATCGTAGAAAATTGGATGATAAGACAGTAAAATGTATTTTTGTTGGGTACAGTTCTGAAAGTAAAGGCTATCATCTGTATCATCCACAGACTAAACGCATTCTGGTTAGCTGTGATGTTGTCTTTGTGGAAGATGCTATTCAACCATTGCTTTCATGTACTAAGGAGACATCTGTTAGCTCCAAAGACATGTATGATACTTTGATGCCTCTTTTTACAGGTGGACAATCTAGTGCTGGTCCTAATGAGGCAACTTCTCAGCCTTTGCAGGTTTCATATGATGATGCAGATCATTCCATTTTTTATGCAGATTTACATGATGCACTTGTTGATGAGAGAGCTGATATTGAGTAGGCAAAACCTATGCCGAAATGGCTGGTGCAGACTTTGCGTGACAGCAAATTAGATGCACCTTTGTCATATCGTACTCGTTCAGGCTCTCATAGTGCCTCCTTTGCATCAAATTGCTATGCTATGGCTGGGTCTAGTCTCTGTGATGAGAATGAGCCTGTTTCTTTTGATGAAGCACAGAATTCAGAAAATTGGATGGCTGTTATGCAATCTGAATATGATGCTATAATGAAGAATGGTACATGGTCTTTATGTGACTTGCCTACTGGCAAGAAGGCCATTGGCACTAAGTGGGTATACAAGTTGAAGCGTAAACCTGATGGTACAGTTGACAGGTATAAGGATAGGCTTGTTGCAAAGGGTTATGCGCAGGAAAGAGGCATTGATTTTGATGAGACCTTTGCACCTACATGCCGTATGACTACTGTTCGGAGCATTTGTGCACTTGCAGCCCATCATGGTTGGAATGTACATCAGTTGGACATTAAAACAGCATTTCTGAATGGTGACTTGCATGAAGAAGTGTATGTTTTTCAGCCCCGTGGCTTTGTGCAGAAAGGGCATGCAAAATAGGTGTGCAGGTTAAAGAAGGCATTATATGGTTTAAAGTAAGCACCACGTGCTTGGTATGAGAAGATACATGCCTATCTGATTGCACATGGTTTTGAGAACAGTCCAACTGAAAGCACCTTATATGTTAAGCGTGCTAATGATGTGCTTTTGATCATTGTTGTCTATGTTGACGACATGCTACTCACTGGTCCTATTGAGAAGCATATTGCTGATTTTAAGGCTGATTTGCATGCCTCATTTGAGATGTCTGATTTGGGGCATTTGCATCACTATTTGGGCATTCAGTTTATGCAAGTTGATGGTGGAATGGCTTTGTGTCAAATGAAATATATTGACACATTATTGCAACATTTTGGCCTTGAAGACTGTAAGCCTATCTCTTGGTGCTTGCAAAAATTGAGATAACACTCCAAGTACATGTGCAATATCAGGTCTTGTGATAGTACCATACAAGAGAACGAATTATTGACCTATACATGGTCACATCCTTCACTTCTTCACCTTCATGAGCACTTATTTTAACATTTACTTCTAATGGATTTGAAATGGGCTTGCAATCACGCAAGAAAAAAGTCTTCAAAAGATCAAGAATGTATTTCCTTTGCATCAAGTATATACCTTGCTCTTTATATAGTACTTCAATCCCAAGGAAGTACCTTAAAATCCCTAAATTTGAGATTTTAAATTAAAATCCAAGCTTCCTCTTTATGTCCTTGATGTTGGCTTCATCATCCCCTGTAATGATCAATTCATCAACATATATACAAATGAAAACAATTTTGCTACCTTCCTTCTTCACAAAGAGTGATGGGTCTGCATGACTCTGATTGTATCCACATTTTACTAAGTAGTCCACAAGTCTTTGGTTCCAAGCTCTTGGGGCTTGCTTGAGTCCATAAAGAGCCTTCTTTAGCCTGCATACATGATGTGGAAACCTCTCATCCTCAAAGCCTTGGGGTTGGTCCATGAAGACTACCTCTTCAAGCTCTCCATTTAGGAAAGCATTCTTCACATCCAACTAGTACATCTTCCAACTTTTTTAGGCTGAAATTGCAATCAAACTTTTGATGGTGGACATCTTAGCTAATGGGCTGAATGTTTCCTCAAAGTCTATGCCATAGGTTTGAGCAAAACCTTTGGCAAACAACCTTGCTTTATACCTAGAGATGCTCCCATCTGCATGCCTTTTTACCTTGTACACCCATTTGTTGCCAATGACTTTAATGTCCTTTGTTCTTGGCACCAATGACCAAGTATCATTTTCTTCAAGTGCTTTGACTTCCTCCTCCATGGCTTCAATCCATTCCCTATGCTTATTTGCTTCTTCAAAAAAGTTAGGTTCTTCACAAGCTATAACTTGACTCATGTAGGCATAGTGTCTTGCAATGAATGAATCATAAGTTAACCTTTGAACAGGGTATTTAACCCTATTGGATGACCTTACCTCACCATTAGGTGGTAGGAATCTCCTCCTCCTTGGTTTAGATGCTTTAAATCCCGGAGTTTCTAATTTTTCCATATCTTCATCACTTGTAGATTCCATGTCTACCCTTCGATGGTCTTCGTCATTTGCCTTTTCCTTTCCTTTGCTACTTCCTTCACTTGAATGAGCTTCATTCCTTCTTGAATGGCAATTTGCTTTGTTTTCCTAATTGACAAGCATGGCACAAATGTTGCATATTCTGAGATGTAAGATCAGGTAGACCACTCATCAATCCCTTCCTTTGCATGTCCTTCATCCTTTGTAAGTTTATGTGCCCAATTCTTTTATGCCATAAGTCGATTTCTGAAATCTGTTTATTTCCAGTTGACAAGTAGAGAGTGTGAGGGGTTGATGGCTTTACCTCCATGGTGAAGAGTCTTCCTTGCTTCTTTCCTTTTGCTATGAGCTTTTAGTCCTGCATGGGGTCTTCAACAAAACATCCTTGCTCATTGAACCTTACCTTATAACCTCTTTCAACCATTTGACCTACCGAAACCAAGTTCTTTGTGATGGTTGGCACATGCAACACATCCTTCAACACCTTGGAGCTTTGAGATCCATTCAATGCAACATCTCCCACATGTGTAATCTTGTGCTCAGTGTCGTCCCCTGTCTCTACATGTCCTTGAGTGATGGGTGAATGTAAATTAGAGAAAAAATCTTTTTTGCAACTCATATGGTTGCTACAACCACTATCAATGTACCATGTAAAATCTGAATTGACTCTTTCACTTGAACCATACATCATAAGCAAGTTCTCATTTTCTGAATTTGTTGAAGTACTAGCATAATTACCTTGGTTAATTTTGTATCCTTGATTACCTCCTCCTTTGGACCGACAATCTCTGGCATAATGGCCCGGTTTTCCACAATTGTAGCATTCTCCATTGGATGCTTCTCTTCCATGTGATCTTCCTCCTCTTCCTCTACTCCTTCCTCTTCCTCTACTCCTTCCTCTTCCTCTTGATCCATAGCTTTGGTTGGAGGCTTCTTGGTTGCTTGAGCTTGAGCTTGACCTTCATCTCCCTCTGTCTTGGGAGTTTTGTCCACCTCTTTTGCCTTTGCCTCTACCTGCATAGAAAACTTGGGCTTGGCTGCCCTTTGATTGTGAACCTCCTTGGTTCATCTCCTCGGTCACCATCAATGTGACTAATTGATCAAATTCTGGTGGGGAATCCCTCACATAAACTGATGTGGTGAATGTTTTCCACCTTTTATCCTCTCTCAAGCCATTGAGAGTGTGTGCAACAAGATCATCATCTTCAATTGGGCTCCCAATTGAGCCTAAAGCATCTGCAAGTTCCTTAACCTTCAAAATGTACTTATTTATGTTAGTACTTGGTGATTTTCTAAGATTATTCAACTCATTCTTGAGCTGAATCTTCCTTGCCTTGGTTGATGAAGAGTACAATTTCTCCAAGGTCTCCCAAGTCGTCTTGGATGTGTGCAAGTCTTGTATATGCCCTATCATGCTATTGCTTATGTGTTGAGTGAATATGACTCTCCTATCCCTTTCTATCCATTCATTAAGTGTCTTGGCCTGCCCTTGAGGTGGTGGATCATGTACATGAGGCATTGGCTCCGTGCCGCTCACTAATCCCCACAATCTTTTTCCCATAAGGTAGTTGCTAACTCTAAATTTCCATGATTGATAATTGCCTTTCTCTAACTTCTCTATTTGTGCATTATACTCAACCATATTGAGCTCTAAGATGCTTTTCTAGGTTCTCCTCAAGTGGTAGTATGCCTTAGAAGGTGTGAATATTACCTTTTGATAGCTTCTCCCTTGCTAACCTTCGACTAGTTGAGATCTGGATCGACGTAGCCCCCTTTTGATGTCTTCCTGCTTTGATGAGTCATCCTTGTGCTTCCACGAGTTGTCTTGATACCTTCAATTCTTCAATATGATGCCACTGATCTCTCCAAGCCTCCAAAATGGCTCTGATACCACTGATGGGGGATGATTCTAACACTGATGGGGGATGATTCTAACACTGATGGGGGATGATTCTAACACCCCAACGCGAAAATGGAAGATGGCTGCCCTCCACTAGGTCCACAAGTAGTGATATATGCTCACTATTCTGATCTTTTCTCTGCACAGTACATAGACTTAAAGCAACATTTTGCACACTTGTAGTAGACTATAAGAGCTACCTAACAAGCTTTAAATTATCCCAAATGGATATTCCATCTGGGAGAATCACCCTCTGCAAAACAAGCTACGTGTTTGCAACACTCTCTGCCTATGTGGAGAGATATACCTTCACAAAGTTGGCAATTTCTCACAACTCACTCAGCCAAATAACTTGAAACTTTGTCAAAGTTGAGGGCACAATATGAGAGACCAAATAAAGCTTGAAATCAATGAAAATGAGTACAATGAGAGAGCAAACAATGCTCTGCAATCTGGTACAATCAGATTTGGAAAAGCCTAACTACACCTCTATAGAGCGGAGCAAAATCATGAGAAAATGAGGTAGGCAAGCAAGGGGGCTGCTTGCTGGAGTTTATGACTTCACTAAACTAAGTGGGAAACTCGTGGAATGCATACAACTCAAAAAACAAAGGCGGGATGTTGCTTATATAGACTTTTACTTTTTCTACAATCTAGCTAACCACCCACCAATCAGTTTAGGTGCACTTTTTGGTGGCTGATTTGATGAGATTTGAATTTGATTGAGTTTGGTGGAGCTTCTAACTTTATTCCACGACTTTGAGTCGTCCTTTTGATTAGTCCACTTGCAAAACTCATGGTTGAACTTTTTTGCATGATTGAGATTTGATTTTCAACTCTCCCCCTCAAGTCTCAATGCCTAAGTCCTTCATTCCAATGCATGCCTTGAAGTGTTATAGCTTTACTCCATCCAATGCTTTGGTAAACATATCTACATATTGTTCCTTTGTATTGACATGCTCCACCTTGACATCCTTTGACATGATCTTCTCTCGAATAAAGTGGTAATGCACTTCTATATGTTTCGACCTTGCATGGAACACCGGATTTTGAGCCAAGCATATGCTAATTATGTTGTCACAAAAAATAGGTACTTGCTTAACCTGCAAATCAAGATAGACGAAAAACTTCTTGAGCCACATAAGCTCACATGAGACTTGTGCTATGCCTCTATACTCAGCTTTGATCGATGAAAGAGCTACTGTTGGTTGTTTCTTTGACATCCATGAGACGATCTTCTTCCCTAGCATGATAACATATCCACTAGTGCTCCTCCTGTCATCTTTGGAACCTGCCCCATCAGCATCACAATAAGATTGTACATTTAATCCATCATCAAATTGATAATATAGACCTTCATTCACTGATCCTTTGAGGTGTCTAAGTACCCTTTTGGTTGCAACAAGATGAGGTACTCTTGCTCCTTGTAAAAATTGAGATAACACTCCAACTACATTTGCAATATCAAGTCTTGTCATAGTAGCATACAATAGAGAACCAATTATTGACCTATACATGGTGACATCCTTCACTTCTTCACTTTCATGAGCACTTAGTTTAACATTTACTTCTAATGGATTTGAAAAAGGCTTGCAATCACACAAGCCAAACTTCTTCAAAAGATCAAGAATGGGTTGGACCACTTATCTCCATGCTTTGTTGTTGCTCTTTGAACTTCTTCTCGGCTTCATATGCATCGTCAACCTATAACACATCTTTGCTACCATACCAAGGCAGCAACTCATCAAATATTACATCCCTAGATAGCTTTAGCTCTTTGGTGCAAGGGTTATAGCATCTAAAACCCTTTTGCTCTGAAGAATATCGAAGAAATATACACCTATCCGCCTTCAGGTCTAACTTGTGTCTCAATTCTTGAGGTATGTGAACATAACACACACAACCAAATACTTTGAGATGTGAAAGATTGGGTTTCTTACCACACCAAGATTCATAAGGTGTAACTCCATGTACTCCTAAGGTTGGACACATATCCATAATGTATATGGCTGCATTTGTTGCATCAACCCAATAAGAGTTAGGAACATTCATTTCATTTAACAAAGATCTAGCCACTTCTGCTACGTATCTATTCTTCCTTTCTACCACCTTATTTTTTTGAGGTGTATACCTACAAGTGAATTGCCTTTTGATGCCATGGTCATGTAGAAACTCTAAAAATTCATTTGAAAAATACTCACCCCCTCAATCCGATTTAAGCGTCTTTATATACTTCCCTGTTTCCTTCTCCACTAGGTTTTTGAACCTCTTGAAGTGGTAAAACACCTCTGACTTTGATTTCATGCAATACATCCAAACAAACCTTGAATGATCATCTATAAATGTGACAAAATATCTATTAACTCCAATTGATGGCTCCCTTGTAGGTCCCCATACATCTGTGTGTATGAGATTCAACACTTCATTGCTCACATGTGCTCCCTTCTTGAATGGCAATTTGCTTCGTTTTCCTAATTGACAAGCATGGCACAAATGTTGCATATTCTGAGATGTAAGATCAGGTAGACCACTCACCAAGCCCTTCCTTTGCATGTCCTTCACCCTTTGTAAGTTTATGTGCCCAATTCTTTTATGCCATAAGTCCATTTCCGCAATCTGTTTATTTCCAATTGACAAGTAGATAGTGTGAGGGATTGATGGATTTACCTCCATGGTGAAGAGTCTTCCTTGCTTCTTCCCTTTTGCTATGAGCTTGTAGTCCTGCATGGGGTCTTCAACAAAACATCCTTGCTCATTGAACCTCACCTCATAACCTCTTTCAACCATTTGACCTACCGAAACCAAGTTCTTTGTGATGGTTGGCACATGCAACACATCCTTCAACACCTTGGAGCTTTGAGATCCATTCATGTGTAATCTTGTTCTTTGTGTCATCCCCTATCTCTACATGTCCTTGAGTGATGGGTGAATGTAAATTAAAGAAAACATTTTTTTTTCAACTCATATGGTTGCTACAACCACTATCAATGTACCATGTAAAATCTGAATTGACTCTTTCACTTGAACGATACATCATAAGCAAGTTCTCATTTTTTGAATTTGTTGAAGTACTAGCATAATTACCTTGGTTCATTTTGTATCCTTGATTGCCTCCTCCTTTGGACCAACAATCTCTTGCATAATGGCCCGGTTTTCCACAATTGTAGCATTCTCCATTGGATGCTTCTCTTCTATGTGATCTTCCTCCTCTTCCTCTACTCCTTCCTCTTCCTCTTGATCCATAGCTTTGGTTGGAGCCTTCTTGGTTGCTTGAACTTGAGCTTGAGCTTCCTCTCCCTCTTCCTTGGGAATTTTGTCCACCTCTTTTGCCTTTTGCCTGCATAGAAAACTTGGGCTTGGCTTCCCTTTGATTGTGAACCTCCTTGGTTCATCTCCTCGGTCTCAATGTGACTAATTGATCAAATTCTGGTAGGGAATCCCTCACATAAATTGATGTGGTGAATGCTTTCCACCTTTCATCCTCTCTCAAGCCATTGAGAGTGTGTGCAACAAGATCATCGTCCTTGATTGGGCTCCCAATTGAGCCTAAAGCATCTGCAAGCTCCTTAACCTTCAAAATGTGCTCATTTATGTTAGTACTTGGTGATTTCCTAAGATTATTCAGCTCATTCTTGAGCTGAATCTTCCTTGCCTTGGTTGATGAAGAGTACAATCTGTACAAAGTCTCCCAAACCTTCTTCGATGTGTCCAAGTCTTGTATATGCCCTATCATGCTATTGCTTATGTGTTGGGATAGAATGAATATGACTCTTATATCCCATTCTATCCATTCATTAAGTGCCTTGACCTACCCTTGAAGTGGTGGATCATGTACATGAGGCATTGGCTCCGTGCCGCTCACTAATCCCCACAATCCTTTGCCCATAAGGTAATTGCTAACTCTAAATTTCCATGGTTGATAATTGCCTTTCTCTAACTTCTCTATTTGTGCATTATAGTCAGCCATACTAAGCTCTAAGATGCTCCTCTAGCTTCTCCTCAAGTGTTTGTATGCTTTAGAAGGTGTGGATATTACCTTTTGATAGCTTCTCCCTTGCTAACCTTCGACTAGTTGAGATCTTGATTGACGTAGCCCCCTTTTGATGTCGTCTTGCTTTGATGAGTCCTCCTTGTGCTTCTACGAGTTGTCTTGATCCCTTCAAGTCTTCAATATGATACCATTGATGTCTCCAAGCTTTAAAATGGCTCTGATACCACTGATGGGGGATGATTCTAACACCCCAATGCAATGATGGAAGATGGCTTCCCTTCACTAGGTCTACAAGCAATGATATATGCTCACTATTCTAATTTTTTCTATGCACCAGTATAGACCCTTAAAATGACATTTTGCAAACTTGTAGTAGACTATACGAGCTACCTAATAAGCTTTAAATCATCCCAAATGGATATTCCAGCTGGGAGAACCACCCTCTACAAAATAGGCTACCTATTTGCAACACTTTCTGCCTATGTAGAGAGATATACCTTCACAAAGTTGGCAATTTCTCATAACTCACTCAACCAAATAACTTGAAACTTTGTCAAAGTTCTGTGCACAATATGATAGACCAAATGAAGCTTCAAATCAATGAAAATGAGTACAATGAGAGAGCAAACAATGCTCTGCAATTTGGTACAATCAGATTTGGAAAAGCCTAACTACACCTCTAGATAGAGCGGAGCAAAATCATGAGAAAATGAGGTAAGCAAGCAAGGGGGCTGCTTGCTAGAGTTTATGACTTCACTAAACTAAGTGGGAAACTCGTGGGATGCATACAACGCAAGAAAAAAAGGCAGGATGATGCTTATATAGAGTTTTACTTTTCCTACAATCTAGCTAACCACCCACCAATCAGTTTAGGTGCACTTTTTGGTGATTGATTTGATGAGATTTGAATTTGATTGAGTTTGGTGGAGCTTCAAGCTTTATTCCACGACTTTGGGTGCTCCTTTTGATTGGTACACTTACAAAACTTGTGGTTGAGCTTTTTTGCATGATTGAGACTTGATTTTCAATAGTCCCTATGGTGGCACGATGTAGGGATAATTGATCCACTCCCTACATTGGATGTTACTCTATACCTTAATGGCAAAGGATTTCCATGATCTACGCCTTAGGACTGGTCCATAAAATGGATTGTATAGAAGATGAAGGGGTGCATTGTTCCAAGTGTGCATCATTTTTGGGTAAGTTTCTAAGAGATTTTTCCACCAGGTTGGTTGAGAAATAATGCTATGTCCATGGTAAGCTCTCTGGCTAGAATTGTGTAGAAAATGTGGGGGTTTTTCCCATGAATCTTTGAATCTCTGCATTATAATTGGATAAATTTACAAAATATAGTTGGTACTAGATTTCAAAGGTAGTGATCAACTGTCGATGTGCCAAATTCTAGAAGTAGACTGATTGTAGCACCATTTCTTCTATAACTCTCATGGCCTCATTCTGAACTACTATGTGATCTTCATGCATTCATCTAATATCCTCTACTTGCTTAAGCCATGGAGGGCACGGAGCTTCGAATGTTTCTTGTCCCTCTTCGGTGACTCTGCTTCTAGGAATAGGTTGAGGCTTGTAGTCATCTTCAAAATTTTGTTCCACCAAAATATGTACAACTTCCTCTTCTTTTGGAGCCTATGGGTGAGATGGAGGTCTTTCGTATTGGAGTAGCGAAGTTTGCAATTCTACGACTTGTTATAGTAAGGTTTAATACTTCTAGAGTTGATGAGTGGACTCGACTCAGAGGAGCCTTAAGTCATGACTCCCTTTGGTTGTAGTTTTGTCAATTCCTCTGATAATTTATCATGTGCCTCCAATAGGTTAGCAATCCTCAAGGATTTGGATGGGCTTATTGGTGCACCTAGTGTGCACTAGTGGCTACAATTGAGTCAATCAAGGATCTTATAGTCCTTGCATTCTTTCCTTGTCCTGCCTCTAGGGTCACAAAAGGACGTTGATCAATTATTCAAGGGGAAATTATGCCTGATGCTTGGCACATGGCAATGTGATATCTTGGAGCATCATGAGTATTTGACCTAGGTTGATCTCTACCTTGTCTTATCAATTTCATTTTTCAGATGCATTCTAAAGCTTCTTCGTGCACTTCTTCTCAAACTCGATTTTCCTCTTCCTTATGTGTTGTGGGCCTGTGTGCTGGCTTCCTCTAATGCTTCCATATGGAAGTGGTAGCAATTAAAACTCCTCCGACTGAGTCCAAAATAGCCTTGGTTCTATAACTTGGTTCTCTACATTAGTCGTGGGATAACATTTTTCATGTTTTATCACACTTGGCTCTTCTTAGGTTCTGGCTTGATATGCTTTAAGCATCATGTCTAAGTCTTCGGGAGTGGGATCTCCTAGGATTTATCCTACTCTACGTGATGATGGGGTTACATGGGGTTGATTAGATGGTGACAATGATGGTAGTGGTGGTGATGTGTGAGAGTGCGTTCGAGATGTGATTTCATTATTTTGGCTTTTGTTTTTCTTAAGCTTTCCTCAAGTTCTCTCATCTTCTTCTACCGTTGTATTTTTATTATGTCACGACTATCTTTCCAAGCTCTCATCCTTTTCTTAGTTAGACTCTGAGTCTCACTAACTTTTGAATTCTTTTCTTGACCTAGGCCTTGGCTTTGTTGTAATGCTTGAGCCTTAGTGACTACATGCATTCGGGCAGTGGAAGTCACGCTTCCAATAGAATGTGCTACTAACCCAATAATACTGATAGAGATGATCTTTGGAACATTCTTTGGGTTCTTAGGACAGTCCTATAAAAGGTGCTCCTTCCGATAATCTGAACAAAAACCTTAAATTGTCATTGATTAAGGTTGCATAGGTGCAGGTAGAGGGCAACCATGAATGAAGTGATCTCCTTGGCATCTATAGCATGGTCCTCTGGGTGTTGGGGGTCTTATTTGTCTTATTTGCATACATGACATTAGCGTATTATGGCTCCCAACTAGGTTCACTAAGACTTTCGTAAGTGTAAATCTTGTTATGCTCTGGTGACTCCATAGAGTAGGCTGTTGGACTATCCATGTGAGCCAAGTCAAAACTATGATTGTTTGGGTCACTTTTTGAAATCAATGGCGATGTTGGAACTAAGGCTCTATTCAAATTTTCTTTAGCAACTATGTTCATCATCGGGATAACATTAACTAGAGGTGGAGGTTGTTGAACTAACACTGGTTGAGGTCCTTTTGAACTTGATAGGGTGGTTGGTAGGGTTGTTGGGGTCTAACATACTGATATGGTGGATATTGATTCTAGTATCTCCCTTGTTGTGGATACGGTTGTGGATAATTTCGGTTAATCACTTGCTTATTATATGGGCAATCTTGTGTGGTGTGGTTAGTATACCTCCTTTCTATGGTGCAATATTGGCTATTAGGGTTCACTTGGGATTGAGCCATGATTGGGCATACATTAGCCATATGGTCTCCTCCACAATTATAGCATCATTTCACTAGGGCAAATCTAGGCACATGCTTGCTAGATACACCTAACTTATGAGCTACCTTCTCTACAAGTTCCTCAATAGATGTAGATGGTTTGGAGGTGAGGCTCATAGAGTTGTCCAAATCTTTATAGATTTTTGAAAGCCCCATTTCATCACCCAAATTATCCTCAATATCTATGCACATGCGTACACATTGTTCTATGGATCTAGGATCCTTGAAGTACATATCTAGGAATAAAGCCACTTGTTTGGCTAGAGTGAGTTACTCTGGAACAGGGCATCTCTCTCTAGGTACTGTTTAAACTGTCTCCCTGCAAGTCGAACTCTTTCTCGGGGTGTCTGCTTGAAACTATGTATCAATGATGAGGCATTGTCTCTGATGTCACTTTTGGAGAATTTATTAATGAATGCTTCTAGCAACTATTTTATATTTTTTAACTGACCTTGGTGTGGTGGTTGAAACCATGTTAAGGTAGTGTTCTTGAGAGTTAGACCAAATGCATTGTACTGAGTGAATAGGTCCTGAACTTATTTTGCTCTCAAAGCTTTTCTAAACTCTGCTACATGATGGTAAGGATCTCTTGTGCCATCGAAGTAATTCTCCATCGATTTAACTAGTTGGGTATGCCTCAAGATTTTGGGGTGTTCTCTAGGTCTAGGCAAGGGAAACTCATCCATGCCTCTTTGATGTCTCAAAGTTTCTGCCTGACGGAGATGTTTAATCTCCAAAAGACAAGCTATACTTGAGTTTAGAACACCTCTATATCAAGCATAGCTCAAAACCTTCACCAATTTTGGAAGTCTTTACCAAAATATGAACATTTAATATTTTTGTGAGTTATGGCTTCACTCAGAAAAGTCTACTTCACAAAACTCACTCATTGACTAATGAAATGATTAAAGTTTTCTATGAAACTTTGATACAACATTCTTCTAATGTTTATACAGCTACTCCAAGTAAAATTTCTTTAAAATAACTTACAAAACTTTAGATTTACTTCAATAAGTAAACCTATGTCTGGAACAGGCTTTCTCTGTAGGTGACTTTCACATATGCAACTTTAAATACTTGGTTCTCTCAATCTACAACCCGTTTAATCAAATGCTTTTAGAAATAGTATATCTTACCTTCCAACTTAGATTTGGAGTGCTCATTTGTGTAAAACTTTACACTCTACACTGAGATTTGATGAAATCTTTGACCATCGAGATTGCACTTGTTTTAGAAGCCTCTCATTACCTATCACACATATGAATATTCCTACACACAATTCTCTCACCCTGATTACAATTAGACTCTCAAATCTTGACCATAGATGCATCAACTATAGACTTAGACACATACAAAAGGATTTCTCAATTGATTAAGCACAGGATGAGAATTCGGAGAAATATCGAGGTGCGATTCTCAAAAAAAGTTTCTATTCACTTTAACTTACATCTGATGGATGATTCTCTCCTTTTTCATCATCTACTCATCCTCTATTCATCTATACATCTTCTCTCACTTATGACATGTCTATATACAAGTATATATAGACATATATATCAGGATTCATCACTATTACAAAATATCTATGAGCTAATTACAAGATTAATATACACTTGTTTGCAAATCATCTCTTCCTGAAACTTCCCTTTACTTCATGCTTCATCGTTTCTCTTTTCTTCATCCTTTAGTCTTCAACCCTCTTTGTAATCATCAATTTATGATTGTCTTGCTCCAATAGCTCCCCCTCAATCATTAATTGTGATTACCTAGTTCTTCTTTAAACCTTCCATTTCTTTAAACCTCTGCAACTTAGGTCCATCCAAGATCTTTGTTAACATGTTTGCAACTTGATCTTTTGTAGGTGTATACATGATCTCTATCTTTTTGTCAATCACCTTTCTCTTAGGAAGTGATGTTGAATCTCAATATGTTTGGTCTTGGCATGAAACACAGGGTTAGCTGCGAAATACAAAGAACTCATATTATCTCCATAAATGATAGGAACACTCTGATTGATGTTGTTGGGGGATTCTTGTGCAGAAAGGGGTTTGAGTGTTTGTAGGAGAATGGGGGATAAGAACAACAGAATAACAACACCGAAAGCTTCTGATCAATTAGAAGAGAAGAATACAAGCTTGTACATAAGCCAAATGCTCTGCACAATATGCCAAAGATTAAATAATGTTCATGAAACAAGATTACAAAGTACTTAGAATCTCCCACCGACCTCTGCACCAGACCTCCACCTTCTCCAAGCTTGCCCTTGTGCACACCTTACACCAAGCTTCCAATAAGCAGAGGGATGGACACCTTCTCTCAACGTGCACCTTCAATGGGACTTTGGAACTCTTGCTACTCCTTGCTTCACCTTCTCTGCATACAATCCAAGTCACTCTTCTTGCACCTTGCAATGGCTCTCTGTGTCATGCGCACTCTCTCTGAATTGTCTCTTCTTCCTGTTTTAGTCTAGACTATGCTCACCTTGCTTAGTCTCCAAATAATAATGTCTTGCCTTGATTTGAGTGTCAGTTCACATACACTCCTAACTGCTAGAGTATCTTGGTGCTCACTTTGATGTCCCAAGACTGTCTCCAAAAGTGGGTAGCCAACGAATCCCTGTTTTGTCCTGTAGTCACTTTAGACTAAAACAAAAATTTTAATTGGGGGACCATACTTTCACTTCTGCGTATGCTGCCGCTTCACATACCTTCAGATTTTGCCTTTTAATTCTTCAATTGTGAACCTAAGAGAGGCCTCACCTGAACCTTCCAAACACTTTTAAAAAACACTTCGAACCTTAGAGAAATTACAGAAAGACACTCTACAACATGCAACCAACTTTCTGCAATTATACCCTTTGTGAACAATTCATTGTGCACTATATGTGCACCTTGATACCCGACTTTGAACACTTTGACTTCATCCATGTTGACTTTGATGTTGAACATGTTGACTTTGATTGCTTGTACCTTGACCTTTTGACTTTGACTATAGTTGACTTTGACCAAATGACTTTTATGGGCTCAACAGTTGCCCACCACCTAATGGGCTCTCTGTCCCGGAGAGCTACAGGAAAAAATCGGAGCAGAGATGATACCATGATTCTTGTGCTACAAAATCTTCAAAAGGACACCTGAGCAGCTACCAAGTCCACCAGGAGCAACAGAGAACAGACACCAGAGAAGAACCAAAAGTGAAAATTTTGCACAGAAAAGCAAAGGATGGCGAATGGAGGGTAGGAAGGAGGGGGAAGGAGGGCTTTGGGGGCTGAGATTGAGAGGGCAGGGAGCAGTAAGGATGGGGCTGGGTAGAAGGGTAAAGGAAGGGTGAGGGAGTAAGATTATGGGCTTTGGAGAGGGCCGAAATGATAAAATATGAAAGCTACAAAGGGTGCATATGTGAAAATGGGAAACATATGGTAAAATAAGGTGAGGATAGACCATGTGGACCATGTGCATAATGAAAAACACATGAGAAATGTGCTCAAAACATGTGGGTTTTGACCAAAAGTCAGAGAAAAAGTGGGCTCTTAGAAAAACTAAGGCAACAAATGAGTCTAGAGGTGCCAAAATAATGAAAATGACCCCAAGTTTGAAAAAAATGGCCATCTAAAGCACAATCTAGAGCCAAGAGCATTGGACCATGGAAAATTATATATATATATATATATATATATATATATATATATATATATATAAGTATTTATAATGATTATATATATAGGTTTGGTTTATTTTTTTGAAATGCATGTTGGGCAAGCGTAAATAAAAACAATAAAATAAAATAAAAATAAATAAGTAAAATAAATAAAAATAAAAACTTTGGGATCTGGGGGAAAAAATAAAAATAAATGAAAATAAAAGAAAATAAAAATAATAAATAAATAAATATAAAATAAAATAAAAAGAAAAAATAAAAAATAAAAAAATAAAAAAAATCGGTGTGGGAGGGGACAGGGGGAGGAGAGAGAGAGAGAGAGAGAGAGAGAGAGAGAGAGAGAGAGAGAGAGAGAGAGAGAGAGAGAGAGAGAGAGAGAGAGAGAGAGAGAGAGAGAGAGAGATACGAGGTTTTTTTTTGAGTTTTCATGAAATACGAGGAGTGAGGGTTTTTTTTTTGTTTTTGGAAAATATCCAAAAATTAGTGATAATTACAAATAAATTAAAATAATGCAAAAAAATTCATAAAAAATTTTGCAAAAATTCTCTATAGTTCTAAGCCAATTTTTCTTACTCAAAACCTTAGAAATCTTCCTTTATTCCTCCATTTTAGCAAGAAAATGACATATGAAAAGACTAAAAAATGCTAGAAAAATAAAAAAATGCTTTAAAAATTCCTAAGAATTTCCAAAAATTGTGCTTATGGAGAGGGCTGTGCAATGGCTTCTAAATTGCATAAAAACTCAACAAATAAGCATGAATATGGACAAAAACTACCAAAATTTAAGAAAACTACCAAAACTTACAAGTTCCAGGTGATACATAATTCTTCAGTAGTGCTGATGATAGGCCTTGAGCCTTGATATATTGACAAGTGGTAGGACCTCTCCTTTTAGAGTCTCTATCTTTAGCAGACACCACATGTCCCAAGAGGGTTCCTTCTATCACGAGGAAATGATATTTATTTGGGTTTAGCTTTAGTTTAGTCCCCCTGCATCTTTGAAAACATTTTGTAGCTATCTCAAGTGATGGTCCAAGTAATCCAAAGGGGTTTCTTTGTGAGATCCTGAAAATGAAGAAAAGTCATCCATGAAAATTCTAAGTGTTTCTAGCAATAAGGGTCCAAAAATGAGGTTGACAATCCTGTTAAAGGTGGTTGGAGCATTTCTGAGTCCAAACGGTATTTTTACATACATATATGTGCCCCAACGTGTGATAAAAGCAATCCTTTCACAATCCTCTGAGTGGATGGATATTTGGTTATAGCCACTAAAGCTGTCCATAAAGCTATATAATGCATGTCTAGCCACTTCTTCAATGACCCGCTCAACAAAAGGCATGGGGAATTCATTTAGAATGGTCACCTTGTTGATGTTGGCTATGGGCCTTGATCATCTCATGTGAACACCTCTAAGTTGGAGGGAAATCTATCTAAAAGTCTTATCCTCTTTTGGTTGGCCAAAAGACTCTCTACTTTTGTATAAGAAGACAACTATGGTTATTGAAATGCAAGGCACACTGTTACGTCCACATCTGTGCATCACGTAAGTGCTGTATCTTATCTTTTCTTTTGGCCTGGTATTTTTCTACTCTGTACGAAGAGTCTCTCTCTATCTTCTTGTACATCTGCTATGCTGCAGGTCGGACCTACTATGCCATTTTCAAGAACTGGTATCAGAGCATAACTCTATGCAACACTTCTTCCAGGATACAAGCACACTGCACAAACCATGGCAGTACTGAAGGATCAATATTACGGTCGCGTGCGTGCGTGCGTGCGTCTCGCTTGGATACAACCACACATGGCAGCAATGACGGATCAATATTATGATGGCATGCGTGCTTAACACTGTCAAATTTGCTCTTTGCTCTCATTCCTGAAGATTGCGCAAGGTATCCATATCTGCCCTCAGAGCGACGAAAGAAGCACGTGTGAGAAGATAATTGAAGTGCACAGGTGATTTGCATCATGTCGATTCCCAGCAAGTGGTCTGTTCTTATTTGAGGTGTGAAGGGTTGTCCTAGCTTGATCTAAGGTAACAGAGGTTGCCACATATCTGTTACAAATCACTTCCTTGTACATCAGTAGTTCTGTGTCTCAAAATGCGTGGTGATTGTCAATATCATTGGTGATAAAAGAAGCAAATAACGTGCAATCTGTGCGAAACGTTTGACTAATTTACTACATATGATGTAACTGTTTTTTTTGGCAACAATGAGCATAAGATATATGTGTAGCACTACACTTTGTTTTGGCCTCACACGGATGCATATTTTAATGGATGATGGTTAGCATTATGCACAATATGACAAGAGGAAACTTCAATGGTCCTATGAGAATGTTCCTTTTTTTTGTAATTCCATTCATGCTTCGAGGGTGAAGCAGGCTTCATAAGATTATTGGTTCTCTCTTGAGTTAGAACATCTTTTAAGCCTTAGATGCTTCATAATTATTCGTATCCTTATAGGTTGAATCATCCTTTATAGGTTGTAAAGGAGCTAGACTCTGACCTTGGAGAGTCTCCAAGAGTTAAGACCTCTCCAGTATGAGTGAAAAGCCTCTAGACAAGTTCAATGGTCAAGGATTTCACACATGGCAAACCAAAATCAAGGGTTACCTCATGACTGAACAATTATGGTCAGTCACAAAGCCACTTGCACCAAACGAAACACTTGAATATAGAAGAGGGCTACCATATTTCATGAAAAAGGATGAGCAAACACTTGGGATGCTACTCACCCCTCTAGATGATAATTATGTACATTTCTTGGATGATTGCACTACGGCAAATCAAGCATGGATTACTTTAGAGCAAAACTTTGGAGCTATCTCTAAAAACTCCAAAATAGCACTTAAAATGCAACTTTATTCTCTTACAATGTCTCAAGGAGAAGATATACCTACTCTTTTAAACAAGCTAAAGAGTATATGTACCCAATTAGCATATGTGCAATGCCCTATTGAAAATGAGGATCAAGTAGCCGTTCTACTCAAAGCTGTGCCCGATGATAAGTTTGGGCAAATTGTAACTGTTCTTAAAGAAAAGGATCATATCCTTAGGCTAGAGGATGTCATTAATTCTCTACAACAACATGAAAATAAGCTCAAAACACATGATGGATTCACAACAAATGCCTTGGTTGTAAGAGCTACAAAATGCATTCATTGTAATTGCACCAACCATTTGTCGAAAGATTGCTATCAAGTCAACCCTTGCAAAATATGTGGTAAAACCAACCATGATACAAAGCATTGTTGTCTACGCAACAAAAATGTCAACAACAACAAAGGAGCTTTCAACAAAAATCCAAGCAATGTCAACATAGCAGAGGAGACAAATGAAGAAGAAGCTCAAGTGAATTTTGTCTATGATTATGTGTTGTAAAACATCCCCTTTGTACCATCCTCATATTTATAAGGAAGGATTTGTACCACCCATGAGTTTGTTGAAGGAAGGATATAAACATTGTACCACCTTCTTTGTACATGGGAAGGAATCATATTTTTGTACCACCCTAGTCTAGTTGTGAGGAAAGGATAGTTCCCAAAGAGCTATTGGCCTCACTAATATGTTTTACCTTGTCTTTAACTTTAGTAACTTCCTTCTCTATTGTAGTTGCATCCTCCTCCAAGTTAGGCTTGTGGGATGTCTTCCTCCCCCTTCTGTGGTCTATGATGGGTTCTCCCAATCCATCAACCTGAACTTTATCTTCATTTTCATCATAACATTCATATGTGCAAGAGTTATTTACAAAAACTCCAAAACAAGAGGAAAAGTTGTCTGCTTGCAGCCAATTCAGAATGTCTTCTTCCTCCTAGAACTCTAATTGTGGTTGCTCATCTATTTCTTGTTCCATGCAAATACCAACAGATTGCATCATGTTGGTGTTCCCTTGATGATCTAGACCGTCCTCTAAATATATATGTGTGAGTTCTTGCCCTTTCTTTTGTACCCACATAGTTTCTGTACCCCAGTCATGAATGACACTTGCATGTCTTAGCCATGGTCTTCCAATCAAGAGGGGAAATCCCCCCTCTACCTGGGGTAATCTTAATACCACACAATCCAAAATGAAGACATTACCTTGTACTTCTAGTGGAACTTTTGGGATCACCCCCATTGGCCTTACTTTACTTTGATCTGCCAAAATAACTGTGAAGTGGGCTGGTCTGGATGGACGTAGGCTAAACTTCTCCATGGTATGCTCATGCATCAAATTTATGCCTGACCCACCATCCACAATGACTCCTTGTAGCTTTAATCCTTTAATTATTATTGTCACTATGGGACTCTTATAGTCGATGAGAGGTGCTTCTTCTACACCCTTCCCTTGGCCTAAGGCAGTAGTCTTGGCCACCAAGGTGGATGAGGAATCCTCATCAATAATTTGCAATACATTAGACCTGAATTTCGCATCCATGTTTATCAACTCAAGAATATTAACCTCTATTTTAATTGACTTGAATAATCTTTAAGCTCCAGATTCCCTAAGGTCAATTTTGATGTTTGATTTCTCAAGTTCCTTGTGGGCCCAACTATATGCATTCCCAATGAAATTGTTAGTTTTTGAAAAATTTTCTTTTTGTGTTATCTCTTCACATTTTGTTGAACTTCCTTTCTCTTGTTATGCATATTCATATATATCTGATTTTCTCTGATGTATCCTCTGATCTTTGTGACTTCCAAAAGTAATTGATCCCTAGTTTGGTTCTTCTAGAATTTTCTCTTTGCTTCTTATCTGCATGACCATGGAGTCGATTTCTTCTAATTGTACCACTCTAGTAGATAGTGATTGTACATTAGTGGCTCCTTCTGCTACTCCACAATTATTTACTGAGATCATTTGGAGATGGGACCCAGATGTAGATGCTTTGTTTTGTGGGCAATAATTTGTATAATGATCCCTGGCATCTGGGCAATTCCTACAAGGGGGATCATTTTCTGGCAGGATGCATTTACTTTGATAATGTCCACACTCTCCACGCCGGAAACAGATAATTGGCCTTCTAGGCCCATTTCCATAATTACCTCTAGGTCTTTGATTGTAGTTGTTACCTTGGCTTGGGATTGCCGCCATTACATTGGTTGAGAATTGAGCACCTCCTTGTGCCCAATAAGGTTGTACAGGCATCCCTCTTGACTGACATTCATGGGCCTCATGACCAACTTTCTTGCATAGCTGGCAAGTTACACTTAACAATGGACATTTACTTACCACATGACCCTGCTTGCTGCACATGGTACACCATAGCCCACTTTTGATGCCACCTCCCTTGAGTTTTTGCAACTCTTGTGGAAGCTGAGCCAGTTCTTCTGCTTGGGCTTTCTCTTCCTTTTGTAGCTTCAATGCTTCAATTTCCCTCCCCAACTGTGTCACAGTATTCTCCTCCTCTTTATAGGGCTTATTCCTTTTTAAGCCCTCAAGCTCTTTCCTTAGTTGAATTACTGGATCTTCAGGTTCTGCAGGATATGATAAATTGGAAGAGCTTGCCCCATATTGCTGTCTAATTTGTTCCAATATTGTAGCTGTATTGATAAATTCTTCTATTGTGGCTATCGATAAAACCAACTCCTTTATTTTACATTGTGTTGATATAGGAAGTGGTTTAGCCAACCACTTCTTCATAAAAAAATCATGGGAAGGGTCTGGTAGTTTGGCCATCAATGACTTAGCTTTGGTCACAAATTCTGGGAAGGTCCCCTCAGGACCTAGTCTTAAATTTTCTAATTCTTCAATAATGTTTTTAGTTGTGTTCCCTTGTTGGAACTATGTTCTAAATGCTTCCTTCATCAAATCCCATGTGGTGAAATGGTTGTTAGTGAACTGACTAAACCATTTGTTTGCTAGCCCTTCTAATGTTACAGGGAAAAGAATAAAAAATGTGTCCTCTCTTCCCATCAGACCCCTTGTTTTACATAATGCTAAGAATCTCCTAATGTGCTCATCTAGGTCTTCCTGTGCTAGCCCTATGAAGGATGGAAATTTGATATTCAATCTAGAAAGTAAAGTTTCCAAATCTACCTAAGCTGCCATATTCTTTACTGATGATGTCGATGACGATGGGCTAATTGATCTTCAAATGACCCTCCTTCTTGTTGCTTTGCAAGGGACCCTCAAGCTTTGAGACCGGATTGCGGTCATGAGTTGTTCATACTCCTCTTAGCTTAAGAGAATTCAAATGGAAGAAAGATAACCTCTTAAGTCAGTTTCAGTACTGTCGGTACCCTTGAACTCTTCTACACTTTGTAGTTTGCTTCTCCTAAACTCAAATCTCCATGTGGTCCCACCGGGCATGCCAAATTTTTTTGGGGGATTCTTGTGCAGAAAGGGGCTTGAGTGTTTGTAGGATAATGGAGAGTAAGAACAAGAGAATTAACGACACCGAAAGCTTCTGATCAATTAGAAGAGAAGAATACAAGGTTGTACATAAGCCAAGTGCTCTACAAAATATGCCAAAGACTAAATAATGTTCATGAAACAAGATTAAAAAGTACTTAGAATCTGTCGCCCACCTCTGCACCAGACCTCCACCTTCTCCAAGCTTGCCCTTGTGCACACCTTGCACCAAGCTTCCAATAAGGGGAGGGATGGACAGCTTCTGTCAACACGCACCTTCAATGGGACTTTGGAACTCTTGCTACTCCTTGCTTCATCTTCTCTGCATACAATCTAAGTCACTCTTCTTGCACCTTGCAATGGCTCCCTATGTCGCGCACACTCTCTCTGAATTGTCTCTTCTTCCTCTCTTAGTTTAGACTATGCTCACCTTGCTTAGTCTCCAAAGAATAATGCCTTGCCTTGATTTGAGTATCAGTTCACATACGCTCCTACCGGCTAGAGTATCTTGGTGCTCACTTTGATGTCCCAAGATTGTATCCAAAAGTGGGCAGCCAACAAATCTCTGTTTTGTCCTGTAGTGACTTTAGACTAAAACAAAAATTTTAATTGGGGGGCTATACTTTCACTTCTCCGTACGTTGTCGCTTCACATACCTCATATTTTGCCTTTCAATTCTTCAATTGTGCACCTAAGAGAGGGCTCACCTAAACCTTCCAAGCACTTTGAACCTTAGAGAAATTACAGAAAGACACTCTGCAACCTCCAACCAACTTTCTGCAATTATATCCTTTGTGAACAATTAATTGTGCACTACCTGTGCACCTTGACACCCGAATTTGAATGCTTTGACCTCATCCATGTTGACTTTGACCTTGAACATGTTGACTTTGATTGCTTTGACTTTGATCTTTTGACTTTGACTATAGTTGGCTTTGACTAATATGACTTCTATGGGCTCAACAGATGTCAATACTCTTCCTGAGAGTTCTCGATCATATGACCTCCTTTGCAGCTTCCACCATACCTTTATACTCTCCTTCTCTAGATGATAAAGAAACTGTGTGTTGCTTCTTAGAACACCAAGAAATCAACTTATGTTCCACATAACACAAATACTCATGTGTTGATCTTCTATCATCAGAATTACTTGCCCAATCTACATCACTATATATCTTGATTCTTGTATCTACTGTAAACCCATAGTACAAACCTTCTTTGGGTGTGCCCTCAATGTATCTTAGCACCCCTTGACCTGCAATCTAATGTTCTTTCCTTGGACAATGCGTGAATTCAGATAGAACTCCAACTGCATATGATAAATCAAGCTTTATCAATGTAGCATAAATCAAGCTACCCACCAAACTCTGATAAAGCTTCATATCTTTGAATTCCTCTCCTCCATATCTACTCAATTTGTGATTCACCTCCATTGGGATTGATGCTATCCTATAATCTTCCATGTTAAACTTGATTAATAAATTCTTCAAATACCTTTCTTGAGTCACATATACTCCACATTGAGTATATAGAATTTCCATTCCGAATAAGTATGATAAATCTTTCAAGTTACTAATCTTGAATTCTTTCTCCATCTACTTTTTAAGCATTTGTATGCCTTTGTCATATGTACCTGTGACTATTATGTCAACATAAATACAAACATAAATAAAACCATCTTCACTTGCTTTGGTTAACAAGCTACTATCTATTGGAGTTAGACGTCTACGGAAGCACGCGAACAACACAAGGAAGAAGAAGAAGCTTGGAGCACAAAACACACAATACTAAATGTATTACTAGAGAATGTACAAAGATAAGTAGCCCATTAGGGCAATAGGCGTATATACAAGCCGGGGGAAAAAACCTCCTAAAGAGGGAAAAAAGTGCCCCAGCGCTCCTAGTGTGTTCACACACATTACTACCTAAATATATCAACAAATCCCCCCTGGGAGTGATGCGATGAACAAGGAGCTGGCACTCATGTATAAGGAAGTGCCAAGCTATGTGGAAATCACTCCACAAAAGGAAGTAAGCCTAAAGCTTTGCGGAAAGCTTCAAGCTTCTCCCTAGGCAGAGCCTTCGTGAAAAGGTCTGCAATGTTCTCCTGCGTGGGCACATATGCCAAGTTGATCTCCCCAGCAGAGAACCTCTCCCTGACATAGTGATAATGCATCTCAATGTGCTTAGTGCGAGCATGGAACACAGGGTTCCTCGCAACTGCCAATGTGCTCTGACTATCAGTGAAGATGGTGGTGGCAGAAGACTGACCAACACCCAAATCAGCCATAAGGCGTCTGAGCCACACACACTCAAGAGTAGCTGTGAAAGCTTCCCTATAGTCAGCCTCACAACTGGAAGTGGGCCACAGTAGGCTGCTTCTTGCTCAACCAAGATATACATGAGCTACTAAGCATGAAGCAAAAGCCACTAGTGGACACACGAGTGTCATAGCAACCAGCCCAATCAGAGCCAGAAAACGCATGCAAATCTGGCGGTAGTGATCCCCCCTTGGGATAAAACAACCCAAGTAGCCGAGTACCACTCAAGTAGCGAAAAATGCGCTTAACCGCCTGCCAATGCTTGACTCCTGGGCAATGCATAAATCTGCTCATCTGTGAGACAACAAACTGAATATCTGGCCGAGTAATGCATAAGTAAATCAAGCATCCAACAGCCTGCTGATAGAGAACAGCATCAAATGCATCTCCAGCATCATGATGACTCAATCGTAAACCTATCTCCATAGGAGTGGCAATAGGCTTACAATCTTCAAGGCCAAAATGCTGCAATAATGTGTCAATATATTTCGTTTGACACAAAACCATTCCACCATCAACTTACATAAACTCAATGCCCAAATAGTGATGCAAATGCCCCAAATCAGACATCTCAAATGAGGCATGGAAATCAACTTTGAAATAGACAACAATGATCAGAAGCACATCATTAGCACGCTTAAGATATAAGGTGCTTTCAGTTGGATTGTTCTCAAAACCATGTGCAACCAGATAGGCATGTATCTTCTCATACCAAGCACGTGGTGCTTGCTTTAAACCATATAATGCCTTCTTTAACCTGCACACCTGGTTTTCATGCCTTTTCTGCACAAAGCCACAGGGCTGAATAACATACACTTCTTCATGCAAGTCACCATTCAGAAATGATGTTTTAATGTCCAACTGATGTACATTCCAACCATGATGGGCTGCAAGTGCACAAATGCTCCGAACAGTAGTTATGCGGCATGTAGGTTCAAATGTCTCATCAAAATCAATGCCTCTTTCCTGCGCATAACCCTTTGCAACAAGCCTAGCCTTATACCTGTCAACTGTACCATCAAGTTTACGCTTCAGCTTGTATACCCACTTAGTGCCAATGCCTTCCTTCCCTTCCAGGAGGCAAGTCACATAAAGACCATGTACCATTCTTCATTATAGCATCATATTTAGATGCATAGCAACCATCCAATTTTTTGAATTGTGCTTCATCAAAAGAAACAGGCTCATTCTCATCAGAGAGACTAGACACAGCCATAGCATAGAAATCTGATGCAAAGAAGGCAATATGAGAGCCTGAACGAGTATGATATGACAAAGGTGCATCTAATTTGCTGTCACGTAGAGTCTGCACCAGCCATTTTGGCATAGTTTTTGCCTGCTCAATATCAACTCTCTCATCAACAAGCGCATCATGTAAATCTGCATCAGAAATGGAATGATCTGCATCATCATATGAAACCTGCAAAGGCTGTGAAGTTGCCTCATTAGGACCAGCACTAGACTGTCCACTTGTAAAAAGAGGCATCAAAGTATCATACATGTCTTTGGAGCTAACAAATGTCTCCTTAGTACATGAAAGCAATGGTTGAATAGCATCTTCCACAAATACAACATCACGGCTAACCAGAATGCGTTTAGTTTGTGGATGATACAGACGATAGCCTTTACTTTCATAACTGTATCCAACAAAAATACATTTTACTTCCTTATCATCCAATTTTCTACGATGTTGTTCAGGCACTAGTGCATATGCCAAACAACCAAAAACACGCAGATGAGCAACAGATGGCTTGCAGTCATGCCAAGCCTCATATGGAGTGATAGACCACAACGCTTTAGTAGGATACCTGTTTAGTACATATGCTGCACACATGACAGCCTCAAGCCAGAAACTATGTGGTAAAGCCTGACTTTTGACCATGCACCTCGCCATCTCCATGAGCGAACTGTTCTTTCGTTCAGCAAATCCATTCTGTTGAGGTGTATAAGGCACTGTACACTGGTGTTTTATCCCACGTTTAGCTACAAATGTATTAAAATCAGAAGACATATATTCCTCCTCTCGATCAAAACGGAGGGTGCCCATTTTATATGCTGACAGATTTCAGCCAAAACCAAAAACTGTTTAAAGCGCATGAACACTTCGGACTTTGCTTTGAGTGGATATACCCATGCATGCCTAGAAAAATCATCAATGAAAGTCACGAAGTAAAGGTAATTTCCAAAAGAGGGTGTGTGCAGAGGACCACATACATCACTATGTACAAGCTGCAATTTTTGTATAGCCCGAACTGAACCATCTTTTGGAAAGGAGAAACGCTGCATTTTGCCCAAAATACAGCTTCACAAACATGTTTTCCAGGTGCCTCAAGTTTGGGCAATGAGGACACCATTTCAGATTTCTGCAGGTCTAGCAAACTAGCAAAATTCAGATGACCAAAGCGTGCATGCCAAAGCTTTGCATCTGACATAGCCTCCGAATCATTTACTACACATGCCAAATCATTTTCGGATCTTTCATAGTCTATGAGCTTATACAGCCCATGACATAAAATGCCAGAAGCAATAATAACATCGCCATTTGACAGATCATGAACTGTACATCTGTCATCAACAAATTTCACAACCAAGCCAATCTTGGCTAATGCAGAAACTGATAACAGATTCTTCTTGATCCCTGGCACAAATAAAGCATCTGACAAAGTGAAAGAACTACCATCAACAGTAGTCAAAATGATCTTACCATCTCCCATAGCAGGATAAGAGGAGTTGTTGGCGTATGTAACAGTATTCCCTGTAGGGGGAGGCTCGAGTGAAGAGAAGAAACTGCGCTGCGAGGTGTGGTTGCCCCACTGTCAAAATACCAAACATCTGAGTCTACTGCAAACATGCACTGATCATGAGAACATGGGTCAAAACTACAAATAGTAGTAAACGCCCATTCTTCTTCCTGCACAAGATTAGTTGACTCCGTTTTTGGTGTAGAGGCTTCTGCAACAACCATTCCAGCCTCTTTCTTCTTTGCCTCTTTTGCAGCCAGTTTTGGACAGTTCTTTATGATGTGATCATTCCCTTTACAGTACTTACAAAACAATTTCTGCTTTGCTAATTTTTTCTCATCTTTGTCTTGGTTCTTTGAATGTGCAGCATTTGCAAATTTCTGCTTACTAGTAGAAGAGCTCCATTTTCCTTTGCCCTTCTGACTAGCTAGGAAAGCTTGATCTACAACACGCATAATTGACCTGTTCTGCCTAGACTGATCTTCCTTCAACAGAACAGAGACTAACTCCTCAAATGACAAGGCATTTGGATTGCCTTTCATCATCAGCCGAAGAGTAGAAGCAAAACTCTGATATGAATCAGGAAGACCATTCAGAACGGTCTGCACAAGTGAGCTATCTGGTATAACCTCATCAACAGAAATCAATTGTTCCTTCAAGTCTTTGATCTTTGTTAGGAAACTGTCCATAGAATCATCTTCATTCATGTGCTCACTCTCCAACTGTTTTCGGAGGTAAGCAACACGAGCCTCATTCCTAGCTTGGTACAATGTGGTAAGTGTATCCCAAGCATCCTTAGCTGTTCTGCAAGAGCGAATATGAGGAATAATGGCACGTTTGACAGACAAAGCTATCAATGCATGTGCCTGGGCATCTCTGCCATCCCAACGAATCTGCTCTGCAGTAGGTGCAGCAGAAACAACAACACGAATAGGAATCTACACAATATCATCTTCGACACCATCTTCGTCAGCTCCAGCACCTGTATTCACAGTTCCTGTTGTTACAGGTGTAACATGACGTCTTTCAACACCCTGCACAATGTTCCACAATCCTTTTGCAACCAATACATGTCGCATCATATAAGCCCATAATGGGTAGTTCGTACCATCCAACTTATCCTCAACAGCCAACATACGGAATACATCACTGCTTTCAGCCATGGCCGGTGACTAAAATACCTTAATGCAGAAAATTAAATGTATCTCAAAAAGTTGAACGGAACTGCCGAGACAAGTTCTGCTAAACCTGTAGCAGACTTCAAGACGCTTATACTGGCGAACAGAAATAGGTATATACCTTTGGCACAAAAAGACGAAATAGCCTGCACAAGCATTGCGATAGTGCGTTCGGAGGCCGAAACGAGCTCATATCGCAATTTCGGCACCACAGAGCGAAGCGGTTTTGATCTCGGAAACACCGTGAATATGCTCACCAAAATTCGTACGATTCTGAGACTGCAAATAGAGGAGTGCCAACGGCGCCCTAGATGAAGCGTCAACCTGCTTTGATACCGATTGTTGGAGTTAGACGCCTGCGGAAGCACGCGAACAACACAAGGAAGAAGAAGAAGCTCGGAGCACAAAACACACAATACTGAATGTATTACTAGAGAATATGTAACCCTAATGAGTGATAGGGAGATAGGTGTTTCCTTCTTCTCCCTTGCTCATGTCTTCTATCTTATCAAAGGGTATTTCTAGCATTGTTCTATGTGATCCTACCTCAGAGTGAGATTTAGGTACTTTTGGCACTTGATTGGCTACGTGCTTCCACAATTCTAGTTTAAACTTGAGTAGCTCCTCTAAAGTGAGATTACATTGCACTTTGGTGTACTTCACTACTTCAGTATTTCTAGGCAAGAGTGAGTCTTTGTTCCTTACCATGATAATGGGTGCTCTCATATAGGTGGACTTTGCTTCTCGTGGACTTGTGAAATGAGGAAATTCTTGTACGGAATAGACTCAAAGTCTAACCATTCACTAGAATGGGTATCCTCTTGTTCTCCATAAATAGAAGGAATCATGTAGGTCATCCATAATTTCAATATGAGGAGGGTTTTCACTTTCTTTAGACCATTTCTCTTCTTGAATCTCTCTTAGAAATTCTTGTGAGTATTGATTTATAGAAGCCGAGATTCCTAACTCAGTGGAGTTGGGCATCCTTGGGAGGAAGGCTTATCCTTTCACCTCTGATGTTTATCACTTGTGATATAGCTTGCTTTCCCGACTTAGCTATCATCTTTTCCAATCTTTCTAATAATACGTCAAAGTGTATCTATGTTTTGGTTATGGTTGTGCAGTTGAAAAGATGATTGACCTCAAACATGGTTTGAGCCAATTCTACCATCTTTGCACAAAGCTTGGTTTGTTCAATCTCTAAATCAGTCCTAGGATAACACATTTCATGTTCTGTCACATTTGGCCGTTCTTGGATTCTGGCCTAATATGCTTTTAGCATCATGTCTAAGTCCTTGGGAGTAGGATCTGCTAAGACTGATCCTGCTCTACGTGGTGGTGAATTAATGGGAAAGTTTGGGATGGATGGGGATTGTGGATTTTGAGAGTGTGTTTGAGATGCAATTTGAATCATCTTTGATTTCGTTTCTCTTAAGCTTTCCTCAAGCTCGCTCATCTTCTTCGACCATTGTCTCTTCATTCGTTTGCAGCTATCTTTCCAGACTCTTGTCCTTTTCTTTGTTATACTCTCAATCTCACTAGCCTCGGAACTCTTTTCCTTGCCTAAGCTTTGGTTTTTTTGTAATGCTTGAGCTCTAGTGACTACTTGCGTTGGGGCAATGGAAGTCACACTTCCATTAGAATCTACTACTAACCCAATGACCTTAATAGGAGTAATTTCCAATACATTGTTTGGGTTCTTCAGACAATCTCATAAAATGTGCTCCTTCCCATAATCTGGACAAAAACCTCGAACTCCCAATGATTGGGGTTGCATAGGTGCCTGCATAGGGCAATCACGAATGAAGTGATCTCCCTGGCATCTGTAGCATAGTCCTCTAGGTATTGGGGGTCTTATCGGTCTAGATTGGGGCCTAGAGTTAGGATTTGCATACATGACATTAGAGTATTCTGGCTCTCAACTAGGTTTGTTGAGGTTTTCGCAAGGATAAGTCTCTTTATACTGTGGTGACTCCATATAGTAAGCTGGTAGACTATCCATATGAGTCCAGTCAAAACTATGATCATTCGAGTCACTTCCGAGAATCAATGGTGATGCCATATGGCACTAAGGTTCTATTCAAAATTTCTTTAGTTGCTGCATACTTTAATGGGATCACATTGGTTGGAGGTGGAGGCTCTTGAACTAGCACTGGTTGAGGCTTTTGTTGAGTTTGATAGGGAGGTTGGTAGGGTTGTTGGGGCCTAACATATTGCTATGGTGGATACTAATTTTGGTATCTCCCTTGTTGTGGATATGGCTATGGATAATTTTTCCTAACCACTTGCTTGTTATATGGGAAATCTTATTCAATGTGGTTAGTGTACCTCCTTTCTATTATGCAGTATTGGCCACTAGGATTTGCTTGAGGTTGAGCCATGATTGGGAACACATTAGCCATATGATCTCCTCCAGAGGTATAGCATCATTTCACTGAGACATATCTAGGTATGTGCTTGCTAGAGTCACCTAACTTTTGAGCTATCTTCTCTACAAGTTCCTTAGTAGATGTAGATGGTTTGGAGGTGAGGCTAGTAAAGCAATCTGAATCTTTATAGATTTTTGAGACCTCTAATTCATCACCCAGATTATCCTCGATGTCTATGCAAATGCGTACACACTGTTTTATGGATCTAGGTCCTTCAAGTACTCATAAGATCTCAATTTGATACTTAACAACCCATCTAGAAATAAAGCCACTTGTTTGGCTCGTGTGGGTAACTCTAGAACAAGGCATCTATCTAATTATTATCTAAACCGCCTTCCTGCAAGTCAAACTGTTCCTTGAGGTGTTTGTTTGAAGCTATGTATGAGAGATTAGGTGTTGTGCATGATGCCACTTTTAGAAAAATTAGTGATGAAGGCTTCCCATAGTTGGTCAATGCTTTTGAATTACCTCTAGTGAAGTGGTTGAAACCAAGTCAAGATAGTGTTCTTGAGAGTTAGGCCAAACACATTATATTGAATGAACAAGTCTTCAACTCATTCAACTCTCAAAATTTACCTAAACTATGTTACGTGATCGTATGGATCTCCTGTGCTATCGAAGCAGTTCTTCATGGACTTCACTAACTGTGTAGGCCTCAAGATCCTAGGATCCTCTCTAGGGCTTGGCAAGGGAAACTCATACATGCCTCTTTAAAGTCGAGACTCTATGCTTCTCATTATCCAATCTACTACTTCTACTCCAATTCTTTCACTTCCAAGTGCTAAACTTACTTCAGGTTTGTCTCTACTCTTATCCTTCTGAGTTCCATGAGCATGGGATGTCCCAGCTCCTTGGTGGCCAAAAGAGACATTTGATCTTGGTTGGGAAAATACAAATTAACCCTTCCAAGTGTATTCATGCCTACCATGCTTCGATACCATAAACACTCTCTTTGAGGTGTTGTCTAAGTAGACCACCTTTCCTGGTGTATCAAGATCTTTAAGTTCATATATGGTGAGCGTTCCAACTTCGTTAGGCTGATCGTGTTTATACCTCCAAAATGTCTCGTCCGTTTCTCTGTTCAAGGCTCTTATTATCCTCAGGGATCCATTATGTATGATCACTCTAGTCAAGATTGATTTTCCTCTAGGCTCTCCTCCTAGGGTTCCTTGTTCTAGTTCTTCCATTTCAGTTTCTCGAATCACAATTCCAAATTCATCAGTTCTATCAAGTAAGCTTGTAACCACGTACATGGTTCCCTCTAGATTCCTATGTTGAACAACATACCTTCTCAGACCATCCTCATAGATGTGAGTACCTAGTCCATTGGTCCTAATATGCTCCAATTGAATTTTATATGGCCCTTCTGGCTTATCTAGGTATGCAACACCAGAACTACTTGTTGATCTCTCCATACTATTTGACATCTCTGGGTCACTTGTCTCTGAACTCTACACTTAGGGATATTCATTGAGTTGTTGACGACCTAGTTTTATGGTTAATACTATCCTCGGAAGATCTCATTCTTTGTCTATCTCGGCCTAGATGTCAACCTGATTTAAGGTTCATAAGCCTTATTATATCACTTCTTGTCCACTAATTTGCATCGTAAGGAATACTTACATTTTTATCGCATTTGAAGTTTCTCTCGAGCAATTTATATTCTTTTCCCTTAGGTTTTTGCGCAATAATATTCTAATTATGCTTGCACTTGAGTAATTAGGATTTCTTGTACTTATGTCATGCTTATCGTCATCCTAATTAGTTAATACCACTAGTTGTATTTAGCCTAGGCTAAGAATTGACTCAAGGGGTTAAAATGCTTTCAACCTCAAATCGCTTCTCCCTTGATAACACTTGAATGCTTAGGACATGCGTTCCCAAGCTTCCACATACTTGCACCTTGTTTTGACCTCACCAAGAGCTCTTAATGGACCTGCAAAAGTTCCAAGTTTAGCTCAATCTTTAACTTTAATTGACAGACAATTTTGATTTATGCATTTTTTAAAGACCCTTTTCCCCCTTTTGTATTGATGGAAAACCCTTTGGAGCTCCCTTGGCTTCCTAATCCCACCTCTAGAGCTCAAAAAACGGATTTTGTATGAAAAAGTTATATCGGTTCAAGCTCCTGAGGGTCAAACAGAAAAACAGAACCTCTCAGGATCTTTATGCACTTGTTTAAATCATTTGCAATTGTGTAGGTAAAAGAGCTTGAGAAATATCAAATTTTAGCCCAAATTTTCAAAAAATTACCACCTTAATTTTTATTGACATTGTTTATCTATCATGATAGATGGTGTCTGTCACGATAGATAGCCTCTATCGTGTGTGGCTCTTTCTCATGATAGACGAGTGTCTGTCGTAATAGATATGTCTATTGCAATCGATGTTATTTGTTGTCTGTCATGGCCTTCTATTTGTCGCGATAGATGGGGTCTGTTGTGATAGACGGGGTCTATCATGAGGCCCTGTCTATCGTGATAGATACGTGTCTATCATGATAGAAAGGTGTCTATCATCTATCGTCAGTCGTGAATTTTGGTCTGTCGCGATAGACGGGGCTTGTCACGATAGATAGGATCTATCATGAGATCTTGTCTATCACGATAGACAGGTGTCTATTGCGGGTGTCTATTATCTATCATCTATCATCTCTCCTTTATCGTCTGTTGCAAATTTGACCTATCACGATAGATGGTATCTATCACGATAGATGGATGTCTATCGTGATAGACAGATGTCTATCGTGATAAATGGATGTCTATCGTGGATTTTAGTCTGTCGTGGATTTCGGTCTATCACGATAGATGGGTGTCTATCGTGGATTTCAATCTATCGTGATAAATAGGTGTCTATCACGAGTATTGTCTGTTGCGATAGATAGTATCTGTCATTTAACATCTATCATGGTTTTGGTCTATTGCGATAGACAAAAAAATGCAAATGTTTAGGATGTTTCTAGTGATTTGGGATCCTCTAGTGGTATGGTCTATCATGCCATGCATGAAAACAAGAAACATCAACTTTTTGTCTATCAATCATCATCTCAATAATTGTGCAGAGGTCTATCGTACCTACAGAAGTTGCTGGAGATGATGAGATAGCTGAAACTTGCAAGAGATGCTCACAAATAACACGAAAACAGAATGCACAATAGCTCTCTGTCGCTCTCTCTCACATATGAAATGAGGAGAATGAGATAAGAAAAGGATGATGATCAAAAAAGTAAAAATTTAGCGTGGATGGAAATGGATGGTGAGAATGATGATGATGATGGTGGTAGTGGTGAAGAAAGTAAGAAAAAAAGATAAAATAAAGAAATTACCTACGAATTCAACATCACAACTCTACATCATCACGTGCTCGTCCTCGAAGCTAGCTCCCTGGCAATAGCGCCAAATTTGGTGTCACTCTAGCACAATGGTGAGTACCAACATGAGGAGATCTAGCTCATAATTATCAATCCATGGAGACATGAGGATGGTATGATAACCATGGGCAAGTGAAGTGCACAAGTGAGTGAGTGAAAAGCACACAAGAATGCACACACATACACATACGTGCACATAAGGCAAGAACAAAGAGTGGAACAATGGAATGCTTTCGATTACAAAAGAACTCTATTACAAAAGCTTCAATCTCTACCAAGCAAACCTCAAAAATAAGCTCTCTAGATCTTTTTATAGTTTTTCACTAGCTTTGACCCTGTCCAGACCTAGTCTCCAACTTAGTTAAAAATTAGGTTCGAGTGCTTATTTGAGGACTCAAACAAAGCTTTTAATACTCTTCAAGCTTAGGACTCCTTGGCTTGAACAAAATGGAGCTAAAGTTATCAAAAACAGTATGTACAATGTTGGTGTAGTGATAAAAATCACTCTTCGTTGAAAATAATTATGAAAAAAATGATTAGGCCTATTCTTTGCCTGATCTACATGATGGTTCCATCTCCTTTCTCCTCCTAATCCCTTTCTTTGGCCTTCTTTTTTGTTCACACTTCTAACACCCTCTTTAGGAGGTTCTTTTTCCTTGGCTTGCATATACACCTATAACCCTAACGGGTCACTTATCTTTGTACATTCTCTTGGTAATACATTATGTATTGTGTGTTGTGCTCCAAGCTTCTTCTTCCTCCTCCTTGTGTTGTTGGCTTGCTTCTACAGACCTCAAAGTCCAACTCATATGAATATTGAAACTCACCCAAATCAATTAGTGATGGCTTGAAATAAAAAATCAGCATTTCATCCACTTTCATGGTAGCGCTTGTTACTAGAAAAACAATATTGGAGCCAATAGGTGGTACTGACTCTTCCTCCATGATAGATTCTACTATGGTGGCTTACACCTATGCTATTGGCTATGGCTCTTATACAGTGCCGGTGGTTGAGGAGGTTGGCCAAGGGATCCTAATGGTGAATGGAGGAACCGATGGTTCTAGACCTATAGGTGATTATTCCGATGTGACTATAGTTTCACTTGGTTGCAAACGTGGTATGATTTTGAGCATCCTTTTAGTCGATTGGCCAAAAAAGTATCTATGGCCTTTTATTGCTTGAAATTGAACGCTTATAATTGCTCTAATGATGGTACGCCAAGGAGAACACAATTCTTGTACTGGCACAAGAATTGTTTTTGTGGCCACCTCTGATTGGCTGCATAGATTTGGTCCATGATCCAATGTGGTAAATCAATTTTCAATTCTATTTCTTTTGATACGTACAAACTGAACCAAATATTTTTGTGCAGTTATGTAACTCGCCCCGAGAAGGAAGAGTGTTGCATGCACCTACGGAGTGGGGTGGAGAGATAGGGCATGATGGTGGGCATTTGAGAAAGCTTAAAAACTTTAATCTTCTTCATTTCTTCAGGAATAAGGGCTTCTTTATCCATGGGAATGTGAGTTCCTCCCATCTTCAGGGCTTCTCTAACCAATTTGTGTGATAGTTTAAATCTTTTGGATGGCTCATCGAGAAACAGCGAGGGAAGCAAAAAAGTTCCTAGGATATCTTTATTGGCATCAAGGTGCGGAGTGTGAATGATCCAGTAACACCTGAGAAAGTTAGGTTTGGGAAGATGGGCGCTGAAGTATTCATCAAATCCAACCCTCTCCTAGATGAGTTTAAATTCATCTGTGTTGTGTAATGTCTAAAACTCTTGTAAAAAACTAATAATTACCCCGTCTATTATCAAATTCGAGCTTGGATTCCCAAATGTAAGAGGCAATATGACCAGACCTCGATCACTTTCCAATGCTAGTATGGTTCCCTTGTATCCCTTATGGTGTGTTGGTGCACTTGTTGTAATTGTGCCTAATGCATGTCGTTAGACAACCTATATGCATACTTTGGATGATGCATGAACTCAGTATGCTTTCAATGATTCAGGTGTATGTTACAATGCTCATGAGATATGGATTTATTACAAGTTGTTTATGAGAATGAGGTTCCCCTATGGAATTACATGGTGATGTGAATACTTTATACAACTTGTTAGAGGATAATGAAGGTTGTTCTTGGGGCCATTTAAGCACCCATTTTCAAACTGTTATGGGACAATGAGTACAAGTCTTCGCGTATAAAGTGGCTTTTTGTCTAGATGTAGGGTGAGAATGAGAAGGCTTATGACTTCCTAAGGTAAGTAATCTACTAAGAGGCATTTGGACCTACAAGAAAGTCTTAGGCACCCAAATACATGAACTATGGGGGCATGCCGTCCTTGACTTCTTGGGGCATGTCGTCCTTGACTTCTTGTATGTATGCATACACACATGCATACATACATACACACATGCACACATGCATACACATACATGCACACACATCACTCACACATGCATGCATACATACATACATGCATATATATAGACATGCATACACATGCATATATACACATTCATTCTCTCTCTCTCTCTCTCTCATGGTATGCACAGACACGAGACTAGCTGGCCCACCACTGCTTTGACATAGACAGGCTACCACCACTACAGTACGAATCACATGCACCCACCTACTCGCTCTCTCATCAGGAGAGGAATAGGATCATTCGTCAGGAGATGGTATACATACATATAGAGGACAAACGAGGGCTTCATCGAGATTCCGAGATACATGTAGACATATCTAACCCACCAGCTTCGAGTCATCATTGGGTAGCTCCGGATTTCATCACATCAACTCGAGATTGAGAGGGGTCGATCCAAGGGAGTCCCCCCCTGAGGAAAGGTGGTGCCCAGTATGCGAGACAAAGGTAGAGAGAGAGGAGCATTTTGTTATCAGATGCCCCAGTGTTGCATCGCAACGCGTTGCGATGCGTTCGCAACGTTCGAAACGTTCGCAATGCAACGTCGCAACGTGTTGCGATAAAAAACAAAAAAAATTGCCTCAAATGAGGCCGTTTCGCCGAAACGGCCTCATGAGGCATTTGCGACTGTTGACCTGAGAGCGTAGCTTGGCATTGGAGAAGAGCAAAACAACAAGATTCAAGAAGGTTCAAGGTACTTTATTACACACACACCCTCACACACCCGTGACCCCCCTATCTACTGAAGCTTGCTTCCTATCTTGAGTCCTCTCCAAGCTTCTAACCTCTTCCAACAACATGCCTAAAGCAAAACAAACATGTTGGGAATATGTGACAAGCCAAGGAAAGATGGGCTCCGGAGGTAGTGAGAGATGGACTTGCAAGCTTTGTGGCTATAGTGGAGTCGGTGGAGCCGATAGGATCAAGGCACATCTTGGAAGAGTAAGTGGCGTAGGAGTTGCACCTTGCAAAGAGCCAATGCCGGAAGCTATAAAGGGAGAGCTAATGGCATGGGTAGCTCAAAAAGCCCAAGGTAGAAGGAATAGTGGAGCCCAATCCCAAGCTAGATCATTTGCAAGCGGTTCACATGGTTCATGTGATCCCCAGACTCAAGCATCTCAAGCTCATGAGGCTTCCATAGACATTGACATAGAGCATGAGCCACCAAGAAAGAGTACAAGAGTAGAGCATGATCCACAAGAGCACCCACTTGGCTCTCTTGGAGGAGCATCTATATGAGCTAGCTTGCAACAACGTAAACAAGAAGCCACACAAGCCATCATGAAAGCTTTTATACAATGTGGTTTGTCTTTTAATGTTGCACGGACACCGGCATGGAGAAATGCCATTGAGAAGGTTTCACTATTAGGGTTTCGTTGGCAAGGGCCTACCTATGAAGAGTTGAGGACAACGGAGCTTAAAAAAACAAAGGAAGCATTAGAGAGAGAGCTTGAGCGCATGAAAGAGACATGGGCAAAGTATGTATGCACAATCATGTGTGACGGATGGACGGACATACGAAAGAGGAATGTGTACAACATTTTGGTGCATTGTTGCAAAGGGACCATGTTCCTTCGAGCCATAGATGCATCAGCTGCTTACTACAGTCACATGTGAGTGAACGGATTTTTGAATTTTTAGTTTATATTTGATTGTGCAATGATCAATCATGCATGTGGCATCACATGTGCATTTGCATTTTGCATGTGCATGTGCATGTGCATTGTGCATGACACATGTGCATGTGCATGTGCATGTGCATTGTGCATTGGTATGTATGTATGTATGTACATGCACAATGCACATGCACATGCATAATGCACATGCACATGTGTCATGCACATGCACGTGCATTGTGCATTGTGCATGTGCATGACACATGTCAATATAAATTATAATTTATCAATTGATTAATGATTCATTGTGTTATATGTAAATAGGTCGATTCATTTATGATCATATCCATCAAGCTATCATAGACATTGGTGTAGAAAAGGTAGTCCAGGTGGTTACAGATAATGTAAGTAATTGTGTGGCTATGGGCAAGCTTCTAGAAGAAGAATTCCCCTCTATTGTGTGGACACCATGTGCTGCCCATTGCATTGATTTACTGATAGAGGATGTAGGGAAGATACCATGGATTTACACCATTTTTACCACTTGCATAAAAGTGGTCTCTTTGTTCACAAAGAGACCAAAATTGCTTGCTATATTTCGGTCTTACAGTGATATTGATTTGGTGAAACCCGCGAAGACCAAATTTGCATACATGTGCATAGTCATGGAAAGATTATTAAGAGTGAGGCAAGCACTGATGCAGACAGTTGTATCACCTGATTGATTAGCTTAGGATGGACATACCAATCCAAAGGCAGAGCTTGTACGACGCACATGTTGGGATGACAGTTTTTGGAGGGATGTGGAGGGATTAGTGCGGGCCTTACAACCCTTATATTCACTCATACGCATAGCAGATAGAGAGGGCTGCACACGTGGACTTGTTTATGAGTTCATGGATCTTGTCGGAGAGTCTATACAGAGATGTCCTTATTTGACATTGGAGAGGTAAGTTGAAACTTGGGTATTTTATTTTTTGGGTATTTTCTTTTTTGTATGAGCATTCATGTTCAAGTCTTGACTCTTCAAAGTTCAACATTCTTAAATCTTATTGTTTTCTGACTTGATTTGTTTTTTATCCATAGGATAGAGGAAATAAAAGGAATATGGAGGAAGAGGTGGGATTGGTTCCATCGCCCTATACATGGGATGGCCAATCTACTACATCCTTTATGGAGATCAGCATCGCAGTTATTGGATATGGAGCTTGTGAATGCTTGGAGACTATGTAGATTGATTGTATGGACCTTCTGATGTGGAGCTACGTGGGAAGTTGGAGCTTCAGCTCACCCAGTTTCAGAATAATGGACTTTTTGGTAGAGACACGGCATGCTTGAGAAGCATGCAATTGATGCCTGTGACATGGTGGGAGAGATACGGTGTTGGTACACCTGAGTTAGTAAGTCATTCCAATTTCCTCTTGAGTCTTTAACTAATAAGTTATAACTTAATCTCATGAGTCATTCCTCTTGAGTCTTTAATTTTTAATGAACTCTTTTCTTTTTTATCTTGCACAGAAAGTTAGTCATCCGCATACTTTCACAAGACTGTAGTGTTAGTCCATGTGAGAGGAATTGGAGTACATGGGCCCTCTTCCATACAAAGAAGAGGAAAAGACTATCTACATTGCAGTTGGAGCGGCTTGTCTATTGCCACTGCAACTTGCGTTTATTGGAGCGTGGTGGCCACTCAACAGAGGTGCGGCGGGCGAACATCGATGAGCTTGATATAGAGAGGGTCCATGATATACCTAGCATTCCGACAGAGGACCTTGATCAATATGACATGCTCTATCAGGAGTTGACAGTGCCACAGCATGATACGAGGGCATCTCGAACTCGTTATAGTCATAGAGCACATAGTGTACCAGGGCCATCTACTAGTAGGATGGAGGCATCTACTCGTCGAGCACCACATGATGATGATGATGATGATGATGATGATGATGATGATGATAGTGATGATGATGATGATGGTGATAGTTATTAGTGACTCAGAGGATTTTGAGGATTGATGACCGATCATATGACATGTCATATGTATTATGATATTATGACTTATGATTTACTTGATATTGATTGATCATTGTATTATTGAAAGTTTATTGTTTGACTACTTAGTGGTATCATGGATGATGGTTACTGGTATGATCATTGATGTACATGTATTATGGACATTGGATTTTGATATCACATATGAGTTATGACAGTCACCTGTGTCATAATTTTGAGATGAGGTTGATTTTTTCACATGTTTCTGTCATAAATTATAATTCTTTGAAGTTTGTTTTTCAATGTTACTTGTAAGTTGTATATATATATATATATATATATATATATATATATATATATATATATATATATATATATATATATATATATATATATATATATATATATATATATATATATATATTAATGTATTTGTCTGGACTCTGATGTCATATGAGATGCTTTGAAGTTTGATTCTTTTGCAATTGCTTGGTCACTGGTGCCAAGTTCCAACATGAACATTGCTAAGTAGTAAGTACTAAGTAGTTACTAGTAATTTGCTTGAATGTGCATTGTGAATTTGAATTTTAGAATGAGTCATTGAGTCATGATAATGATTATTTGTAAATTCTGACATCATACATGTGCAATGTGCATTGTGCATCTTCCATCACTTCATTGAACAGGGATTCGGGAATTTGGAATGAATCATGATTCATAAATATTCAATACATATTACATAAATTAACATAATACATACTACATAATACATATTATATATGTATATACTATAATATACATCTAGGTTACTATATTTGCCAAAAAAAATGAAAAAAAAAAAAGAAGAAATGTTTCGCAACGTTTTCGCAATGTTCAGGCCCAAACGTTGCGATGTTGCTAACGTGTTAGCAACACGTTGCCTTGGATGTTGCGAAAACGTTGCTAACAACCTTGAGATGCCCAGCATATGTAGACCTACGAGCACAGTTCCAGATAGAGGAGTCACTCCAGTTATGCATGACTATGGGAGACCAGCGATGCTGGGACCACACATCAGCCACAAGTAAGTACGCAGCAGACCATTACCCAGTTTTTTCAGCGAGCTGAGCTACATCAGAGAGGTCCCACGCATCAGGACAGCCTACGACCACATGATGGAGCATAGGCACACCACCACCCCATGGGTTGTCTTCCTTCAGGAGGCACTCAGACCACCCCCGATGTACCACATACTACACCCACCTCCACCCATTCACCGGTAGCTAGGGTGTTTTACTCACACTTTTACTCACATGTCCCCTATGTATTAGGTGGCCACTATCTGCAAAGTCAGAGCCACATCTCCCCATCCTTTTCCAGCCTTATATATATATCTTTGTGTCACGATATACCTTTTATTTCATTTCATCCTCTACACAGGGTTACTACACTTGTACATGGTTTTTGTCTCATAGGCCAAGTTTGGCCTCCAGAAGATGTTAATATGACTTTCTCTCTCTCTCTCTCTCTCTCTCTCTCTCTCTCTCTCTCTCTCTCTCTCTCTCTCTCTCTCTCTCTCTCTCTCTCTCTCTCTCTCTCTCTCTCTCTCTCTCTCTCTCTCTGTGTCTCTCTTTCTCTCAGTGCATTACCTGTAGAGGCTCTTGCTCTTACTCTTGCTCGAAATCACTCCCTGCCCAATGGTGCTCGGAGAGTTTCAAAATTTTTTTTATACATGTCTTAGCGTCACATATGTGACACACTTGCATCGCAAGCAGTATGCCAACGTCACAGAATGCAGCTAGCGATGCTATTAAAAAACGTTGCACAAGGTGATGCAACAGTTACTCTTCCTCTTTTTATGAGCATCATTTATGTGACGCTCCATATAGGAAGCATCGCATAAGCAATGGTTAATCGACAGAACTGCATCTATCACCTAAGTTAACTGTAAAGACAATGTCATAAAAACAAAGAACAATGCTCAGAAATAAGCACTTCACTGGCAGGCTTGAACTCATAAATACTTCTGATGCTACACACACTGGCTGAAGGGAAAACCAGAAATATATGAGACGATGCCAGAAAACAAAGAACAATTCTCAGAAACAGCCACTTCATTGGCGACCTTGAACTCAGAAATACTTTCGATGCTACACAATCAGGAGGAAGGGCATAGTACTAAGAGCGACTTTCATTCACCCAACTTTGGACTGGTCTAAAACATGCAACTTGATTCATAGGTTTCATATTAGCTATCTATTTGACAAATGACGGAGTCCCTCAAAACAAAACATGCATTCAAATGACACAACCAATCTAATATAATTTTCCTTTGTGTCCAGAGTTACGCTTGAGAAAAAAATATTGACAGAGATATGAAACAAAAATAATGTTCAGAAACACATTCTGTTGGCAAACTTCAAATCAGAAATATTCAAAGTCTCCACTAAGTTAGACAAAGATCACTTCAATTAAAAGAGTGGCCAAATAGTATACCATTCTACAGTGATTTTCACTACTATTACAAAAGAAGAATGACTCTACAAGTCAAAGAAAAACAGGTGCCTAAAGGCAATATGCCACCCTTTACCGTTGGAAAAGTAGACCCTGACAACACTATTCCACCTCCAGCTTATCCATACCCTTAAAGGAAAAATAGACCCTTTACGCCACCCTTAAAGCAAAAATAGACCCTGACAACACTATTCCAACTCCAGCTTATCCATACCACTCGAGAAGACAAACAAATCCAATATATCAGTCAACCCATCAGAATCCAGACACACACAGAATTGATCATTTTCCATGTTACACAATTCTGCGGTAAATTAAAAAGACAAATGTGCACGTTTGGAGTCACAAACTCTCCATGTGATGACTAAACACAATAAATTAGTGAATGCCACAGCCAGGCAACTCAATTTAGAAAGATGCCACGAGGCCAAGAGAAGGGGGCAAAGAAGGCAAGAAAAAGAGGAAGAAGGGGTTTGTTTGTTTTCTAGGGGGGGGGGATGGGGGGGAGGGGGGGGGGGGGAGAGAGAGAGAGAGAGAGAGAGAGAGAGAGAGAGAGAGAGAGAAAGAAAGAAAGAAAGTCATATTAACGTCTTCTGGAGGCCAAACTTGGCCTATGAGACAAAAACCATGTACAAGTGTAGTAACCCTGTGTATAAGATAAAATGAAATAAAAAGTATATCGCTACACAAAGCTATATAGGGCTGGAAAAGGCTGGGGAGACGTGGCTCTGACTCTGCAGATAGTGGCCACCTAATACATGGGGGGATCCAAAATGTGAGTAAAACGCCCTAGCTACTGGTGATGGGTGGAGGTGGGTGTAGTATGTGGTACATCGGTGGTGGTCTGAGTGCCTCTTGAAGGAAGACAACCCAGGGGGTGGTGGTACGCCTATGCTCCATCATGTGGTCGTAGGCAATCCTGATGCGTGAGATATCCTCCTGATATAGTCGTGGTCGACGATATCCGCCCATGCATGGTCGGCGCCGTGCTCTCTGTGCTTCTGCCTGGTGTAGCGTGAGCCCTATAGATGGACCTCTCTGATATAGCTCAACTCTCTCAAAGAACTGCGTAATGGTCTGCTGGGTACTCACCCGTGGCTGATGTATGGGCTGTAGTGACCGCTCTCGCTTCTCGTATGCTGCTGTGAGAAAGCGTCCCAAGCGTCTCTGGTCTCCCATAGTCATGCACAGCTGGAATGACTCCTCGATCTGGAACTGTGCTCGTAGGTCTAAGTATGTTGGACATCTGATAACAAAATGCTCCTCAGTCTCTACCTCTGTCTGGCATACTGGGCACCACCTCTCCTCACGGGGGACTCCCCTGGACTGACCCCTCTCAATCTCGAGCTGATGTGATGAAACCCGGAGCTTCCCAATGACGACTCGTAGGTGGTGGGGAAGGTAGGTCTGCATGTATCTCGGAATCTCGATGAAGCCCGTGCCCGATATATGTAGAAAATGCTCGCGGTAGTAGAGCATTTTCGGTGGCAATGTACCCCTAGGGCTCACCCATGTCCTCTGTATGTATGTATGCCATATCTCCTGACGAATGATCCTATTCCTCTCTTGATGAGAGAGCGAGTAGGTGGGTGCATGAGAGTCGTACTGTAGTGGTGGTAGCCTGTCTATGTCAAAGCCATGGTGGGCAAGCCAATCTCGTGTCTGTGCATACCATGAGGAGGTGTCGCCTGCTAATGCCATATCACGTGATGCCTGGAAAGCACGATAAGCAATGCGCTCTGAATCCATGCTCCGAAGTCTGTGTAATAGGCATACTGTCTGGAATAGTGCCTCAACTAGCATCGGTGGTGCAGCGAGCTCTGCTCTAATGATATCATGTGGTACTGAAGGCTTGCTGCGGATAAGTCTGGAAATCATGAGGATCTGTGGCCTCTCTAATGCTGTCCATACTGATGTAGCTAATCCTGGTCCCCATATGGCTGCCCCATACATGAGCGCTCGCGTAACCAAAGTGTCAAAGAGCCACCCCTTTGTGAAGGGCTCCTAAAAATATGCTTGGTGGCACTGTCTCTCCATCAAAGCTAGTGCTGCGTACCCACGTGTGATGCGGTCACGGGCTGCCTGAGCCATAGAGAAGACCCCTGATGCTGCTGTAAATGTCACCCCCAAGTAAACATATGATCCGACCACCTCGATCGGTCCAGCCGCTGCTGTGAACAAACTATGTCTGCGTACCTGTGCTGATGTATGAAAGATCAAGACCTTGGTTTTACCAAGGTTCACAGATAACCCTCTGTGTCTGCAAAAGTCATCTAGGCCGTGTAGATGATGTTGTAGACCTTCTGCAGACTCTGAAACCAATACAATATCATCAGCGTATAAAAGAATATGGACAGTGGACCCGTGTACCTCAATGCCATCTCCCCCCTGCTGCTGTATGAAGTCCACTATCTCATCAATGTAGAGACCAAAGAGGGTGGGTGAGAGAGGGCATCCTTGCTTCACCCCGATAGTGCTAGCAAGTGGATCAGATAAGCCCCCTGGACATCTGACTCTACCAGATACTCTCTCGTATAAGGCGTAGATCCCCCATATCATCTCCTCCGGAGCTCCGATGTCAAGTAGTCGTCTGAAGAGTCGATCCCTGGGAACAGTGTCAAATGCTTTGCGGAAGTCCACAAAGCAACAATATAATCTCCTCTTCCTCACCCTGGCCTGGTCGATCAGGCATCTCAGAGTGAAGATGTGGTCAATGGTAGAGTAATCTCGTCTGAAACCTGCCTGTCCTGGAGCCCTGATGCCCTTCCTCTCAGCGAGAGTACTCAACTCTGTCTCTAGTACCGCCCCATATAACTTGGCCAATATAGGGCCAATCATGATCGTCCGGTATGTAGCTGGATCCATAGTATCACCTGACTTATGAATGGGCACTATGGTGTGCTCAATCCATGAGTCTGGGAACCCTTCAACCAATGCACGGTTGAAGAGATGGGCAAGGAGCGGTGCGAGAGTCGTGCCTCCATAGATGAGGTGCTCTGCCTGTAAACCGAAATGATCATGGGCCCTGCCATGCTGCAGCCGGGCAATAGCGCGTCCCACCATAGTGGGTGTGAAGAAGTCAGAGGTAATAGGACGTGGGCTCTGCGGTCTGGGAATGGGAGGCTGGTCTGGGATCTCGTATAGGCTCCGTGCATAGCTATGCCAAGTGAGAGAGAGAGAGAGAGAGAGAGAGAGAGAGAGAGAGAGAGAGAGAGAGTATCTATGGAGGCCACAGAAGTAATGACACAAGCACGGCTGTAGCAAGGTGTCAACAATTTACACACCATCTCATAAAGCATCTGACCACTGAAATATTGTAAGGCTGGCTCCAATCCACATGTCCGTATAGATTTCAGAAGTCTAACTATGTTCCAGTTGAAAGATGAAAAGTGATGTGATGAGCACCGTCTATGGCAATCCTTCTTTTTCAAATCATTATCACGTCCTTGGAAAATTCTGACAACTGGGTTACACCTAGTTCAGCTGAACCAATAATTAGATCCTTTACAATCATTGAGCAACCCAATCAAGGTATCTCATAAAATCATCCGGCATAAGTGTATATGCCCTCAACTGAAGACTTATTAAAATCAGAATCCAAAAGCAAAGAGACCACAAAGGATTTTGGCTCGAAACAGATCTCGAAAGAATAAAATGAAGCAGCTGCCACTCCCAACGCATGAGATTTGGACATGTTTTTTACATAACAGAATTTAAATTCAGAAAACGACTCTAACCCAATCGAGGGCATAAATGCACACATTATATATATATATATATATATATATATATATATATATATATATATATATATATATATATATATATATATATATATATATATATATATATATATATATATATATATATATATATATATATATATATATATATGTTTCTTGAATATATGTTTTCATTGCACCTTCTTTATAATACACCCGAGAGAGAAGGAAGCTTACCTTTCTTAAACATTTAAGGGACAATTGAATCAGCATATGACTGTACAATGCAGCCGTTATGACAGAGATAACATCTCCTCTGATGGAAACAGGTAATATATTCCCATCACAGCAATTACATCTCACAATAAATGCATGTAATTCCAAAAAATTAAGCTGGCACCTTGAGCAATCTTGTTCAATACATGTAGCAAGAAAGCTTTTTAGCAGCATGAACTACTTGCTTGACTGTTTTCATCCCGCAGTCCAGGCCGCAATATATTCTTTTTTGAGGATGTAGTGTCAATTAGCAAAGTTGGTGTATTTTATATCTGAAATATTTGAAAACATCAAATGTTGAATTCAAGCACTAAAAAACTCAACTTGCCAAAATCGCAGAACATCCTACACTCACTTTCAGTACTAACTCTTCAAAGCAGTGCTCTACATTGACTCGCGTCTTGGCGCTGCATTCAAGAAACAGGCATCCATGTTGTCGTGCAAATGCAATACCCTCTTGCTTTGTGACAACTCTTTCTTGATCCTGAAGGCATCCCAATTCAAACACTCAAATTTGGCCACATCCATCTCATGTTAACAAAGTACTACAGGAGAAGAAGGACACCTTGTCAACTTTATTTCCTACGAGCATCTTGATAAAATCTTGATTGGTAGAATACATATCCACTTCTCTGAGCCAGACATCAGACAAATTTGTGAAAGTATCTCGCCTTGTCACATCATACACTGCAAATTCAGAGACAAATATATAATCCAGATACAATGGTACCTCACATGAATAAAGGCAAGTGCAGGGGTGTATACGCATGCACACACGCAAACGTGTGTGCGCGCGCATGCATGTGCACATGCATAATGCACATATACTAACGAAGTCATAGATACACACACACATGGAGATATATTTGTACATGTATATGTATATGTATGGGTATGAATACATGTGTGTGTGTATGGATATGTGTATGTGTATGTGTATGTGCATGTGCATGTGCATGTGTATGTGTAAGTGTATGTGTATGTGTATGTGTATGTGTATGTGCATGTGCATGTGCATGTGTATGTGTATGTGTATGTGTATGTGTATGTGTATGTGTATGTGTATGTGTATGTGTATGTGTATGTGTACGTTTATATGTGTGTGTGTATGTATATGTGTATGTGTATGTGTATGTGTATGTGTATGTTTATATGGTATGTGTATGTGTATGTGTATGTGTATGTGTATGTGTATGTGTATGTGTATGTGTATGTGTATGTGTATGTGTATGTGTATGTGTATGTGTATGTGTGTGTGTGTGTATGTGTTTATATGTGTATGTGTGTGTGTGTGTGTATGTTTATATGTGTATGTGTATGTGTATGTGTATGCGTATGTGTATGCGTATGTGTGTGTATGTGTATGCGTATGCGTATGTGTATGTGTATGTGTATGTGTATGTGTATGTGTATGTGTATGCGTATGTGTGTGTGTATGTGTGTGTGTGTGCGCGTGTGTGTGTGCGCGCATGTGTGTGTGTGCATGTGTGTGTGCATGTGCGTGTGCATGTGTGTGTGCATGTGCATGTGCATTCCTACATCTGCATGTGCATGTGCACATGTAGGCATTGACAACAGAAATCTTACTTTGGACTTCTTACGGGATTCTGACATCTAACGAGTGTGCTGAAATGTTATTAATGTTTACTGACAGGACTTTTTTTAACCATAAAATCAAGAAAAAAAACATAGAAATTCATACAGATATTTCAAAAAATATTCTTAATGAAGAGGATCACATAAGAGAACTCAGATCATAAACCCAAAAAGCACACATAAAAATGATGGTGCAAAGATTTGACCATCCGAATAATCATCCTCCGACCCAAAAAAATGTCAAACTCCTTACTCGATCGTCAAGTTTCCAAGCCTACTAAAAGTCCGGTACCCAAGTTGCTGATGAGTTCAGTACCAACTATCTGTGTACATGTATATCCTGTATACATGTACGTGTATGTGTATACATGTCCATCTATGTGTATGTCTACGTGTACGTGTATACATGTACATGTACATGTACATGTGTACGTGTACATCTACATGTGTATGTGTGCAAATGGATGTGTATACACGTGTATGTGTACCTGTGCATGTACGTGTGTATGTATGTTTATGTGGATGTCTACGCGTATGTCAATGTGTACATGTATGTGCACGTGTATGTATGCATGTGTGTGTGTGTGTGTGTGTGTGTTAATGTATGTGCACATGTGTAACAATGTATGTGTACGTATGTGTGTATATGTGTACATTCATATGCATATATATATACACATACATGTACGAATACACACACCTACATATGTTATATATATATATATATATATATATATATATATATATATATATATATATATATATATATATATATATATATATATATATATGTGTGTGTGTGTGTGTGTGTATGTATGTATGTATTATACATGTATGTATATATGTATATGTATACATATATGTATATGTATCCGTATCTGTATCCGCATCCATATTCATATCCGTATCCGCATCCGTATCCGTATACGTATGTGTATGTGTGTGTATATGTATATGTATATGTATATGTATATGTATATGTATATGTATATGTATATGTACATTGTATATATATATGTATATGTATATGTATATTGTAGAATAAATTTTTTGAAGGACAGAGTAAAGGATGGGCACCAAGGAACCAAATATCAAATTGGGTGCCAAGACGTCCAAAATCTGGAGTTGGGCGCCAAGACGTCCAAAATCTAGAGTTGGGCACCAAGACGTCCAAAATCTGGAGTTGGGCGCCAAGACGTCCAAAAACTAGAGTTGGGCACTAAGACGTCCAGATGGTAGAGTTGGGCGACTGCATGCCAAGCAGACATGACAAGGCGGCCAAGTGGAGCCCAACCACTCATCAGTACACGACAAAGTCTGGCACTAGCAGCCATGCTGACAAATGAAACCGCCTAGTGCATTAACTTCCCATTACTCCTGTGTAACAGACTCTCCTATTGTAACCGGTTCCTCATCCCTCTCTTATAAAAAGGGGAAACCTCAAGAGAGAAAGATAGAGCATATAGTGCACACTACAAGAGCTATAGCTGAGAGTGAGTACAGGCTTAGAGCTCGTAGAGTCCTGCTTATGTTGTTTGCTTATGCTACTTATGTGAGAATACTTCGAGGTTGAACTTTGTTGTTCCATTGTATGGTATGGTTAGCTAATGACTTGTGCAGATTGTGTACACTTGGTTGTTCTATTGGTGTTGTCTCTTGCTCTATTCTGCTGCATGCTTGCTTCTGTTGTGACCCTTACTCCTAAGTGTAGTTTGTAGTGGTGATTTACTCCTAAGTGAAGTTTACAGAGGCTTGGGATAAGTGTCTATTATGGTAATGTGCTTACATGTGCTCCAAGAGTAGCGCATTTTGCATTCCCTGCACCCACACACTTCACCACCTACAGGTGAAAATTTGGCACACCCGATGGGACAGGGCTTCCGGAGATTTCCTTCTCCTTCAGAAATCGCTTAGAGTTTGAGTGCCTAGGGCCACCTCTCCTCCTTAGGGCAAGCTTGGGCTCCTCCTCCCCCTTCTCTCTTGGCTTTTTGGGTGACTCCTCCTTCTCTTCCTTCTCTCTTTGCTTTTGGGCGAGTACTCCTCCTCCCCCTCTCTTGGCTTCTTGGGCGACTCCTCCTCCCCTCCTCACTTGGCTTCTTAGGCGACTCCGCCTCCTCCTCCTCCTCTTTTGTCATCTTGGGCGACTCCTCCCCCTCCTCTTTTGTCATCTTGGGCGACTCCTCCTCCTCCTACTCCTCTTGAGCAACCTCTTCTTGGGCGAGGACGACTCCTTCTTCTTGGGAGACCTCTTCATTGGGGTCGACTTCCTCCATCAGGGTGAGCCACCTCCTCCCATCTAATCACTCTCTCATTATTTCCTCTCTTGGAAATAGTTCCCGAGATGGTCCATGACTCACACCAGAGCTAGCAAAGAGAAGAACTAGAGACCTTAAAGCTTCAAAGAAATAGAGAAGAGGACAAAGGTACCTTAGAAGGTCTTGCTCAGATACGACAAGAACTTGAAGAACTCAAAACATTAAGGGAGGTAAGAACTCACGGCACCAGAGTGTCCAAGGAGGCTAACATGACAGTTTTGTGGAAAGACTGGCTCTGAGCCAAAGATCGTTATTTCTTGAAGGGTCTTGGCGAAGGACAACCACTAGCAACTCAATGGGTAGGGGTGGCTCAATCCTCCTTGTTAGGGCAACCACCCTTACCATCCACTACAACACCTTCTGTAACAACTTTTTACACCAGTCAAGGACATCAACGGCAAGAAGATGGTAGGTCTCGTCAGAACCGACCACCTAGGCCTATAATGTGTTATAGATGTGGGGAGTATGGACATTTTCAAAGTAAATGTTCCCTTCCTGAGGATGCCCCACCATGCAAAAACTGTCCTGAAACAAGGGATCATTACACGAAGGACTGCCCAAAATCAATGCCGTCCACAAGCACACAAGGTAACTCTTGCCCCTTACATATGATCACAGTAACTAATGATGAGGGCAATGTAGACTCTCCAAGTGCCCGAGTAGTCCAGCTCGAGGAACTTCCCGGAGTAATGACTAGGGCACAAAAGCAGAAGGCAGCTTTGAAGGGTGCTGCCAAGGAAGCATCAGATCTAGCTTGTTCAACAAAGGACAAGGGAAAAAAGACCATGGAGCATGAACCTTCTCAGGAAGCCAAACACAACCAAGACAAGGAGAAAATCTCACTGGGAAGAGTAGGAAGAAATGAAGTTACTCTTGAGCACGTTATCGACAAAGCTTATGTAGTATCTAAGGAGGACCTAAGGCACTTTCAGAATGGAGCTACTTCAAGGAACAATCAAGAAGGCTTTCTCACTGCAGTTCAAGTCTTGCCGAACACCTACCAACAGGTATCTTTATATAACTTGTTAGCTATGAGTCCTGGATTCAGAGGAGAAGTAATGGCTGCCATAAATGGGTTAGACCCTGGCACCATATTAAGTGGTGGGCAAGGCTTCACTTCTCTATTTATTCAACAAATACCTATACCCTCAACTTATAGCTCGGAACCATCTAGGATGGCACCTCTTACTAATTACAAGAGCCCTAGATTAACTGTAAGTATCAAGGGAACTCCCTTGGTAGGAGTGATAGTTGATGGGGGATCCGGTATTAATCTGATGCCTGAGTACACAATGACATTGCTAAATTTGAAACCAAAAAAGGCTGCTCATTTTACAGTATCATTGGCACACCAAAGCAAGGTAAGCCCACTAGGCATAGTGGAAAAAGTTGAAGTCATCATCCATAAGCTAAAATTTGTGTTGGATTTTGTGGTAATAACACTCCCAAAGGTGAAGGGAAAATTTCCCCTTTTGATAGGAAGGCCATGGCTACTCCACAATAAAGCGGTACATGACTGGGGTAGTGACACCAGACAAGGTGATGAGACAGCTTCAAATGGAAGGAGGAATGGATGAAGCCTTAAGTACTTCTCAAGTTGTTCTCCATCCAGAGCAAACTACAGAGGAAAGCAAAAAAGATAACACTGCTGAAGACGAAGAGCAAACTGGACAAGAAGGAGCAAGCATTTGGGCCACACCTCCTCCACCATGGGTTCTGGAAAATGTGGAAATATCAGTTTAAGAAGGGGCACCTTCACCTCCATGGGCGTCTACACCTCCTAGTTCAAGTTGGGCGCACTCACCTCCCAGAGGCAGAGATAGGGCGACTCCACCTCCTAGTCCCAATCCTAGTCCCAATTGGGCGCCTCCTCCACCTCCAAGCAGTTGGGAGACTCCACCTCCTAGTCCAAGCTGGGCGCCTCCGCCTCCAAGTAGCTGGGTCACTCTAGAGGCTTGGGCTCCATACTCTGCTCAAGGGCCTCCACACTGGGCACCTGAATGGGCAGCTTATCCTCCATCTTGGGCTACCCCTACAATTGGTTGGGCGGCCCAATGGGCATCCGGGAAGCCTCACACAGAGCCAACTAAAACAAAATTACCTAACATTAAGGAAGAAGTTGATATAGGAGAAGAAATATCTAACGAAGATGTAGGCGACATCATGGATTAGATTGAGGAGACTAATAATGTTTCATGCTTCACAATATCAATCAAGGAGGAAGAAGAAGAAGAACCTATTGTGGAGTCTGTGGTATTAGAAGGACCAGCTAAAGATTCCCAAAGGGGTAAAGTCTTGAAAGGAGTTGAAAGAAGGAAAGGGATTGAAGGGAGCCAAACAGAAGAAGAACTAGTAGAAAGCATTTTCCCATTGGTGGAAGTTCCAGTGGGATGGATGCAGGAAAAGACCGAGGAAATCATCATCAATGATAGTCCAGCATTCACCGAGGAAATGTTGTTTAAGGACGAGGAAGAGGCAATTCCGGAGCCAGTTAAAGAAGTCAACTTAGGGGGAGAAGAAAATCCACAAAATCTTCTACTAGCAAGTTGGTTGTGGGACCACTCTCTTCTTCTCACAGAGGTAATAACATTCATGAATAATTTTAAAGACGTATTTGCATGGAGTTACAAAGATTTGACAGGAATACCAAAGGAGCTGGGAATACACACTATTCCTCTAGTGGCAGAAGCTCGGCCAATTAGAGGGAAAATGTATAGGTTAAATCCCAAATATGAAGAAGGAGTCAAGAAGGAAATCCAGAAAATGGAGGAGGCTGGTATCATAATTCCTGTAGAACATTCAGAGTGGTTGTCTTCCATGGTCATCGCGCCTAAGAAGCAACCTAATAAAATCAGGGTTTGTGTGGATTTCCGAGCATTAAATACGATAACCATCCCTCATGGGTTTCCCACCCCCTTTTCTGAACAAGTGATTGAAGATGTGGCAGGACATGTGCTGTACAGTTTCATGGATGATTTCAGTGGATATAATCAACTGGAAATCGTTCCTAAAGATCAACCAAAACCAGCCTTTGTAACTCCTTGGGGAACCTATATCTACACCAAAATGGCTTTCGGCCTTAGAAATGCACCAGCCACTTTCAATAGGAAAGTACATCTTATCTTCAACAAGTTGCTCCTAAAATTCTTAAGGATTTTCATGGATGACTTTTCAGACTTCTCTCGAGCAGCCTGCACCACTGCAGTAGAAAATGTACCATAACATTTGAAGCAATTAGAACAAGTATTCCAACGTTGCAGAGAGACAGGTTTGAAATTTAACCCTAACAAATGTCATTTTCTGGTAACCCAAGGTACCTTGTTAGGACATGTGGTCTCTGCTAAAGGGATGACTCCAGATCCGGATAAGGTAATGTCAATTCTTAAGCTTCCAAGACCTATAAATGCTAAAGAGGTCCAAAGCTTCTTGGGGCACAAGGGATATTACCGGAAGTTCATACGCATGTATGCAGAGGAAGCACGGCCACTTTCACGACTTACCAGTAAAAGTTTTCCCTTCCAATGGTTTGAAGAAGAAGAATCAGCATTCACTTATCGAAAACAAAGGTTGGCATCTGCACCTATACTCATCTCACCAGATTGGTCTAAGACATTCACGTGCATGTAGACGCAAGCTTGTATGCCGTAGGAGCCATACTGTCTCAACCAAGCAAAACACACAAATTAGACCAGCCCATTCATTGCGCGAGTAGACTCCTATCAAAAGCCGAGAAGAACTATAGCACTATAGAAAGGGAAGCATTGGCTATTGTATTTGCCCTCAAGAAATTTAGGCACTACATTCACAGTGACTACTGATCATCAAGCTTTGAAATATTTGTTGAATAAGCCACAAGTTGCAGGAAGAGTATGGAGATGGTTGCTTCTCTTCCAAGAATTCGATTTTGAAATTGTCCAGAGAAGCGGTAGGCAACATGTCATTGCAGACCACCTCTCTCGCATCAGACACCCAACCCAAGCAACAAAGGGAGTAGAAGATGATTTCCCAGACAGCCAAATATACAAGGTAAATGTAGCACCTATATGGTATGATGATTTGACTCTGCTCCTAGGAAAGGGTCAATTCCGTACTAGGTCAACTCCATTGGAAAGGCGTAGACTCCTCTTGAAAAGTAATAATTTCATAATGACAAAAGACACCCTCTATAAGGTTGGCCCTGATGGGATGTACAGAAAGTGTCTTCAACCACGTGAAACTGAAACTGTTCTTCAATTGGCACATGAGGGTCAAGTCTAGTGGTCATTTTCCTGGACATATCACTGCACTCAGGATACTCCAAAGTGGCCTATGGTGGCCATATCTCTTCAGAGATGCCACTAAATTTGCCAAGGCATGTGATGTTTGTCAATGATGTGCGCCCAAACCGACACGACAAAGGAACCAACCACTTAATATCTCTGTGGCTTGGCAACCCTTTGAGCATTGGGGAATAGACTTTGTTGTCCCAATTTTTCCAGTAGCACAAGATTCAGGTGCAAAGTATCTTCTAGTAGCGACGGATTATGCCACTAAGTGGGCTGAAATAATAGCCAGTAAGGAATGTAGTGCTGAAACGGTAGCCACCTTCTTGTATAATTACATCTTTTGCAGATATGGATGTCCAATAGAGGTCACAACAGATCAAGGATCCCATTTCGTCAACAAAATGCTGACTTTGATTTTTGAAAAGTATCAAATATTCCATAAGAAGTCCTGTGCATACTACCCACGGGCAAATAGTCAGGCAAAAAGCACAAATAAGGTTCTCATGCTCTTACTGAGAAAAACATGCTTACAGTTTCCTAATACATGGGGCCCAGCATATCTTGGAACTTTGTGGGCCTACAGAACTTCATTCAAAGCTACAACAGGACATACTCCATTTGAGCTAGTATATGGGATACAAGCAATTGCTCCTTTTGAGTTCTTGCATGGCTCCATCCGCGTTGGAACTAATCGACTTCCTGGGTTTACTAACGCACTCTCAGCCAACATTGTGAGGCTATAACTTCTTGAAGAAAAAAGGAAGATAGGCAATGAGACTCTAGTGGCAGCACAGGAAAGAAGAAAACAAGATCATGATGCAAACCTCTGGAAATCAAAGATCAAGGAAGGAAGCTTAGTTTTGTTGTACCACCCGCAGCTCTTTGAGAAGAAAGCTAGGAAGAAGTTGATGCCGAGATGGAACGGACCTTTTAGGGTGGTACGCATACTTCCAAAAGGTGCAGTACAAATCTCCATATTGACTAGTACGATAATGCCATTAGTCAATGAATCTAAGCTAAAACCCTATGTGGAACGATAGGAAAGCAAGAACTTGCCCTTGTATATAATATATATACCTCTTATCTTATTTCCTATTAGCTTATGCCTTTCCTTATTTAGCTATTGGATTTTTTCATATATCTTCTCAGGAATGGTGCCCTTTCTACCCACTCCTACTACCACCACTACAATTTTCCTCCTCTTGCTACTCATAGGCATTATGCTACTAACTTCTTCTACCTCCTATCACAAAAGGATTCTCCTCCCTTATCTTTCCTACGCCACCTCTTTAGGCCTCTTTAGGCAAGAATGGCAAAAGATCATATCATACCACTTACATGGGCGACCTCTCCTCCACTTTCACCATGGGCATTCGTTGGGCGACCTTACCTCCTCCTCCCTCTAGAGATAAGATAGGGGACCTCTCCTCCACACCTTCTACTTTTTTAGGCGACCCCACCTCCTCCCACCTCTAACCCTAGCATAGGAGACCTCTCATCCACCCCTTCCATTTTTTTGGCGACCCCACCTCCTCCCACCTCTAAACCTAGCATAGGAGACCTCTCCTCCACCCTTCCATTTTTTAGGCGACCCCACCTCCTCCCACCTCTAAACCTAGCATAGGAGACCTCTCTTCCACCCCTTCCACTTTTTGGGCAACCCTACCTTCTCCCTCTAGAGATAAGATAGGCGACCTCTCTCTCCACTTTTTTGGGCGACCCCACCTCCTCCCACCTCTAACCCTAGCATAGGCGACCTCTTCTCCACACCTTCCACTTTTTTGGGCGACCCCACCTCCTCCCATCTCTAACCTCCTCCTCCCTCTCAGGCTAGCATGGGCAACATGTGCGACCTCTACTCCACTTTCATCATGGCTAACCTTTAGGCGACCTTACTCCTCCTCCCTCTAAGGCTAGCATGGGCAACATAGGCGACCTCCTCTCCTCCATCTAAGTGTTCTAAGGCCACCTTCCCCCCTCCTCCCTCTAATGTGACTGGACCACCTCCCCTCCTCCTCCATCTCCAATTGACTAAGGCCACCTCCCCTACTCCTCCATCTCCAATTGACTAAGGCCACCTCCCCTCCTCCTCCATCTCCAATTGACTAAGGCCACCTCCCCTCCTCCTCCCTCTCAGTGTTTACTAAAACCACCTCCCTTCCTCATCCATCTAGTGTGCCTAGGGACACCTCCCCTACTCTCCCCTCTTGTGTTGACTTGGGCTACGTCCTCTCCTCCTTCCTCTAGCCTATCTCACCCTTCCCTCCATCTCCCTCTACCTCCCTCGTCATTCCTCTCACCTCCATCACATGTCTCATTGGGCGACACCAACTCCCTCGTATGCAATCAAGGCAACCCTACCTCCTTATCATACTCATGGGCAATCTCACCTCCCTTTATGCTCCATGGGCATCTTCAACTCCTCCCTATGCACATGGGCGACCTTACCTCCATCCTATGCTACTTGGGCGACATCTCCTCCCTCTAATAATCCAAGATGCGACTACTTCCTCCTTGCTCACAATAACGACCTAACCTCCCTCATCCTTTCCCCACCTCTTCTCCTCTTCAAAAAGACTACCTCATTCCTCTTTCTTCCTAGGCTAGGGCAACCTCTCATCACTTTCCCTCATGTTAAGAATTGTCCTTCTCCATCCATAACAAACATCCCCTCATCCCCTCATGCACCCTTGAGCGAACCCCAAGTTCGGTTTACCTGAAGCAACCTAAGGTTGTCAAGGAAAACCTCCCTCCCTATCCCTCATATATAAGGCGACCTCCCCTTCCATTTTTTCTCCCTCCCTAACCTTGGCGACCTCCCCTCCTCTACTCCCACTTCATCCCACCGCTCCACTAAGTTACCAAAATCTGGAGTACCTAGATTTTTCACTTGCAGATTTGTTCTCAACTCCTTCATTATGAACAGGTTCAAATAATCAAGCTCAACGAGAGGCACAAATTAAATCTGTTCTGAACCAAGCTCAATGAGAGGCACAAATTGAAGCTGCTAGGAAACTGTCATCTAACGGGGCCATAAGCACACAATAATTCGCTGTTGAGGAGCTTCCTACTCTCAATCGTTTACAAAACAGGGGCGACCTCCCCTCCTACCCACCCCAAGGTCACGTTAACACCTACCCAGGGGCAACCTCACCTCCTACCCGTCCCAAGGTCACGTTAACACCTAACCGCCCCAAGCTCATGTTAACACAATTTATGGACCATTCTAAAATTAGAATGAGATTATATTTCTTTAGAATCACTCCTCTCAAATTAATTGGCTCATGTCGTTCCACGCCAACGCAACTATCCTATAACTACGTCCCTCACCTACACCATCGCTCATGTTAGGCATCAACAGCGATACACAACACCCGTACATCATCTCAACAGCCAGACTGGAAGGAGCGCTCCTCAGCATACAATTCGCATCTCCCAGGGCACAGAGAGATTTCTAAAGCTAACGCTGACGAGTACCTATTCAGAGCAACATCTGATGGCACCTTTTCTGGATGCTTGCTAAGGTGGACTCTTGCTAAGAGGGCTACATAGTCATCTGGTCCAAATATCTTAAGGCTCACCACTCCTAATATCCTAGGAAGGAAACTCTGCGAAACCTGATCCAGGCGACTCCTAAATCTACACCATCTGAAGTGTGCTAAATGACTCCATGTGCTAAGCCTGCAGAACGTGAACCTTGTGCTCAGCCGGATTAGAAGCTGAACCAGAGATCTCTTCGATCCATTCTCATACTCTGCTCTTCAATCCAAGTCTCCAATTCACCGCTATCAGCGTCTAAAATTGGCTGTCAAGCTCGGAAGAAGCCTAATTCTCTCCAATTTACAGCTATCAACGTCTCCAATTGGGCTATCAAGCTTGAAGAAGCGGAACCTGACGTCTCTTCAATCCAAGTCTTCAATTCACGGTTACACAAGTATCCAATTCTGTTATCCACTCTACTGTCCCAGTTTGCTACAATTAGTACCTCAACCTCAATATCTATTCATTATTTCCCACTCGGTCCACGCAAGAAACTATAGTTACCATGGCATCGTCTTCAGTAGAAATAGAAGATACATTTTCAGAATTCAAAACGGACACAGAGAGTGCATCTGGCCAATCCAGTTCTCATGGCGATTCTAGCGATTCACTGTACGTTGTTTCTGAGGAGAATCCTTCCGAATCAGAGTCGCTAGAAGAGGAAAATCAGCAGGATGAGGGCACATCTCCAGCAAACACTCAAGCAAGTACTCACATCAAGGACACTGCAGCATCATCAGAAAATGTGGCCA
>CM035408.1:87226701-87264201 GCA_020310875.1 Ceratopteris richardii | reverse complement strand
AATAATTTTTAAAAAATGAAAATTAAAAAATGAACAAAAGGATAAGAATAAAACTATAAATAAAGAGTAAAAGAATCCCTTAAAATCGATCATTAATGATTAGAATGTTCCCTTTCCTATTAAATTTACTAATGATCAATTTAAACAAAAGAAAAGAAGAAGAAGAACCATAAATGAACTTGTTACGAAGTAAGATATTCTTTATTTTCTTTTGAAAAAAATTGAATGAATACCCCTTTTGAACACGCTGTTAGAAGTGAAGTAGGCCCAAATAATGATCACAGATATTCCAAGGTCTTTCCAACACTTAGAACCTTAGTACATACACCACTTGAACGAAATAAAGAGGGGTGAGATGATCAAAGAATAGAATAGACACAAGAGATGTAAGAGAAACTTAAAGTGGCTACTCACAAATAAAGTGCTTAATAAAATGTCTGAAGTGTAAAATAATGATACAAATCTGAATATAGGCTGAGAGTTGTAGAGTCTGGGTACAAAATTTAGAGAAGAGTGCCAAAGAGTGTAAAATTTGAGTAAATGTGCAAATATGGAGTGGATTGACTGTATGTGAACAGTCCAGCAGCAAACCCTAACTTAAATTGGGATCTCCTCTGATGTATGCTGCAGCTGAGACGACTCCAATAGTTGAAGTGGTAGGTAAAACCTGGTACAGCAGCAACTATAGAAGAAACTCAAAAAGATAGCAGCAACTACTCTGTTGGAAATGGGGTAGGCCCAAATAATAATCACATATAATCAAGATCTTTACAACAATTAGAACCTTAGTATATAACACACCTTGACCAAATTAAATGAGATGAATGACAATGGAATAAAAAGATGATCATTTAAAAAGTGAAACAGCTGAATGCTAACTACACCCTAAAAATATGCTTAATGAAAATGTACAATGTGAATAATGTTACAAGACTCAATATAGACTGAGAAAAATGGGATTCTAGATACAAATGTAGAAGAGAAGAGTGCCTGCGAGTTATAAGAAGGTGTGGATGTGCTGAAAATAGAAGAATAATAGGACTTTGCATAGGAAATAAAGCCTATGTGCAGGAATAGATGGCAAAATCTGCAACCCTAACAGAGATTAGGGTTTCTCCTATGAAATAAGAGGCAACAAACTTCTCTTCTTGAGGTGGGTAAGTCATAAAAACCTGGTGCAGCAGCAAGAATTGAAGAAAAACTGAATACATGCAACCACTTACAAGATTCAGCAAGCACATACTCTTTTGATGTGTGAGTTTGTACAAAATTAACCTGCATTGGAGTAAAAAAATGAATCTGTAAGAATCTTTTGTAAAATGGTATGATACACTTAAGATATGGCAATTTCCTTGATCTAGAGAATGAGAGCTACAAGTGTATTTCATTTCTGAAAAGTTCAAAACTTAGAATAAGGCTTAGGGTTTTGATGTCCTAAATGATCTCTGATGGTCAGCTGCTATATATCATCAGATGGCTCTCGATAAGATCATTTGACCTATTTTGAAAAATTAGGGATTGTTGGAAATTAGGGTTTAGACCCCTCAATATGACCTTGTTCTTCTCACAATCCCCCTCTCAATGACATATTGGCATAAGGTTCAATAATCTTCATAATTCTTTTGGCTTATCTCTGGATAATGCTTTAGTAAAGATATCTTCCATATTGTCACATTCTCACTTGTAGGTACTAGGAACAAAAATAAGCTCAATGTGCTTCTTAGATACCTCTTCGTGAATATAATGATAATGAACTTCCATATGTCTAGTCCTTGCGAAGTATCTTTGCATTATCAATAGCACTTTGGCTATCTGAAAATATTTGCATAAGTAGACGAACATAAACATCAAGATAAGCTGGAATTTTTTGCAATCATATAACTTGAAGTGTAACTCTAAAGGAAGCCCTATACTCTGCTTCGCTTGAAGATGTAGCTAGAGTTGGTTGTTTTCTTAGAAAGCCATGATATGAGATATTCTCAAACATAAAAACAATAGCCACTTGTACGTCTTCTTGTGTCTTCATCATCTGCCCAATCAGAACCTGCATAACCTTGAAGTATAAAATACGACGACTTTGGAAAAACCATTGCATATTTCAAAGTTCCTTTGAAAAAGCTGAAAATTTGTTTAACTACTTTCTAAAGAATTTTGAGAGGTTTGTGCACGAACCTTGATACTTGTGAAATTGCAAGCTATATGATAGGATGTGTATTACATAAATAGATTAAGCATCCAATTGCTTGACTATGTAGCGGGGCGTCCAAAGGTTTTGGATCTGCATCGGCTTGTAATGACACATCAACATCCATAGGTGTCTGCATATAGAACATCTGCAAACCTTTCTAAATTTTCTCAATGTCCTTTTGTTGTGTCATATAGATACAATCATCTCTGAACATGAATTCAATGCCAAGCTAACAATATAGAACACCAAGATCATTAACATCGAACGTCTACTTAAGTTCTGACTTAAAAAATTAAAGATGTGAGTCTTTGGGACCTTTCTAATCATATCATCAACATCAATGATGATTATGATTCTTATAAATAGAAACAATCTCCTTTGCATTGTTTTCTTCCAACCACTATTATGTAATGCATCTTTGATACTAGGATGTTCATTCTCAATTGACATAAGAGCAAGGATGTTATGAATCTCAGAATGTTCTGCATAGTTTACTTGATCTGCACGATGTTCCTTGTCTGACTTGTTGTCCTTCTTGTGAAGTTTTCTATATCACTACCCTGCACTATTTGAAAGAACCACTTTGGAAGTGTCTTCAAAACTAGTGTAACATCTTGTTCCTCTTCATCTCTTTCCTCTAGAGGTCTTGAGGTTTCTCCAACTTCATAAGTTGGTAGATCAAGAGGTTGTGCAGGAATAGAAGAGAGTGGTGTAGATGGTGGTGAATATATAGTAGGAGTTACAACTTTCTCTTTATCTTTATCAATAGAAATCTTTGGGGTTTGAGACGGTTGACCTGTATGGCTGAACATAAGAATCTAAATTTCTTTTGAAAAGTGCATAATCATCTCCTTATACAACATAATGATTATGCGAGAATAGGATTTCACATGTTTCTTGTACATAATTACAATATGTACCCTTTGCTTTCAATAGCATAGCCAATAAACATAGCTTTGATAGTGGAAAGCAACATTTTAGCAATGGCAACAACAATGGGTTAGCAACACGTGCAATGTTTAGAGCTAGGCATTGCGATAAAGTTATTTATTTTCCAAAATATATATATATATATATATATATATATATAAAAGGTATATAGTAAGGGGGGATATGACTATAAATACCATAAAACACAATATAAGATATGAATATAATAGAGATTATCAAACCTAAACTGATCATGACTCATTACATGTCTTACTCACGGTGGGTTAGATAATATATTACCATTTAAAAGTTCTAACTTTTAATTTATAACTTCTAAACATGATGCATCATGATTCATAACATTTAACATCATAACATTTAACAACATATTCATGATTCATAACATTTAAGTATTAAAATGATACATCCATCAATTATCATTCAATGATCATATTACATAACATCTGACATCATAAGATTTAACATCAATAATCATAACATCATCATTTGATCATAGCTTTCGCACCAAGCTTACCACTTCTCAATGTGAACATAAGAGGGAAAACCAAAAACTTTGATTTCTTACCATAATAAACTTAATAAGGTGTAATCACCTTTAAAGCTTTTGTGGAGGACCATTTTCAACAAGTGTTCTATTATTTCTCTCTTGCAATACCATTATGTTCTAGAGTGTAAACAATAGTGAGTTGATGAAAGATACCTTTGTCTTCAAGTTATGACTTAAAGTCTTTAGACATGGACTCTCCTTCTCTATCACTTCTTAAAATCTATATCCTTGAATAGAATCCTTCCTCGTACACCCACCTACATCTCAATGTATGATCTGCAACTTCCTTTTGGCAATGATGAATCGATCTTCTTGAATGGAAGCTTATGAAGCCTTCCTACAAGACATCCTTCACAAGATTTTGTATCATCTGATAAAGCAAAAGTAGGTGAAATCTCTACCATACCTTGATCTTTGATATGCTTGAGAGTTGTATAATTGATATGGACAAATCTAGCATGCCATAACTTCATATTCTCCTTTGGCGTAGAAGAGTTGACAACATTAGCATGACTAATTTTGAACAACTTGAACATACCACTTCTTATTTCATCTTGTAATAGACAATGCCTCATTAGGTGTCAAGATCAAGCATGAATCTTTCTTAAAAATAATTTTATAGCCATCTATTAAGAAAGTAGAGATAGAAAGCAATTTCTTCTTTATTTCTTGAACATAGAGAACATTAAAAATAGCGAAATTTTCACCTGCGCTCAACTTTAAAGTAACTTCTCTAATACCAATAACATCCAAATCATGACTCATGACCATCTACTATGGTCACCCTTCGATGTGAGGAGTTAATAAATGAAGAAAACACCTTTTTGCAACCCGTCATACAGTTAATAGCTCCATAATAAAAATCCAAGGATTTTCAAAGATTGCATTTAATGTTGCTTGATTAGAAGCTATTTCTTTACTACTAACACATGCATAAGATTCTTCATGAACTATCTTCAACATTATTGCATGATGTTTTTTTTTCTCACTAAAAGTCCTCTTTTTGCATTCTACTATGAAATGATGTGGTTTCTTGCAATAATGACATATATCTTTCTTTGAAGTGGATGTAGTTGAAGTAGACTTCTCTTTGGGTGTGGAAGAACTAGGTGAAGTAGATCTAGAAGAACATGTAGAAGATGACTTTGAAGTAGATGACTTACTTTTCTTTTTACTTCATTGAGTCTTCTTCTTCTTCTTGAAAGTCTCCTTCTTCTTTCCTTTGGATGATGATACCATGGCTTCATGATTCTCTTCCATACTCTTCTGTTGGTCTTCTTCTTGAAGTAACAAGAGCTTCAACTCTTCAAATGTAATTTCTTTATCTCTTATAGAGAGAGAAAAAGATGTAACAAAAGAGCGATATGTAGGTGGAAGTAAATCTATGAGAGTATTCACCATCTCTTCATCAAATATGCTAACTCCAACATTAAGAAGTTAATCACGTGAATTCTAAGTTGCAAAATATATGACTGAGCTGACTCACCAGCTTTCATCCTTGCATTGGCTAAGTGTCTCCTCAAATGAGCTTTCGTTGTAGGACTTTCGCTTTGATAGATATCCTCTAACTCCAACCAAGCTTGACGAGAGGTTTTGCATGAGTGCTTGTGCATCTATGGAATCCCATCTAGAATCCACGTCTATAAGAAGTAACTTGATAGTTTCTCTCACTCGGAATCATAAGAGAAACTCTTCTCCTTCTTCTTCTTCTTCTTCTTCTTCTTCTTCTTCTTCTTCTTCTTCTTCTTCTTCTTCAATCTCTTTTTGAGTAAAAATCGGAGCAGCAGGCAGCTTGGATGAAGAAGGATGTTGGTATTCTAAAGAATACCATATGTTGGAAGTGGTAGTGGGCCACAATCACAATAAATCACAGGTTTACTGAATCTTCCAACAGATGAACCTTAACATACACATCTTAAGACTCAAAAATAGATGAGTGAGTGATAGAGAGAGAATAACGAGATTTCAAGTGTAATGGTAAGCTATGAGGCTCACCTACACTAACTTATATATGAATGTCAAATTACAATGTGTATATGATACAAACTGACAATATGCGTATCTAGGCGGAAATAGGAACTAAATACAAGAAATTGTGTGCCTAAGAGGTATGAAGAGTGTGCGTGTGAGAATATGGAGAATACGAACAGTTTAGAACTGTTTTACAGCAAACCCAAATTTTGATCAACCTAAATCAGAAATGAGTCACCTAGCAAGTAAGAACGGAAATAGACTTCCTACTCACAGTAAATCAACAATGGATGTTGATGGTAAACTGACAGAATCTCCTACAGATAATCACCAAGATGTAGACCACAACTCCTCCAGGAGTATGAGAACTCCTCCAAGATAGACCACACCTCCTAGTTGATCACCTCCTCAAGAGTGTGTGAACTCTCTCTCTTCAAGAAGATCTCCTCCTTGAGTTGAGCACTTAAGCTACTTGAGATGATCCTTGAGTGATGATTTGAACAATGCGCCAAGGGCCTTCTTTTATAGCTTATGCTTTACCTTGAAAAGCAAACTCTTCAAAATTCTATCGCATGATCGTAAACTCAAAAAAGTCTTTTCGAAAAGCTAATCCAATTCGGTGTTCTGTTGAAAAGCATAAACAACGATTCAAAAAACCAATCCTAAAAGATATCACGATCTGTGGCTGACGTGATTCAAACTCGGGCACATGATATGAGAACACTTTGTTCTAGCCACGTTGCCCACGTGGCTTTCTTGTAGAGGATATAAAAAGAATATCTCTTAGAGCTACTTCTCAGTAGTTTCGGACCATTGTTGGACATTGCTTCCAACAATCCCCCCTTCAATGTCGCAATGGTACAAGGTTCAATAACTTGCAAAACTTTTGATGTCTACAAATATCTCTTAACTGATTTCCATTGAATCTTGATATGACTGTGTATGAATCTATATACTTGAGAAACCGCAAACTGAATGTCTTGTTGTGTATTACATAGATATATCAAGGAACCTACTGCTTGACTATATAATGTAGCATCAAATGGTTCTGAATCCGCTACTGATTGTAATGACACATTAACATCCATAGGTATCTGCATAGGCTTAGAATCTGTCATCTCAAACCTTTCCAATAATTTCTCAATGTATTTCTGTTGTGTCATGTAGATACACTCATCTCTATATTTGAACTCAATCCTGGGACTTATGATTATCGCATCACTTTGTAGTGCATCTTGAACACTAGCTGGTTCATTCTCAACTGAAGTAAGGGCTAAAACATTATGAATCTCAAAATGTTCTGCATAATTTACCTCGTCTCCTTGTTGTCTCCTGGTCTGACTTCTAGTTCTTCCTGTGTAGTCTTGTATACCACTGTCCTTCCATGTTTGATACAACCACTTTGGTGTATTCCTGAAAAGTGGTGGTACATCAACTGGTTCTTCAGTATCTCTTTCTTCTGGAACTTTGGAACCTTCTCCAACTTCATAAGTGGGAACTTCAAAAGGTACTGATGATGGACTAGGTACTTGTGTAGGTAATGAAATTCTCTCTTCACCTATATCTCTTAGGGTTTGAGAAGGTTCATCACCCCCCTTGTATGGCTGAATGTAAGCATCCAAATTCCTTCTGAAAAATGCATAGTCATCTGTCTTTATGAAATCTGGAATCTCTTTCTTCTTATCATAAATCTGACTTTCTGCAATATATGCATTGTGTGAGAGTAGGATATCAACTGTATTTGGAACATAGAATCAGTATCCTTTGCTTTCAATTGCATAACCAATAAAGACCGCTTTAATGGCTTTTACATCAAGCTTTCCACAATCCTCCTTCTCAATGTGAGAACCAAAAACTTTGAAGTAACTCACATTGGGCTTCTTCCCATAAGAGGCTTCATAAGGTGTAATGACCTTCAAAGCTTTTGTGGGAGACCTATTCAGAATGTGATTAGCTGTATGTACTGCATCAAACCAAAACTTGGGAGAAAACCTTTTGGATGACATCATACTATGCATCATCTCAACAAGTATCATATTCTTTCTCTCTGCAACACCATTCTGTTCTGGAGTGTAAGCAATAGTGAGTTGATGAGAGATACCTTTGTCTTCAAGAAAAGACATGTATTCTCCTCCTCTATCACTTCTCAAAATCTGAATCTTTGACTAACTTTCATTTTCAACCATAGCTAAGAACTTCTTGAAAGTAGGAAAAACCTCTAACTTCACTTTAAGACCGTAAATCCACGAATATCTTGAGAAATCATCTATGAACATAACAAAGTACCTATAACCTTGAATAGAATCTGTTCTCATCGGACCATTCGCATCTGAATGTATGATCTGCAACTTCCTTGTGGCCATGATAAATCCATGTTTCTTGAAAGGTATTTTGTGAAGCTTTCCTTCAAGAATCAACCTTGCTAAGAATGGAGATAAAAAATCCAAGTGGTCCTCATCTTCATTATAGAAAGCAAATAAGGCAAATCTATTTGCCAAGTCCATAGTTACACATTGAGACATGAAATTTTAAAGAGACTCTAAAAGATTTGTTTCCAACAAACTCAAAGTGTCACTCAAGATGAGCAATGGAGACCACCATCCAAAGAGAGAGAGAGAGAGGATACTACATACTAGAGGATATGTTAAGGCATACATCTCAAAGATCTAAAGTGATTGGGATAGTTTCCTGAATCCTACCTCTTAGAGTTTGCATATAAGAGTTGGTCTCATAAGTCGATAAGCTTATCTCCTTTTGAGGTCTTGTGCTCATGAGCGTGAAGGCCTACACATGAGAGTCCCAAGGTTAATTTCACATTCAGGATGGCCACATGAATGTTTTGAGCCTAAAAGGAGGTTTTTTTTTTTTTTTTTTTTTTTTTTTTTTTTTTTTGGTGGTTGGGTGGGGGAGGGGGATGTGTGTGTGTTTCTAGAACATGCTAGGGTAAGGGTTATTAAGGCTCGGAAATGGGAACACATGAACCATTTCTTTCCCCTTCTAAAACATAAGACTTCCAATGGTAAGGCCTGGGTTTTTTTTTCTTTCTTTTTTTTTTTTTTTTTTTTGGGGGGGGGAGAGGGGGAGAGAGAGAGAGAGAGAGAGAGAGAGAGAGAGAGAGAGAGAGAGAGAGAGAGAGAGAGAGAGAAGAAAGAAAGAAGAAAGTGTTTTTACGTCTATTAGGAGGCCGAACTCGGCCTATGAGACATAGAGAGAGAGAGAGAGAGGATTGAGAAAAAAACATCAACCTCATCCTCTAGTGGACATTATGATTTGGGAATCGAAATTGTGAAGTAAGCAACAAAACTTGGCCATATTGACTCTATTGGGCATGTAAATCTATTACCAAGTCATCATAGGCTAGTACATTTATTGGTGAGCCCAGACATGATGAGCTCATTAATGACATTGGAGAGTCATCTTAGCCTTCAATATTGACTCATCATGTGACATGGACTCTTGACATAGTAATCATTTCACATTTGCCTTTGACCCTTTACATTGTTTTTTGTATCATGATGTATAAACAATCATTCATGTATCGTTGTCTCTTGGGATATTCCTTCTACAATCATTGATCATTAATGTAATCCATGGACCATCATTGGACATTCATTATGTATTATGCTCTTTTTTGTAATGAAACGACAATGATCACAATTTAATGTCTAGTGTAATTTGTAATTTTAATTCATAACTCCTTTCCATTTTAAATTGTCGTTTTGGTAGATGGGTTCAAAGTTGTAAGCTTTAATGTATGAAATGTATTACACTATGTACTATGATGTATGATCTAAGTTTGTAATTTGTAAATTGTAAAATGTATGATCCACATTGAACAAGATGCAAACAAGCTTTAATGGGCTACAAACAATAAATAGTATGCAAAAGTTGCGGACAAAAGACTACAATATCTATGTGTTTTGTACTTACTATTTAGAAAGTAATAATAATAATAATGAACTTGTACTATAGGGTTTACAAATAATAATAATAAACTTTTAAAATGAATAAAAACTTCAACTTTTTTCCCAATTTTTAAAACCTCTATGATCCAAAGAATGTATATCCAATTAAGATCTAGAAGTTGAATTTGTACTTTGTACTATGCTCTGAGAGTTTTCAGCCTACAGACTCATTAAGTATAAACAAATTTGACAAGTCTTTATGATCTTTGATACCGGTAACAAACGTTAGGAAATGAGAACAGATCCAGGGCAAAAATGAAACCACTTGAGACATTGAATGGCATCCAGTATCATTTATAACTTTTTCTACCCTAAAAGGTACTTCTACTTCAGATGCAAAACAAAAATTAGAGTAGAAAGATCTCGATTTCCAGACCTTTACATTCCAATTTTTCAAAAATCTATAGATTAGAGCAATCCACACAAAGGAGAAGATCATTTTCTCTAATCAACAACACTATATCTTATCAACATAAAATATAAGCATGAACAATTGTGAATACATGAAAAGTATACCTGTATCCCATATTGTGAGCTTTAGCTTCTTCCCTCTCAATGTCATAAGTTTTAACTTGAAATCCACACCTTCAACAACAGAAATCGTTGTAGTAACAAACATAAGTGGCTTTGCTCATAGAAAATTAACAAATGACTGATCCAAATGTTCATACAAAAATCATAAAAATAAGATTAAAAAACAAACCAACTAACCAATTGTAGGGGAAAGGTCATCAAATGTATCAGATGTAAAGCGCAATAAAAGACTACTTTTTCCAACACCAGAGTCTCCAATCAGTAGCAACTTGAATAAATGATCAAATTCGGGCCCTGTTGCCATGATTTGCTTGTGTTATGCAAATTCAACAAATAGAAACTTCTTGATCTGTGTTTTACTGTAAAATGACCTGAAAGAATGGCACCAAACACATCAACTACTTATGGCAGACTTATTGGCCACGATATACTTGATCTAATAATCCACTCACAAAAATGAAAAGGCCTACGCTCTTCATTTTGGTAAAATCACTGAGTTGTGCGACCACCTAAGGGATCCACCTCTCCCAACCCTTCCATCACTTAACAAGTAAGCATAGGTGGCCACTCACACGCACATGCACATGCAGACAAGCCACACAAATACACATACACAGGCACGCAGACACACACAGATACATACCTACGGACACGAGAACACCACAAAAGCACACCAATGAGCACGAGCATGGGTGCTGGCATGCACTCGTCCATGCACATACACATACACGTAAACAAACTCAGATACATATTGTCACACATACACACATACAAACATACACACACATGTACACACCCACGCCCATGCACATGCCAATGTCCAAACCGACACATAGGCATAAACATCCTCAAATACACATACTATCACACATACACACACAAACATACATATACATAAACATATATGTACACGAACACTAAGACACACTTGTACTCACATACAGATATGCATACATACACAAACATGGACACAATGAACATGCACACAGAGGCATGCATTTTCACACGTACATATGCATATGCGTGAGGACAAGGACAAAGACACAGACGCATATATTTTTTATGATCTTTGACACGACCTTAAACTTTGACCTCAAAAGAAGGAGGAGCAGGATGAGAACAATGATACATATACTACAGATGACCTTAGGAGAACAAATTCAAGATGCATCCATGCATGATGGCCATATGACTGGCCATATGACAGATCCAATATAAAATATAGTATATTGTATGTAGTATTCTATAATCATTCAATTATTTTCTTTGAATGTCTCACAAGGTTTTTCTTAAATATCATCATGCTCACAATCGTCGTGTGTGTTTCATATTTTTCTATATGTTTATATGCCTATTTATGAATTGAACTGAAGTCAAAGAGTACTTATATAGGCAATTCCAGGGGTCAGTTCAGAAACATGTACTAACCTTCTTTTTCCTAACCTTTTTTTTCCTATGTCAGAAAGAGGTACCCAATGAGTAAGGTAACACCTTTGCATATAATACAGACACACATATGCACATGCACATGCATGTGTACACGCACATACACATGCAAATCCATGAGCACATGCACGTGCACAACTAGTATATTTACCAAAAGAATTTGAAAACAAACTTGTAAATGTGTATGTATGTATGCGTGAAAATAGCTTTGCATACACACGCACATGCATGCGCATGCACATGCACTAGTATATTTAAAGCATTCAAAAATGACTTTGTATGTATGTATATATATGTATATATATACCTGTATGCACATATACATGTACAGACATACACATACACATGCACACATACACATGCATGGGCACAGATGCATGTATGCATGTGCACATAAAGACACGCATAAATACACATACATATGCACATTTGCACATATGCACATACATGTACGCATATACGCATAAACATACACATGCACATTCATACATGCACATTCATACATGCACAAAAACTGTCGATCTTCAAGATATGACTAACATGAAGATCCTCGTTCTTGATGCTCAACTCTAGGCTTGGAGTCAGCTCAAGGCGAAATACATAATAAACAATATTCCTTGTGCAACAAAACTACTCCCAAATCGAACATGAAAGGTAACCATATATTACATAGAGGATTTGATTGCCCAAGCAAACAAAAGAAACCTTGATATTTTAATTGCATGAAGTCGTTTTTGCATAGATAAATGTTAGTATACGAGAAAGGCATGATAAACCATTACTGCTTGATATAAAGGTTCTCTAGTATGCTTTTTCTTTGCAATTAGCTCCTTGGTCGTTTTCTATCAAACTTTGAAGAGCCTTACCTGCTTCCACCTTATGGACACACAAGATATTGACCAGTTCCAAATGCCCTCCCCAGATCATTTCTTTAACTTTTTTGATACTTGGTAAATAATTTGTCTCAGATGTCTGTTATTGCAAATGCAAAATGACATTATTAGAAGTAGCACTTGTTGCCCAGGTCGCCATCACTGAATCTCAGGTGGATCATTGATGATTTTCTTTCATACACTCCAGCCACTTGAGCGAACTAGCATCTTGTTTCTGTGTTTCATTTGACCGACTGAAATGCATTGTGTAGGGACCAAATGCTGATCAGAATGCATGTGATCGATTGATCCAAAGATTTGACCAGGAAGTACCTCATATAAATTACCAGACTGAAGTTCAGACTTTGATTGACCAGAAAGTATGTGATCCAATTACAGATGTTCGCAGTCAGTTCCATTTGCGCACTAAAATGCATGTTTCCCTTTAAGATCACTGAATTCGATATCCATGTGAAGCCCCTCATGACCAAGAGGCAGATATATCAAGGCCATTCAGAAGCCTCATCCGAACCTCTAATAAAACCACACCCGCATTTGAAATTTCAGGACTATCGAAATGCATTCTCTTTAACGTGAACATACTATGATAGTTTTGGTTGACTTATCTCCATCATACGTAGAGATAGGCCATAAAAGCAACTGAGAATGTCAAGGATAAGGGGATAGTCAAAATACAATAGATAGATACCAAATAAAATACAAACACAAAATAGGAGAAACAGGAAACATCCAGTTCATGCCATTATAGTGGTTTCTAGAACGTGAAAACACTCAATAATTCTGTGGGTATCAAAAAGAAATAAGAGACACCTCCAGCCGGGGATTGTGGTCCAGATATAGCTTTCATAAGAAGCCTGTCTTTGACGTAAAGTTTAGTGTGTAAGATTCTATTAAACATGTTACATGCCAGCATCATCCGTAGGGAGCAATGTGTACATTACTGCGGCAAAAAGATAAATCATTATGCAGGCTCGAAGAACGAAGGAAAATTGGAGGATGCTGTGAAGAGTCCATTAGCCTACTCTGCGCATAGATTACCATCTTTCACCAAGATCAACCAAGCTTCTAGAGAAGGAGCTTGAACTTCGAAAGAATAAACACACCTCGATATCGAGGATCAGATTCTCCCTAAGCATCAAGAAGGCACTTTGGAAGATCGCAAAATTTATTGGAATCGGGATATCAGGACTTTCAGCCTTGGAGAGAGCTTTCAGTCCTTTGTCAGACCCGTGAAAGGCAAACTTGGCAGTACAAAGCATTAGGCCAGCCTATAAGGATGCCCCGAATGTCAAATGTTTGTTCTGTTGATTACCAGCTTGAATCAGCAAAGCCAGTCGCTTAGACTAGGAATAAAGTCTAAGTTCTTTTGCGTCTGCTTTTACAATTGTCATTGCCTGCATTGAGAAGAAAAAATGTTTCTAAGAATTGTCGGATCTAATGATTTTCATTATGATATTGTCTCCGGAGCATCTTTTTGGACTAAAGGTCCTCACATAAAGGCATGAAGATATATTTCTCTTACGAAAGTCAAGAAGCCTTTTGGCTCTTTTTAGTACAAAAAAACCTTTTAATTCAATGAGTAAAGAAGGTAATGTTCTAAAGTGGCCATTTGTGGGCATAAGCTTGGAGGTAAACAACTATAATCAACACGGCCATACATATGGACTAAGTTTGATTTGTGATGAAAACATTTTGATTAGTAGTTTTTCTTCTTTTGCATGGAGTTCATTTGGCCTCCAAAAAAGTAAGTAGAAGAAGAAGTTTCAGTATCTAATGCATGGAGACATTTTCTTTGATCCGCTTGCAAATGCCATACCATGGACTTCCCACCTTGATTTCTTTTTGCCTTTTTTTTTGCTTTTGCATTGGTCCATGTTTCTTGATCTCACAAAATACACACGAGCAATAATGGCTTAGTCTCTACTATTGCATGACATAGCTTTTTGGGACTTTAACCTCCACCTCCTTTTGTACCACATTAGGGACATCTTCTATTTAGCTCTATGTAAAAGGAAGGTTGTCAATGCACTCTCTTACCTTCATGATATCAAATCCCTTTTCCATGTACAATCTTTTGTTTCGTGTATTGCTAGAATTTTCGCTAGAATATCGACTTTATAGTGTTCCAAAAGCTTACGCTAGTCTGCCCCTAAATAAAATGTAAAATATGCTCAATACTCCACCCTCAAGTGACCACAAATGAGCCATGGCGCTCTAAATTGTAAGGCCCCCATTATGAGGAGAAGCCATTGTGAGAGCCAAGACATTTGTGGAACCCTAATTTCTAAGTTAGTTGTGGTCTATGTGTGACCATTGATGGCTATAAATGATCTTTGTGAGCCTAGCCCTTAAGTTAGGTAGGGCATAAGCTTCTGGGCCATTGGGTTACCATTCAAGGCAAAAATAAAGACTTAATGGCATCATGCGGTTTCCCCATATAACCTTAATGGGGGGAGCGCAAAGAGGGGCTTGCCCCCTTCTGCGGAGTCTGGGGGCCTATCCCCCCGGCCCCTAGGGTCGAGACGGTAAGACTTCTAGTCATGGAGATATTGTCAGATTGTATATTTTGGCAACTATTTTGTATCTCCCGACTACGTTTATCCAAACTAACTCCCCTTGTAAAAGCTATATAATCATGGCCTAGGTTGAGCTTTACATAGCATTGCGCACTAGTAAGCCCTTCATCTAGATTCTATCTAGATCACCATGTGAGATCCAAATTGGGAGCACACAGGTGGACAACACCATTGTTGTAACTGCTTTAAGCTTGGCAATCTAAGAACTCAGTCTACATCTATTTTTATCTTCACTTTTCTCGCAACTCTGTCTACTAGTCTATCCCGTTATGCTATTATTTTCCTACATAAAATACACACTTTATCTTACAATCTTGAAGAGGAACAATGTTCTTGCAAGATGTTCATTATGAAGAATTCCCACACAATTAATCCATATCTTCAAAAACTTTGTTAATCTTTCTTAGTGCAATATATTACCAACAAAATCGATCCCCATTGTACAATATGTTAGATTATGGGGAGGCAATGATGCCCATAACTTTTCTAAGAAAGAAAAAGTAGCTAAGGAGCACAACACATAATGATAATATTATTAAGTGTTTAATATATATATATATATACACACACATATACATGTAATACCTACACACACATATATATATATATATATACATACACACACGCATATATATATGTGTGTGTATACATAATACATATGTATATATACATATGTGTGTGTCTCTACACACACACACACACACACACACATATATATATATATATATATATATATATATATATATATATATATATATATATATATATATATATATATATATATATATATATATATATATATATATATATAAACACGCACACTGTTAATCTTAATTGTTAATCGTGGGTTCTTGGGATGGTCAGGGGTATGTAATACAGAGGCCCTTTATGTATTTTTCCAGTCACTTCATTACTTTCTAACAATTACATCAGTCTTAACTACCAATCTCCAGCGCATAACAACTTATAACAATTACCATATCCACATGTGCAGAAACTTTCTATTGTTCACTTAGCATCACTGTTATACTCGCAATTCATCAATAACGCAATCAGATATTAACACAGTACCTCAGTTAAATCAATATCGAACAATGACAATACAGACGGCACTGCGATGTAACAAACTTGTGACCGAATCAAGCTGCAGCAGGTCGCCCAAGACGAAGAGTCCGGTGACGCATCTATCGCTCACTTCCAATCACTTCTCTATTAACAGAAAAGAGTTACAATGTTTGCGCGACACCCTTTCGGTGCACGTCTTTTCCTAATTACAATTCTACTAAATAGTATTCCTTTCTGGCAGCCTGACACTAGCACGCATGGTGGATTCCCACCTAGGAGGGAAAGTTACAAGGCTAAGAATCATCAATGATTCCTTTTATGTACATGGTTCTGGCTAATTTAAATGTGCGGGATATTTTCTGCTTTAAAGATTCTAACATATCTTGCAAAATTTGCGGTTCTACAAGGTGTGCATCTGTCCGCACAAAGCTATAAGCGATGACTTGGGATAACAAAATATCAGCCTGATTTTGCAAAAATGCTTCTTGGAGATAGAAGTCATTGGCCAACGTAGCATCATGTCGTAATTTTGGTTCTTCAATCTCTGCATCAATTCGGGAGATTCACTCCTATTGTATACCTAGTTGCTTTTCCTGCCGTTCTAATTCTTGGGATTGGAACTGCATGGTCCTGACGAAATCTTGTCTTTCTTTCTGAATAGCTTCAATATCTTTCTTTAGTTTGATTCCATCCAATTTCATCTTCTAGTGTCCGGCTTTTATGGAAGAGTTCTTCAGTCATCTTCTTCAGCTCTGTCTTTGCTTGTAACGCTTTCTCTACCAGCACTTGACAATCCTGCTCGACCATAAGGAATTGATTCCGAGTCGTATCTAACAGGTTTCCAAGAGCGTGTAGAGCATCCTCCTTGTCGGTTACTGCTTGTTTGAGTTGAATGATCTCAGCATCGCGAGCTGCTATGATGGCATCCTTTTCAGTCAATTGCCCATGTAAAGTCATAATCTGCTCCTGTAATAAAGTTGCATCTGCTTGACATCTAATACCTCTTCCTGGAGGGGTGCGATATCTGCTTCTAGTAAATCGACTTTGGATTGGTATTCTGTGCACAGGGACTGGTGGGCATCATGTATTTCGTGAGGGAGTTGCTTGGAGAGGCGTATGAGGAAGTCCCCAATTTGGGCTAATTGAGCGAAGGAGTCAGGGATGATAGAGGTAGAAATGGTTCTAGAGAGATTAACAAATATAGTTGCGAAAGAGGAAGGGGGAGAATAATTGGGGAGGAAGGGATGGGTTGGGAATGGCTAATGGCTATCGAATGATGAGGCGAAGGAGGAGGACTAGGAAGTAAGGGCACTTTGGATGGGGAAAGAGGAGGGGGTGTAGCTTTTAGTGAAGAAGGAGGGACAGGGGGGGTTACCGTAACAAGTTGAGCATCCAGCTGAACCAGCAATTCCTTGGTTTGTGTTTGCTCCTTGAGATTCATAGCATCCGTGATTGTGTCGGGTACTTTCTCATTAGATTTGGTCTTCTACTGAACAACCGTATCGATGGGTTGAACATCTTCCATAACTGTGTCTGTAGTAGCTTGATCCTTAGGAGAAGATGGGGCGGAAAGGATGGGCACAGTAGAGGCGGTGTCCTGCAGATTAACGGTTGATGATTTTTGTGCTTGACTCTGTGAGGGGCTTAGTTTCCTATGCTTCCCCTGAAAGAATTGTAGGAGATCGTTGTTGTCTTCAACCTCCATGACCTGCACGGATTCTTGGTGGAACAGGAGAGTATGTATCGGAGGAGGCTACACAGGGTGAACCACCGGAAGGAGGAAGGAAAGAAGATGGGAAGTCGAGTTCGAGGGATATCACCCCTCGCAAGCTACCGGGAGATCGCATGACATTCCCGGTGAATGTGCCGGAATAAGAACAACGACCAATTAACTGTTTCGCGGGCAGCGGTGTCGATCATAGAGTATAAAGGATGAGAAATGTCGTAGGTGCATTTCAACCACCAGGAATTGTAGGGTCGAGCACTCCGGTTTCGCGCAACAGAGGATTGCAAATTTGTTAGACGATTGGCGCGGGAAGAGTTGCTTCATGGTCGTCATCGGCAATAGGGGAACATCTACACTGCCCTCTTGAGGGAGATGGAATCCCTCGGTTACGATGCTCAAGGTCACTACGAAGCACGGGTTGAGGCATGTAATCGGCCAATAGGTCTCTGTCTGGGGAATGTCAGTGATAGCAACGATTACTTGAGCAAAGAACCAGTGACATTCGATCGAATGCCATGGCACTTCGGTGAACGGCAATAGCCCGCATGCTCATAGAAACTCGCTCAACTCGAGAGCTAGGCCAGCACGGAATGTGGTGATGTTTGCTAGAGCTTCCATGGCGAGCAACAGAACGCGAATGCAGAATACCGCAAGGAAAACATAGAGCGCAAGTACACAATAGCGGAAAAAGGGGGTGAAGAACTTGATTAAGTAAAGACACCGCATGGAAGCGCGGGTAGAAAATGCAATCATCACCAGTGGTTTGGAACATGCATGCATAATGACGACATTCACACATTAACGAAATCCCAAATGTGTAGTGCGGCGGCTAATCATGGTTATGTAATAAAATGTGGATTTTACGATCAGACGGTCAACCAGAACGCGCGTAATGGAAATAGACGTCAGGTGATAAAACCAACAGAAATCGGATGAATAATAAAAAATACCAACAAGTAATTAAGATGAAGAAGGCATGTCATAATACGGATGAAGTTTCGACCCATTTATGGGTTTATGAAGAAGAATACCATTTAAAGTGGATAACCAAAAAGTAGCGGGTCCAACCTGATCTGCAATACAGTAAGGACCAAACCACCGAAGCTTGAACTTGCCCTCTAAACAATTAGACTTAGCATTATAGAATAGAACTAATTGTCCTTTGTTAAAAACAGGAGTTCGGAGGAATCGATCATGTGTCCTAGCTTGCCTCAGTTGCACTTCGTGTAGCATCAGGAAACTTTCAAGTTGTTGTTCGTCCAAGGACCACAACACATCCCACCCGAAAGGGGAGGACTCTTTCGGTAATAGCTTATGATCCAATGCCACCCTTAGACTAGGTACCACCAACTCCATGGGTGCAATGGCCTCCATACCATATGCCAATTTAAAAGACGTATTTCCTGTAGCAATATTGTAAGTAGTATGGTAAGCCCATAGGACCGAAGGAAGAAATTGATCCCAACGCTCTGGACATTCTAGCACAAGTTTCTTTAGCATGTTAAGAAGGGTTTTATTGGTACTTTTAGTAAGTCCATTGGCACAAGGATAATAGGGGGAGTTGAATTTATGAACAACCTTCAGGGTACGGGTAAGGGCTTGCATTAAGGAATTAACAAAATGTGTGCCTTGATCAGAAACTATCTCTAAGGGAAGACCGAAGCGAGGAAAAACATCAGTCATCAAACATTTGACCACCACCGACGCAGTTGCGGACCGTAAAGCCCAGGCTTCAGCCCATCGAGTCGCATAATCAGTACAGGTGAGTATATATCGATGATTGGTGAACATAGCAGGAGGTGTAATGGGTCCAGTGAAATCCAAGACCCACTTTTGAAAAGGCTCAAGGGGAGAGACAGACTGTAGTGGGAAATGATGCCGTTGTAAAGGTTGCCCCGATCATTGGCAAGCATCACACTGTTTGACATAAGCACCAATGTCACACTGCATAGTGGGCCACCATAAGCCACTTTGTAGAACTTTCCGATAAGTAAGATCTAACGAAAAAATGACCATCGGAAGGAGTAGAATGGGCCATGTCAATAACCGAAGGAACTTCATGTGGAGGGATATAATGTAAGAGCGCACCAGATGGTTCCATGTAATACAATTGTCCTACAATGATCCGAAATCGTCGACTATACATCAACAATTTACGGCGAGCAGAAGCGGAAGTATTAAGGGGGGAGCTGCCACTAGTGAGAAAAATCATAAGAGTATCATAATACGAAGGTGCCACAGGGAGCTCCTGACAATCATCCTGTACCGAATCAGTCGTGTAGATAGCAGGGGTAGTATCATCAATTCCACCGGGAAGTTCACTGGAATCAAGCCGAGATAAGAAATCAGCAAGGGCATGCGCTGACCCCGGACGATGTACAACCTCATAATCAAATTCTTGCAGCAATAGCACCCACCTGGCTAATCTGCCCCCTAAATGTTGTTGGCGGACAAGATAAACCAGAGCTGCATGATCCACATGAAAGGTAAATGGTCGTCCCAATAAATAGTGCCGAAATTTCTTCACCGAATAAACCAAACCAAGACATTCGCGCTCAGTGACGGAATAATTTCGTTTAGCAGCAGCTAATTGTCGATGAGCATAAGAAATAGGGCAGAACCATTTATCCTATTGTTGCATCACCACACTACTGATTGCGATGTCTGATGCATCCACAAAAACATGGAACGAAAGCTCCCAGTTCAGTGGTTGCAGAATAGGAGCACAGTTTAAGAGTGTTTTCAATCGCTCAAATGCAATTTGGCACTCCTCAGTCCACACAAACTGTCGAGGATTACTAGTAATCAACCGATTCAGGGGTGTAGCTAAATGTGCGAGCCACCGAAGATGTCGTCCATGCCAGCATCTCTGTCCAAGGAATTGCATAACTTCCTTTCGTGTCGTAGGGGCAGGTGCATTCAACATGGCTTTCACTTTATCTAGGTCCACTTGAATGCCTTGCTGCAAAATGATATGACCAAGCAATTTGCCACAAAAAACTGAAAAGACCGACTTGTTGGGATTTAAGCACAAATGGAGCTCCCTACACTTAGAAAAGCAGCACCATAAGTGATAGAGATGAGCCGATGCATCACCAGATAGCGAAAAATCATCTTAAGTAGAGAGAAAAGATTTCTTGCATGCATCATTGAAAGGTACTGGGGGCATTGCGGAGACCGAACCACATCACCGTACACACATATATGCCCCAGTTTGTAATAAATGCAGTCTTTAGTATATCCATTTCGGCCATGCGCACTTGATTATAGCCACTATAACCATCCAAAAAGGAATACATTTCTCGTCCAGCAACGTCATCGAGCATCATATCCAAAAAGGGAAGTGGAAAGGGATCAAGCATTGTCACCGCATTTAATTTTTGGTAATCCACGTAGATACACAACTGCTTGTTTTCCTTTGGGACAATGAAAATAGACGAAATCCATTCTGCATGCTCAATGGGGACAATGAAGCGTACTTTCAACAAGCGATCCAATTCAACTTTCACTTGAGCAGCATAATTGGGGTTCATGCGATAACTGGGTTGTTTAATTGGACGCGCATCCGATTTCAACATCACATGATGTTGATAGATGTTAGGGTCCAATCCTTTCATATCTCGATAGTCCCACGCAAATACATCTTGAAACTCTGTCAGCAATTGTAGTAGATCATTTTGAAAAGCTTTCGGTAACCCAACCTTAAGCTTGAGGAGTCGCAATGTAACCTCATCTCCCAAATTGCAGGTGATTAGCTGATCTTCCGGTACATAAAACTGTAGGGGCATGGATATATCCTCTAGTGACAGGAATAATTGGTGTAAATTTGTGGCATTCAAAACTTGATCCGGAACGGGGTCCACTTCTTTGGTAAGCGGAACTACCGTACAAACGGTCGGAATCCAATTATTTGCAACCGCTTATAAGTCAGCTATACCCAAGGCTAGCAAATCCTGGTTAGCATTGAGAAAAGCTTCTTCTTCATCATCCGAAAGTCCATCCAGCATATGCACAGGTTCGGCCACGTAAGGTCGAGCATGAAGGTCGCAAGGCTTCATCTCGTCCAAGGGTACCATATATTTCTAATGATTGCTTTTGAAAATAAGTTCGTGTGAAGACCAATCCTGCAACACTTTTGCTTGTTTCAGCCAGGGCCTCCTGAACAATAAGTTGTAATCCAGACTTGAGTTAGGTAATTCTAGAACAACAAAAGTCATTTTGAACACCGCTCTCTGAAGAGTAATGGGTATATCACGCACCAAGCCCACTGGATGGACCCTATATTGATCCACCATTCTCACAAAAAACTGAATAGGTTCAATCTGAGTCCATCCTAACCGTTTACAAAGTGTGATTGTAGCAATATTCACATCGGAGCCTCTGTCAATTAACACTTGAGTAATTTTGGGGTTTTTATACCATACCGTAATCAAAGGAACAACATGGTCCACCGTAGAATCAATTTCTGGACTGATAGTTGTCATAGCAGGTGTACACGAAGATCCTGGACTAATTTGTTGTTGGAATTGTTGTCGTACACCCAGAACCAAGGACAACAGTTGCCCCAATGGCATTGTAATAGATGCGTGCGATAAAATATTCCACACAGAGTCAAGATTCGATGTACTCGATACCAAATTTGGTGGACTCTTCGGTGACACTTTCACCGGACTCGATTCTTCCGGTGGTAGATTGGGTACTATCTGCTGGACCACAGGTACTGGATCGGGGAAGACAGTTGGTTCTTGACTAGCCCACATACGAGCTTTGGTAAAAACTCTCTGGTGTTCTCAAATGCAAGGCTCAAAAATCTCAGCAGCCGATTGTAAAAATTCTTGCAGGACCATGTTTGAATTGTTGCCGCTTGTGTATCGACTGCTGAAATATATACCATATTTGCCATTGGACGCTGTCGTTCCTTTCTTCATTTATCATACTCGGACTCCTCTTTGCAATATCTGTGGATATGTCCAATCTCGCCACAGAAATGGCATCTTGGTGGTGCAAGAGATATGCCTTCACCCGATTGGCCTGTTAAACGCTGTATTCTAACTGTCAGAAGTGTGTTTAAACGATCATTGGGTTCTTGGGAGTGGAAGGGGTCTGTTAGATAGAGGCCCTATACTTAGTTCCCAAACTAACCTCTTACACACAGCAATATACTGATGCTGAGAGCTCTATCAAGATCTTGTGGTAGTTAGACATTTATAGTTCACGGTTTAGCTCGGCCAACGTGTACCACATACACTAAGAGGTTGTATTGCATCTGCACATAAACTTACTGAAAATACCAGAGACAAGAGTAATCGTTCAACCTTTCCCGCATAGGTACCACAATCCGACCAACGCCCGAAGACACAGAGAATTCAAGTGTTTAGATACACCGTACTAAAGGTTCAGTACGCAACCCAAGAAATCCTACTGTAGCTTAACCCTTACCGTAGGATGACAGATCTCAATGCTGAAGACAACACGATCCTGCACAGTGTTAGAAACATTACCACAGTTACACAGACTTCACCAAACAACTGGTAGAACATTCCAAGAACGAGTACTACTGCAATACGCGAACTTAACACAACAATCGCAATAAGGATTCGTAGACGATTCACTTCAGACAACAGACCAAATTATCTACTGGATGTAGATGATACTCACAACCACAATGGATACCAATAGACAACAGACAAGACGAGACAAAGATACACACAGAATACTCAGAAACTAGACAAGATACTCTAAATTAACTAACTCGACACACAATAACGCCACAGACAAATCACCCAGATAGACAGTCTGGTGATCTCTCGAACGTCACTGAGCATCTCTTTTCATTGCTTTATATAAAAGATTACAAAGTGTCTGCGTAACAACCTTTCGCACGTGTGAAACAAGATTTCAGTTATACACTTCCAATCCGGCGGCCGATAACACTCTGGCACGCACGGTGGACTCGAACCCGCAGGTTTTACAAAACTACTGTTCCTCTATAATTCCTTCTAAGTACATATTTCTGGCTAATCTAAAGGTGCGGGCGATCTTTTTCTTTAGAGTTTCTAACAATTGTTTGAGGGTGTCCGGTTCTATTAGTTGTGCATCTATTCTTACAGAACTTAATGCGATGGCTTCGGTGAGCAAAATCTCTGCTTGCGTCTGCAGAAAAGCTTCTTGTAGGTAGAATTCGTTGGACAAAGCCGCATCTCTGGATATCTTCATTTCTACAACCTGCTTCTCCATACTGATTACTCTTTCTTTTTAATTGTCCAGTTGATTTTCCCGTCTCTCGATCTCTTGATTATGGAACTGGATGGTTCTGGAGTATGCGTCCTTTTCTCTGCGGAGATCTATTATTACCTTCTGTGTTTGAGCTTCTTTTGACAAATAACGTTTGAGCATATTATTTACATCAGCTAATTGATCCTTGTATCTTTGTAGTTCTTCCGCTGTCTTCATTGCCAGATCGTGCTGTTCTTGGCCTTTCTGTACCACTTCGTCTAGTTGAACTCTGGTCTCTTCTAATAAATTACCTAATGCTACTTTGGCATCTTCTTTATCCTATAGATCTAGCTTTAACTGACTGATTTCGGCCTATGCTTTGCTTAGTAACTTGTCCTTTTGGTTGAGATCTGCCAGTGCGGTATCTCTCTGATCGGCAATTGTTTGTTGTTCTGCTTTGACCGCATCTATCTCTTCCTGTAGAGGCGTGATATCTGCTTCTAGGATATCCACCTTGTGTTGTAACTCATTTCAAATATTATCGATGAATTCTCTCATCTGGATTGGCAATTGTTGTGATAACTGAATTAACAGTTGGCCCATGTTTGCAAGTTCAGAGATCGTAGGGATTAAAGGAAGTGGCAGCTGAGGTCGAGGTTGGGATGAGGACGCGGTGAGCAGCTGCCAGGAGTTCGGTGGAGAGTAGTTGGGGGATGAGGAAGAAGAGGCTGTGGTTTCGTTGGGGTGGATGGTTTTGATAGGGATAATGGGGTTGAGTGGCGGCTCCGGTGGGGGAGTGGGAAGGACAGAGTGAAACTGCGTTACCTTATCTACAGTTTGTTGTGCAGTGGCGGTAGTATCAGCAATTGTGGATTCTACTGCTCTAAGTAGTTCGTCAAAAATATCCTTAATGACCTGTTCTTCATCTCTTTGTTTTTCCGGCTCCGATTGTTGCTGTGATGCCTCTTCTGATGAGCTTGTGTCGGCTTTAGTGTGATCCTCCTGTTCTTGTTGCCCTTCTGAAGATGACTGCGCAGATGATTCGTGCTGCATAGATGTGGCCGTGTCGTGGAAGGTTTCTTCGTCATGCTTTTCTTGTTCCTTGTCATCATCTTTGTTTCCTTCGGCTGATCCCTGGGCTTCACTTTCAGAAGAACTGATCCTGATTCTCTTCCGGCAGAAGAGTTGATTTAGCTCCTCTTCATCTTCTTCATCATCCTCCCATAATTGCACAGACTCTTCATGTCGTAGGACCGGGCCTCTGGGTGGTGGTTGTGCTGCAAGGATGGCCGGAAACAGGAAGGATAGGATATGAGGGAGTCTCGATCTTGGCATTCCTCCCTTGTTTACCTGTTTGATGATTGCTACGCATTCTTTGTGAATGCGGTGGAAGAAATAAGACGCAAAATTCACTGGTTCTCGGGCGGCTAAGTCTATGGCGGAGTAGAAGGGACGAGATATTCCATAAGTACGTTTCTGTAGGTTCAGGATAGCTACTAAGAATTGAAGGGCAGATCTCTCAGGTTCCGGTCGACAAAGTGTCACGTATTCATTTGACGAATACCTAGGAAATAATTGTGTCATTGTTGCTATGGGGAGGTTTCGGGCCATTTTCCCGACCTTGCGAAGGAGTCGAAATGACTCAGCGAAAGTTTGGAAGGTGATCAGTGTACGGGATGGTAGGGAGGTGATCGGCCAACTCTGCTCGGTGGCAGGTGTGTTGGCGATGGCGGAGATGATCTGGGCAAAGAATGGGTGGGATTCCACTGAATGCCAAGGTAGTTCAACAAAATTGGATAGCCCACGAATGCGCAGGAACTCTCCTACGTCGGCAGGGAGTCCATCACGGAAGGCGGCATAGTTAGCCAAAGCTTCCATGGCGTGCACAGAGAAAGCAATCACAAGTGCACAGAACACAGGGTACGCACAATGACACAAATCACACAAACACAATAGCGATTTTCGGCGAAACAGAAAAGGTTAAGTAGATGCGTTGCCGGGGAGAGAAATCAAAATGACTAATCATCGTGCGACGTTGAGATGATAACTTCTTAACTTTGGTGTGCATGTATGAGTAGCTGGAAAGGGCAGGGCGACTGTGGACATAATTAGGTATCAAAACGCGGATATTTACAGACTTATTTTATTAAGCACGCCAAAAAAGAAAAGAAAAGAAAATAAAAGAAAAGAGAATGCCAAAAGACGCGGCCAACCGCAAAACGTTTCAGTGTGGATTAGATGCTTGTTGATACGGCTGCAGCTTTGATCCATTTATCACCTTTGGAAGAGGAATTCCGGTCAAAGTGGTCAATCAAAAAGTTGTTGGGCCCACTTGTTCAGCAATCCGGTAGGGACCAAACCATCGTAACTTGAATTTGCCAGCAGAGCAATTCAACTTTGCATTGTAAAAGAGTACAAGTTGTCCCACCGAAAAAATTGGAGTCTTTAGATATCGATCATGTGTTCGAGCTTGTCTTAGTTGTACTTCCTGAATAGTCAAAAAACTATGCCATCTATGCTCGTCTAATTCTCTGAGTGTATCCAACCGAAATGATAGAGATTGTTCAGGTAGTAGTTTCTAAGCGATTGCTACTCGTAAACTTGGCACAACTATCTCCATTGGTGCTATGGCTTCCAATCCATAAGCTACTTTGAAAGGGGTTAATCATGTTGCTACCTTGTATGTAGTCCGGTATGCCCATAATACTGCAGGTAACAGTTGATCCCATCTTTCCGGTGCGTCCAGAATCAATTTTCGAAGCATATTCAACAAAGTCTTGTTTGTACTTTCAGCCAAACCATTAGCACGAGGATAATAAGGAGAACTAAACTTATGCGTGACCTGGAACGAATGTGTGAGTACTTTCATTAAATTGTTGACAAAATGAGTGCCTTGATCTGTAACAAGTTCCAGCAGTAAGCCAAAATGTGGAAAGACATCTTTCAGTAGACACTTGGCTACCGCAATAGCTGTGGCAGACCGTAAAGCCCAGGCTTCTGCCCATCTGGTAGCATAATCAGTACATGTCAAAATATAACGATTATTACTGAGGATTGCTGGTGGTGTAATAGGGCCAATGAAATCGAGACCCCACTTCTGAAAAGGCTCTAATGGCAAGACAGGTTGTAGAGGGAAAAGATGACATTGCAGGGGCTGTCCAGACCTCTGACAACTATCACATTGTTTGAAAAACTGTGATACATCCCTGTACATAGTAGGCCACCAAAGTCCACTTTGCAGAATTTTCCAGTGTGTTAAGTCTGCAGCAAAATGGCCACCGGAAGGAATTGAGTGAGCCAAATTAATGACTGAGTTAACTTCATGTGGTGGAATACAACGAAGTAAAACTCCAGTGTGATCCATATAGTATAATTCCCCAGCAATCAACCAAAATCGGCGACTAAAAACTGAAAATTTTCTTTGTATTGCAGGAGAAGTTTGAGAAGGGAGGCATCCAACAGTAATAAAGGTCAATATCTGATCATAGTATGTAGATGGCATAGGTGGGTCTGTAATTTCATCATTAGTCGGTTCAGAGACATAAATTGCCGGTGTTGTGTCATCTACACCGACCAGAGCTTCACCGGAATCTAAGCGAGAGAGAAAATCTGCTAAGGCATCTGAACTGCCTGGCCGATGAATAACTTCGTAGTCAAACTCTTATAAAAGTAGAACCCATCGTGCTAATCGACCACCTAGATGCTGTTGCCGAACTAGATAGACAAGTGCAGCATGATCTACATGAAAAGTAAATTTACGGCCCAGCAAATAATGTCTGAATTTCTTGACAGAATATACTAGACCTAGACATTCTCTCTCTATTACAGAGTACTTCTTTTCAGCAAGGGCTAATCTTCGACTTGCATAGTACACTGGTCTGAACCACTTATCGATTTGTTGCATTAGAACGCTCCCTATTGCTATATCTGAAGCATCAACAAATACATGAAATGGGCGATGCCAGTCAGGAGGCTGTAAGATTGGAACCTGTGTTAGTAATCCCTTTAGACAATCAAAATCAATTTGGCAGTCCGGGGTCCAGTCAAATTGTCGAGGAGTCTTGGTTATCAATTGGTTCAATGGTATTGCCGAATGAGCAAGCCACCGTAAGTGTCGGCCATGCCATCTTACTTGGCCCATGAAGCGCATTACTTCCTTAGGTGTAGTGGGTACAAGTGCTTCTAACACAGCTGTGATTTTACCTGGATCCACCTGTATACCCTGTGCAGATACAATGTGACCAAGTAGCTTTCCACATGAAACCGCAAACACAGATTTGTTTGGGTTCAAACAGAGTCTGTATTCTCTGCACTTTTCAAAGCAACACCGTAAATGGAGAAGGTGTGCTATCATCTTACCGAAAATCGAAAAATCATCAAGGTATACTTGCATAAAAGTGGTAAGGTAAGGAGAAAATATTTCCTGCATACACCTTTGGAACGTACTGGGGGCATTTCTTAATCCAAACCACATAACAGTACATGCAAAAACACCCCAGTTGGTAATGAAGGCGGTCTTCGGTATATCCTGTTCAGCCATTCTAACTTGATTATACCCACTGTACCCATCTAAGAACGAATACATTTCATGTCCTGCTACTCTATCAAGCATCGTGTCAAGAAAAGGTAGCGGAAATGTATCAAGCACCATAGCTGCGTTCAATTTCCGGTAATCTACACATATTCGCAACTGCTTATTCTTTTTAGGGACAATAACAATTGGTGAGATCCATTCAGCATGCTCTACTGGTACAATAAATCCGACTTTGAGTAGCCTATCAAGTTCTTCCTTTACTTGTGATGCATAGTTTGGATTCATCCGGTAGCTGGGTTGCTTAAGTAGTTTTGCTTCCGGCTTCAGCATGACACTGTGTTGATAGATGCGCGGGTCCAGACCTTTCATATCTTTGTAATCCCATGCAAACACATCAAAAAATTCTCGAAGTAGTTGGATTAAATCTGCTTGAAATAACTCAGGTAAGCTCTCCTTTATCTTAACAGGACGTGGATTTTCTTCATCCCCTAGATTGTAGGTGGTCAACTGATCTTCTAGAACATAGAATTGTCGAGGCTTCTCTGTATTCTCAGCTGGCTTAAAAAGTTGTTGTAGATCAACGTCATCTATGGTAGCCTTATCTTCTTTCGTATCTTTTTCTGTTACAGACATCACCATACAAACTGCAGGATTCCAATTATCTACAACAGATTATAGATCAACAGTTCCTAGGGAGATCAAGTCAATGTTATTTTTCAGAAACTCTTCTTCTTCATCATCTGACAACCCATCTAGCATATGGACTGGTTCTGCAAAATACGGTCTAGCATGCAACTCGCAAGGTTGTATAGCATCTAATTTTACAACATATTTACGATTATTATCTTTGAAAGTGAGTTCCTGTGTAGACCAATCTTGTATCACCTTAGCATGTTTCAGCCAAGGACGGCCGAAAAGGAGATTATAATCAAGGGTGGATTCCGGTAATTCTAGGATGACAAAGGTCATCTTAAATGTGGTACCCTGTAAAGTTATTGGTACATTCCGTACAAGTCCTACTGGATGGACTCTTGACTGGTCAGCCATTCTGACAAAGAACTGAACTGGTTCGATTTCAGTCCATCCTAACTTCTTACATAGTGCAACAGTAGCAATGTTGACACCAGATCCTCCATCAATTAGTACCTGTGTAATTTTATGATTTTTATACCATACCGTAATTAAAGGAACCGAATGATCGACCGTAGAATCAGGGTCCGGTTGCACTGTGGCTGTTGCTGGAATGCAGGCAGATTCAGGACTAAACTGTTGCTGGAATTGTTGTCGAACTCTCGGTACTAGTGCAAGTAATTGGCCCAGAGGAAGAGTAATAGATGCTTTAGATAAAATTTCCCAGGCTTTTTGTGATTGAATTGTATTTTCCACAGATTCTGAAGATGATGCGCTGGCCGAAGAGGATGTATCTGCTGAAGATGATGTGCTTGCCACTGAATTAGAATCTTGTTTTTGTGTTCCTACCTTGGTTAGCGGAGCCTGGGTCACCGGCATAGGATCTGGAAACACTGGAGGTTCGGCGGTGGTCCATTGACTAGCTTTATCATACATCCTTTGTTGTTCACGTATGCCTGGTTCAAATACTTCTGCCGTTGGTTGCAGTTGTTTACCGGATCGGGTCTGAATTACTACAGCGTGCGTTTCTACTGGTGTGATTTGTACCATATTAGCCATTGGGTTTTGACGTTCTTTCTTCCTCTGATCATACTCAGCTGCATCCTTACAAAATCTTCTAATGTGACCAAATTCACCACAAAAATGACAGCGCGGTGGTGGCAAATTGGGATTTTCCGGTGCTGGTCCGGCCTGCCAGCGGTTTGCATTGTAGTTATTATTTCTCTGTCCTCTGTAATTTCTATAACATTGTTGCTGGATGTTTCTCATTTGCGGAGGTACATAGTGATTGGCTGGCTGCCCTGGTTCCTGTATAATTGCATTGGCAGTTGCTGGTCCCTATACTTTGGCGTTATATGCGCAATTTTCGGTGGTGTGTCCGGTAGTGTTGCAGATAGCACAAAACAACTGATTAAGTGCACAAGTGGCACTAGTATGGCCTGAATTCTTGCATGTAGTGCAGTACATCTGTCTGGTCGGGTCTTCGGTGACATTTCTATTTGCTTTTAACCACTCTAGATCTTCTGTAAATCCTCCAACCTTGTTTTCCAGCTGCAAAGCCATTGCAATCACTGCATCTAACGTCATAGCTCCTACACAGCGTATGATCATAATCTGTTTAAGTTGCGGAGTCAATCCATTGATAAACCATTGAGTGATAACGTCATCCGGTAGGTTGGCATGTGCTGGTGGTAACTGCCTCAAATGAGTCCTGAATAGAGTGGCGTACTCCTGTACTGTTTGATTTATCTTCTGTCTATTGTTTTGCAGGTAGTCAAAAATTTTGGTTGGATTCTTCTTTAGCCTGAATCTCTGCAAAAATGCATCCCTTACTGCTTCATAGGTGCCAAAATGGTTAATATCATATTCTGTAAGCCATCTAGCTGCTTCGTTAACTAATGTCGACTGGAAAACAATAGCCTTATATGCCGGATCAGGTGGATGGTTGAGCACTGTGTAACTTATCTCAAATGTGAGTACATGAGCATCTGGGTCATCTCCTGGGAATCCACCAAATTTAGTATACGTTACTCCGGTTGGAGTCGCCCTTGGTGGGCATAGTTGTTGTTGTTGCTGCTGTTGTTGTTATTGTTGCTGTTGTTGTTGCCCGTTCATGGCTCTGATGGTTGTATTGTGACTATCTTCTGTATCCCGGGGCTGAATATCTGAACTATCGGAATTTGTATCGTCGGCCTGTGCACTTTCCGGTTCGATAATCTTGTTCAGTATGTTTCGAATCTCGGTTTCGAACAAGCTACCTTCCTTCTTGATGTCAAATGTAGGGAAGCTTACTCCCAATAGTGGTGACTAGGCTGAAGATTCACCAAGAACTGGTAAACCGTCGTCGAAAAGTTGTGATCTTTCAGCAATTGGTACCGGAGCAACATCGCAAGGTGTCGAATCTTCACCAAAACAAGGTGCTTTTTCTCCTTCACTAATTTCTTTGGCTAAGGTGTTTCTAGTCGTAAACAAATTTGAATCTTTACCCAATGTTGTTAAACTAACTTCAGGCTGCGTCCTGGTAGATTCTGGAGTTACTATATCTTCGACAGACTGTGCCGAAATCGTACCGGAATTTACCAGAGGCGTAGCACGTTCCACCGGAATATGACCGGAATCACTACTAACGTTCTTTACTTTCTTGACAACTGGGTTAGACCTAGGTGTAACTTCTACCTGCCGGAGTCGTCCTTAGCAAATTAAGTACCCCAGGCTGGCGATTCTTTGGATACGTTTCACCGGATCGAGTAACTGGCATGTATCATCTTTTGTACTAATCGCGTACTATTACTGTCGATTTACAATTTACAGTCACGTTTCCACAACTGGTTTGCAACAATCTAATCTGTTGCCACCTTCCCACAGACGGCACCAGTGTTAAACGTTGTATTCTAACTGTCAGAAGTGTGTTTAAACGATCATTGGGTTCTTGGGAGTGGAAGGGGTCTGTTAGACAGAGGCCCTATACTTAGTTCCCAAACTGACCTCTTACACACAGCAATATACTGATGCTGAGAGCTCTATCAAGATCTTGTGGTACTTAGACATTTACAGTTCACGGTTTAGCTCGGCCAACGTGTACCACATACACTAAGAGGCTATATTGCATCTGCACATAAACTTACTGAAAATACCAGAGACAAGAGTTAATCGTTCAACCTTTACCGCATAGGTACCACAATCCGACCAACGTCCGAAGACACAGAGAATTCAAGTGTTTAGATACACCGTACTGAAGGTTCAGTACGCAACCCAAGAAATCCTACTATAGCTTAACCCTTACCGTTGGATGACAGATCTCAATGCTGAAGACAACACGATCCCGCACAGTGTTAGAAACACTACCACAGTTACACAGAGTTCACCAAACAACTGGTAGAACATTCCAAGAACGAGTACTACCGCAATACGCGAACTTAACACAACAATCGCAATAAGGATTTGTAGACGATTCACTTCAGACAATAGACCGAATTATCTACTGGATGTAGATGATACTCACAACCACAATGGATACCAATGGACAACAGACAAGACGAGACACAGATACACACTGAATACTCAGGAATTAGACAAGATACTCTAAATTAACCAACTCGACACACAGTAATGCCACAGACAAATCACCCAGACAGACAGTCTGGTGATCTCTCGAACGTCATTGAGCATCTCTTTTCATTGCTTTATATAAAAGATTACAAAGTGTCTGCGTAACAACCTTTCGCAATTCCTCGTAATTGACTTCTGATGTAAACTTTTCACCAAAAATTTCATCCAACAATACACTAGTTTCTTCAAAATCAAAACCCGAAGTAGAGCTATCAATGAAATTCTGTAAGCCGACCCCGGAACTGTCCAATCTACTATCAAAATTCCACAAACTTCTATCGAAATTTTCCACACTATCACCGGAACCAGCGATTACTTCTCGAACCTTACTTTCCATGGATGAGGTTGGTTGCACTTCTGGTATACCCTGTAGTCCTTGCACAAGGAAATGCTGAGGTGGCACTCCAATTGCCCATATTTCTCGCTTTCCTTCCGACGATTGTCCGTCACCACTACCACTAGGAGGTGTTCCAACGTGCTAGGAACTTTCCAGGGATGCTTATCCCTTCTGTACTTTGGGTACAATTCTCCGAAACGCGTTATAGTCATATATCATAGGATTCTTTCTCAAATCTTAATCTGTTCGCCAACTGGCTACTCCATGCCCCATGGCCAGCGTCAATGTTAATCTTAATTGTTAATCTAGTGTTATCAGGTCTATACATGGGTTCTTGGGATGGTTAGGGGTCTGTAATACAGAGGCCCTTTATGTATTTTCCCAATCACTTCATTACTTTCTAACAATTACATTAGACTTAACTACCAATCTCCAGCGCATAACAACTTATAACAATTACCATATCCACATGTGTACAAACTTTCTACTGTTCACTTAGCATCACTGTTATACTCGCAATTCATCAATAACGCAATCAGATATTAACACAGTACCTCAGTTAAATCAATACCGAACAATGACAATATAGATGGCACTATAATGTAACAAACTTGTGACCGAATCAAGGTCCAGCAGGTCGCCCAGATGAACAGTCTGGTGACACATCTGTCGCTCGCTTCCAATCACTTCTCTATTAACAAAAAAGAGTTACAACGTTTGAACAACACCCTTTCGGTGTGCGTCTTTTCCTTATTACAATTCTACTAAATAATATTCCTTTCCGGCGGCCTGACACTAATATTACATAAAAGAGTTACAACATTTGCGCGACACCCTTTTAGTGCGCATCTTTTCCTAATTACAATTCTACTAAATAATATTCCTTTCCGACGGCCTGACACACACATACACACACACACACACACACACACACACACACACACATATATATATATATATATATATATATATATATATATATATATATATATATATATATATATATATATATATATATATATATATATTGTTGGATTTAGACGTCTGCGGAAGCACGCGAACAACACAAGGAAGAAGAAGAAGCTTGGAGCACAACACACAATGTTGAATGTATTACCACTAGAATGTACAAAGATAAGTAGTTCGTTAGAGAAATAAGCATATATACAAGCCGGGGGGAAAAAAACCTCCCAAAGAGGGAAAAAAGTGCCCCAGTGGTCCTAGAGTGTTCACACACATCACTACCTAAATATATCAACAAATCCCGCATGGGAGTGATGCGGTGAACAAGGAGCTGTCACTCATGTATAAGGAAGTGCCAAGCTATGTGGAATAAATCCACAAAAGGAAGTAAGCCCAAAGCTTTGTGGAAAGCTTCAAAGTTCTCCCTAGGTAGAGCCTTCGTAAAAGGTCTACAATGTTCTCCTGCATGGGCACATATGCCAAGCTGATCTCCCTAGTAGAGAACCTCTCCATGACATAATGATAATGCACCTCAATGTGCTTAGCAAGAGTCGTTGTGAAAGCTTCTCTATACTCAGCCTCAACCCTGGAAGTGGCCACACTAAGCTGCTTCTTGCTCAACCAAGATATACATGAGCTACCAAGCATGAAGCAAAAGCCACTTGCGGACATATGAGTATCATAGTAACCAGCGCAATCACTATTAGAAAAAGCATGCAAATATGGTGGTAGTGATCCCCCCTTGGGATAAAACAATCCAAGTAGTCGGGTACCACTCAAATAGTGAAAGATGCGCTTAACCACCTGCCAATGCTTGACACCTGGGCAATGCATAAACCTGCTTATCTAAGAGACAACAAACTGAATATCTAGTCGAGTAATGCATAAGTAAATCAAGCATCCAATAACCTGATGATAGAGAATAGCATCAAATGCATCTCCGGCATGATGAAGACTCAATCGTAAACCCGTCTCCATAGGAATGGCAATAGGCTTACAGTCTTCAAGGCCAAAACGTTGCAGTAATGTGTCAATGTATTTCGTTTGACACAAAGTCATTCCACCATCAACTTGCATAAATTGAATGCCCAAATAGTGATGCAAATGCCCCAAATCAAATGAGGCATGCAAATCAGCCTTAAAATCAGCAATATGCATGTCATGAGGACCAGTGAGCAGCATTTCATCAACATATACCACAATGATCAAAAGCACATCATTAGCATGCTTAACATATAAGGTGCTTTCAGTTGGATTGTTCTCAAAACCATGTGCAATCAGATAGGCATGTATCTTTTCATACCAAGCACGTGGTGCTTGCTTTAAACCATATAATGCCTTCTTTAACTTGCACACCTGGTTTTCATGCCCTTTCTGCACAAATCCATAGGGCTGAAAAACATACACTTCTTCATGCAAGTCACCATTCAGAAATATTGTTTTAATGTCCAACTAATGTACATTCCAGCCATGATGAGCTGTAAGTGCAAAAATGCTACAAACAATAGTCATTCGGCAAGAACGAGCAAAGGTTTCATCAAAATCAATGCCTCTTTGCTACGCATAACCCTTTGCAACAAGCCTAGCCTTATACTTATCAACTGTTCCATCAGGTTTGCGCTTTATCTTGTATACCCACTTAGAGCCAATGGCCTTCTTGCTAGGTGGCAAGTCACATAAGACCATGTACCATTTTTCATGATAGCATCATATTCACATTGCATTGCAGCCATCCAATGTTCTGAATTTTGTGCTTCATCAAACAAAATAGGTTCAGTCTCATCATAGAGACTAGAGGCAGCCATAGGATAGCAATCTGATGCAAAAGAGGCACTATGAGAGCCTGACCGAGTACGATATGACAGAGGTGCATCTAATTTGATGTCACACAAAGTCTGCACCAGCCATTTTGGCATAGTTTTTGCCTGCTCAATATCAACTCTCTCATCAACAAGTGCATCATGTAAATCTGCATCAGAAATGGAATGATCTGCATCATCATATGAAACCTGCAAGGGCTGAGAAGTTGCCTCATTAGGACCAGCACTAGACTATCCACATGTAAAAAGAGGAAGCAAAGTATCATACATGTCTTTGGAGCTAACAGATGTCTCCTTAGTACATGAAAGCAATGGCTGAATAGCATCTTCACAAAAACAACATCACCGCTAACTAGAATGTGTTTAGTCTGTGGATGATATAGACCATAGCCTTTACTTTCAGAATTGTACCCAACATTAAAGTCAGAAGACATATATTCCCCCCCCACGATTAGAATGGAGGGTGCCCATTTTACATGGTGACAAATTTTCAGCCAAAACCAAAAACTGTTTGAAGCACATAAACACCTCGGACTTTGCCTTCAATGGATATACCCATGCATGCCTAGAAAAATCATCGATGAAAGTCACGAAGTAAAGATAGTTCCCAAAAGAAGGTGTCTGCATAGGACCATAGACATCATTATGTACAAGCTGCAATTTTCGAGTAGCCCAAACTGAACCATCTTTTGGAAAGGAAGAATGGTGCATTTTGCCCAAAATACAGCCTTCACATACATGTTTAGTGGGTGCCTCAAATTTGGGCAAAGAGGACACCATTTTAGATTTCTACATGCGTAGAAAACTAGCAAAATTTAGATGACCAAAGTGTGCATGTCAAAAATTTGCATCTGACATAGCCTAAGAATCATGTATTGCACATGCCAAATCATTTACAGATCTTTCATAGTTTATGAGCTTAAACAACCCATGACATAGAATGCCAGAAGCAATAATGATGTCACCATTTGACAGATCATGAACTGTACATCTGTCATCAACAAATTTCACAACCAAGCCAATCTTGGCTAATGCAGAACCTGATAATAGATTTTTCTTGATCCCTGTCACAAACAAAGCATCTGACAATGTGAAAGAACTACTATCAGTAGTAGTCAAAATGATCTTACCAACTCCCATAATAGGATAGGAGGAGTTGTTGGCGCATGTAGTAGTATTCCCTGTAGGGGCAGGCTCGAGTGAAGAGAAGAAATTGTGCTGCGGGGTAATATGTTTGGTCACCCCACTATCAAAGTACCAAACATCTGAGTCTACTGTAGACATGCACTGCTCATGAGAAGATGGATCAAAACTGCAAATAGTAGTAAACACCTATTCTTCTTCCTACACAAGATTAGCAGACTCTATTTTTAGTGTAGAGGCCTCTGCAACAACCATTGCGGCCTCTTTCTTCTTTGCCTCTTTCGCAGCCAGTTTTGGACAACTCTTGATGACATGATCATTTGCTTTATAGTATTTGCAAAACAATTTTTACTTTTCTGATTTCTTCTCATCTTTGTCTTCCTTCT
>CM035408.1:87204201-87221701 GCA_020310875.1 Ceratopteris richardii | reverse complement strand
TCATTCATGCACTTGTGCCTTCACTAGCTCATAGTCTTCATACTAGTCCTCACGTCTCCACGAATTGACAATTATGAGGTGGATCTCCTCACATTGGTACTTGCCATTGTGCTAGAGTGACACCAAATTTGGCACCGTTGGTGGGGAGAGAGCTTCGAGGACGAGCGTGTGATGGTAAGACGTAGAGTTGAGACATTGGACTCATAGGTGATATCCTTTCTTTTCCCTATTTTTCTTCTTTTACTTCTTGTTTTTGCATCACCATCATCACCATCATCATCCTCACCATCTCCTACCTCCATCTTCATCTTCACAAAAATTTCAGTTTTTTGGTCATATTCCCCTCCCCACCTCATTTCCCTCATTTCACTTGTGAGAGAGAGTGAGAGAGAGCTTATGTGTTATCAGTTTTTGTGTGTTTTTGAGCTTTTGCTGCAGGTTCTAGCTGTACCATCATCTCCAGCAACTTGCGTAGGTACGATAGAACTCTGCACAGGTCCCAAGACGACGACATCTGTCTATCACGACAGACAGAAAAACTTAGTATTTTTTGAATGCATGCTTGGCACGATAACCTACACAATTAGGGCACTCCAAATCACTAGAAGTTTCAAAAGAATTTGCATTTTTTCAGTTTATCACGACAGACACCATCTAGCGCGACAGACAGCGTCTATTGCAACAAACACCGTCTATCACGATAGACAACACCGCACGACACTGGTCTTCTATCGTGACAAACACCGTCTATCGTGACAGATAGAACCCAGGACAGAGGATAGACCCCGTCTATCGCGATAGACACCCGTCTATCGTGACAGACAGAGAACCACGATAGACACCGTCTATCGCGAGAGACCAAAACCATGACAGACGATAGAGTCGGTCTATCGTGACAGACAACACCCCACGACAGAGGCCGTCTATCGCAACAAACAGGGCCACGACAGACGATAGACCCCATCTATCGTGACAGACACCCATCTATCGCGACAGACAGGAGCCCACGATAGAGATCGTCTATCACGACAGACACCGTCTATCGCGATAGACCAAAACCACGACAGACGACAGAGTCGGTCTATCGCGACAGACACCCATCTATCACTATAGACAGGACCCCATGATAGACCCAGTCTATCACGATAGACTGGCATTTTTGGCAAAAAATAAAGGGGTAATTTTTTTGAAAATTTAGGCTAAATTTTGGGCATATTTGCATATTCAATTACTCATACACTTACAAAGGCCTTAGAAAAATGCACTAAACTCCTAATGGATCCTGATTGTCTGTTTTAACCCCCTGAACCGTGAACTGCCATAACTTTTTCATATGAAATTCATTTTTTGAGCTCTAGGGCTTGTTGGAAAGCTCGTGGTGTGTTGATTTCCAGATAGGATATTTTGAAGTTGACCCTTTGAGGGGTAGGTACACCAAGGGAGCTCTAGAGAAAATTTTTTGGCAATACAAAAGGGGGAACAAGGGTCATTAAAAGTGTCTGGAATAAATTGTCTGTCAATTAAAGGTTCGAACTTGAACTAAACTTGGAATTTTTACAGGATCATCGAGAGCTTTTGGAGAAAGCAAAGCAAGTGCCATTGTGTGCAGACTTGGGAACACACTTCCTGGGAAGACAAGTGTAGCAAGGAGAACCGACTTGAGGTTGGAATATCTCTCAACCCCCTCAATCCATTCTTAGCTTAGGCTAAGTGTGAGTAGTTGTCCTGATTGATTAGGGGTACGATAGGAATACTCAAGTTCTAAGAGCCTCTAAATTCTCAAGTCCAAGAATAGGTTAAATTGCAGTCAAGGGACAACTTAAAGGAAAAGAACTTAAACTAAGTGGACGAAGAACATCAAGTATGACACACTTAAGTGCTCCTGACAATGTTTAACTAAAGACAAGAAAACAAGTACTGGAAAGTTAAAAAGAACAAGTGATTGGTATCAAAGAATCAGCAACGTGGTTGTACAAGGATCATTGGGATTAATTAGAAAGGCATATGAACCTTAGATCGGGGAGACACCTAGGGAGAGACCGTCAAAGTATTAGATCATCTGAGGCTAGTATCAACCATACAGCCAGATCTTGGGCCCAACAGCTGAGTGATTACCCCTATGCTTTAGACTCAGAAACCAGTGACTCTGAGATGTCTTACAGCATGGAGAGACCCATGGGTAGCTCAGGAGTTGCGTACCTAGAAAAACAAGAAGGTCCATATAAGACTCAATTGGAATATATCCAGACCAACCGCTTAGGTGCACACATCTATAAGGATGGTCTGAGAAGGTCGGTTGTCCTAATTAAAAATCGGAATTAGCCCATTGGACTAGAACACCCGGTAGTCAAGTTCGAAAATGGTTCCTACATAGATAAAGAAGGAACAATGTATGTGGTCACCAGCCAACTTGAAAGGACGGATGAATTCGGCAATATAATCTCTGAACCTGAAATAGGTGACATAGAGCAAGGGAATTTAGGAAAGGAGCCAAAAACCCCTCGAGGCAAGTCGGTTGTGACTAGAATAATCACTCAGGAGTGGGTTCCCCAGGACAATAGGAGCATAGATTTGCTTGTGAATCAAGAGACGGATGAGGCTTTTTGGAGGTATAAGCTTGAGAAGCCTAATGAAGTAGGAGCCCTTACCATCTATGAATTCAAAGATCCTAATAGCCCAAGCAAAGTGACCTACTTAGATGATGCTTCGGAGAGGATCTTTGTGTCTCAGAGCATGGAAGACACGCATACACTTGGAAGGGTGAATTTGTTTTTCCCCAACCTTGATCCACTGTATCTTATGGTCACCAAGGAGCTAGAACATCACAGGCTCACGGAACTCAAAGAGAGAGGAGTAGAGATAGAACCAAGGTGAGCTTTGCTAACCCATTGGGACGAGAAAGAATGAGGATTGAAACTGATAGGATGGATAGGGAGAGACATAGGGACCCACGGAATCCAAGAAATATAGACGAATTCCCTTTGCGAAGGCCTAGAGAACACACTAGAATTAAGGCCCACATAATTGGTTAAGTCCATGAAGAATTGCTTCGATGGCACAGGAGACCCGTATGACCATGTAGCAGAGTTTAGGCAAGTTTTGAGAGCTGAACAAGTGGAGGACTTGTTCACTCAATACAATGATTTTGGCCTAACTCTCAAGAACACTGCATTGACTTGGTTTCAGCCACTTCACCAAGATCAATACAAAAATATAGACCAACTTCTTGAAGCATTCATCACTGAGTTTTCCAAAAGTGGCATTAGGCATAACACATCGTCCTTGATATACAACTTCAAGCAAACACCTCAAGAGACTGTGAGGCTCGCAGGAAGAAGGTTTAGGCAATACCTAGAGAGATGCCCTGCTCCAGAGTTACCCACTCCAGCCAAACAAGTGGCCTTATTTCTAGATGGATTGTTAAGTACCAAACTGAGATCATATGTGTACTTGAAGGACCCTAGATCCATAGAAGAATGTGTACGCATGTGCATAGACATTGAGGATAATCTAGGGGAGGAATTAGAGCTCTCAAAGATCTATAAAGATTCAGACAGTTCTACTAGCCTCGCTTCCTCACAATCCACATCAATTGAGGATCTAGCAGAAAAGGTAGCTCAGAAATTAGGTGTTTCTAGCAAGCAAATTCCTAGATTTGCCCCAGGGAAACGATGTTACACATGTGGAGGAGACCATATGGCTAATGTGTGTCCTATCATGGCTCAACCCCAAGTTAATCCTAACAGCCAGTACTGCACCATAGAAAGGAGATACACTAATCACAATGCACAAGACTGCCCATATAACAAACAAGCTGTTAGACAAAATTATCCTCAGACTTACCCACAACAAGGAAAATACCAGAATGAGTACCCACAACAGCAGCATGGTAGGCCCCAACAATCCTATCAATCACCATATCAAGGGTAGCAACGACCTCATGTTGGAGTTAGACGTCTGCGGAAGCACGCGAACAACACAAGGAAGAAGAAGAAGCTTGGAGCACAAACACACAATACTGAATGTATTACTAGAGAATGTACAAAGATAAGTAGCCCATTAGGGCAATAGGCGTATATACAGGCCGGGGTAAAAAAACCTCCTAAAGAGGGAAAAAAGTGCCCCGAGGGTCCTAGTGTGTTCACACACATCACTACCTAAATATATCAACAAATCCCCCCTGGGAGTGATGCGGTGAACAAGCAGCTGGCACTCATGTATAAGGAAGTGCCAAGCTATGTGGAAATCACTCCACAAAAGGAAGTAAGCCCAAAGCTTTGCGGAAAGCTTCAAACTTCTCCCTAGGTAGAGCCTTCGTGAAAAGGTCTGCAATGTTCTCCTGCGTGGGCACATATGCCAAGCTGATCTCCCCAGCAGAGAAAACCTCTCCCTGACATAGTGATAATGCACCTCAATGTGCTTAGTGTGAGCATGGAACACAAGGTTCCTCGCAACTGCCAATGCGCTCTGACTGTCAGTGAACATGGTGGTGGCAGAAGACTGGCCAACACCCAAATCAGCCATAAGGCGTCCGAGCCACACACACTCAACAGTCGCTGTGAAAGCTGCCCTATACTCAGCTTCACAACTGGAAGTGGCCACATTAGGCTGCTTCTTGCTCAACCAAGATATACATGAGCTACCAAGCATGAAGCAAAAACCACTGGTGGACACACGAGTGTCATAGCAACCAACCCAATCTGAGTCAGAAAAAGCATGCAAATTTGGCGGTAGTGATCCCCCCTTGGGATAAAACAACCCAAGTAGCCGAGTACCACTCGCTTAACCACCTTCCAATGCGTGACTCCTGGGCAATGCATAAACCTGCTCATCTGTGAGACAACAAACTGAATATCTGGCCGAGTAATGCATAAGTAAATCAAGCATCCAACAGCCTGTTGATAGAGAACAGCATCAAATGCATCTCGAGCATCATGTAGACTCAATCGTAAACTTGTCTCCATAGGAGTGGCAATCGGCTTACAGTCTTCAAGGCCAAAACGCTGCAATAATGTGTCAATATATTTCGTTTGACACAAAGCCATTCCACCATCAACTTACATAAAATGAATGCCCAAATAGTGATGCAAATGCCCCAAATCAGACATCTCAAATGAGGCATGCAAATCAGCCTTGAAATCAACAATATGCTTCTCAATAGGACCAGTGAGCAGCATGTCGTCAACATAGACAACAATGATCAGAAGCACATCATTAGCACGCTTAACATATAAGGTGCTTTCAGTTGGACTGTTCTCAAAACCATGTGCAACCAGATAGGCATGTATCTTCTCATACCAAGCACGTGGTGCTTGCTTTAAACCATATAATGCCTTCTTTAACCTGCACACGTGGTTTTCATGCCCTTTCTGCACAAAGCCACGGGGCTGAAAAACATACACTTCTTCATGCAAGTCACCATTCAGAAATGATGTTTTAATGTCCAACTGATGTACATTCCAACCATGATGGGCTGCAAGTGCACAAATGCTCCGAACAGTAGTCATACGGCATGTAGGTGCAAAGGTCTCATCAAAATCAATGCCTCTTTCCTGCGCATAACCCTTTGCAACAAGCCTAGCCTTATACGTGTCAACTGTACCATCAGGTTTACGCTTCAGCTTGTATACCCACTTAGTACGAATGGCCTTCTTGCCAAGAGGCAAGTCACATAAAGACCATGTACCATTCTTCATTATAGCATCATATTCAGATTGCATAACAGAAAGGAGGCACTATGAGAGCCTGAATGAGTACGATATGACAGAGGTGCATCTAATTTGCTGTCACGCAAAGTCTGCACCAGCCATTTTGGCATAGTTTTTGCCTGCTCAATATCAGCTCTCTCATCAACTAGTGCATCATGTAAATCTGCATCAGAAATGGAATGATCTACATCATCACATGAAACCTGCAAAGGCTGAGAAGTTGCCTCATTAGGAACAACACTAGACTGTCCACCTGTAAAAAGAGGCATCAAAGTATCATACATGTCTTTGGAGCTAACAGATGTCTCCTTTGTACATGAAAGCAATGGCTGAATAACATCTTCCACAAAGACAACATCACGGCTAACCAGAATGTGTTTAGTCTATGGATGATACAGACGATAGCCTTTACTTTCAGAACTGTACCCAACAAAAATACATTTTACTGCTTTATCATCCAATTTTCTGCGATGTTGCTCAGGCACTAATGCGTATGCCAAACAACCAAAAACACGCAAATGAGCAACAGATGGCTTGCGGTCACGCCAAGCCTCATATGGAGTGATAGACTGCAGCGCTTTAGTGGGACACCTGCTCAATACATATGCTGCAGACATGATAGCCTCAAGCAAGAAACTATGAGGTAAAGCCTGACTCTTGACCATACACCACACCATCTCCATGAGAGACCTATTCTTTCGTTTAGCAACTCCATTCTGTTGAGGTGTATACGGCACTGTACACTAGTGTTTTATCCCACATTCAACTAGAAATGCATTAAAATCAGAAGACATATATTCCCCCCTCGATCAGAACGAAGGGTGCCCATTTTACATGCTGACAGATTTTCAGCCAGAACCAAAAACTGTTTGAAGCACATAAACACTTCGGACTTTGCCTTCAATGGATATACCAATGCATGCCTGGAAAAATCATCAATGAAATTCATGAAGTAAAGATAATTTCCAAAAGAAGGTGTCTGCATAGGACCACAGACATCACTATGTACAAGCTGCAACTTCTAAGTAGCCCGAATTGAACCATCTTTTGGAAAAAATGAACGCTGCATTTTGCCCAAAATACAGCCTTCACAAACATGTTTTCCAGGTGCCTCAAGTTTGGGCAACGAGGACACCATTTCAGATTTCTGCAGGCATAGCAAACTAGCAAAAATCAGATGACCAAAGCGTGCATGCCAAAGCTTTGCATCTGACATAGCCTACAAATCATTTACTGCACATGCCAGAAGCAATAATCACATCGCCATTTGACAGATCATGAACCTTACACCTGTCATTAACAAATTTCACAACCAAGCCAATCTTGGCTAATGCAAAAATTGATAACAGGTTCTTTTTGATCCCTGGCACAAATAAAGCATCTGACAAAGTGAAATAACTACCACCAACAGTAGTCAAAATGATCTTACCAACTCCCATAACAGGATAAGAGGAGTTGTTGGCGCATGTAACAGTATTCCCTATAGGGGCAGGCTCGAGTGAAGAGAAGAAACTGCGCTGTGAGGTAATATGTTTGGTCGCCCCACAGTCAAAATACTGGCAAACATCTGAGTCTACAGCAGACATGCACTGCATTCATGAGAAGATAGGTCAAAACTGAAGACAGTAGTAAACGCCCATTCTTCTTCCTGCACAAGATTTGCAGACTTTGTTTTTGGTGTAGAGGCCTCTGCAACAACCATTCCAGCCTCTTTCTTCTTTGCCTCTTTAGCAGCCAGTTTTGGACAGTTCTTTATGATATGATCATTCCCTTTACAGTACTTACAAAACAATTTCTGCTTTTTTGATTTCTTCTCATCTTTATCTTCCTTCTTTGAATATGCAGAATTAGTAGATTTCTGCTTACTAGTTGAAGAGCTCCATTTTCCTTTGCCCTTCTGACTAGCCAGGAAAGCTTGATCTGCAACTCACATAATGGACATGTTCTGCTTGGACTGATCTTCCTGCAACAGAACAGAGACCAACTCCTCAAATGATAAGGCATTCGGATTGCCTTTCATCATCAAACGAAGAGTAGAAGCAAAACTCTGATGTGAATCAGGAAGACCATTCAGAACGGTCTGCACAAGTGAGCTATCTGATATAACCTCATCGGCAGAAATCAATTGTTCCTTCAAGTCTTTGATCTTCGTTAGGAAACTGTCGATAGAATCACCTTCATTCATGTGCTCACTCTCCAAATGTTTTCGGAGGTAAGCAACACAAGCCTCATTCCTAGCTTGGTACAATGTGGTAAGTGTATCCCAAGCATCCTTAGCTATTCTGTAAGAGCGAATGTGAGGAATAATGGCACGTTTGACAGACAAAGCTATCAATGCATGTGCCTGGGCATCTCTGCCATCCTAACGAATCTGCTCTACAGTAGGTGCAACAGAAACAGCAACACGAACGGGAATCTGCGGAATATCATCTTCGACACCATCTTCATCAGCTCCAGCACTTGTATTTGCAGTACTTGTAGTCAGAGGTGTAACAAGGCGTCTTTCAACACCCTGCATAATTTTCCACAATCCTTTTGCAACCAATACATGTCGCATCATATAAGCCCATAAAGGGTAGTTGGTACCATCCAACTTATCCTCAACAACCAACATACATAATACATCACTGCTTTCAGCCATGGCCGGTGACTAAAATACCTTGATGCAGAAAATTGATTGTATCTCAAAAAGTTGAACAGAATTGCCAGATGAGTTCTGCTAGACCTGTAGCAGACTTCGAGATGCTTAAACTGGCGAACAAAAACTGGTATATACCTTTGGCACAAAAAGACGAAATAGCCTGTGCAAGCACTGCAATAGTGCGTTCGGAGGCCGAAACGAGCAAACGGAGGAGTGTTGATGGTGCCCTAGATGAAGCAACGACCTTCTCTGATACCAATTGTTGGAGTTAGATGTCTGCGGAAGCACGCGAACAGCACAAGGAAGAAGAAGAAGCTTGGAGCACAAACACACAATACTGAATGTATTACTAGAGAATGTACAAAGATAAGTAGCCCATTAGGGCAATAGGCGTATATACAAGCCGGGGGAAAAAAACCTCCTAAAGAGGGAAAAAAGTGCCCCGGCAGTCCTAGTGTGTTCACACACATCACTACCTAAATATATCAACACCTCAACCACTTCCTAGCGTAGCAACCCCCTCCTCCAGCCAATGTTATTCCAGTGAAGTATGTAGCTGCAGAAGAAAATCCAAATAGATCTTTAGTGCCATTGACACCATTGCTTTCAGAAAGTGATCCAAGTGATCATAGTTTTGACTCTACCCATATTGATAGCCCACAGGCTTACTACATGCAGTCACCCGAGCATAATGAGTCATACTATTATGAAGAACCCAGTGAATCTAGCTGGGAGCCGGAATATGTGAATGTCATGTATGCAAAACCCAACTCTAGACCTCAGCCTAGGCAGATAAGACCTCCATTTCCTAGAGGGCCATGCTTCCAATGTCAGGGAGATCACCTCATTCGTGATTGTCCTCTACTGGCACCTACACAAACCCAACCTGTGACAATTCAAGGCTTTTGTGCAGATTGTGGATCGGTGCATTAGAGCAACACTACTCGAGGCAAAGAACTTTACAGACACTAAAGAGACTCGGAGTGCACTCGCCAACTATGGAAGCAGATGTCCATAGGATGTGCGAGGATTGCTCAATCTACCATACTAAACCACCAGTGGAACATGCCACTCTTTATCGGGTGTCTTTAGTGCTAGATTGGAGCTAATCATTAGTAGCCTTTTTGAGGATGAGAACCTTTCCCAAAGATATGACATTGGCTAGACAAAGGAGCTTGGAGCAAGAAGCTTTAGACTATACCCTCATTGGAGATAATCTATACAGACGAGGAAAAGATGGGTATCTGAGATTATGTGTCCATGAGAGCAAATATCTGAATATCTTGGAAACTTCTCACCAAGGTGTAGCAAGAGGACACTTTGGACCAGATAGAGTGATCAAGGTAGTACTTTTTGCAGGTCTTTGGTGGCCCACACTTCACATGGATGCACATACCTGTGTGAAGAGGTGTGATGTTTGTCAGCGAACTCAGTACCCTATACGTAAAGATGAGATGCCATTGAAAACTATGATGGGTGGACATGCATTCTCTAAGTGGGGAATAGACTTTGTCGGTCCTTTTAATCCCCCAGCTAAGGGTTCCCATGCTGAATACATTATTGTGGCCACTGACTATCTAACCAAAAGGGTAGAAGTAAAAGCTACTACAAAGAACGACACCCAAACAACAGCTAAATTCTTATTCAAGAATGTGTTCACCAGGTATGGGTTGCCAATAGAGCTAGTAAGTGATAGAGGCACATACTTCTTGAATGAAGTCATAGAAAACCTTTGCCAAGAGTTCTTGGTGATAGATAAGAAGTCTGCCCCCTATCATCCACAAGCTAATGGACATGCTGAGAGCACAAATAAGATTCTATGCAATGTACTGACAAAATTAGTTAATAATAAACGTTTTGACAGGGACAAACAACTACAACATGCTGTTTGGGCATATAGAGTTGCCTATAAAACGGTACTCCAAGCCACACCCTTTCAGATGGTGTTCGACCAAAATGCAGTGCTACCATTGGACTTTTTGATACCTACGTTGAAGGTAGCACAAGAGCATGACTGGATAGGCCATGAGCTCTCCTCTAGAATCTTCGATCTTGAACGATTGGGTGAAACACGATTGAGAGTTGCGGCAGAAATGTATGCAGCCAAGAAGAGACAAAAAGCATATTTTGATGCACATGTGAAAGATAAGGGCTTGAAAGTAGGAGACCTAGTCCTAGTCTACACTTTGAAGCAACATGCACGGAAATTAGAGAAGAGAGGCTATGGACCAACGATTATCAATAGGATCTCCACAAGTGGAGCAGTTCAACTAGCCACTCTAGAAGGCAATATTCTACCAAGTTACATAAGTGGATGCAGAGTCAAGTTATATCAAGAACCCCTCATGGAGGAGATGTTAAATCAACTCAATACTGCAAAGAAACGTAAAGAAGAGGAAAGGCGAATTCGAGAAGAAGCACAGGCAAAAGCTTTAGAACGCATCCGACGAATGAAATTGAGAAGACAAGGTAGAGATCAGCCTATGCGTGACACTCAAGAAGCTCTAGGTTATCACATGGCCATGTACGAGGCTTCAGGTGAACGTTCCCATAGGATAGTCGATCGATGACCTTTTCTGACCCTAGAGGTAGGACAAGGAGAGAGTGCAAGGACCATGAGAGCTTTAATTGACTCAAGAGCAGCCACGAGTGTTGCTCGACTTTCTTACTACCAAGAATTGCAATTGAAGGTCAATCCTATTGAGGCATATCTCATAGGATTGGGAGGTGTGGAAACCCCTTGCATGGGAGAGGTGGAACTTCCCCTCTACATTCAAGAGGATCTAATGGTAGTCAAAGTGCTAGTATGTGAAGACGAGGATCTTACCGAACCTCTTGTCTTGGGCCAAGATTGGATCTATGATCATGCAGTCAACCTCAACCTAAGAAGTGGACTTCTTCAAGATTGGGTAGGTCAAAACCGCATCATGATTGAATTAGATAATCAAGCACTCAGGACACTAGAAAACGCACCACATCCTGGTCCCTCCAGGAACCCACATGAAGATAACGATGCTATTCTTGTCCAAAGTTCTATGGTGTAGAAGATTGTCACTCTTGATGAAAGTGAAGACGTCAATAAGGATTTCCCTTCTTTTCCAAAGAGGATTCGAGGAAAGCAAGCCGGGCAACACACTACACAGAGGAGACCGATGATCAAGAAGCATGAGCACCAACCTGTACAATATAAAGTACCTCGTGGCATGAAGTAGATCTGGGTACGCAAGGGTGAACAACCCTCAGATTTGGAGGCAAGATCCCAAAGATGCACCAAACGAGCTACGAAGGAATATTCTAGGCATCAATCTAGACAAACCATTTCTATTTGGCTTCCAAAGCGGTCAATGAAGGCTATTCCAAATGCTAGACAGATATGGGTGCCCAAGACCTGCTTACAAGCTCAAATAACTTCACCTCCATTCACAAGATTGAGTCAACACCCACAAGCACCCTTGGCACAAATCCCAGGGCAAACATCTACACTCCACACCACTACATCTTCCGTCACACCTAGGAATGTCGGGAAATGGGTACCCAAAAGGTCCCAAATCCAACACAATCCAATCCACAAACCTTTACATGTCATCACCACTAAAAACTACGATTCCACCACCAAAGTTTGGAGACTTAAACCCCATATCAAACTACCTGACCCAATTTTGTAAATCAGTCCCCTCTGATGTAGGTGCATTCTGAGTACATTGCACATCCAAATGTATGCATCTAGGGTGAACACTAACCTACTAACCAATATTCACACACATCACAAACACTTCACCCACTAACCCCTAACCACTTGGAATGTCATGTTAGTATTGTGGAGGGAACACCATAACATCTTGTTTCCTATGCAATGCTAACGTGCCTCTCTTCTTCTAGCAGATAAGCATCAATAGCTACAAGCAGTCTCATGGCATAAGCAGTAGGATCAAGCTCACAGGCAAGGAGTAAGCACTGCACGGATTAATGTGGAGAGTCTACCTATTGACGTGCCACCAACTGAACGACCTGTAGAACTGCAACACTTCCAGCAAATACCCATACCAAATCCTCCCAGAGGAATCATAGAGAGAGTCCATGCAAATTCTCATTGGTTCAATGGCATGCCAAGGCCCTTAGGAGAGGCTAAGTATATATGGGAGTCCAAGTGCAAGTATGACAAGTCATGGGTCCGATTCCAATTCTTTTCCAAGGAGTTCGAGACTCTCCAGAACACACAAGAACTTCAAACCATATGGTAGTGTGCTGGGCTAGCGGAGTACTTTGAGGCACCCTTACCCAAACCAAATCTCCTACGATGTTACTATTTGGTCTCAACATTACAGGCTAATGAAGAAAAGGACAAACCAGGTTCATTCGTGCTTTCATCTTTGTTGGGCAACAATGAGTTGAAAAGGTTTGAGCTTACATTGGAACTGGTGAGCTCTGCTTTAAACATGCATGGCACCCATGTGGCCTCTGAGAAGGATGCTCTTATTTCCACGAACATGAAGAACCGAAAGCTACAAAAGTTGAAAGATATGGCAGCACTCACACCAAATGTGTCCATTCCTCTTCGAATGTGCATGCAACATTTTGTGTTCCCTAGGCAGGATTGATTCACACAACCCCACAAAAGAATATGGTTTGCTCTTTACTGGGAAGAGACAGGGGCACTACCAATTAAGCTTCCTGTATGGATTATGGAATAGCTATATGAAGCAAATAAAAGGTCATCTAGGAAGCTAGTGGTGAATGGCTATTATTGTGCAATCATGCGCAACATCTACAAGTGCTTAGCCTATGATGTACCCATTGAACGCGCTTTAACATGGTCTCAACTAAAAATGTTTAAAAGACACAAAACTGCCTCACATCAATCCAAGCATATGAGAGGCTCAATTCCTTGTGTCCAGACACATGAAGTTCTAATGACTCCAAAAGTCTCGCCACGAGGGGGGGTCACTGTACGTCCCTTCACTATTAGAATACTCAGGTCTGGATCTGAAGGTACATCACAAGTGGCCCCATCGGCTCCCTTTGTACCTTCCGAATTTGAATTTGCTACGACTGGAGACGTTGAAGGGATGATCACCTTCGACTTTGAATTTCTTACAGAATACCCAAATCTCTGATGTAGAATTCTTTTCGGACACAGAAGAACAGGGCACATCTTCCCAAAGACGAAGGAAATCCACAGACAGTCGCCATGTACATTGGGTTGATGATCAGCAGAGAACTTTATCTCAACAACTAGAATGCTCAGAGGGAGAAGAAGAGGAAGGAGAAGAAGCAGAAGTAGAGGAAACCACCGAAACCCTAGCATATACAATAGAACTCTGAAGGCTGTATCAAATCATGGAGCGAGTGTGGTCGCAACAATTGCTCACCGAGCAGAGCAGTAGGATGCTCATGGCTCAGCTATTGGAGGAAGCTGGGGTTGACTCCGAATACAGCAAAGGCCTACTATTGATGGCAGAAATGTATGGGGTAGTGGAAGCAGTTCGATCAGCGATCCAGAGACCTCCTGTTCAATATGATCCGCGAAGATTTCAAACACGACCACAGACTAATAAAAACATCCAGATTCCCATTACTACGGTGGAAGGACCCATTATTACATCCGAACCCATTGAGACAACCTCCCAAGCAGCAGTAACCACTGGCCAAGAGCTCTCAGTCACCCATGATGAATCTGAAAGAACTTGGAGAAGCTTGTAGAAGGTAGAAAAGTGCGTTTCGAAGCGACGAAGTTTGGTCTAGCCAACCAGCACAAGACCAGCCCTTGAACTTGTGGAGATTCAAATAGACTTTATAAGCATGTGATAAATGCAAAGAAACACACTATGTACTTTGGAGCATCAAGGAGAATGAGTCGATACAAAACTGATAGGTTCGCGGGTCGACTAGCTCAAAAAACTTACTATCTATGGAAGAGACAATGAACTTCAAATGCCCATAGCGACCAGCGTGATTAAAATTAGAAAAAATCCTTTTATGGGAGTGATAGACATAGGGTTGACTGTATAGAATGCACAAAAGTATAAGGAATAAGCAAAATATGCTATAGGAATGAATGCGACATTCACTGGTGGTACTTCCTATTTTTCAGGAATATGAAGAGATTGACCCCGAGATAGAAAAACTCAGATTTCTCCCAATCTACTGAACCAAATTCTATGAAAATTTATAGGCATAAACTATACACTAATATCTTTTCAATGAGCCATCTTGCATGCAATTTGGAGCTCTAAAGAGATAACAGCAGCCTCTGCAAGATTACTATTGATGAAGAAGATGATGCAGAGAATTGAAGGAGCAAGACAATGATGGTCACAAGTGTATGTAATTTACGAGTGATTTCAAGTCTTTATATAGACTCTAGGAGTGTTCCACAACTTCTACAAGTGAAATTTGAATTCAAATGAAGGTGAGAATGGTTGTTGGAGGGAATCAATTCACTTTCCTACAATCTAGGAAAAGTGAAGATCTAGTTTGATCTACTTTTAGGTGATTGATTGCTTGATTGAATGCAAATTCAACCACCACAAATTCGTGGGATTTGGGCTCTATCTTTCTACCTTTACATGTGTAAAGCTCAAAGCTTTTACAACGGTAAATGAACCATAAAAAAATCTCTCAAAAAATAGAATAAATGAGCATAAGAAAAAGAACTCTCCAACGGATATTCTTTTGACGCGATAGCCTTTGATGTAGATCAAATCCACCTCAAGCATAGTGTAAGCTTGATGTTCCAACAGCTCCCCCTCAAGCTAAAGTATGCTTGAGTCTTCATTCTCTGATAGGTTGAATACCTGCCATAGCTTTGAATCTACAAAGCTTTATTCCATCAAGTGCTTTCGTCATCATATTTGCTACTTGCTTTTCAGTTGGAACAAAAGAAATGTCAATCTCCTTCGCCATGAGCTTCTCCCTGATGAAGTGGTAATGGACTTCTATGTGCTTGGTTCTTGCATGGAAAATATGATTTGCCGTCAGATGCATGGAACTTACATTATCTCCAAATATGTGAGGTTTGGAACTCACAAGTCCCAAATCTGTATACAATGCTTTTAACCATATTGCCTCTTCAGTTGCTATGGTCAAGCCTCTGTACTCTGCTTTAGTTGAAGATAAAGCAACTGTTGGTTGCCTCTTGGAACTCCATGACACTAGCTTCGAACCTGCAAATGCTAAGTTACCAGATGTACTTTTTCTATCATCCTTAGCTCCTGCCCAATCTGCATCTGAGTAGATTTTGATATCCAAATCTGAAGAGTAAGGATAGAATATACCTATGTTGATTGTACCTTTGAGATACTTAAGTACTCTCTTAGCCGCTTCCATGTGTGGTCTTCTCGATGAGTGCATGAACTGACTAAGCACTCCCACACTATATGAGATGTCTGCCCTTGTATGAGTAGCATATATCAAGCTACCTACCAAGCTTTGATACTCTTTAATGTCTTCAATTTTCTCACCTTCATAAACACTTAGTTTATGATTCATCTCCAAAGGTGTACCTGCAGGTTTAGTGTTCTCCATTTTGAACTTGAGAAGAAGATCCTGAATGTATCTTCTCTGAGTCAAATACATTCCTTCATCTGTATATATCACCTGCATACCTAGGAAATATGTGAGCTCACCTAGGCCACTGATTTTGAACTCCTCTTGCATGTGTCTCTTGATCCTTTGAATGCCATTTAGATCATCACCTATCACAATAATATCATCTACATATACACATAGATAGATAACCTCATTGTAATCCCTAGAAGGATCTGAGCTGCTAGCTTTGAACCCTTGATCTTGAAGATATGTAACCAACCTGTAATTCCAAGCTCTAGGAGCTTGTTTCAATCCATACAATGCTTTCTTAAGTCTGCAAACATACAATGGATGATTAGGGTTTTCAAAACCTGGTGGTTGTGACATGTATACCTCTTCACTTATCCAACCATTTAAGAATGCATTTTTCACATCAAGTTGGAGGAGTCTCCAATTCCTTGCAGCAGCTACACTTATCAAGGTCCTGATTGTGGTCATCTTTGCAACTGGCGAGAATGTTTCCTCATAGTCTATACCATGAGTTTGTGAGCATCCTTTGGCAACTAATCTTGCCTTGTACCTTCAAAGTGATCCATCTGAATTTCTTTTAACTTTATATACCCATATGCAACCAATTACCTTTTGATTTGGTGACATTGGAACCAAATCCCAAGTGTCCATTTCCTTTAATGCATCTATCTCTTCCGTCATGGCCTTTTCCCAATTAGGGTTTCCCTTTGCCTCTTCATAGGTTTAGGGTCTACAGGCCTTACTATATCATTCTGGCAGATTATAATGCGGAAATACAGAGAGTCACAAGAAAGATTCCTTCCTTCGCAACCTAGTTTCAACCCGAAGACCTTCCTCCAGAAGCATAGAAAGGCAGGATCTATCAACCGACATGGCGGCAAAAGCTTCTAGAGACATACCCTGAAATGTTGTGCACATGGACCATGCGCCTTTACATCTCCTTTACAATCCATGCTATCGGCCGGTTCCACGATGTAGATCATGGAAAGCATTAAACATAAAGGTACAAAATAATGCTCAATGTAAGGAGTGGCTCAACTATCCATACATAGCGTCATCGCAGGGACCCCCATCCATAACATACATGATGGCAACAATTCGACATTGGATGCCTCGACTGAAGCCCATGCCAGATGTGGTAGCCCAAATAATGCTCAAAATTTTGGATATGATGCAAGTTGTGCTCAAAACTTTTAGGAATGCAGAAGCACCACAAGTACGTCTACCAGGGTTTACCAATGGAAATTATGATTTGGTATATGACATGAGCACCACCCCTCACATTTGTGTGGCTTACGCTTGGCATGCATGCATCAAATACCTCCCCGCATGCTATAAACAGACAGTCGAAGACATGTTCAGGTCAGGTTTCTGGGAGTATCACTCGGAGGTCTTCGCACCGAAGCCCACACACCTGCTTCATCTCTTTGCATGTGAAAAAGCCATGTGCTCCGAGTACTACACGACACCACAACCCGATGTCCTGGGTGCAATAAATTGGGATGCGCTGCAAGTTGATCTAGCAAGTGGATTACGGATAGGAGAACACGAGTTAGCCACCAACATTATCCAATACTATTTTGACCACCCTATA
>CM035408.1:86896701-87194201 GCA_020310875.1 Ceratopteris richardii | reverse complement strand
CTTCCTTGATGGTTTCTTAGGTTACAACCAAGTAGCCATTGCCCCATGAGGACCAAAATAAGATGGCTTTTGCCATTGAGTGGGGTATCTTTACATTTGGAGTGATGCCATTCAGGCTCACAAATGCACCTATTAACATTTCAATGATTAATGTGTCATGTGTTTAAGATCTTCCTGAGGAAGAATTTAAAGTTCTATGTGGATGATTTGTGCACCCATTCCCACATAAGACAAACACACATCCCAAAGCTTAGGTAGATCTTTGACAAGTGTAGAGAGTATCAAGTGTGCCTCAACCCAAAAAAATACATCTTCATGGTTGGACAAGGTAAAATTTTAGGCCATATTGTCTCAAAGAATGGTATATCAATAGAGGCGGATAAAGTAAGAGCTATAATTGAGTTACCTAGGTCTAGGACAGTCAAGGAAGTACAAGATTTTATTGTTCATTATGGAAAATATTAACATTTGATCCACATGTATGTTGTCATTGCCAAGCCTTTGTACAACCTCTTCACTAACATCGAATGGACTCAAGATTGTGAAGCTTCTTAAATAAGGATTGTGATCAACCCATATTTTGATGACACCTAGTTGGAATAAACCATTCCATGTTCATGTCAATGCTTCAAATTATGCTATTGGATGTGTGCTAGCACAATCCATAGAGGAAAGGAACATAGATCTCCCAATAGCATATGCTAGTGGGCAATTAAATGCCCCAAAAAGAAATTATGCTACTATTGAGAGAGAAGCCTTAGGCATGGTCTATGCCTTCAAAAATTATAGACATTATTTGCTTGCAAATAAGTTTAGATTCTTTACAGACCACCAAGCATTCCTCTATTTAGTGAACAAGCCTTGTAACATGAGAAGATTAGTAAGATTGTTTCTCTTACTGATGGGATACGATTTCCAAGTGGTATTCAGGAATGAAAAGACTCACCTTTGGGCAAATAATATGGTTAACTTTGAGAGAATCCCAAAAAGGAATATCAGATGGACTCCTTGATGCTTATCTGTTCAGTCTAGAATTCTAGGCTGAGCTAAACAACTTGTGACTATTCTCATGTATGGACCTAAGAATCTAGTGGTTAAGACGAAGGAGAATGAAGTAGTTAGGTCACAAAGATATCATATATTTGCAGGTTGCATTTACAAATGGACCAATCAAGGAATTCTAGCTCATTGTGTGGAATAACAAGAGCATGATAAATGGTTGCAACTCACACATATAGGTGCATTAATTCAAAACATTTGAACCTTATATACATTGAATCCATTAGGTGTTTATTGGCCAACAATGGAAGCATACGTGTCTAGGTTGGTCAACGATTGTCAAAATTGCATTGGTAGACCTACATGCCACTATATAGCACTTGCCTTTAATGCCTGATTGGAGCAGATCTATAATCAATTTCCTAGGAACAAAAACATTCCGACCATAAAGGATAGTAGGAAGACGAAGAAGTCTAGACCAAGAGACTCGAGACTATACATTCATTGGTGATACTCTATACAAACATGGACAAGATGGATACCTAAGACTATGTGTCCATGAGAGCGATTACTTGATGATTTTAGAAACTACGCACCACGGTGTTGTAGGAGGGCATTTTGGGTCTGATAGAGTGATCAAAGACCTATTATTTTCAAGATTATGGTGGCTCACTCTTCATATGGATGCACATACATATGTAAAGAGATGTGTCACATGTCAACAAACTCAATACCTGATGCATAGGGGCAAAATTCCACTAAGACCCATGATGGGAGGACATGCATTCTTGAATTGGGGTACATATTTTATAAGACCCATTAATCCCATGCTAGAGGTTCTCATGCTAATTACATAATTGTCGCCACCGATTATTTGATCAAATGGGTAGAAGTCAAGGCCACCATAAAGAATGCATGAAAAAATTCTTGGTGAAAAATGTCTTTACCAAATAGGGGTTGCCTATAGAGTTGGTGAGTAATAGAGGAATTCATTTCCTAAATAAAGTGATTGAATATCGATTGCAAGATTTTATGGTGATTCATAAGAATCCAGCACCATATCATCCACAAGCCAATGGATAGGTAGAGTGTACTAGCAAGATCATATGCAATGTACTGCCTAAGCTCACAGACAACAAAGACTCCGGCTATAAAAAAACAATTACACCATGTGGTTTGGGCATACAAAGTGGCCTACAAGATGGTACTCAATGCAAATTCCCTTTCAGATGGTCTTTGGTCAGAATGCAGTGCTTCCATTGGACTTCTTGATACCCACTCTCAAGGTCGCACAAGAGTATCAATGAACAGGTCACAAGCTCTCGTCTAGGATTATGGACCTAGAACACTTGGGAGAGAGAAGACTAAGGGTAGAAGTAGGAATATATGTAGGTAAGAAGAGGTAGAAAGCTTACTTCGATGCACATGTGAAAGACAAAGGATTTGAAATTTGGCAATCTAGTATTTTTCTATACTCTGAAGCAACATGCTAGTAAGTTAGAGAAGCATGGTTGATGACCTATGATTATCAATAGACTTTCAACAAGTGGAGTAGTGTAGTTAGCCACTTTCGAAGGAGATGTAATGCCAAATCACATTAGTGGATGTATAATGAAGCTCTATCAAGAACCCTTGATGGAGGAAATGCTTAGAAGAATCACCTTGGTAAGAAATGTAAGGAGAAAGAGAAAAGAATTTGAGAAGAAGCTCAAGCTGAAATCCTAGAGCACGTTAAATGTATGAAGTTAAGACGACAGGGGTTCACCATAGAACAAAGTGCTAATCTAGAGGAGCTTCACGTAGAGCATATCATTCCCCACATAGAAGTCCATAAATATCACATGTCTATGTGCCATGCCAAGTTGAATGCTTTCCCTAGCATAGTTGGTAGATGACCATTCATTACAGTCAAGCTAGGGCAAGGCACTACACTCAAAACAATCAGAGCATTGATTGATTCAAGTGCATCAACTATTGTGATTAGGCATTCCTACTATCAAGACATGGATCTTAAAATGAATCCGATTGAGGCATACCAAATAGGAATAGGAGGCATGGAAACCCTTGTATGGGTGAGTTGGATGTTTCCATCCTTATTCAAGGTGTCACTTTGACAGTAAAGCTCTTGGTTTTCCATAATGAAAATCTTATGGAGCCATTGATTCTATGCCAAGAATAGATGTATGATCATAGAATGGACTTAAATATTAGAAAACACCTTATCCAATTATGGGTGGGTAATCAACACCTTACGGTAGCCCTAGAAAACTAGGTTACTAGTAATGACCACTCAGTATAAGAGATTTTCTATCCTCAAAGCAAACCCCTCCCTGGACAAATAGGGACCATCAACTTCTCTACTCCTTCCTCTGGACATATACTGACTATTAGCTTCTCTAACTCCCTATCCACACTTCATGCATGCATGCCTAAATCTGTCATACAGAATGTCTCACTTCCTAATGGGCAATACATGCAAGTTTTGGATCTTCCTTCTTTTTCAAAGGAGAGTGTCCACTTGACCTCTAGGCATAAAGTAGATATGGGTCAGGAAAGGTGAGCCACCAATGACTCATCCACAACATAAATCACGGATAAACAAGTAGAGGATGAACCCAACACGTCAGCCATAAAAGGGAGAATGAGATTGATGGCTAAATGTTTGATACATCTAGGTACCTAAGCAATCTATGATGGCTAATCCCAACATATTGAGTATCTGGGTGCCTAAGGCCTGCTTAGCAACTGAGACTCACCTTCCTATAATCTCATTCCCTCCAAAGATTGAGTTTTCCACTTACCCTCCACCTAAGATAATGGCCATTTTATTTGACCACCCTTGTAAAATAGTCCCTTTCACATCTTAGAAATGGGTGCCTAAACAACTCCAGGACCACCCCCACCTACTAATCCATAACCAAATAAATCATTCAGTGACCCCTTTTTGTAAGTCCATAAAGACACCTATCTTAACCAACCAACCTTGTAATAATCACCCTCCCAACATCTTGTAACCAAAATGATGACACCAATCATGCATATGAGATAATACACTATCCAAAGTATGCATATAGGAAGTCTAGTGACCTACATTAGACGCAAAGACATCATTAATATCACTCCGCATCACATGACTACATTCAATGAACATCAATATTGGAATGGGATTGCAGTATCGCGATTACCAAGATCTACATTTTTTTCCAAAGTAATGTGTTCTGCTTTTGTAGAAGATCCTTGTAAAACACAAACAAGTTCACAATGCAAGCATAAGTTCATCCGTGACAGTCCCAGTCAACACCTAGTGGATTACCGCAACTTACTAGAGGAGGACTACTCTTTGCTACCACCTCAAGAATTCCTAGGATTTCAAGGTCCTATGCCCATTGAAGATCCACCTCATGGGTGGACTGATCACATCCACATAAAATCTCACTAGTTTCAAGGACTTGTAAGACCTATTGCTGATGTAGAATACACGTTTGAGACGAAGCTATCTTTCAACAATGTATGGGAAGAAACCAATTATTTTCCCAAGAGTTCTAAACCCTATAGAATATAGTAGGGCTACAATTATTAAGCGAGAAGGCTGGATTCAAGGAGTACTTCGAAGCATAGTTACCAAAATGAGATTTCTATAGGTGCTTCTATTTTATTATTAATCTTCAACCTAGGCCAAAAAAAGAGCTTCTAGGCACTTTTATTTTGCCCTCTCTCGTTTCTCATCCACCTTTCAAGAGATTCAAGCTGACGTGTAAGCTAATGAGGGCATCCTAAAGATAAATGGCAACCATGTTCCATCAAAGAGACCTTAGTTCCAAAAACCATGAAGAAAGGATATGTGCTCAAATGGTCCCATATTTCAACTATTACACCGGAGCTATCCGCACCTCTACAGATATGTATGAAGCACTTTGTATTCCCAGCTTAGACCGTTTCACTCAACCTCAGAAGCATGTGTAGTCCAGTCTGTATCTCGCTAAAAATCTATCTTGAACCATTGATCCAGCACATTGGATGTAGGAGCAGCTATACCTAGCCAATCATAGGTGGTCCAAGAAACAGGTGACTAATGGATGCTTTGTGATTACAAGGATTGTGTATATATGGCTTGTCTATGACATCTCGATTGAACATGCTCTCACTAGCACGTAGCTACAAGAATGCAAGGGCACCCATGCAACTACATCTGAGTCAATAAAGCATATGAGAGGCTCCATACCTTGCTTAGATGTGGAAGCTTCACCATCATTGCAACCATCTCCACAACCATCACTATTAGGACCACATCCAGTCATACCTCCTATTTGCATCCACCTCTCACGTTCACCAATGCTTGAGGGAGAGGCTGATGTGAGCATAGTGCATCCCACCAACACAACAACATCAGCTACTATGGTTACCGAACCTATCAAAACACAACATGTGATCATAGAACCTAAAGATACCACTAGAAATTTGTAACATTTATATTCCTCTAAGGAAAGAGAAAGAATTTTCTTCTAAAAGCTCTAAAAAGAAGACAAAAAGGCTTGTGTGTGCAAATCACCTCCCACCCTTTATATCCACTTGCACCTAAAATAGAGAGTGCTTAGGAATGCTCTAGTCTCCACATGTGTCCATCATGCAAAAATCATTCCCACTTCATGAGGTACCTTAGGATATCCCTTGTGCTAGGAAGCTTGGCTTAATATGCCCTTGTCCCACACACACATGATGTGGTCTATATACACACATGTGTAACACTCTCCCCCTTTTAAAGATAATTTTGCTCAATGATCAATGGGGGAAAGTACTTGTGAACTAGAGAGAACCTTTACCACTAGGAGTACAAAAGAACAAAAGGGTCTTATGCCAAATAGAGATGAGAGAATTTCAAACATGTGTATTATTCAAGGGACTTCGTAGATGACTCATGAGTTATATCATATGGGAAAGAATCCTTTTGTCTCAAAATGAGGTGCCAAAATTGATGCACCATGCCAGACCTCTCTTTTTGTGTATGGCAAACTCTAACTTTTTTCTGTCTCTCTTTATCTGAAAAAAGCTTATACATAATAGGATCTAAGCAGAAAACCTAGGCCATGTTACATGCATTTTTTGCATAGATTGGAGAAAATTGTAATGTAGAGTGCACTTAATGAATATTTCAGAACATACATCTGATCTTCAATAACTAACATACAAATTATGTTATCTTTATCCTTCATGGTTATTCATCATACATGATGATAATGATTGATTGTTTTTGAGAAAAGTGGATGACAAAGCACTCTTTGAGATGTCATCAAGTTGACTTCCCCCTATAATATCTCAGTCGATGTGATAGGGGGGAGTATTAATGACCTACTCTAATACTATTTGTTGGGTCTCAATAAGATAATCTTCTCAAATAACATGAGTAAGAAGATAAGTATTTTGTTGTGGGTATAGTTGTGCAGGTGAGATGGGCATAATTGAGATTGGGTGTGGCTTAAACATACTTTGGGATCGAGATTAAACACTCCAAGATGGCCTTTAAGGCTCGTGGCACTCACTACAACTCCTCACAAATTAAGGATGCAAGGAGCGGACCTAAGGTCAAATATTTCGTTCATTAGGCATATCTATCGGCTATAGGATCTCTCTGTCAAGATGGGATATTATTGAGCTCAAGCGTACAATCCATTTTATTAAGGGCACACAACTTAACGAAGGTGATTGTTCTAAATGCGTTCCTGACTTCTGCAATAATCTCTTTCTTGGCTTGTTGAGCACCGAACAAGACTTTGTTGTTGTTGAAGAAAGTACATGCTAGAACCTTCTCTAGATAGGTGACCCTAACAGAAGGGGTGTTCCAAGAACTAAGTGGGATATCTCCACTAGTCCCAAGCAATCAAGTAGTGTAGGCATGCTAGATGTAATTGTCTTCACCAATACGCTCACAACAAAATGGATGGTAAAAGCTTAGAATAATGAGCATGAAACATGGGATAAGTATATTCCCAAAAATAGTAAGAGGCTTGCCCTTTGGGTGCACAAAAATGGAACAACAATGAATATATCATGCCAAAGTGATCTCTAAGGAAGTTTGGATGGAGGATCACACAATAATAATAATAAAACCAATGAACATGACTATGACACTGAAAACATTGTCGACTTCACTTGTACTTTCATAAATGTCTCCTTGGATTAATGTTTGTATAATTTCACCCATACCCAAACATGTTCCGACATCAAGTGGGATTATCCTCACACAAATATCTCAATCCATGCAAGGAACAATCGATGGTATGAAGATTGTATGTGAGGTGATCAAACAACACATGCATCTACAATAACAGAAGGCAACACACTCATGACTAGAAAAGAGGCACAATTGATCCAAAGAGTTCCTCATATTGCTCATGAAATGCGAAGAGCTCATAATGTCGAGAAAGGTCTAAGCTACAACATGTTAAGCCTAGAAAATGAGAATTCTTTTAGTTATAGAAGTCTCATTTGAAAGGCTATCGACATGGCCACATGGAGTTTGAAAAATTAGGATCTATGGAGGCCATGCTAACATGTATTTTGGGCATGAATTGGGAAAAACCATAATGTAGAGTGGGCTTTAAGATTGAAAAATTAGTAGACCCTTTCCGTCTTTGCTTTCCATGCTCAAAAAAGGAAAGAGTGTGAGAGAATCGAAGTGAGTAGACCAAGAAATAAGTAAAGACACATGGATTTGAAATAAACTTGCCAAGAGCATGAAGTAGGATGTACGAGTTTCTAACCAAGGACAAAAGGGGGTAGAGGCCCTTTTGGAACAACAAGGGAGGAATCCTTAGAAGATTTGTTGACAATACGAATTCCTTCTTATGGAATGACTCGCACAACATGTCTCCCATTAGCACTATCTAAATACCCTTTGTGTGTGGCGGGGGAAAAGAATAAAGCATGGAAATACTACATTCAAGGCCATTCTAAGGCATGAGATGAAAATTCCGATGGACCAAGGATGTCAAGTAATTTCGAGTGGTCAAATTTTTTGTCTTCTAGGAATACTTTAGTCTTTCAGGTCACTATGGGTTAGAGGCGAAAGTGTTTTTTTAACAAGATTGATAGAAAGTTGGGATATTGGAAGGGTATGTAGATTAACTTGGTGAGTCATCCCATGGTGGTCAACATGTTCCTCATAGCATCAATAATTTATTTCCTATCTTGTTGGAGATTGAAAGACACGAAAATGACTAAGCTTGCAAAGATTTGTAGAAATTTTCTAAATACATGTTCTAAATCTCCATATATGATTTTTACAAAACCCAATTGAGGTCCACGTAGGATTCCCCAAGCTTTCCAATGAAACCAAAATCTCATCAATCGGAGTTCGTATGGTTAAGTGAGGACCATTCAGGCACTTGGGGGTCAAAACAAGTTCTCAGGGTTCAAGAATTTATCTAAGGTTTTCTAGTTGTTTAGCCCACTTATAAGACTCTATGGTAGTCCCTATTTGTTAGAAGTTAAAGCCCAAAATTACCACAATTAAACAAGAACACACCCCCCCCCAAAATTATGTGTAAAGCTGGTGTGTCGCGATAGCTCAGGTCGCATCATATAAGCCCATAACGGGTAGTTTGGTACGATCCAACTTATCCTCAACAGCCAACATATCGAATGCATCATTACTTTCAGCCATAGCTAGTGACTAAAATACCTTGATGTAGAAAATTGATTGTATCTCAAAAAGTTGAACAAAACTGCCCAGACAAATTCTGCTAGATCTGTAGCAGACTTCAAGATGCTTATATTGGCGAACAAAAATTGGTATATACCTTTGGCACAAAAAGATGAAATAGCCTGCACAAGCACTGTGATAGTGCATTCGGAGGCCGAAACGAGCTCAGATCGTGATTTTGGCACGACAAGGCGAAGCTGTTTTGATCTCGAAAACACGCTGAGTATGCTCACCAAAATTCATGCGATTCTGAGACTGCAACCGGAGGAGTGTCGATGGCACCCTAGATGAAGCGATGACCTGCTCTGATACCAATTGTTGGAGATAGACGTCTGCGGAAGCATGCGAACAGCATAAGGAAGGAGAAGAAGCTTGGAGCCCAACACACAATACTGAATGTATTGCTAGCGTATGTACAAAGATAAGTAGCCCATTAGGGCAATAAGCGTATATACAAGCCGAGGGAAAAAAACCTCCTAAAGAGGGAAAAAATTGCCCCAGCGGTCCTAGAGTGTTCACACATATCACTACCTAAATATATCAACACACATCGGATTGTTGGTCCCATCAAGCTTGTCTTCAGCTTGAAGCATGCCAAACAAGTCATTGCTACCCGCCATTTCACCAAAGAACAAGAATGTGACAAAATCTTCACTTCAAGGAAAGTTGAAATGGATGTTGAAACTTCAGCTCACAAACCGTCACTCTGATGGCAATTCTGACAGCACAAATGGCTTCGAAATGGGGATAAAACCCTTGTGCACCTACTAGAAATGTTTCTTCGCTGCTGAAATTCACAGTTCTATGTTTTGAAGTCGATTTGCACTGTTAAAAGTGCACACGTGCCGTGACGCGAAAAATCAAAACTTCAGAAGCAGCTGAACCTACTCTGATACCACTGTTGGGTGTGTATAGAAGTGTGAGAGACACACGACAAACACACACAAGAAGCACAAACACATCGAGACACACAGAGAAGATGATGGCTGGAATAGCCCTCTCTATTGCTGATGAACTGAATTGAACTGAAGTAAGAGCTGAATAATATCCCTAAGTACAAAGTACCACCACATATGAGAGTATCAAGTATGTGGTAACATGGGGAGAAAATCTCTAGCCAGCACTAGAGTAAAAAGTGCCCATGTATAGGGAAAAGGTTCACTTCAAAGCTACTCGAGGAACACAGAAGCGTAACATATACATGTACATTAAACATGCTTATACTTTTGTAATAGTCATGAGTTTGTACAAAATATCTATATATACAAGTAGAAAATCGGGGCATGTATGAGAAATGATGAATGTCCAGTTGTAAGAGTCATAAGACACTTTAGAAATGAAGTAAATAACTCTCATCATTCAGATGTAATGTTTTCCTGAATTGAAGAAAAATTATGCTCGATATTTTGCTCAGTGCTCCATCTGTGTTTAATCTTTTGTGGAATGCTTTTGTACAACTCTAAGTCTATAGTAGAGTAACCTTTGTACAAATTTTTAGATCTTAATTGTAATCGGGCTGAGAGAATTGAGAGTAGGAAAATTTACATGTGTAAATGTGAAGAAGAGAACATTGCAGCAGGTGCAAATTCGATGGTAATGTTTTGGTCAGTTATCCTTCCACAATGTAAAGTTTTAAGCAAGCACTCTTTAAGATGTCATGAAGTTGATTTCCCACTATAAGCTCTCAGTAAATGTGATAGGTGGGAGTCTTAATGACCTACTCTCATATACTTGTTGAGTCTTGATAAGATAATGCTCTCAAATAGCATGAGTAAGGAGCTATGGAGCAAAATTTGTAATGATATTTCTAAGGATGTTTAATGTAACAAGATAAGTATTTTGTTGTGAGAATAGTTGTGCAGGTGAGCTTGGGATAAAGGACATTCTAAAGGGAGAGAAGATCACCTAGCTATTGAAGATCGTATGTATGATTTGAAATATCCATTTAGTGCACTCTACATTATGATTTTCCCCAATCTATGCGCAAAATACATGTAACATGGCCTATGTTTTTGTTGGAGATAGATGTCTGCGTAAGCATGCAAACAGCACAAGGAAGAAGAAGAAGCTTCGAGCACAAACACACAATACTGAATGTACAAAGATAAGTAGCCCATTAGGCCAATAGGCGTATATACAAGCCAGGGGAAAAAACCTCCTAAAGAGGGAAAAAAGTACCCCGGTGGTCCTAGTGTGTTCACACACATTACTACCTAAATATATCAACAAATCCCCCCCGGGAGTGATGCGGTGAACAAGGAGCTGGCACTCATGTATAAGGAAGTGCCAAGCTATGTGGAAATCACTCCACAAAAGGAAGTAAGCCCAAAGCTTTGCGGAAAGCTTCAAACTTCTCCCTAGGCAGAGCCTTCATGAAAAGATCTGCAATGTTCTCCTGCGTGGGCACATGTGCCAAGCTGATCTCCCCAGCAGAGAACCTCTCCCTGACATAGTGATAATGCACCTCAATGTGCTTAGTGCGAGCATGGAACACAGGGTTCCTCGCAACTGCCAATGCGCTCTAACTGTCAGTGAAGATGGTGGTGGCAGAAGACTGGCCAACACCCAAATCAGCCATAAGGCATCTGAGCCACACACACTCAACAGTCGCTGTGAAAGCTGCCTTATACTCAACCTCACAACTGGAAGTGGCCACAGTAGGCTGCTTCTTGCTCAACCAAGATATACATGAGCTACCAAGCATGAAGCAAAAACCACTGGTGGACACACGAGTGTCATAGCAACCAGCCCAATCTGAGTCAGAAAAAGCATGCAAATCTGGCGGTAGTGATCCCCCCTTGAGATAAAACAACCCAAGTAACCGAGTACCACTCAAGTAGTGGAAGATGCGCTTAACCGCCTTCCAATGCGTGACTCCTGGGCAATGCATAAACCTGCTCATCTGTGAGACAACAAACTGAATATCTGGCCGAGTAATGCATAAGTAAATCAAGCATCCAACAGCCTGCTGATAGAGAACAACATCAAATGCATCTCCAGCATCATGAAGTCTCAATCGTAAACCTGTCTCCATAGGAGTGGCAATAGGATTATAGTCTTCAAGGCCAAAATGCTGCAATAATGTGTCAATATATTTAGTTTGACACAAAGCCATTCCACCATCAGCTTGCATAAACTGAATACCCAAATAGTGATGCAAATGCCCCAAATCAGACATCTCAAATGTGGCATGCAAATCAGCCTTGAAATCAGCAATATGCTTCTCAATAGCACCAGTGAGCAGCATGTCATCAACATAGACAACCATGATCAGAAGCACATCATTAGCACACTTAACATATAAGGTGCTTTCAGTTGTACTGTTCTCAAAACCATGTGCAACCAGATAGGCATGTATCTTCTCATACCAAGCACGTGGTGCTTGCTTTAAACCATATAACGCCTTCAGAAATGCTGTTTTAATGTCCAACTGATGTACATTCCAACCATGATGGGCTACAAGTGCACAAATACTCCGAACAGTAGTCATACGGCATGTAGGTGCAAAGGTCTCATCAAAATCAATGCCTCTTTCCTGCGCATAACCCTTTGCAACAAGCCTAGCCTTATACCTGTCAACTGTACCATCAGGTTTACGCTTCAGCTTGTATACCCACTTAGTGCCAATGGCCTTCTTGCCAGGAGGCAAGTCACATTTGGAGCTAACAGATGTCTCCTTAGTAAATGAAAGCAATGGCTGAATAGCATCTTCCACAAAAAAAACATTACGGCTAACCAGAATGCGTTTAGTTTGTGGATGATACAAACAATAGCCTTTACTTTCAGAACTATACCCAACAAAAATACATTTTACTCCCTTATCATCCAATTTTCTGCGATGTTGTTCAGGCACTAGTGCATATGCCAAACAACCAAAAACACGCAGATGAGCAACAGATGGCTTGCGGTCATGCCAAGCCTCATATGGAGTGATAGACAACAGCGCTTTAGTGGGACACCTATTAAGTACCTATGCTGCACACATGACAGCCTCAAGCCAGAAACTATGTGGTAAAGCTTGACTCTTGACCATGCACCTCGCCATCTCCATGAGTGACCTGTTCTTTCGTTCAGCAACTCCATTCTGTAGAGGTGTATACGGCACTATACACTGGTGTTTTATCCCACGTTCAGCCAGAAATGCATTAAAATCAGAAGACATATATTCCCCCCCTCGATCAGAATGGAGGGTGCCCATCTTACATGCTAACAGATTTTCAGCCAAAACCAAAAACTGTTTAAAGCACATGAACACTTCGGACTTTGCCTTCAATGGATATACCCATGCATGCCTGGAAAAATCATCAATGAAAGTCACGAAGTAAAGATAGTTTCCAAAAGAAGGTGTCTGCATAGGACCAAGCTGCAATTTTTGCATAGCCCGAACTGAACCATCTTTTGGAAAGGATGAATGCTGCATTTTGCCCAAAATACAGCCTTCACATACATGTTTTCCAAGTGCCTCAAGCTTGGCAAAGAAGACACCATATCATATTTCTACAGGCATATCAAACTAGCAAAATTCAGATGACCAAAGCGTGCATGCCAAAGCTTTGCATCTGACATAGCCTGAGAATCATGAACCGCACATGCCGAATCATTCACAGATCTTCCACGACATAAAATGCCAAAAGCAATAATAACATCGCCATTTGACAGATCATGAACTGTACATCTGTCATCAACAAATTTCACAACCAAGCCAATCTTGGCTAATGCAGAAACTGATAACAGATTCTTCTTGATCCTTGGCACAAATAAGGCATATGACAAGGTGAAAGAACTACCATCAGCATTAGTCAGAATGATCTTACCAACTCCCATAACAGGATAAGAGGTGTTGTTGGCACATGTGACAGTATTCCCTGTAGGGGCAGGCTCGAGTGAAGAGAAGAAACTGCGCTGCGAGGTAATATGTTTGGTCGCCCCACTGTCAAAGTACCAAACATCTGAGTCCATTGCAGACATGCACTACTCATGAGAAGATGGGTCAAAGCTGCAAACAGTAGTAAACACTCATTCTTCTTCCTGCACAAGATTAGCAGACTCTGTTTTTGATGTAGAGGCATCTGCAACAACCATTCCAGCCTCCTTTTTCTTTGCCTCTTTTGCAGCCAGTTTTGGACAGTTCTTTATGATATGATCATTCCCTTTACAGTACTTGCAAAACAATTTCTGCTTTTCTGATTTCTTCTCAGACCTTTGCACCTACATGCTGTATGACTACTATTCGGAGCATCTGTGCACTTGCAGCTCATCATGGTTGGAATGTACATCAGTTGGACATTAAAACTGCATTTTTGAATGGTGACTTGCATGAAGAAGTGTATGTTTTTGAGCCCTGTGGCTTTGTGCAAAAAGGGCATCAAAACCAAGTGTGCAGGTTATGGAAGGCATTAGATGGTTTAACGCAAGCACCATATGTGTGGTATGAGAAGATACATGCGTATCTGATTGCACATGGTTTTGAAAACAATCCAACTGAAAGCACCTTATATGTTAAGCGTGCTAATGATGTGCTTCTGATCATTGTTGTCTATGTTGATGACATGCTGCTCACTAGTCCTATTGAGAAGCATATTGTTGATTTTAAGGCTGATTTGCATGCCTCAGTTGGGATGTCTGATTTGGGGAATTTGCATCATTATTTGGGCATTCAGTTTATGCACGTTGATGGTGGAATGGCCTTGTGTCAAACAAAATATATTGACACATTATTGCAACATTTTGGCCTTGAAGACTGTAAACCTATTGCCAGTCCTATGGAGACAGGTTTGTCTCTTTCTCTTTGTTCTTGCCGTGTCTGCGCATGTGTGTGTATGTGTGTGCATGTTAGTGTGCTTCTCACTCACACATTTGTGCCATCACTTGCTCGAGGTCTTCATACCATCCTCATGTCTTCCCGGATTGACATTAAATGAGGTGCTATTCATCACTGACCTACACCAAATTTTGGCACTGTTGTCAGGGATCGAGCTTTGAGGACGAGCATATGATGGTAAGACGTAGAGAGGACGTGTTGGAATCGTAAGTAGTAGGTAATTTTCTTGTTTTTCACCATTTTCTCCATCTCCATCTCCATCTCCATCTCCATCTCCATCTCCATCTCCATCTCCATCTCCATCTCCATCTCCATCTCCATCTTCCTTTCATATTCCCACTCCCATTTCATTCACCTCATTTGCATAGTGTGAGTTTGAGAGAGAGCGAGAGTGCTTTACTATTTTTTGTGTGTTTTCTTGCATGATCTTGCAGGTTTCAGCGTCCTAACCATCTCCAGCAAGCTCAATAGGTACTGAAATTCTCTACGCAAGCCCCGAGGCATCGACCTTGAGCTATCACGACACACCGAAAAGTTGACCCTATCATGATTCTGAGTGCACCACGACACAGTGCAGCCTGATAGCTCCAAGGATCACTAGGTTGATCAGTACAATTCACCATATTCAAGTCTATCACGACACACCGAAGTATTGCGACACTCCCATCTATCGCGACACACCGGTCTATCGCGACACACCCAGGTATCGCGACGAACTGAGGTATCGCGACACTCCCATCTATCACGACAGACCGAGGTGTCACGACATACCCATCTATCGTGACACACCCATCTATCACGACACACCCATCTATCGCAACACACCCATCTATCGCGACACATCAACCCGAGCTATTGCGATACCTCGACTTTATGCATAATTTTTTAACGGGTGTAATTGTGTAATTGTGGTTATTCTGGTCTTGATACTGACAAATAGGGGCTAATTTAGAGCCTTATATGTGGGCAAAACACCTAGAAAACCTTAGATAAATTCCTGAACCCTGAGAACCGGTCTTGACCCCCAAGTTCTTGAATGGTCATAACTTCACCATATGAACTCCGATTGATGAGATTTTGGTCTCGTTGGAAAGCTCGTTGAGAATCCTACGTGGAGTTTTAGAACATGTATTTTTTAGTTGGCCATTAGGTGGGATTATGTGGTCATAGGGATTTTGGGGGCACAGTGAGCTGCTGAAAGAGGGGGCTATGTTGGGAATGATGGATGGATACTCCAAGAGACTGAGTAGGTACTGCTAAACCTGCTTTGTACCAGCCCTCTTTTGCTTCAGAGTTGATAACTAGACCTCCTTAGCTTTCCAATGACACCATAAAATGTCCTATGTCCTTTGGAAATGATGTGTGCAATGATTGAATCAAAACAGATAACTTTGGAAGTCAGAAACTCAAGAAAACCTTCTATTTATGGCTTGACACCTGCTGAGTATTTTGCTCAGTATGACCAACACAGTAGGAATTGGAAAAATTCCTTTTAGGGGTATCTAACTAGCTTAGTAAGCTACCTATTCCAAGTGGAATGATGTAAAATGATAAACTATGCTAAGAGAAATCAATTTTGCAAGTTAAGCTATACCCCCAACTTTTTAGGACTGTAGCAGAAAATGACCAGAGTTCACCTCGACGCAGATTTCTCAAAAATGGCTGAATAGAATGTCTTCAAACTTTTTCAGCATGTAGATTGCTTCAAGCTGAATCCAAAAAGATTTGAATCATTGAATGTGGTGAAGAATTGACCGAGATATGCCCTTGACAAGTTGGCAGACTTTTGAGTAGACTAACAGAGAACTTAGAGATGGACAATATGAATGTATGTATTAATGAACATTTGTATACAACTCCATTTGCATGAACAAAAATGCCAAATGGTATAGGGAGGTTTTGGCTTGAGTATAGACCTCACACACACTCAGAAATCAGTAATGCTAGGCTCGGGAGTACTCTCTCTTACCCGCGACTTTTTATGACCATTTTTATAAGAGATGACTAAAAATTTGAATTCAAATTCAAACTTTTGGCTCCCTATGATCAAGCTCCTAAATTCTTGGAGATATTCTTTCAATCAAGCAGATACTTTTATCCACGAATCACTTTGGTAGGTGATTACAAAAGATTCCATGTCAATCTGACTTTTACAATGAGGTAAAGTGGTAATTAACCACTAGCATATGTTCCTATGCTTCTTCATGTTTGTATAGACTTCAATGCATCTTTTGAGCCAAATGTGTAGGCTTGTAATTTACACCAACAGCTCCCCCTCAAGCCAAACATTTTGGCTTAAGTCTTCATCTTCAATCTTCAAGTATATCCTGCAATCCAATCATGGATTTTGTTAAACTGATTATAGTTTAAGCGTTACTTTACTTCCTATTCAAAGGCTTCACGTTCAATTGGTTCCAAATCTTCTAACCACGATCGTTCTCTGAGCCACGTGGGTCCTTGGGAGTGGTAGGGGTCTGTTAGACAGAGGCCCTGTACTATTTTCCCAACTTCTCACACACTCATAAATACTCCATCGCGTCTTAGCTCAGTATTTGACTCTGACTACTGATAACTATTCGGCGTGCGGGGACTTAGAACTTCTGGACTGGACCTGCTATAGTAACAGAGCAGTAGTCCTGTTCTGACTTATAACTAGTAGAATACTCAACTTCATTAACCGAATACTACTCAATGTACTACTTCCTCGTGACATATAGGTATACCGAACAATAACACAACAGACAGCTATACTCGAGGTTACGCAAACTTATTGTATGCTAAGCTCAAGCAACAAGTTCCTACCAACAGTCGATTCGTCACAAACTTATCAATGCTTTCATTCGCGTACCGACCCTTACCGATACGAGTCCTTCCTAGGATCGGAATCCACAGTGAACGCAGACTATTGTATCGAACCTGGTCACTTAACAGAAAAATGCTAACACGCAACTAGTTCGCTTCGGCCTTACACAGTCCCTTGTTCAATAGAAGGATGATAAACAACACTTATTCCGTGAAGAAATCCAGAACCGCATATAACTATCACCAAACAGATTCGCAGCACAGGACTACCGAATAGTAACTCTGCACGACAGGGAGGATAGTAGAACAGCTAGAAGCGAACAGAACAGAACAGAGCTCAATCTTCTCATTGACGCAGCACACACAGTCTCAAACAGTATGCTCACAACTTCCCAAAACGGACTTAGTGGAACAGACGGAACAGAACACATACATATACAATACTACACTTGTAATTCCTAAACACCGCGGCTCGAGACTTAACCAACAACACTCTACAATTCCCAACAAAAGCAGGGGCTCTTCCCAAAAAAACTACGGCTCGCTACCGCTTTCCTTTCATTGCTTTAAATAGAAGTCTGTTACAAGGTTTGCGCGAATCTTTCTTTACCGCGCATTAAAGCCCTCTGTCTAAGTACAATTGTCCTTGTCCGGCGGCCGTCTAACACTGGCACGCACGGTGGACTCGAACCCGCAGGTTCCTACGGTTCGGATACTAGACCTTCTAAGTACATACTTCGGGCGAGCCTAAATGTTCGGGTAATTTTCTTTTTGAGAGTTTCTAACATCTGTACTAAGGTGGTGGGTTCTAGTAATTGGGCGTCGGTTCTTACTGCACTAAGGGCTATGGCTTGATTTAACAAAATTTTGGCTTGGGTTTGAAGGAAAGCCTCTTGTAAGTAAAATTCGTTAGCTAATGCCACATCGCGGGCTGTCTGCATTTCGGTCAGTTTGGTTTTCAGCTCTATAATGTACTCCTTCTGGTTGCGCACTTGGTTGTCTAGTCGTTCAAACTGCTGAGTTTGGAAATCGAGAGTTTTCTTGAACGCATCTCGGTCTTTGCGCGTCTTGTCGATATCCTTGAGGTATTGTCCTTCCCGTATCAGTTGGCGTTTTAGGATAGCGTTAACCTCATCTGCGCATTCTTTGGCTCGTCGTAACTGTTCTTGGACTTGTTCGGTTTCTTTCTATTGGTCCTGATTCTTCTGGATGGACTCCTGCAATTGAGTCTTTGTCTCTGCGATCAACTCTTCGAGAGAGGCGTTGATTTCTTCGTTTTCGTGGAGGGTGGTCTTCAAGGCTCAGATTTCTTCATGCGCGGCGTGTAGGAGTCGTTCTTTGGCTGCAAGTTGCTCGAGGGCTGCATCTCTTTGCTCTACTAGAGTCTGTTCTGTCGAGAATTTGGCTTGGAGTTCTGCTAATTGTGTCTGTAGCTGATGGTTCTCAGTCTTTATGGCTTCGATTTCTTCCTGGAGGGGGGTGATGTCAGCTTCCAGGACGTCGACCTTATATTGGTATTCTGCCTTCAGATTGTCTGTGGCTTCCTTAAACTGTATGGGCAGCTGGTGTGATAAATGCATGAGGAACTGCCCCATGGAGGCTAGTTCCGAAAATACGTTGGGTGGTGGTGGTGCTTGACGAGGCTGAGAGGAGGTATCGGTGAGTAGGTTCTGGGAGTTTGGCGGAGAGTAGTTAGGGGAGGAAGAGGAGGGTGTAGGTTCAGAACCGGGTCGGCGGGATGGTTCAGGTGGGAGGTCGGGGTTGATAGGTGGGTTGGGCAGAACAGAGTCAGTCGTGGTTACCTTTGCAACTGTCTGTTGTTTGGCTTCTGTATGATTGATGGCGGCGATAAGTTCATCCAGTGCTTTTGTGGCGGATTCCGGTTCGTCCTGTTGATGCTCGGATTCCTTTTCGGTGGACACTATCTCTGTGTCTGCTTGGTTTTGCTGGTCTTGTTGCTCTGTCGAAGTGTCGTTGTGTATTGAAGTGGCGGTGTCGTGGTATGTTTCTTCTTGTTTATCCTCTTCGGCGTCGTGTTTCTTTCCGGCGGATCCTTGGACTTCGCTTTTGGAAGAGCTGATCCGGATTCGTTTAGTGCGGAAGAGTTGATTGATTTCTTCGTCTTCTTCGTTAGATTCATCGAGCGGGTGTGCTGATTCTTCGTGCCTAAGTGCTGGGCCTGTGGGTGGGGGTTGTGCTGCGAGAATGGTTGGGAAGAGGAAGGAGATGATGTGGGGAAGGCGAGAGCGCGGAGAGGTGCCCTTCTGGAGTTGTTTTACTATAGCGACGGATTCCTTATGAATTCGTTGGAAGAAATAAGAGGCAAAGTTGACAGGTTCGCGGGTGGCTAACTCCAGGGCGGAATAGAAGGGGCGAGAGATGCCGTAGGTTCGTTTTTGCAGGTTGAGGATTGCTACGAGGAACTGTAGGGCGGACCGTTCGGGTTCTGGGCGGCAGAGAATGGCATATTCGTTTGATGAGGAGCGGGGGAAGAGTTCGGTCATGCGAGCGACAGGGATGCTAGGGCCATTTTCGCGGCCTTGCGGGGGGAGGCGGTAGGCTGCAGAGAAGGCTTGGAAGGTGATGAAGGTTCTAGATGGGAGGGAAGGGAAGACCCATTGTCGTTCGGTGATGGGGAATTGGGCGATGGCGTGGATGATCTGCGTGGAGAAGGGATGGGCTTCCACTGAGTGCCAGGGCAACTCAGCGAAGTTAGCCAACCCTCTGCAGCGCAGGTATTCGCCGACGTCTGTCGGGATACCATCACAGAAAGCAGCGTAGTTGGCTAGCGCTTCCATGGTGTTCACGAGCACACTTACAGGCAACACAGAGGACAGGGATAATACGTATAATCTCGAGAATACAATAGCATTTTTGGCACAACCGAGGGGGTTAAATAAGGAGAACACGGTGGGGGTGGGAAAGGGGGGGGTGGGTATCATTGTGCGGTGCGAGAATGATACTGTTTCATGCTGGCGTGCGTACTGGTAGAGATGGGCGGCTGGTAACATAAAGATTTGTACAGAACACGACTAAAAAGGGAGAAAAAAGAAAAACGCAAAAATTTATACAAAACGCGGTTCGCCGCCGAATAATTTAATGCGTACTAGTAGTGGGATAATACGGCCGCAGCTTCGACCCATTGATTACCTTGGGGAGTGGAGTTCCAGTCAACGTAGTCAACCGAAAGGTTGCCGGACCGACTTGTTCTGAAATCTTGAAAGGGCCGAACCATCGGAGTTTGAATTTTCCTACTGCTCTATCCGATTTTGCGTTATAGAAGAGTACAAGCTGGCCTACCGAAAAGATTGGAGTCTTCAAATATCGATCGTGTGTCTTGGCTTGCCTTAGTTGTACTTCGCGCATAGTTAAAAAACTGAGCCATCGGTGCTCATCAAGTTCTCTGAGTGCGTCCATTCGTGCTGTCAGCGAATATTCCGGTAGCATCTTCTGAGTGATTGCTACACGCAGACTTGGGATGACTATTTCCATGGGTGCTATTGCTTCTAAGCCATAAGCTAGTTTGAAAGGTGTCAAGCCTGTTGTTACCTTATATGTAGTCCGGTATGCCCATAATACTGCAGGTAGTAGTTGATCCCATCTTTCCGGTGCTTCCATGATCAATTTCCGGAGGATATTCAACAGTGATTTGTTTGTACTTTCGGCCAATCCATTGGCACGTGGATAATAAGGAGAGCTAAATTTATGTGTGACCTGGAATGATTGTGTAAGGGCCTTCATTAGATTGTTTACAAAGTGAGTGCCTTGATCTGAGACAATTTCCAGGGGTAAGCCAAATCGTGGGAAGATATCCGTGAGTAGGCATTTTTCTACCGTAACCGCTGTAGGAGACCGTAAAGCCCAGGCTTCTGCCCACCTAGTTGCGTAATCTGTGCAAGTCAGTATATATCGATTGTTACTGGATACGGTTGGAGGTGTAATTGGCCCGATAAAATCTAGAGCCCATTTCTGGAAAGGTTCTAATGGTAAGATGGGTTGCAGAGGAAAAAGATGCCGTTGTAAAGGCTGACCAGTTCTTTGACAAGTATCACATTGTTTAACAAACTGTGCGACATCTCTGTACATCGTTGGCTACCAGAGACCTCCTTGCAGAATTTTTCGGTGAGTTAAGTCTACTGCAAAATGGCCACCAGAAGGAATTGAGTGCGCCAAAGTGATAACTGAATTAACCTCATGAGGTGGAATACAGCGAAGTAAGATTCCGGTATGATCTGCATAATATAGTTCTCCTGCTACTAGCCGGAATCGGCGGCTAAAGACTGCCAATTTCCTTCGAACTGCCTTGGTCGTCTCAGATGGGAAGCATCCTTCGGTGAGAAAAGTTAGAATCTGATCATAGTATGTAGATGGTGCTTGTGGGTTGGCCGTCTCATCGGATAGTGGTTCAACATTATAAATCGCAGGAGTCGTGTCATCTATGCCTACCGGAGCTTCACCGGAATCCAGGCGAGATAAGAAATCTGCTAGGGCATGTGCTTTTCCGGGTCGGTGAATGATGTCATAGTCGAATTCTTGTAAAAGTAGCACCCATCGTGCTAATCGTCCACCTAAATGCTGCTGTCTTACTAGATAAACAAGGGCAGCATGGTCCACATGAAAGGTAAACTTCTGGCCTAGTAGATAATGTCTGAACTTTTTGATTGAGTAAATCAATCCTAGACATTCTCTTTCAGTAGTGGAGTAGTTCTTTTCTGCCGGTGCAAGCCTTCTACTGGCGTAATAAACAGGGCGAAACCACTTATCTGTTTGCTGCATCAGAATACTGCCAATTGCAATATCTGAAGCGTTGACAAAAACATGGAACGGATTGTCCCAGTCCGGTGGTTGTAAAATTGGGGCTTGCGTCAGGAGGTACTTGAGCCGATCAAATGTAGTTTGGCATTCTTCAGTCCATTCAAACTGTCGGGGAGTTTTTGTGATTAGCCTGTTCAGTGGTACTGCGAGGTGAGCAAGCCACCGTAAGTGTCTGCCATGCCACCGTATTTGACCCATAAAACGCATTACTTCTTTTGGAGTTGCGGGTACTGGGGCTTCTAAAATTGCCGAAATCTTATCTGGATCTACTCGGATACCTTGAGCAGATACAATATGCCCAAGTAGTTTGCCACACAAAACCGCAAACACGGATTTGTTTGGGTTAAGACAGAGTCTATATTCTCTACACTTCTGAAAACAACATCGTAAATGACTTAAATGTGCTATCATCTTCCCAAAGATTGAGAAGTCGTCAAGGTATACTTGCATGAATGAAGTGAGATAGGGAGAAAATATCTCTTGCATACATCTTTGAAATGTGCTTGGTGCATTTCTTAATCCGAACCACATTACGGTGCAGGCGAAGACACCCCAATTGGTAATGAAAGTAGTTTTTGGTATATCTTCTTCAGCCATTCTAACCTGATTGTAACCACTATATCCATCTAAGAATGAATATATTTCATGACCTGCGACCCTATCAAGCATGGTATCCAAAAAAGGGATCGGGAACGGGTCTGGTACTGTGGCTGCGTTTAATTTCCGATAATCCACACAGATTCGTAATTGCTTGTTTTTCTTTGGTACAATCACAATTGGCGAGATCCATTCAGCATGCTCTACTGGTACAATGAATCCTACCTTTAGTAATCTGTCAAGTTCGGCTTTTACCTGAGATGCATAATTGGGATTCATCCGATAGCTGGGCTACCTATTCGGTTTAGCTTCAGGTTTCAGCATGACTCTATGCTGATATATGCGCGGATCTAATCCTTTCATATCTTTGTAATCCCAGGCAAAGACATCTGAGAATTCGTGAAGTAGTCGAATCAGATCAGCTTTAAATGATTCTGGTAAGTTTTGCCTTATCTTTACAGGTCGTGGATGATCTTCGTCTCCTAGATTGTACGAGGTCAACTGGTCTTCAGAGACATAAAACTGTTGCGGTTTCTCTGTGTCATCTGTCGTCCGAAATAGTGAATGTAATTCATTGTCATGTGTCGGCACTCTTTCTTCCCGCTTGGTCTCTTGGGTGATTGGTGTAACTGTACATACTGAAGTACTCCAGTTATCTATTACGGACTGTAGATCAACAGTCCCTAAGGTCATTAAGTCAGCGTTACTCTTCAGAAATTCCTCTTCTTCATCATCTGATAGTCCATCTAACATATGAACTGGTTCCGCCAAATATGGTCTGGCGTGCAGTTCGCAAGGTTGTATAGCATCTAATTTTACTACATATCTACGATTGGCATCCTTGAATGTGAGCTCTTGCGCAGACCAGTCTTGTATTACCTTTGCATGCTTTAGCCAAGGTCGGCCAAAAAGAAGGTTGTAATCCAAAGTGGATTCCGGCAGATCTAGTATGACAAAATTCATTTTGAAGGTTGTACCTTGTAAAGTAATGGGTATATTTCGCACAAGTCCTACAGGGTGGACTCTAGATTGGTCTGCCATTCTGACAAAAAATTGAACTGGTTCGATTTCGGTCCATCCTAACCTATCGCATAAGGCTGTAGTTGCAATGTTGACACCAGAGCCTCCATCAATCAATACCTGTGTAATCTTATGATTCTTATACCATACTGTAATAAAGGGGACTGAATGATCAACAGTAGAATCAGGTTCTGGTTGAACTGCTGCTGTCGCCGGAATACAAGAAGGTACCGGACTGAACTGTTGCTGGAGCTGTTGTCGAACACCAGGTACTAATGCCAGTAGTTGGCCGAGAGGCAGAGTGATAGATGCCTTGGATAAAATTTCCCAGGCCTGCTGAGATTGGTTATCCTGCTCCTTTGAACTTGAGGTCTCTGCTGTTGCCGAAGTATCTGCTGTTATGTCTACTGCTGATGGTTGTTCTGTTGCTGCCTCCTCTTGTTGTGTTCCTTCCTTTGTCGACGAGGTCTGAGTCACCGGAATGGGTTCTGGGAACTCTGGTGGTTCTGATGCGGTCCAGTGACTAGCCTTGTTATACATCCTATGTTGTTCTCGTATCCCTGGTTCAAATACTTCTGCTGCTGGTTGCAGCTGTTTACCTGATCGGGTCTGGATTGTAGCAGTTTGTCCACCGGTGTAATTTGTACCATGTTGGCCATTGGGTTTTGCCGCTCCTTCTTCCTTTGATCATACTCAGCTACGTCTTTGCAATATCTTCTAATGTGTTCGAATTCACCACAAAAATGACATCGTGGTGGTGGTAAATTGGGATTTTCCGGTGGTGGTTCGTTCTGCTAGCGGTTTGCATTATAGTTATTGTTCCTCTGCCCTCGGTAGTTTCGATATCCCTGTGGCTGGTTGTTTCTCAGTTGCGGAGGCACATAGTGATTCGCTGCCTGTCCATGTTCTTGAATAACAGCATTGACTGTTGCTGTTCCCTGTATTCTGACATTGTAGACACAATTTCCGCTGGAGTGTCCGGCAGTGTTGCAGATAGCGCAGAATGTTTGATTTAGCGCACAGTTAGCACTTGTATGCCCTGAATTTTTGCACGTGGTGCAGTATACTTGCCTGGTTATATCTTCAGTCATATTTTTGTTTGTCCTTAACCATTCCAAGTCTTCTGAAAATCCACCAACCTTGGATTCCAACTGTAGAGCCATTGCAATGACTGCATCCAGTGTCATTGCTCCAACACATCTGATGATCATAATCTGCTTCAGTTGTGGGGTTAGTCCATTGATAAACCATTGAGAGATGACATCGTCAGGTAGATTAGCATGTGCCTGTGGTATCTGCCGTAAATGTATTCTGAAGAGAGTAGCGTATTCCTGGACAGTCTGATTTGCCTTCTGTCGGTTGCTCTGTAGATACTCAAAGATTTCAGCAGGATTCTTCTTTAGTCTGAATCGTTGTAGAAAGGCATCTCGTACTGCATCATAGGTACCGAAATGATTAATGTCGTATTCCGTAAGCCATCTAGCCGCTTCATTGACCAGAGTAGATTGAAAAACAATGGCCTTGTACGCCTGATCTGGTGGATGGTTAAGAACTGCATAACTTATCTCAAAAGTGCGTACATGAGCGTCTAGGTCATCTCCTGGGAATCCACCGAATTTCGTGTAAGTTACTCCTGTTGGAGGCGGCCTTGGTTGACCTAACTGTTGTTGTTGTTGTTGTCCGTTCATCGTGGGTGTCTCCGGTCCTTCTTCTGTATCTTGAGGTTGATTAGTTGAACTATCAGAATCTGGATCGCCGGATGGCGTGCCTTCCGGTGTGCTGTTTTTGCGCAGGATACTTCGGACCTCAGCTTCGAATAGGTCTCCTTCTTTCTGGATGTCTAATATCCGAAATCTTTCTTCCAGACACGCGGGTCTGGCTGAGGATTCTGCAAAAAATGCTAATCCGTGACCGCCAGTTGGTGTTTCTATCACCGGAATATCACCAGAATGAGCTGACAGTCTACCAGACTGTAGCGTTTTTTCGCTTTTACTGATTTCTTTTCCTAGAGTTTGTCTAATCTCCAGCGGCGTCTTGATAGATTCTGGAATTACTGTACTTTGGTTAGGCTGGGTCGAAGTGACACCAGCATGTACCAAAGGCGCTGATCGTTCCACCGGAATATGACCGGAATTAATTCTAGCGTCCTTAAACCACTGGGTCAGGTCGCGTTATACCTTCTTCTCCTAGAGTTGTTTTTTGTACTTTTCTTGTTCCCATCGTCTGGGTCCTAGGATACGTTTTGCCAGACCGAGTAACCGGCATGTATCATTGCCCAGTGATACATTTGAGCAGTTTGCAACAATCTGTGTCTGTTGCTACTGTCAGTAAATCAAATGTTACTGGATGTTTGCTTCTTACAAACCGCTTAGCACTCTAATGCCACTTTCTCACAAGTAACTCGTAATCAATTGCTACTTTACCGCAGAGACTGGTAAACAGTTGCCACTTTCCCACAGACGGCGCCAAATGTTAAACTGATTATAGTTTAAGCGTTACTTTACTTCCTATTCAAAGGCTTCACGTTCAATTGGTTCCAAATCTTCTAACCACGATCGTTCTCTGAGCCACGTGGGTCCTTGGGAGTGGTAGGGGTTTAGACAGAGGCCCTGTACTATTTTCCCAACTTCTCACACACTCATAAATACTCCATCGCGTCTTAGCTCAGTATTTGACTCTGACTACTGATAACTATTCGGCGTGCGGGGACTTAGAACTTCTAGACTGGACCTACTATAGTAACAGAGCAGTAGTCCTGTTCTGACTTATAACTAGTAGAAAACTCAACTTCATTAACCGAATACTACTCAATGTACTACTTCCTCGTGACATATAGGTATACCGAACAATAACACAACAGACAGCTATACTCGAGGTTACGCAAACTTATTGTATGCTAAGCTCAAGCAACAAGTTCCTACCAACAGTCGATTCGTCACAAACTTATCAATGCTTTCATTCGCGTACCGACCCTTACCGATACGAGTCCTTCCTGGGATTGGAATCCACAGTGAACGCAGACTATTGTATCGAACCTGGTCACTTAACAGAAAAATGCTAACACGCAACTAGTTCGCTTCGGCCTTACACAGTCCCTTGTTCAATAGAAGGATGATAAACAACACTTATTCCGTGAAGAAATCCAGAACCGCATATAACTATCACCAAACAGATTCGCAGCACAGGACTACCGAATAGTAACTCTGCACGACAGGGAGGATAGTAGAACAGCTAGAAGCGAACAGAACAGAACAGAGCTTAATCTTCTCATTGACGCAGCACACACAGTCTCAAACAGTATGCTCACAACTTCCCAAAACGGACTTAGTGGAACAGACGGAACAGAACACATACATATACAATACTACACTTGTAATTCCTAAACACCGCGGCTCGAGACTTAACCAACAACACTCTACAATTCCCAACAAAAGCAGGGGCTCTTCCCAAAAAAACTACGGCTCGCTACCGCTTTCCTTTCATTGCTTTAAATAGAAGTCTGTTACAAGGTTTGCGCGAATCTTTCTTTACCGCACATTAAAGCCCTCTATCAAAGTACAATTCTCCTTGTCCGGCGGCCGTCTAACAATTTGAACCTGCAAAGTTTGGTTCCATCCAAAGCTTTAGTCAACAAATCTGCACATTGCATGTTGGTTGATACATAGGTAATTTGAATGTCCTTGCTTATCAATTTCTCTCTCACATAATGGTAATGGACCTCTATGTGTTTGGTCCTAGCATGATAAATGGGATTAGCTGCAAGGTGAAGAGAACTTGTATTATCTCCAAAGATAATTGGTGACCTAGTATACAATCCCAATTCTGTATACAAAAGCTTAATCCAAATTGCTTCTTGTGTGGCATTAGCCAATCCTCTATACTCTGCCTCTGTGGAAGACAAAGCAACAATAGGTTGCTTCTTTGAAGACCATGAAATTGGTTTGTCACCTGCAAAAGAAATATATCCAGAAGTGCTCCTCCTATCATCCTTGCATCCTGCCCAATCTGCATCTGAATAAATTTTGATATCAATGTCTGAAGTGTAAGGGAAATACAAACCATGGTTCTGTGTACCCTTGAGATACTTCAAGATTCTCTTGGCAGCCTCTAAGTGAGGTATCCTTGGCTTGTGCATAAATTGACTTAGCACACTAACTCCATATGCAATGTCTATCCTTGTTAAGGTAGCATAGTTCAAGCTACCCACCATACTTTGATAACTTGTAATGTCCTTGACTTCATCACCTTCATGGGCACTTAGCTTTAGGTTTACCTCCATTGGAGTGCTTGCTACTTTAGCATCCTGCAAGTGAAACTTCTTCAACATGTCCTGTATATATTTTTTCTGAGTGATGTATATCCCTGAATTAGTGTAGACTAATTCAAGTCCCAAAAAATATTTCAATAGACCAAGATCATTGATCTTGAACTCCTTCATCATTTGACTTTTGATATATCTAATTCCATAGACATCATTACCTGTAATGATGATGTCATCAACATAAACAAAAAGGTATATTACCTCTGAATTACTTCTCTTAATGAACAGAGAAGTATCTGCCTTGATAATGAGAAATTCTTGGTCTTGGAGGTATGTAGTTAACCTGTAATTCCATGCCCTAGGTGCCTGCTTCAATCCATATAAAGCCTTTTTTAATTTGCAAACATATGTTACCTTCTTAGGGTCCTCATAGCCAGGAGGTTGTGACATATATACCTCCTCTGAAATCCATCCATTCAAGAAAGCATTCTTGACATCCAATTGGTACATATTCCAATTTTTTGATGTAGCCACACTTACCAACACTCTGATGGTTGGCATCTTGGCCACAGGTGAGAATGTCTCCTCATAGTCAATGCCTTGGGTTTGTGCAAAACCCTTGGCTACCAATCTGGCTTTGTACCTATTGATTGTGCCATCAGAATTCCTTTTAAGCTTGTAGATCCATCTGGATCCTATTACCTTCATTGAGTCCTTCTTAGGTACTAACTCCCATGTGTCACTTTCTTTAAGTGCATCAATCTCCTCATCCATAGCTTCTTTCCATTCTAATTTGGTTATTGCTTCTTCATATGATCTTGGTTCTTCATTTGACAAATCTTTGGCAAGATAGACAGAATGTTTAGTAACAAGAGATGTATAATACCCATATCTGATAGGTTTCTTGCTTTCTCTTTGTGATCTTCTAAATGGTTGAGTTGAGGATTTAGGTATGTCTTCAAGCTTCTTCATCTTCATTTTGCCTTTGGACTTCCATGCTTTGAATTCTTCAAGATTGATAGTGTCTTCATCATCTGAACTTGAGGCTTCATTCTGAGTAGCCTCCTTTGTAAGACTTGGAAATTCCTCTTCCAAATCATAGGGTAATTTGACCTTCCTGCATTCATTCTCATACCAAGAATCATTTTCATCAAAGACAACATCTCTGCTTACCATAAATCCCTTATTGATAGGATTATAAAACCTGTAACCTTTTTTATTTAAATCATACCCAATAAAGAGGCATTTTTCAGCCTTTGGGTCTAGCTTACCTCTTATCTGAGAAGGAATGTGTACATATGCTACACATCCAAATATTTTGCAATTGTCAAGTGAGGGTCTCTTACCATGCCATGCTTCATAGGGTGTCATGCCATCAAGAGACTTAGATGGTAACCTGTTTATGAGGTAAGTGGCAGTAGAAACACTCTCTGCCAATAGATAGTTAGGTAACTTTTTCTCATTAAGCATAGATCTAGCTGTCTCAACAATTAATCTATTTCTTCTCTCAGCTACCCCATTCTGTTCAGGAGAATACCTTGTGGTTATCTCTCTTTTGATGCCTCTGTCCTGCAAGAAGTCTTCAAATTCATTGGAGAAGTACTCACCTCCTCCATCTGACCTTAGCCTCTTCAAATTCCTTCCTGTCTGATTTTCAACTAATGCAAGATATTTTTTAAAGCAATTAAATACCTCATCCTTGTGCTTCATGAAGTATAATACAGTCCATCTTCTATAATCATCGATGAAAGACACATAGTACCTTGATCCTGAGACTGAGGGGTCTTTGCTTGGTCCCCATACATCTGTGTGGACAAGCTCTAGGTAGTCTTCATGCATGTATCCTTTCTTTGAGAAGGGTAACCTGTGAGACTTCCCAAATTGACAAGCAGCACACTTATAAATCATATGTTTCTTGGATACATTAGGTATCCCAAGCACACATTGGTCCCTGCACATTTGTTTCAAGGTTCTTTCTCCTATGTGCCCTATCCTTTTGTGCCAAATCTCAAGCTCTGAAAGTGTTTGATCTTTATAACTGTATAGTGCAATATTCTTTGTATCTTCCAACTCAAAAGTGAAAAGTCTACCTGATTTTCTCCTTTAGCAATCCTCTTGAATCCATGTCTTGGGTCCTCCACATATGCTCCATATTGGTTGAATCTAACCTGCAAACCTTTCTCCACAATCTGACCAACACTCATCAAATTTTTGGTAATGGTTGGTACATAGAGTATCCTGCTCAACAAATTCTGATTTCCATCACAAGTCTTAACATTTCCAACTTTAACTACAGAATGCTTTGTGTCATCACTTGTTTGGAATTGATGCTTATCTTTAGGTTCCTCAAGATCAGAGAGTAATGCTACATTGCCAGCCACATGATTTGAACATCCTGAGTCAATGTAGAATAGGTGGTCATCATTTGTACCTGACTTTGAAGTCATGTTCATGATCAGAAGAGAGTCATCTTGCTCCTCTGTGTAGTTGTTGTAATCCTTCCTGGATTTGAATCCTCCTTGGTAGTTTCCATTGTAATTATTGTTGTAGTTGTTGTAATTATTGTTGTAGCCTTGGTGATGGTTGAATCTACCTCTTGACTGTGAGTAGCCACCTCTTTGGTATCCTCTTCCTCTCTGATTCTTGTAATTCCTGAAACACTCATCTGTAGTATGATTTGATAAACCACAAATGTTGCATGGTGAGGAGTTATAAGATCTCCCCCTACCTGGCTTACCTCCTCTGCCCCTTCCTCTTGAAGATCTACCTTTTTCCCTGCATAGTTGGCTTGAGAGGTTGATCCTTCATCTTCCACCTTCTTGCTCTTGCCTTTATCTTTAGACTTCTTATCAGTGTATAGGGCAGAAGAGTTATTACCTTTGGATGTGTCTCCATTTTTGTTGAGCTTTGCTTCATGAGTAAACAATTGTCCCATGAGAGTTGTAAGATCTGGAGTGTGCATGTCCATGTAGAGATCCATGGTAGTGGTGAAGCTTTCCCATTTGTCATCAGCCTTGATCCCATTGATCACTTGCCTTACAATCTGTTCTTCTTCAATCTCTTCTCCTATGCTTGCTAACTGATCTGCTACATCTTTAATCTTGGTCACAAATTCTGAAAGAGCTTGCTTAGGTTGCTTCCTTAGTGTTGTGAATTCAATCCACAACTGATTTTTCCTAGCCCTTGTGTTGGAGGAAAAGTATGATGACAAGGTTTCCCAAGTCACTTGGGATGTCTTACAATTTCTAATATGTGGCAAAAGAAAATCAGATATAGAGTTGAGTAAGTAAGACCTTGCCAATGCATCCTTAGGACACCATGTGTTGAGCTTTTCATGTTCTTCCTTGGTTGGTAATCCTCTTGCTTTGAATGAGGGCAATTCCTCATCTCCTGAGATGTAGCCATAGAGACTCCTTCCTTGTAAGTAGGTCTTCATCCTTAGAGACCATGCTTGATAGTTGTTCCTGTCCAATTTGTCAATAAATGAAGGAAAACCATCTCCCATTTTACCTTAGTTTGCTCTGATACCACTGTTGGGAATGATGGATGGATACTCCAAGAGACTGAGTAGGTACTGCTAAACCTGCTTTGTACCAGCCCTCTTTTGCTTCAGATTTGATAACTAGACCTCCTTAGCTTTCCAATGACACCATAAAATGTCCTATGTCCTTTGGAAATGATGTGTGCAATGATTGAATCAAAACAGATAACTTTGGAAGTCACAAACTCAAGAAAACCTTCTATTTATGGCTTGACACATGCTGAGTATTTTGCTCAGTATGACCAACACAGTAGGAATTGGAGAAATTCCTTTTAGGGGTATCTAATTAGCTTAGTAAGCTACCTATTCCAAGTGGAATGATGTAAAATGATAAACTATGCTAAGAGAAATCAATTTTGCTAGTTAAGTTATACCCCCGACTTTTTAGGACTGTAGCAGAAAATGACCAGAGTTCACCTCGACGCAGATTTCTCAGAAATGGATGACTATAATGTCTTCAAACCCTGACAGCATGTAGATTACTTCAAGCTGAATCCAACAAGCTTTGAATCACTGAATTTCGTGAAGAATTGACCGAGATATGCCCTTAACAAGTTGGCAGACTTTTGAGTAGACTAACAGAGAACTGAGAGATGGACAATATGAATGTATGTATTAATGAACATTTGTATACAACTCCATTTGCATGAACAACAATGCCAAATGGTATAGAGAGGTGTGGGCTTGAGTATAGACCTCACACACACTCAAAAATCAGTAATGCTAGGCTCGAGAGTGCTCTCTCTTACCCGCAACTTTTTATGACCATTTTTATAAGAGATGACTAAAAATTTGAATTCAAATTCAAAATTTTGGCTCCCTATGATCAAGCTCCTAAATTCTTGGAGATATTCTTTCAATCAAGCAGCTACTTTTATCCACGAATCACTTTGGTAGGTGATTACAAAAGATTCCATGTCAATCTGACTTTTACAATGAGGTAAAGTGGTAATTAACCACTAGCATATGTTCCTATGCTTCTTCATGTTTGTATAGACTTCAATGCATCTTTTGAGCCAAATGTGTAGGCTTGTAATTTACACCAACAGACTATACTTCTTAATGTGTGTTTATCAATTCATTGTGATAAAAGGGTCATATTAACTTGTGAACCTTTGCAATAACATTATGATCAATCAAGGCTTCCAAAGCAAGCTAGCAAGGATGAGTACCAAGCTTGGGAGAAGGCTTCATGGGCTTTTGTAGCTACCGGAGCAACAAGGATTGGAGGTTGGAAGTTCTCTCAACCCCCTTTGTCAATTCCTAGCTTAGGCTAAGTGCGACTTAGGTGTGGTGAGTAAGTAGAGCAACGCTAGGCACGAGTCAAGTCCAAGAGAACTAATCAACTAAGTACAAGCATTAAGTAGATCTTAAGTGCGAAAACTCAAGGAAAAGAAGTAAACTTGAATCGAGCAATTATCAAGTGCACAATTCACTTAAGTATTCCTGATGACATGATTTCAAACAAGGGCTTAACACAATAATCAACTAAAAAGAACAAAGTGATTGATACAAACTAACCTGCAATGAGATTTGTACTTGGGACTAGGGGGTAGAGAACCCAGGCATATGAACCTAAGGTTAGGAAGACACTTAGGTCGAGATAGACAAAGCCTCAGGTCTTCTGAAGCTAGTGTCAATCTTACTGCTAGGTCTTGGGCCCAACAGTTGAGTGAATGGCGTACCTGGAAAAGCCAGAAGGACCTTACAAGACTCAGTTGGAATATATCAGGACCAATCATCTAGGTGCTCGCATCTATGAAGACGGCCTGAGAAGATATGTGGTCTAGATTAAAAACCCAGATCAACCCCATGGACTAGAACATCCGGTAGTCAAGTTTGAAAATGGAGCATATCTAGATAAAGAAGGAACGATTTATGTGGTCACTACCCTTCCAGATAGGATAGACAAGTTCAGCAATGTGATCATAGAGGCTGACATGGGCGACATAGAGCAAGGAAACTTGGAAAAAGAGCCAAAAACCCCTCGAGGCAAGTCAGTCTTGACAAGAATAATCACTCCAGAGTGGGTTCCCCAGGACAATAGGAGCATAGACTTACTCGTGAGTCGAGAGACGGATGAGGCTTTTTGGAGGTACAAGCCTGAGAAGCCTAACAAAGTGGAAGCTCTTACCATCTATGAATTTAAAGATCCTGACATCCCAGGCAAAGTGACCTACTTGGATGATGCTTCGGAGAGGATCTTTGTGGTCTCAGATCATGGGAGACATGCCTACACTTGGAAGGGTGAATTTGTTTTTCCCCAACCTCGATCCACAGTGTCTTATGGTCACCAAGGAGCTGGAACATCTCAAGTTCATGGGACTCAACAAGAAAGGAGTAGAGATAGACCCGAGGTGAGCTTTGCCAACCCCTTCGGAAGATAAAGGATGAGAACAGAAATGGATAGGGAAGAAACTGAGAGATCTAGAGCCCCAAGAAACCAAAGAAATGCTGATGATTTTCCTTTGCCAAGGCCTAGAGAACACACTAGGACCCTGAGGCCAACCTAGTTGGTAAAGTCCATGAAGAATTACTTCGATGGCACTGGAGATCCTTACGACCATGTGGCAGAATTTAGACAAGTCTTGAGAGCTGAACAAGTTGAGGATCTATTCATGTAGTACAATGCTTTTGGTCTAACCCTTAGAAACACAGCCCTTACATGGTTCCAACCACTACATGAGAGGCAGTTTAGGAGCATAGACCAACTTTTGGAAGCTTTCATCACTGAGTTTTCTAAGAGTGGTATACGACATAATACCTCCTCACTGATTCATAGCTTCAAGCAAACACCTCAAGAGACTGTTAGACTGGCACGAATATGGTTTAGGCAATACCTAGAGCTGTCTGGTGCCCGAGCTACCCACACCAGACGGTTAGACTGGCACGAAGACGGTTTAGGCAATACCTAGAGCTATCTGGTGCCCGAGTTACCCACACCAACCAAACAGGTGGCTCTATTCTTAGATGGATTGCTGAGTACCAAGCTCAGATCATATGTGTACCTGAAGGACCCTAGATCCATAGAAGAATGTGTACGCATGTGCATAGACATTGAGGATAATCTAGGAGAGGAGCTGGAGCTTTCAAAAATCTACAAGAATTCAGATAGCTCTAGCAACCTCACTTCCGATCAATCCACATCTATCGAGGAACTTGCAGAGAAGGTAGCCCAAAAACTAGGTGTCTCTAGCAAACAAATTCCAAGATTTGCCCCAGTTAAGCGGTGCTATACTTGTGGAGGAGACCATATGGCGAGTGTATATCCATTATGGCCCAACCCCAAGTGAATCCCAATAGCCAATACTGCACCATAGAGCGAAGGTACACCAACCACACCGCACAACAAATTGGTAGGCAAAATTATCCTCAGACATATCCACAATAGGGCAGATACCAGAACCAGTACCCATCACAACAGTATGGTAGGCCCTAGAAATCCTACCAACCACCCTATCAAGGGCAGCAGAGACCTCAACCAGTTCTAGCGCAGCAACCCCCTGCTCCTACCAATGTGATTCCTGTGAAATGTGCATCTACAGAAAAAGATCTAAATAGAGCCATAGTCCCGGTAACACCATTGCTATCTGAAAGTGACCCAAGTGATCATAGTTTCGACTCTACACATATTGATAGCCCACATGTTTACTACATGCAGTCACCCAAGCATAATGAGTCATACTATTATGAAGAACCCAGTGAATCTAGTTGGAAGCCAGATTATGAGAATGTCATGTACGCGAACCCCAACTCTAGACCTCAGCCTAGGCAGATAAGACCTCCATTTCCTAGAGGGCCATGCTTCCGATGTCAGGGAGATCACCTCATTCGTGATTGCCCTCTATTGGCACCTACACAAACCCAATCTATGACAATTCAAGGCTTTTGCCCAAATTGTGGAAAGGAGCATTTGTTACGAGAGTGTCCCAAGAACCCCATCAACATGCCAAAAATCGCTCCTATCAATGTTATTGGGTTAGTAGTAGATTCTACAGGAAGTGTAACTTCCACAACCCCAATGCATGTGGTCACTAGAGCTCAAGCTTTGCAGCAAAACCAAGGTTTAGGTCAAGAAAAAAGTTCTGAGGTTAGCGAGATGGAGAGCATAACCAAGAAAAGGACGAGCTTGGAGAGATGGCCGAGAGAGAATGAAGAGACAATGGTCAAAGAAAATGAGCAAACTTGAGGAAAGCTTGAGGGAAACAAAAGCAAAGATAATTGAAATCACATCTCAAACTCACCCTCACACTATCCCACCACCACCATTTCCATCTCCCTCCAACCCATCACCTTCCATTTTCCAACCTTCTAATCCACCACATGTAACCCACCCACCACCCAGACTAGGATCAATCCTAGCCGATCCCACGCCTGAGGATCTAGACATGATGCTTAAAGCATATTAGGCCAAAATCAAGGAAGGGCCAAACATGATAGATCATGACAAATGTTACCCTAGAGCCGATCTAGAGGTAGAGAGAACAAAACTTTGTGCTAAGATGGTACAATTGGCGCAAGCTATGTTTGAAGCCAGTCGCTTGTTCAATGGCTCTAGCTCCACTAGAACACCATTGCATTTTGATGGTCTATTAGATAGATTGGAGAGGCTACTTGCAAAGTCTGGAAAAGGAGCCACCTCCCAGGCTAAGGAGAGCGCAAGTGATAGAATAAGCATTCCTCCCTAGGAAGCTTATGTGCCTAACTCCACCGAACCAGACACCTCTTCTTCTATGAAACAGTATTCACCAAAATTCATGCGAGAGATTCAAGAAGAGAAATGGGCTAAAGAAAGTGAAGACCTGCCTCCAATTGAAATTGTGGATGATGCACACGATCAATTCCTAGAAGACATTCCTTCCATTTATGGAGAGCAAGAGAGTGCCCAATCTCATGAGAGGTTAGACTTTGAGTCCAATTCCTTGTAGGAATTACCCCATTTCACAGGCCCCTGGGAAACTAAGTATACTTGCATGAGAGCACCCACGGTTATGATAAGAAATGAAGACTCAATTATACCTAGGAATACAGAGGTAGTAAGGAATACTAAAGTGCAGTGCAATATCACTTTAGAAGAGCTACTCAAGGTTAAGCCTGAATTGTGGAAACATGTAGTCAAACAAGTACCTGACATAGCAAAACCTCATTCCCACGTAGGATCTCATAGAACGGTGCCAAAAATAACCTTGGACAAGATAGGAGACATGAGTGAAGGAGAAGAAGGAAACACCTTTCTTCCCGTTACCCATCAGGGATACACAACCAAGGCAATTTTGGACTCAGGTGCAGGAGTTGCAATTGCTACCACTTCCCTATGGAAGCGTTGGGGCAAGCCAACACTCAGGCCAATGAGAATGAAATTGCAGATGGCCGATGGTCACATAGAGAGACCCTTAGGGTTGCGAGAAGGAATAACTCTCACTACATGTGGTGTTGAGTTCGAGCATACTTTTGTTATATGTGACTTTAGCAAAAATCAGGCCTATGAGATGATTTTAGGAAGACCATTTATGCGGCAGTTGCAAGTGGTACAGGATTGGGGAACCAAATCCTTGTATCTGCAACACTTAGGTGTTACAACCAAAGTTAATCTTAAGGATTTCTCTCATAGAGATGTGCCCCCTATTCAATGGAATCCCATCCATAGAGCCAAAGATGATATGGATTCAGTGCATTCCATAGGGTCAGGATCCTCATGGATGCATGAAAACACACACTTGTGGATGTGTAAAGTAGCAGTAGAAGAGGAGAGGAGAGAAAAAGCCAGAGAGATAGGTGCGAAGGAAACTCAAAGATCGATTCAAGACCCAGCCTATGCACCTGTAGTATTTCCAGACGAAGTATTTCAAGACCCAGCCTATGCACCTCAGGGTTGGGCGGAAATTTTAGCAACAATGGATGTAGCCATCAATGAAGAACAGTGGACACCCCATTGTGATGAGGATGGCTATGACATTTCAATCTTCACAATAGAGCCAATTCTGTGTGATCCAATTATTGAAGAATGTGAACCTAACACTGATGCATTTGAGGATGCAAGTGACTCTGATCTAGAGTCAATCATTATGGACCCACCTTTTGCATCAGATGAGGAATATTTCCACGAGGTAGAAGCCCACCCTCAGATACATGAGGAAGGTATGAATGAGGTGAGATTAACCACACAAGTGACCACCAAGAGTGAGAGAAAGAAGAAAGAAGTCACACCGAAGGAAGAAGAATCTTTGTTTGAGGTCCCTGAAAATTTCAACAAGTATGAAATGGAAGATAGCAGAGTCATGGTAAGAATGCCTAAACGTGAGGCACAATCAAGAGAGGCCTATGATAACAAGGAAACCACCAAGAAAATAGTTGTAGCCATAGAAGAAAGAGAAGAAAGATGCACCTACATAGGACATGACCTGACTGAAGAAGAAGAGCAAGAGTTGATAGCTTTTTTAAGAGAGTACAGAGATGTATTAACTTGGAGCTACAAGGACCTGAAAGGTGTAGACCCCGACATATGCTCCCACATGATCCCCATGACCTCAGATGCCAGACCCTCTAAACAGAAGCCAACACATACAATGACAACTATGCTGCCAAGATCAAAGAAGAGATAGATTGCCTAGTTGAAGCTGGATTTATCTATGAAATCGAGCACACTGGATGGGTTTCCCCCATTGTAGTGGTACCAAAAAATAATGGCAAATTACGTGTATGCATTAACTTGAAGAAGGTTAACATAGCCACTATCAGAGATAGTTATCCACTTCCTATCACTAAGCATCTATTAGAAAGGGTAGCAAGCAAGGAAGTGTACAACTTCCTGGATGGGTTCTCTGGTTACAATCAAGTGGCTATTGCATCAGAAGATCAGCATGAGACGGCTTTTGCCACATAGTGGGGCATATTTGCTTTTCGGGTAATGCATTTGGTCTAACCAATGCACCCGCAACCTTTCAGAGGCTGATGTGCCATGTGTTTAAAGAGTTCTTGAGGAAGAATTTGGAAGTCTATGTTGACGATCTCTGTGCTCATTCCAACATTAGACAGACACATATATCTGAACTCAGGCAAATCTTTGACAAATGTAGAGAATATCAAGTCTGCTTGAACCCAGAAAAGTGTGTTTTCATGGTCATGCAAGGCAAGATGCTAGGACACATAGTGTCAAAGAATGGCATATCCACTGACAAAGAGAAAGTGAGAGCTATCGCAGAACTGCCTAGGCCAAGGAATGTCAAGGAAGTGCAAGCTTTCATGGGGCATTGTGGCTATTACCGACGTTTCATACACATGTATGCCATCATTGCAAAGCCTCTGTACGGACTTTTGACTAATTTTGAGTGGACTGATGAATGTGAGAAATCCTTCAATGAGCTTAAACGGCGATTGTGTTCAGCACCAATCTTGACTACACCAGATTGGAACAAGCCATTCCATGTCCATGTGGATGCATCCAATTATGCTATTGGATGTGTGCTAGCTCAATAAGTTTAAATTTTTTACTGATCATCAAGCACTGTTGTACTTGGTAAACAAGCCATGCAATACAGGTAGATTAGTAAAATGGTTTCTCTTACTAATGGAATATGACTTTGAGGTTGTGTTGAGGAAAGGCAAGACTCACCTGAGAGCATATCGTTTCTCGAGGCTCACATCTAGAGAGGCCCCACAAGGAGTGTGTGATGAACTTCCTGATGCTTACTTGTTCAATTTGGAAGTTGTACCACAATGGGCCAAGACCTTAATGCCAGTAGTGACATATGGACCTAAACATCAAGTAGTAAACACTCAAGATAGGGAGGTAGTAAAAGCACAGAAGTACCATATCATGGCAAGGAGTATGTACAAACATACAGATCAGGGAATACTAGCTTGTTGTGTGGAAGAGGATGAGTACGCGAAGTGGTTGCAATTAGCACATATGGGTGCATTGGAGCAACACTACTCGAGGCAAAGAACTTTACAGACATTGAGGAGACTCGAAGTGCACTGGCCAACTATGGAAGCACATGTCCATAAGATGTGCAAAGAATGCCCCATCTGCAGCACTAAACCACCAGTGGAACATGCCACTCTTTATCGAGTGTCTTTAGTGCCAGATTGGAGTGAACCCTTAGTAGCCTTCTTGAGGACAAGAACCTTTCCCCAGGATATGACGTTGGCTAGGCAGAGGATTTTAGAACAAGAAGCTTTAGATTATACTCTCATTGGAGATAATCTATACAGAAGAGGGAAAGATGGGTATCTTAGATTATGTGTCCACGATAGTGAATATCTCAAGATCTTGGAAACCGCGCACCAAGGTGTAGCAGGAGGACACTTTGGGCCAGATAGGGTGATGAAGGCAATACTATTTGCAGGTCTTTGGTGGCCCACACTTTATATGGATGCACATACCTATGTGAAGAGGTGTGATGTTTTTCAACAAACTCAGTACCCTATACGTAAAGATGAGATGCCATTGAAACCTATGATAGGTGGACGTGCATGCTCTAAGTGGGGAATAGACTTTGCAGTCCTAATTATCCCCCAGCTAAGGGTTCCCATGCTGAATACATTATTGTGGCCACTGATTATCTAACCAAATGGGTAGAAGTGAAAGCTACAACAAAGAACAATGCCCAGACGACAGCTAAGTTCTTATTCGAGAATGTGTTCACCAAATATGGGCTGCCAATAGAGCTAGTAAGTGATAGAGGCACACACTTCCTGAATGAAGTCATAGAAAACCTTCTCCAAGAATTCTTGGTGATACATAAGAAGTCTGCCCCCTATCATCCACAAGCTAATGGATAGGCTGAGAGCACAAATAAGATTTTATGCAATGTATTGATGAAATTGGTTAATAATAAACGCTCTGATTGGGACAAACAGCTACACCATGCTGTTTGGGCATACAGAGTTGCCTATAAAACGGTACTCCAAGCCACACCCTTTCAGATGGTGTTTGGCCAAAATGCAGTGCTACCATTGGACTTTTTAATACCTACATTGAAAGTATCACAAGAGCATGACTAGACATATCATGAGCTCTCCTCTAGAATCTTTGATCTTGAACATTTAGGTAAAACACGATTGAGAGCTGCAACAGGAATTTATGCAGCCAAGAAGAGGCAAAAAGCATATTTCGACGCACATGTGAAGGATAAGGGCTTGAAAGCAGGAGACCTAGTCCTAGTCTACACCTTGAAGCAACATGCATGGAAATTAGAGAAGAGAGGCTATGGACCAATGATTATCAATAGGATCTCCACAAGTGGAGCATTACAACTAGCCACTCTAGAAGGTGACATCCTACCAAGTTACATAAGGGGATGTAGAGTCAAGTTATATCAAAAACCCCTAATGGAAGAGATGCTAAATCGACTCAATACTACAAAGAAACGTAAGGAAGAGGAAAAGCGAATTCGAGAAGAAGCACAGGCAAAAGCTTTAGAACACATTTGGCGAATGAAATTGAGAAGAAAAGGTAGAGATCAGCCCATGCCTGACACTCATGAAGCTCTAGGTTATCACATGGCCATGTCCGAGGCTTCAGGTGAACGGTCCCATAGGATAGTTGATCGACGACCTTTTGTGACGCTAGAAGTAGGACAAAGAAAGAGTACAAGAACCATGAGAGCTTTAATTGACTCAGGTGTGGCCACTAGTGCAGTTCGACTTTCTTACTGTCAAGAATTGCAATTGGAGGTAAAACCCATAGAGGCGTATTTGATAGGTTTAGGAGGTGTGGAAACCCCTTGCATGGGAGAGGCGGAACTTCCCCTCTACATTCAAGAGGTCCTAATGGCAGTAAAAGTGCTAGTATGTGAAGATGAGGATCTTACTAGACCTCTTGTCTTGGGCCAAGACTGGATTTATGATCACGCAGTCAACCTCAACCTAAGAAGTGGACTTCTTCAGGCTTGGGTAGGCCAAAATCGCCTCACAATTGAACTAGGAAATCAAGCACTTAGGCCATTATTAAAGGCACCAACTCCTGGTCCCTCCAGGAGCCCACATGAAGATAACAATGCTATTCTTGTCCAAAGTTCTATGGTGCAGAAGATTATCACTCTAGACAAAGGTACAGAATTCAATGAGGAGTCCCCTTCTTTTCCAAAGAGGATTCAAGGACAGCAAGCCAGGCAACACACTACAACGAGGAGGCCAAGGATCAAGAAGCATGAGCACCAACCCGTGCACTATGAAGTATCTCGTGGCATGAAGCAGATCTGGATACGCAAGGGTAGAAAACCCATGGCTCTAGAGATAGATTCTCAAAGAAGCCAACAAGCCACACCGTCAAGGATTACAATGAAGGATTTCCTTAGCCAACGCTCTAGACATACCATTCCTATTTGGGTTCCTAAGTGGTCAATGAAGGCTACTCCCAATGCTAGATAGATATGGGTGCCCAAGGCCTACTTACAACCTCAAATAGCTCCACCTCCACTCCCAAGAATGAAGCAACACTCACTCGCACTCTTGGGAAAAATCTCAAAGCAAACACTGACACTCCACACCAGTACATCCTCAATCACACCTAGGAATATCGGGAAATGGGTACTCAAAAGGTCCCAAATCCAACACAATCAAGCCCATAAACCTTTACATATCATCACCACTAAAAGCTACGAAGACACAATCCAAGTTTGGAAACTTAAACCCCACATCAAACCCCCTGACCCAATTTTGTAAATCTGTCTACTCTGATGTAGGTGCATTCTCAGTACATTGCATATCCAAAGTATGCATCTAGGATGACACTAACCACTAACCAACATTCACACCCATCACAAACACTTCACCCCTAACCCCTAACCACTTGGAATGTCATGTTAGTATTGTGGAGGGAACACCATTACATCTTGTTTCCTATGCAACACTAATGTGCCTCTCTTCTTCTAGCAGATTAGCATCATCAGCTACAAACAGTCACATGGTAGAAGCAGCAGGCATGCGCTCCCAGGCAGGCACTAGTTCTCAAGTCAATTGGGAGACCATGCCCGTGGAGGCCCCACTGACAGGTAGGCCTGAAGAGTATCTAAATGTGAGACAAATTCCCATCTTGGATCCTCCAAACGGCTTAACCGAAAGAGTAAAAGGACACTTTCATTGGTTCAATGAGATGCCAGGAGATTTGGGGGATGCAGACCACATCTGGGAGTCTAAGATGGAATTTGGAGGAGTGGTGGACATTTCAGTTCTTCTCAAGAGAGTTTGAATCACTACGAAACGTAGCACCTCTTCAAGATATTTGGTAGAAAGCAGGTTTGAAAGACTACTTTAGCGCATCCCTACCTAAGCCAGATTTCCTCAGATGTTACTATCTGATTGCAACTCTTAAAGCTACAAGAGATCATGACCAGTCAGACACATTCTTGGTGCCCTCTCTATCAAACCACGAAGAAATGAAAAAGTGTGAGTTGAACATAACTCTAATTAAGGAGGCCCTCCAAATGTACAACACCCATGTGCCCTCTGATCGAGACCCTTTGATACTAGAGTCTATGAAGAACAGTAAGGTCAAGAAGTTGAAAGATATGTGTGCCCTCACTCCAAACATTGCCATCCCGTTGCACATGTGCCTTCAACACTTTGCATTTCTGGCTCAAGACCTATTCACGCGGCCTCACAAGAAGATTTGGTACAGTCTATACCGAGCGGAGACAGGGAGCCTACCCATTAAAATGCCAGTATGGATCTCAATTATATGAAGCAGGAAAATGAGGAGTACGGAAGCCTTCTTTAAATGGTTGTTGTGCCATTACCAGAATCATTTACAGATGCTTAGCTTATGATGTGCCGATCGCACGGGCACTTACTTACTCACAGCTGCAGTTCTTCCAAGGACGAAAACCAGGGGTTCAACCAGCTAAACACATGCGTGGATCTCTTTCCCATGTCCCAATTCCTCGCGAGTCCACCACGGAAACCTCCCTTAGAGAAGAAGAACAGGTGGCCCCATTCACTACCCGTCTCCAACGAGCACAGTCAGAGAGCATTACACAACCCACTCCATCAGCCCCTCCATTACCCACTGATGCTGAGTTTGCCTCCATGAATGAATTGGTGGAAGATACCTCCTTTGATTTTGAGACCTTTTTGCAAACAACGCAACTATCTGATGGTGAATTCTTTTCAGACATTGAAGGTCCCGGATCATCATCCCATAGAGGATGCCCACATCGCGAAGAACGAAGAGTACATTGGGAGGATGAAGCACAACACACTCAAGTTGAGGACACACATGATCAAGAGGAGGTACCAGGGCATGAAGTAGAGGAGAGTGAAGAGGAAGCCCATGCATACACTGTGAAATCAGGCGGCTATACGAAACTATCAAATAGGTACAAAAAAGGCACAAGTTGTCAAAATAAGCAAACAGAGCAATGGTGAATTAGATGATACAAGCAGAAAATGTGGACCCTCACTTCATTGAATCTTTGAATCTTCTGGCAGACACATGTGGGATTGTAGAAGCAATGCAGACTATGATACAACGTACTCCTATTCAATACGACCAACGGTGACTGGACACATGACCGCGAAGGGGTAAGATGATTCACATGGAAGTTTCTACCTCACTCTTGACCACAACTCAAGAAGACATTCAAATGAAAGCACACAGATACCATCGCAGCCATCCCCACCCATCCATCCCACTGAAACCCTCACCAGTAGCCTCCCCGAACAACCAACAATCACCTTTAGTGAACCTATACCACTCACCACCCTTTTTCCATCCTTACCTGTCCCTACCTCCACCTTTTCTAGCCCATTTTCTGAACCTCAGATAGTTCATCCCACCAAAAAATCAAACCATAATATCTACCAACTCTAGGACAACCACATGTCTCTACCCAAACATTGACACACCCATTTTCCCTCACTACTACATTCCCTCTTTCCCAACCCCAACCCACTGTGCCCCCTCAACCTCCTCAGAACCGATACAAACCACCCTGCCTCAATTTTGGGCAAACCTTGTAAATATGATGCGACAACTAGATGATTATAATAGGAATCCCCTTTCCCAACCCACCTCTCCCACGTTCACGGCCACCATTGACACACCACCCACCATTCCAGTATTCATGATTCACACTTCACACACAATCACGTCCGACCCCATGGACATTTCACCCTCCACAGAACCACCCACCACCACTTTCGTCTCCACATCACCAATTTTTACTTCACTCACATCACCACTTACACCCAATGTAAGCACAACACCCACCTTTCCCTTTCCCATTTCCCGACCCCTTGCATCTTCCATCACTACCTCTGCATCCACTTCATTGAGTCATGCATTAGACACCATGTTTGAAGCGGCCACATAGCTTAAACAGGAATATTAATTATTGGAAGAGAACAACAAAGAATTATGTAATCTTTCTGCCCACCTCCAAGCACGTGTCGATGCTTTGGAGTTGCATAGTACCACATTGCAACAAGAGGTTATGCCCTCCAGCAATCTTATGTGGAAATTTAAGCTAAATATACAGAGACGGGTAAGGCAACCGAAGAATAACTCAGAGATCAATTAGCCCGCAATGCATGACTACAGCGAAACATGGCCTTACTTTGACGACACCTAGCAGCTAACCAAGAAGAGAATAGACGATTACAACAACAAAATCAAGACAATCTCAAAGCAACCATCGAAAACACTCTAGGGGCACCCATAGATTCTGCTAGCTTCCAAGCTATCCCCTCAGAAAATATCCAGCAGATATTGGAAAATTATGCAAACCTCTTAGAAGCACATGACCAGCTTGTCGACCAAGTGAAGGAACTACAGAGACAACCAGTGCCCACACCACATATGACATAACCGAGAGATGTGGTCAATGTTGCTACTTCACCAGAGCTAGAATCCTCAACCGCTACTGAGGTACTTGAGCTACGCCAACAAGTCACAGAGTTAAAAATGAAATTATTGCAATATGAACGCCCACCATCTCCACCCGATCAACCTACAGAAGAAGAGGTCGTTATCATTCCAGTCGAAGAGACCTTCCAAGACACTTATGAACCTCAACCTCTTCCACGAGGTAGAGTCACAGATGAAGGACAAGACATGGATGAGGAACCCCCTCCCGCGTGGATGAAACAAGTAGAAGAGATGGGCCACACTCACGAAGAGCGCATAACCACTCAGATGTTGGCAATGAAAACCATTGAGGAGACAATACTTCAATCCGAATACTTCAAGCACTTGGCTCCTAGGCACTTAATAACTAGTTCAGAGTTACAGTATAAGCCCTACTTTGTGCTATTGGCAGACTACAATGCTGAGATTAAACGCAAAACCAATAAGTACCCTACTTTCGCAACACAGTTCCAACCAGAGGACATTCCAGAGGAAGCCCGAAAAGGTGCCATATTCCAACCCATCTGGCGGCAAAAGTTACTCGAGACCTATCTAGAGATGGTGAGAATGTGGGACCATGCCCACATGCACTTAAAGTATAATCCATGCTATGGGCCAGTGCAATGCATATGATCATGGAAAGGCTTTGCCATAAAAGTTCAGAACAATGGTAATTGCAAACAATGGCTCAATTACCCATCCATTGCACCACCAACATGCACACCTACCGTACATACATGATGGCTACTATTAGACACTAGATGCCACGTCTATAACCCATGAACGATGTTGCTGCTCAGATGATGCTCAAGATCCTGGAAGACTTTCTGCAATGTACGTAACATCCAGCCTTCGATCCCGAGCTTTATAAATGGTAATTATGACTTACTCTATGATATGAGCATAACCCCTAGTATTCGGGTTGCTTATGCTTGGCATGGGAGGATCAGATATCTCCCAGCCTCCTATAAACAAACATTTGATGATATGTTTACCACTGGGTTCAGGGAATCTCACTCTGAAGTGTTCGTGCCACGACCAACCCATCTTCTACAGCTATTTGCATGCGAACAGACTATGCATTCAGAGCTATATACAACACCACAATCTGACATTCCTGGTGCGGTCAATTGGGATGCTCTTCAAAGAGATCTTGTTAGGGGACTAAGGATCAGAGAACAGGAGTTAGCCATCGACATAGCCCAACACTATATTGATCACCCTGTGGAGCAAAGGTTTGTCAGAGACGACAGACGCTAGGGGGTACGAGAAGAAGCAAGTACGGGCATACACACAGATCTAGTATTGAGGCAACCCATCCAATTTTTTCCAGTCCTTACATTATTTTAAAAGTCATTCTCATCACTGAAAACCATTGTAAATATCATTTCACCTTTTTGTACTCCATTTTGTGCAAGCCGAGGAGTTCTCGAGCTTGAGGAGCTTTAGAAGTAATTGTCTACCAAGTTTCATAATTTTTAGAGCTCGTTTGAGCCTTCAAACTAGCTTAGGGACCTAATTTTTAACTAGACCGGACACTAGGTCTGAACAGGACCAAATCTAGTAAAAAAACTATAAATAGAGCTATAGAGCTCATTTTTGGGGTTAGCTTATTATAGATTTAGAGTTGTATGAGAACTCTTTTGCAATAGAAGTTACTCCATTATCTCTTTCTCTTTGTTCTTGTCGTGTGTGTGCGTGTGTGTATGTGTGTGCATGTTAGTGTGCTTCTCACTCACACATTTGTGCCATCACTTGTTTGAGGTCTTCATACCATCGTCATGTCTTCCCCGATTGACATTAAAGGAGGTGCTACTCATCACTGAGCTACAGGGCCGCTACCCCATTTTGTACTTGGTTAGAAACTTGTACATCCTACTTCATGCTCTTGGCAAGTTTATTTCAAATCCATGTGAGTTTACTTATTTTTTGTTCTACTCACTTTGAGTCTCTCACACTCTTTCATATTCTGAGCACACACTATAGCAGAGCACTAGGTGGAGCTCTTGGTGGTTGTTTTTGTGGTAGTGGTTCTAGAGATCGATGGTGTTGCTCAATTATTCAAAGAAGTTTCTGCCATTATTTTTATTCTTTTTGGGCCCCATTTTGCCCATTTTCTCAATCCTCACAACCTTTTTATCATTATTTTCCACCCATTTACACCATTTTCCCACTCTTTCAACCGTTATTCTCACAACCATTCAAATCATTGAGTGGCATTTCATTATTTTTCCATTTCTTTGGTCCTTTTATGCGCTTAACCTCCGCTCTCAAAAGTGTTTCTAATCACGTTTGGTTTTTCTTAGTGTCAATTACTCGTGTAGTGTTTCGTTCCTGATTTCTCTCCATGTTCATGCATATGCTTTGTGTTTAATGGAGATCAAGGTAGTCTATCACGCTCCCTTTGCTATCCATGGATGAAGATACATAGACAACTCTCTTTAACCATGAAACCTTCTCTATTGGAGGAGCACTTTGTGGTCCGAGAATAGTTACCTATGTTTGTCAGATCTAGACTCTTCAAGGATGCTCGAAGGTGGTGGAAAAATTTCTCTTGGGGTTATATACTTGCAAGCCATAAAATTGCAGGGCTATGGGTCTTCAAGGAGCACAATACCATTCGTAGTACAATGGTGTTGGATGTAGACATCTGCGGAAGCACACAAATAGCACAAGGAAGAAGAAGAAGCTTGGAGCACAACACACAATATTGAATGTATTACCACTAGAATGTACAAAGATAAGTGACCCATTAGGGCTATAGGTGTATATACAATCAAGGGAAAAAAACCTCATAAAGAGGGAAAAAAATGCCCCGGTGGTCCTAGTGTGTTCACACACATCACTACCTAAATATATCAACAAATTCCACTTGGAGTGATGTGGTGAACAAGGAGCTGACACTCATGTATAAGGAAGTGTCAAACTATGTGGAATCAATCCACAAAAGCAAGTAAGCCCAAAGCTTTGTGAAAAGCTTCAAACTTATCCCTAGGCATAGCCTTTGTGAAAAGATCTACAATGTTCTCCTGCATGGGCACATATGCCAAACTCATCTCTCCAGCAGGGCACCTCTCCCTCACATAATGATAGTGCACCTCAATGTGCTTAGTGTGAGCACAGAACACAAGGTTCCCCGCAAGTGCTAATGCGCTCTAACTGTCAATGAAGGTGGTGGCAGAAGAGTGAGCAACACCCAAATCATCCATAAGGCGTCTGAGCCACACACACTCAATAGTCATTGTGAAAGCTTCCCTATACTCAACCTCACAACTAGAAGTGGCCAGAGTAGACTGCTTCTTGCTCAACCAAGATATGCATGAGCTACCAAGCATGAAGCAAAAACCACTCATGGACACACGAGAGTCATAGCAACCAGCTTAGTCACTGTCAGAAAAGGCATGCAAATCCGACAATGGTGTAAAACAATCCAAGTAGTTGGGTACCACTCAAGTAGAAAAAGATGTGCTTAACCACGTGTCAATATTTGACACCTGCACAATGTATAAACCTACTCATCTGTGAGACATCAATTGAAGTAATGATTAAGTAAATCAAGCAAATGGCAATAGGCTTATAGTCGTCAAGGCCAAAACACTTCAATAATGTGTCAATATATTTTGTTTGACATAGAGCTATTCCACCATCAACTTGCATAAACTAGATGCCCAAATAATGATGTAAGTGCCCCAAATATGGCATCTCACATGAGGCATGCAAATCAGCCTTAAAATCAACAATATGCTTCTCATGAGGACTAGTGAGCAACATGTAATCAACATAGACAAAAATGATTAGAAGCATATCATTGGCATGCTTAACATATAAGGTGCTCTCAGTTGGACTGTTCTCAAAACCATGTGCAATCAGATAGGCATGTATCTTTTCATACCAAGCACATGGTGTTTGTTTCAAACCATATAAAGCCTTTCTTAACCTGGACACCTGGTTTTCATGCCCTTTTTGCACAAAGCCATGGGGCTGAAAAACATACACTTTTTCATGCAAATCATCATTAAAAAATGCAATTTTAATGTCCAACTGATGTACATTCCAACCGTGATGAGCTCTAAGTGCACATATGCTACGAACAGTAGTCATTCGGCATGTAGGTGCAAAGGTCTCATCAAAATCAATGCCTCTTTCCTGTGTATAACCCTTTGCAACAAGCCTTACCTTACACCTGTCAACTTTTCCATTAGGCTTACACTTTAGCTTCTATACCTGCTTAGCGCCGATGGCCTTCTTGCCAGGAGGCAAGTCACATAAAGAAAAAGTAACATTTTTTATGATAACATTGTATTCTGATTGCATAGCAGCCATCGAATTTTTAGAATTTTGGGCTTCATGAAACGAAACAGGCTCATTCTCATCATAGAGACCAGAGGCAGCCATAGCATGGCAATCGGATGCAAAAGAAGCATTATGAGAGCCTCAATGAGTATGATATGATGAGGATGCATTTAATTTGTTGACACACAAAGTTTGCACAAGCCATTTTGGTATGGTTTTTGCCTCCTCAATATTAGCTCTCTCATCAACAAGCGCATCATGCAAATCTGCATCAGAAATGGAATGATCTGCAATATCCCATCACTAAAGGTTGAGAAGTTGTCTCATTATGACTAGCACTAGGTTGTCCACCTATAAAGAAAGGTAGCAAAGTGTCATACATATCTTTGGAGCTAATTGATGTCTCCTTAGTACATGAAAGTAGTGGTTGAATAACATCTTCCACAAAAACAACATCATGGTTAACCAAGATGCGTTTAGTCTGTGGATGATATAGACGATATCTTTTGCTCTCAGAACTGTACCTAACAAAAATACATTTCATTGCTTTATCAAATTTTTGTGATGTTGTTCAGACAATTATGCATATGCCAGACAACCAAAAACATGCAAGTGAGCAACAGATGGCTTGTGACCATGCCAAGCCTCTAATGGAGTGAAAGACTGCAGTGCTTTAGTGGGACACCTGTTAAGTACATATGTTGCACACATAACAGCCTCAAGCCAAAAACTATGTGGTAAAGTCTGACTCTTGACCATACACCTCATCATCTCCATGAGTGACATGTTCTTCTGTTTAGCAACTCCATTCTTTTGAGGTGTATATGACCTTTTACACTGATGTTTTATCCACGTTCAATCACAAGTGCATTAAAATCCAAAGACATAATCCCCCCTAATCAGAATGAAGGATGCCCATTTTACATGCTGATGGCTATGCTTGGGATACACACTACCTTTCTCTTAGAAGCCACAAATTTTGTAGCACATGTAAGCATGGGGTCACACATGGAAATGCTTTTGTGATCCACCATGCATGAGATAGTTCAAGTCTAGCTTGAAGAATTTGGCCTTCTTTAGGTACCTTGCCTTTCCTAGATTGTGTGGCTTGGTTTGGTGTATCTTGCAGGCCATTGTCTTCTTGGACCAGAAGTTCAGGGCTTATGTTTATTATTTATGGTTCTTAATCTCAGACAGCGCTTGCTTTGGAATACACCATCTATGTTGTTTTGAATATATGAATTGTTTCAGCGCAGTCTTATAAATTTAGAGATTGTGGTTGTTTGGTAACGTGGGAGAATCCTGATTCGCTTCAAGACAAAGAATTACGAAGCTACTGTACCTTCATAGCGGGGTCGTATATTGAATCAATCTATGCTTTTAAAAGTTGGCCCAATAATAATTAGGTTCCTAATTCAACTTCCTCCAGACCGACCGCGTAGCGCAGTGGATTAGCGCGTTGGACTTCGGATCCAAAGGTCGTGGGTTCGAATCCCATCGTGGTCGCTCACGTGAGTTCGGGTCGCATTGGAAGTTCGTTGTCAACGTTGTGATGCAACGCGACTGTGCTGCTATCGCAGATTAGCACATCCGATGGCTCTTCAGCACTTGCTGCTCCACCATCGTAATGGTTACACAAAAGAGCCTATCGCCTCCATTACATATGCATAACTCATATTGATGTTCTTTTTGATATAAACATTCAATTGCACCTCAATCCAAAATATAACATGTGAAGGGCTATTTCTTTGTTCGAAAATCAAGACGAACGAGCTCATTAGAAAATATGACGAATAGAGCTCGGTGGGTTTCGTTAGAGGGTGACTATAGGCTTGAGGCTAAAGATAAGCTTGAGGGAACATATAATTATCCAATGTGGAGTGTTTTGATGATTAATCTGTTAGTATCAAGGCCAAGACAAGTCAAGGAAGATGTTGCTTCATCTTCTAGAAGACATGTTCCTATGCTTCATCTTCTAGAAGACATGTTCCTATATCTGCTCAACCGGAGGTTAGTGAAGAAGAAGAAGGAACTACTTCATCATCAAGAGTCCATACTACTACCAGATTACTTCCTATAAAAGAGCGATCCAAATGGGATTCAAGAAATGCATACAAACTTTCATATATTGCTATGGGAGTAAAGAGGCATACTATACCTCAAATGAGGTCATGCAAAACCTCTCGTGAGGATTGGTTGGAGTTAGAGAATCTCTATCAGAGGAGAAACCCTGCCAAGAAAGCTCATCTTAGGACACAGCTAGGCAACTAATAGAGAATCTCTATTAGTTGGTGAGTGAGTTCAGTCACATATTTTGAAGCTCAGAGTTTGTGATCAGTTTAATGACATATTTTGAAGCTCATAGTTGGTGGGTCACTCAAATCCCACATTTCAAAGTTCAAAGCTTAGTCACACATTTTGAAATTCACTAACTTACGCATTCCGTTTTTAGTTCAGTTCAGATCCATGCACAATCAACTTAAGATTCAATGGAAATCAATTAAGAGATATATTTTTAGAGTTCCAAAGTTTTGTTGGTTTTAAACCTTGTATCATTCTGGCATTGAAGGGGGGGATTGTTGGAAACAATGTCAAAATGTTCAACTAGCAGAATATTATGTTTATATTTTAGAAGCCTCTACATAAGAAGCGCATGGGGTAGATGGTATGGTAGAAATGATTTAAGATTAAACCAATCCACCTAGGTTACTTTGTAGATGGCATCATCACTTATGTCACACAACAAAGAATCTTTTTGCCTAAATTTCAGCTTCCAAAATTGATGTAGTATGCCCTCCCTCTATTTTTTAGTCTAGAACTATCTCTCTCTCTCTCTCTTTGTGTTCAATAGAAGTTATTGTAAGTTGTCGGTGTAGTGTGTGTGGCTCCGCACAAGCGGCCATTTTTCTCCCTCTCTCTCTCAAGTTGCAAGAGAGAAGGTGCTTCTGGATGTTGTCTCTCTATCTATCTCAGCAAGGATAGATAACCGCTCAATCTATCAACGACTTGGCCTTTGTTGAGAGTGATGGATGGATGCACTCAGGAAATCAGTTGGTGCTGCAAAACCTGCTTCACACCTGCCCTTTTTTCTTTCCATGTATACTTAGGATACTCCTTAGGCTTGCAAATGACACCAAGAAACTATATATGTGTTTTACAAATTAATTGTGAACCAACCAAATCAAAACAGATGACTTTGAATCTTCACAAGTTCAAAAAAACTTTCTATTTCTGTAATGACACCCGCTCAGTCTTAAGCTTAGTGTGTCCACCACACTTACAATTGAATCAAATCCTTCTGGGGGTATTAAATTAACTTAACAAGCTACCATTAGCAAGTTAAATCACTCCAATTAACAAACTATGCACTGAGAATGATCTTTAGCAAAATCAGAGACACCCCCGACTTTTTAGGAACAACACAGAAAAATACCAGTGACTGTTTCGACTGTGATTTCTCCCAATTGGCTGAATCAAATCCTCTGAGATTTTGTATGCTTGTAGTAGACCTTGAGCTGGTTCCAATGAGCTATGGATCACTTGATTTGGTTCAGTAGATCCTGAGATATGCCCTGATGAAGTTGACAGACTTGGAGTAGGATACTCAGAAAAACCAGAGATGATAAATGTATACTTCTATTGATAAATGTGTTTGTACAATCTCATTAGCTTGACAAGCACAGCTAAATGAGGTAGTGTGATGTTGGGTATAGAGTAGCCCTCACACACAATGAGTTACAATGAAAAATATGCCTCGGGGAGTGAGCTAGAGTGAGAGTATTATCCGCGACTTTTTACTACATCTTTTATAGGAGTTTGATCTTCATTTGAATTTGAAATCCAAACTTAGGCTCCCTTGAATCTCTCCTCTAAAAGTAGGGAGATATTCTCTCCATCTCAACATTCAAATTTCCACGACTAATGAAGTAGGTGGATGACTTAAAGTGATTACAAACAAATGACAAGTCACTTAGACTTTTACAAGGGGTAAAGAGATAAGAACATATAAGCATATGTTCATGTGAGCCTTGCTTCAAGTGAAGCCTTGATAAACCTTTATCCATGCTATTCTTCCATATGTCCAAGGTTCCAAGCCAATGTGTGTAGGCTTGTCTTGCACCAACAGCCTTCAACTACACGAGGATGCATATTTTCGGAGGTTCTAGCATTTCTATTGAAAGCTCACTCCTCAGTGCTCAGGGCAAGCAATCCACTTGTCAAGAAAGTAACACACTCTGGTGTTCCTTCAATTCTTTTCTTCTTCATCATCTCACTATTTCTGTCTTTTTCATTGCGACTCTTGCACTTGAGACCATATGAAAAGTCATGAGAGAAGATGAGTAGTGCAAACGCTATTTTTATGGATGCTTGATAATGTCTGTGGGATGGGATGGTAAAAACACATTGGAGACGTAGAAAGAGATGATGAGGATCATTAGGTGATGGGGGAATCACAAGCTTCAAAGACAATGAGTTTTTCTTTCTTTCTACTTCTCTCTCTCTCATTCTCTCTGTTTGAGAGGACTACATTACGTATTCCAAACATTGATGAATTAAAATTTCCTCACTCCATCTTGTTGCTACTACATGGTCATGTTGTATTCCTTCTTCTACCTTCTTCTCAAGAAAATTCTTACCTATGTTATCATGTCATTTATTGTACCTTCCATGGGGTAGATGGTTGGTAGAAACAATTTAAGACTAAATCAATCCACCAAAGAATCTTTTTGCCTAAATATGAGCTTCCAAAATTGATGCAGTATGCCCTCCCTCTGTTTTTTAGTCCGAAATACTCTCTCTTTCTCTCTCTCTCTCTATCTTTATCTCTCTTTGTCTAATAGAAGTTATTGTAGGAGGTTCTAGCATTTCTATTGAAGCCTCAGTGCTCATGCAAGCAACCCACTTGTCGAGAGAAAAGCACACCCTGGTGCCCCGTCAATTCTTTCCTTCTTCATCATCTCACTATTTTTGTCTTTTTCATATTTCTGCTTACTAGTAGAAGAGCTCCATTTATCGTTGCCCTTCTGAATAGCTAGAAAAGCTTGATCTACAACATGCATAATGGACCTGTTCTGCCTAGACAGATCTTCCTAAAACAAAACAGAGGCTAACTCCTCAAATGTTAAGGCATTTGGATTGCCTTTCATCATCAAACAAAGATTAGAAGCAAAACTCTGATATGAATCGGGAAGACCATTCAGAACAGCCTAGACAAGTGAACTGTCAGGCAAGACCATCAGCAAAAACTTTGATCTTTGTCAAAAAATTGTCCATGGAATCTCATTCATTTATGTGCTCACTCCCAAATTGTTTTTGTAGGCAAGCAGGCAAGTGTATCCCAAGCATCCTTACCTATTCTACAAGAGAGAATGTGAGGAATAATGGCATTTTTGATAGACAAGGCTATCAATGCATGTGGTTGAGCATCTCTTCCATCCCAACAAATTTATTATGCAGTAGGTGCAGCAAGAATCGCAACACAGACAAGAACGTGAAGAATATCGCCATTTTCAACACCGTCTGCATAACCTTCAGCAACTGTGTTTGTAGGTGTAATAGGATGTTTTTCAACACTCTGCATAATATTCAATAGTCCTTTTGCAACCAATCCATGACGCATCATATAAGCCCATAATGGATAATTGGTACCATCCCAGGTATCCTCAAGAGACAACATACAAAATACATCACGGCTTTTAGCCATGGCCACTGACTAAAATACCCTGATGCAAAAAAATGATTGTATCTGAAAAAGTTAGAAACAAAACTACCTTGTTGAGTTTTGCTAAACCTGTAGTAGACTCTGAGATGCTTATACTCACGAACCCAAACTTATATATATCTTTGGCACAAAAAGATGAAATTCCATGCACAAGAGCAATGATAGTGCATTTGGAGGTCGAAACGAGCTCAGATCGCGATTCCGGCACGACAAAATGAAGCCCTTTTGATCTCCCAATCACGTTGAGTATGCTCACCAATTTTCATACGATTTTGAGGCATTGATCGGAGAGGTGTCGATGATGCCCTAGATGAAGCCGTGACCTGCTCTAATAGCAATTGCTAGAGTTTGAGGTCTGCGAAAACACGCAAACAACAAAAGGGAGTAGAAGAAACTTGGAGCATAATACACAATAATGAATGTATTAGCACTAGAATTTACAAAGATAAGTGACCCATTAGGGTTATAGGAGAATATACAAGCCGGGGAAGAAAACCTCCTAAAGATTAAAAAAAGTGCCCTGATGGTCCTAGTGTGTTCACACACATCATTACCTAATTATATCAATATGCAACCAATGTAATTGTAGGGCTATGGGTCTTCAAGAAGCACAAGACTATTCCAAGTACAATAGTTAATCATAAACCTTTTTTTTCTCACTTTGCAACACAAGGCGATAAAACCATCTCCTACCATGGAAGGTACAATAGATGACATGATAACAGAGGTAAGAATTGTCTTGAAAGAAGAAGGTAGAAGAAGGAATACAACACGACCATGTAGTAGCAACAAGATGGAGTGAGGAAATTTGAATTCATCAATGTTTGGAATACTTAATGTAGTAGTGAGAGAGAGAGAGAAGTAGAAAGAAAGAAAGACTCATTGTCTTTGAAGCTTGTGATTCCACCATCACCTAATGATCCTCATCATCGCTTTCTACATCTCCAATGTGTTTCTACCATCCCATCCCACAGACATTATCAAGCATCCATAAAAATAGCATTTGCACCACTCATCTTCTCTCATGACTTTTCATATGGTCTCAAGTGCAAGAGTAGCAATGAAAAAGACAGAAATAGTGAGACGATGAAGAAGAAAAGAATTGAAAGGGCACCAGAGTGTGTTATTCTCTTTACAAGTGGATTGCTTGCCCTGAGCACTGAGGAGTGTGCTTCAATAGAAATGCTAGAACCTCCGAAAATATGCATCCCCGAGTAGTTGAAGGCCAAGTCATTGATAGATTGAGCGGTTATCTCTCCTTGGTGAGATAGACAGAGAGACGACATCCAGAAGCACCTTCTCTCTTGCAACTTGAGAGAGAGAGGGGGAGAAAAATGGCCACTTATGTGGAGCCACACACACTGCACCGACAACTTACAATAACTTCTATTGAACAAAGAGAGAGAGAGAGAGAGAGAGAGAGAGAGAGAGAGATAGTTCTAGACTAAAAAATAGAGGGAGGGCATACTGCATCAATTTTGGAAGCTCAAATTTAGGCAAAAAGATTCTTTGTTGTGTGACATAAGTGATGATGCCATCTACAAAGTAGCCTAGGTGGATTGGTTTAGTCTTAAATCATTTCTACCATACCATCTACCCCATGCGCTTCTTATGTAGAGGCTTCTAAAATATAAACATAATATTCTGCTAGTTGGACATTTTGACATTGTTTCCAACAATCCCCCCTTCAATGCCATAATGATACAAGGTTTAAAACCAACAATACTTTGGAATTCTAAAAATATATCTCTTAATTGATTTCCATTGAATCTTAAGTTGATTGTGCATGGATCTGAACTGAACTAAAAACGGAATGCGTAAGTTAGTGAATTTCAAAATGTGTGACTAAGCTTTGAACTTTGAAATGTGGGATTTGAGTGACCCACCAACTATGAGCTTCAAAATATGTCATTAAACTGAATCACAAACTCTGAGCTTCAAAATATATGACTGAACTCACTCCCCAACTTTCACCCTTGTGTTGCCTAGCTGTGTCCTAAGATGAGCTTTCTTGGCAGGGTTTCTCCTCTGATGGAGATTCTCTAACTCCAACCAATCCTCACGAGAGGTTTTGCATGACCTCATTTGAGGTATAGTATGCCTCTTTACTCCCATAGCAATATATGAAAGTTTGTATGCATTTCTTGAATCCCATTTGGATCGCTCTTTTATAGGAAGTAATCTGGTAGTAGTATGGACTCTTGATGATGAAGTAGTTCCTTCTTCTTCTTCACTAACCTCCGGTTGAGCAGATATAGGAATATGTCTTCTAGAAGATGAAGCAACATCTTCCTTGACTTGTCTTGGCCTTGATACTAACAGATTAATCATCAAAACACTCCATATTGGATAATTATATGTTCCCTCAAGCTCATCTTTAGCCTCAAGCCTATAGTCACACATCTTATTTAAGGCTATATGTCAACTATGCTCTGATACCAAACGTTGGAAGTGGGGTGGGCCTCAATAACAATAAATGACAGCTTTACAGAATCTTCCAACACGTGAACCTTAGCATGTACACCTTAATACTCTGAACGAGATGAGTGAAAGATAGAGAGAAAATGGGATGAAATTTCCAAAGTGCACGGTAAGCTAGGATGCTCACCTACACTATCTCATATTCCAATGTCAAGTTACAACGTGTGAATATGATACAAACCGACAAAATCCGAATGTAGGCAGAAATAGGAACTAGATATAAGATATTGTGTGTTAGTGCCTAAGAGGTATGAAGAGAGAGAGAGAGAGAGTGTGTGTGTGTGGGAATATGGAGAATATGAACAATTTAGAATTGATCTATAGCAAACCCTTATTTTGATTAACTCTAAATAAGAAAGTAATGAACTAAAAAGTAGGAGAGAAATAGAATTGTTACTCACAATAACTGAGCATGATAGCTCATGGTTGGCTGATACAAACCCCTCCAATAAATTCTAGATGTAGAGCATACCTCCTCCAAACTCCTCCTTGTAGAGCACCTCCTTCAAGAGTCTAGAACTCTTCCTCCAAGTAGAGCACCTCCTCCTTGATCACCTCAAGAGTGTGTAGCACTTGGTAGTGCTTCTTGAGTGATGATTGACAATGAGGTTGGCCTCTCTTTATATAGCAATCGTGTCCTTGTGAAAAGCTATTCCGAAAGCAATAAGGTGTGTGCTAAGGTCCATGTGTTGCAAAATCCTGTAAAGCTGTGATTTATTGTTATTGAGGCCCACCCCACTTCCAACACAAAGTCCCTTGAATTTGTTTTCACACATTTTATGTATATGGCCTCTGCAAAACAGTTGGCAAAAGTTACTCCATTAAAGCTATAAAAGGTTCCTTTATCTTCTGTAAGATCAAGCACAACTCTGCATGGGTGCATGTGCATTATTCTAAAGCCCGAACAATGCACATGTTTTTAATTCTTTCATCTCTTTTTCGCATAAGACCCTTTTGTTTTTTGGGACTCTTGAGCAGAATGATCTTTAGAAGGGGGAGAGTCTTAAACATCTGTCGATAGAGACTATAACATGTGTCCCCACAAGTTTCCTAGCCCAAGGGATATCCTAAGGTACCGAACGGAAAGTGGGGATGATTTTTGCATGACGTTCATGATTTGGCCTCTGCAAGTCCACTGTGTAGAGCCTCAAAGGTGGTTGTTCATACACAAAGAGCTTCAAAGGAATCATTCGAAGATACACATGTGATCTATTTTCAAGTCTGAAGCATTCAAGGTGCAAACGAGTCTCCACAAGTACTAGCTAATGAATGAAGGAATGGCTGCTCTCCTGCCAACCAAGCCTTGTATATATAGCTATTGAGGAATAAGTCGCTTTCATTCTAGACCACTCTTTTATAAGAGCAACTTGCCGGGAGAGCCACTCTTTCCATAACCAGTCCACTCTATTTTTTTGCGGATTGATTTCTCACCACCGTTTAACTCTAAGGGTGCCAATTAGAAAGAACGGTCCACATTTCTCACGCTTAATTAGATAAGTTTCTAGCCTCTCGAGCTCCTCCCCACATTGATTCTCTTAGCTTAAGATACGTTCATGCATACGTTTCCATTAAAAGTAGGCTTCATATAAGCATTGCATGCTTGAGAGCATGTATATGGACTTTTGCACTTTAAGGGGGAAAAAGAAAGTCGTGGTGTAGGCTTGCAAGCATGCTTTTGATGCGGGCTCTACAAGGAGAAAGAAAGGCCCCAAGTGAAATTGAAACCCTCTAACGAAACCCACCGAGCTCTATTCGTCATATTTTCTAATGAGCTCGTTCGTCTTGATTTTCGAACAAAGAAATAGCCCTTCACATGTTATATTTTGGATTGAGGTGCAATTGAATGTTTATATCAAAAAGAACATCAGTTTGAGTTATGCATATGTAATGGAGCGATAGGCCCTTCTGTGTATCCATTACGATGGTGGAGTAGCAAGTGCTGAAGAGCCTTCGGATGCGCTAACCTACGCTGGCAGCACAGTCGCGTTGCATCACAACGTTGACAATAAACTTCCAATGCGACCCGAACTCACGTAAGCGACCACGATGGGATTCGAACCCACGACATTTGGATCCGAGTTCGAACGCGCTTATCCACTGCGCTGCGCGGTCAGTCTCGATAAAGTTGAATTAGGAAACTAATTATTATTGGGCCATCTTTTAAAAGCATAGATTGATTCAATATACGACCCCGCTATGAAGGTACAGTAGCTTCGTAATTCTTTGTCTTGAAGCGAATCAGGATTCTCCCACTTACCAAACAACCACAATCTCTAAAATTATAAAGACTGCGCTGAAACAATTCATATATTCAAAACAACATAGATGGTGTATTCCAAAGCAAGCGCTGTCTGAGATTAAGAACCATAAATAATAAACATAAGCCCTGAACTTCTGGTCCAAGAAGACAATGGCCTGCAAGATACACCAAACCAAGCCACACAATCTAGGAAAGGCAAGGTACCTAAAGAAGGCCAAATTCTTCAAGCTAGACTTGAACTATCTCATGCATGGTGGATCACAAAAGCATTTCCATGTGTGACCCCATGCTTACATGTGCTACAAAATTTGTGGCTTCTAAGAGAAAGGTAGTGTGTATCCCAAGCATAGCCAAAAAGCGACCATTCCAAAGGTCTTGACAAGAAATTTCCAAATGTGCAATCCGCTCTCCATTTTGCAGTCCCCTCACACACAAGAATACCTATAATATAGATTCATGATTCACTCAACACACCTTCACATCACTCTTGAAACCTTCCACACACACCATACTATATCTGCATACCTTCTTTTACCTTCTTTCCACATCACATCACACCAATCTAAGGAACTCTTTGGAGGAATTGTGCCTCTTTTCTAGTCATGAGTGTGTTGCCTTCTCTTATTGTGGATGCATGTGCCTTTTGATCACCTCACATACGATCTTCATACAGTTGGGTACAGTTCTGAAAGTAAAGGCTATCGTCTGTGTCATCCACAGACTAAACGCATTCTGGTTAGCCGTGATGTTGTTTTTGTGGAAGATGCTATTCAGCCATTGCTTTCATGTACTAAGGAGACATCTATTAGCTCCAAAGACATGTATGATACTTTGCTGCCTCTTTTTACAGGTGGACAGTCTAGTGCTGGTCCTAATGAGGCAACTTCTCAGCCTTTGCAGGTTTCATGTGATGATGTAGACAATTCCGTTTCTGATGCAGATGTACATGATGCACTTATTGATGAGAGAGCTGATATTGAGCAGGCAAGAACTATGCCAAAATGGCTAGTGCAGACCTTGCATGACAGCAAATTAGATGCACCTCTGTCATATCGTACTCGATCAGGCTCACATAGTGCCTCTTTTGCATCAGATTTCTATGTTATGGCTCCATCTAGTCTCTGTGATGAGAATGAGCCTGTTTCGTTTGATGAAGCACAAAATTCAGAAAATTGGATGGCTGCTATGCAATCTGAATATGATGCAATAATGAAGAATGGTACTTGCTCTTTATGTGACTTGCCTCCCGGCAAGAAGGCCATTAGCTCTAAGTGCGTATACAAGCTGAAGTGTAAACCTGATGGTACAATTGACATGTATAAGGCTAGGCTTGTTGCAAAGGGTCATGTGCAGGAAAGAGGCATTGATTTTGATGAGACCTTTGCACCTACATGCCGTATGACTACTGTTCGGAGCATTTGTGCACTTGCAGCCCATCATGGTTGGAATGTACATCAGTTGGACATTAAAACTGCATTTCTGAATGGTGACTTGCATGAAGAAGTGTATGTTTTTCAGCCGTGTGGCTTTGTGCAGAAAGGGCATGAAACCACGTGTGCAGGTTAAAGAAAGCATTAAATGGTTTAAAGCAAGCACTACGTGCTTGGTATGAGAAGATACATGCCTATCTGATTGCACATGGTTTTGAGAACAGTCCAACTGAAAGCACCTTATATGTTAAGCGTGCTAATGAGTGCTTCTCATCATTGTTGTCTATGTTGATGACATGCTTCTCACTAGTCCTATTGAGAAGCATATTGTTGATTTGAAGGCTGATTTGCATGCCTCATTTGAGATGTCTGATTTGGGGCATTTGCATCACTATTTGGGCATTCAGTTTATGCAAGTTGATGGTGGAATGGCTTTGTGTCAAACGAAATATATTGACATATTATTGCCTCGTTTTGGTCTTGAAGACTGTAAGCCTATTGCCACTCCTATGGAGACAGGTTTACAATTGAGTCTTCATGATGCTGGAGATGCATTTGATGTTGTTCTCTATCAATAGGCTGCTGGATGCTTGATTTACTTATGCATTACTCAGCCAGATATTCAGTTGGAGTCAAGCATTGGTAGGAAGTTAAGCGCATCTTTCGCTATTTGAGTGGTACTCGGCTACTTGGGTTGTTTTTTCCCAAGGGGGATCACTACTGCCAGATTTGCATGCTTTTTCTGACTGTGATTGGGCTGGTTGCTACGACACTCGCGTGTCCACTACTGGCTTTTGCTTCATGCTTGGTAGCTCATGTATATCTTGGTTGAGCAAGAAGGAGCCTATTGTGGCCACTTCCAGTTGTGAGGCTGAGTATAGGGCAGCTTTCACAACGACTATTGAGTGTGTGTGGCTCAGACGCCTTATGGCTGATTTGTTGATATATTTAGGTAGTGATGTGTGTGAACACTCTAGGACCGCCGGGGCACTTTTTTCCCTCTTTAGGAGGTTTTTTTCCCCCAGCTTGTATATACGCCTATTGCCCTAATGGGCTACTTATCTTTGTACATTCTCTAGTAATACATTCAGTCTTGTGTGTTGTGCTCCAAGCTTCTTCTTCTTCCTTGTGCTGTTCGCGTGCTTCCGCAGACGTCTAACTCCAACAATTGGTATCAGAGCAGGTCGTTGCTTCTTCTAGGGTGCCGTCGACACTCCTCCGTTTGCAGTCTCAGATTCGCACAAAATTTGGTGAGCATACTCAGGGTGTTTCCGAGATCAAAACAGCTTCGCTATGTGGTGCCGAAATCGCGATCTGAGCTCGTTTCGGCCTCCGAACGCACTATCGCAGTGCTTGTGCAGGCTATTTCGTCCTTTTGTGCCAGAGGTATATACCAGTTTCTGTTCGCCAGTTTAAGCGTCTCGAAGTCTGCTACAGGTCTAGCAGAACTCGTCTGGGCAGTTCTGTTCAACTTTTTGAGATATAGTCAATTTTCTGCATCAAGGTATTTTAATCATCGGCCATGGCTGAATGATGTATTCCGTATGTTGGCTGTTGAGGATAAGTTGGATGGTACCAACTACCCATTATGGGCTTATATGATGCGACATGTACTGGTTGCAAAAGGATTGTGGAACATTGTGCAGGGTGTTGAAAGACGTCCTGTTACACCTGTAACGACAGGTACTGCAAATACAGGTGTTGGAGCTGATGAAGATGGTGTCGAAGATGATATTCCGCAGATTCCTGTTCGTGCTGCTGTTTCTGTTGCACCTACTGCAGAGCAGATTCGTTGGGATGGCAGAGATGCCCAGGCACATGCATTGATAGCTTTGTCTGTCAAACGTGCCATTATTCCTCACATTCGCTCTTGCAGAACAGCAAAGGATGCTTGGGATACACTTACCACTTTGTACCAGGCTAGGAATGAGGCTCGTGTTGCTTACCTCCGAAAACAGTTGGAGAGTGAGCACATGAATGAAGGTGATTCGATGGACATTTTTCTTACAAAGATCAAAGACCTGAAGGAACAATTGATTTCTGCTGATGAGGTTATACCAGATAGCTCACTTGTGCAGACCGTTCTGAATGGCCTTCCTGATTCATATCAGAGTTTTGCCTCTACTCTTCGATTGATGATGAAAGGCAATCCAAATGCCTTGTCATTTGAGGAATTAGTCTCTGTTCTGTTGCAGGAAGATCAGTCCAGGCAGAGTAGGTCCATTATGCGTGTTGCAGATCAAGCTTTCCTGGCTAGTCAGAAGGGCAATGGAAAATGGAGCTCTTCTACTAGTAAGCAGAAATCTGCAAATGCTGCACAATCGAAGAACCAGGATAAAGATGAGAAGAAATCAGAAAAGCAGAAATTGTTCTGCAAGTACTGTAAAGGAAATGATCATATTATAAAGAACTGTCCAAAACTGGCTGCTAAAGAGGCAAAGAAGAAAGAGGCTGGAATGGTTGTTGCAGAGGCCTCTACACCAAAAACAGAGTTTGCAAATCTTGTGCAGGAAGAAGAATGGGCGTTTACTACTGTCTGCAGTTTTGACCCATCTTCTCATGATCAGTGCATGTCTGCAGTAGACTCAGATGTTTGGTACTTTGACAGTGGGGCGAGCAAACATATTACCTCGCAGTGCAGTTTCTTCTCTTCACTCGAGCCTGCCCCTACAGGGAATACTGTCACATGCGCCAATAACTCCTCTTATCCTGTTATGGGAGTTGGTAAGATCATTCTGACTACTGCTGATGGTAGTTATTTCACTTTGTCAGATGCTTTATTTGTGCCAGGGATAAAAAAGAACCTGTTATCAGTTTCTGCATTAGCCAAGATTGGCTTGGTTGTGAAATTCGTTGATGACAGGTGTACAGTCCATGATCTCTCAAATGGCGATGTGATTATTGCTTCAGGCATTTTATGTCGTGGGCTGTATAAGCTCATAGACTATGAAAGACCTGTGAATGAGTCGGTATGTGCAGTTCATGATTCTCAGGCTATGTCAGATGCAAAGCTTTGGCATGCACGCTTTGGTCATCTGAATTTTGCTAGTTTGTTACGCCTGCAGAAATCTGAAATGGTGTCCTCTTTGCCCAAACTTGAGGCACCTGGAAAACATGTTTGTGAAGGCCGTATTTTGGGCAAAATGCAGCGTTCTTCCTTTCCAAAAGATGGTTCAGTTTGGGCTATGCAGAAATTGCAGCTTGTACATAGTGATGTATGTGGTCCTATGCAGCCACCCTCTTTTGGAAATTACCTTTACTTCGTGACTTTCATTGATGATTTTTCCAGGCATGCATGGGTATATCCACTCAAAGCAAAGTCCAAAGTGTTCATGTGCTTCAAACAGTTTTTGGTTTTGGCTGAAAATCTGTCAGCATGTAAAATGGGCACCCTCCATTCTGATCGAGGGGAGGAATATATGTCTTCAGATTTTAATGCATTTCTGGCTGAATGTGGGATAAAACACCAGTGTACAGTGCCGTATACACCTCAACAGAATGGAGTTGCTGAACGAAAGAACAGGTCACTCATGGAGATGGCGAGGTGCATGGTCAAAAGTCAGGCTTTACCACATAGTTTCTGGCTTGAGGCTGTCATGTGTGCAACATATGTACTGAACAGGTGTCCCACCAAAGCGTTGCAGTCTATCACTCCATATGAGGCTTGGCATGACCGCAAGCCATCTGTTGCTCATCTGCGTGTTTTTGGTTGTTTGGCATATGCATTAGTGCCTGAACAACATCGCAGAAAATTGGATGATAAGGCAGTAAAATGTATTTTTGTTGGGTACAGTTCTGAAAGTAAAGGCTATCGTCTGTATCATCCACAGACTAAACGCATTCTGGTTAGCCGTGATGTTGTCTTTGTGGAAGATGCTATTCAACCATTGCTTTCATGTACTAAGGAGACATCTGTTAGCTCCAAAGACATGTATGATACTTTGATGCCTCTTTTTACAGGTGGACAGGCTAGCGCTAGTCCTAATGAGGCAACTTCTCAGCCTTTGCAGGTTTCATATGATGATGCAGATCATTCCATTTCTGATGCAGATTTACATGATGCACTTGTTGATGAGAGAGCTGATATTGAACAGGCAAAAACTATGCCAAAATGGCTGGTGCAGACTTTGCGTGACAGCAAATTAGATGCACCTTTGTCATATCGTACTCGTTCAGGCTCTCATAGTACCTCCTTTGCATCAGATTGCTATGCTATGGCTGCATCTAGTCTCTGTGATGAGAATGAGCCTGTTTATTTTGATGAAGCACAAAATTCAGAAAATTGGATGGCTGCTATGCAATCTGAATATGATGCTATAATGAAGAATGGTACATGGTCTTTATGTGACTTGCCTCCTGGCAAGAAGGCCATTGGCACTAAGTGGGTATACAAGCTGAAGCGTAAACCTGATGGTACAGTTGACAGGTATAAGGCTAGGCTTGTTGCAAAGGGTTATGCGCAGGAAAGAGGCATTGATTTTGATGAGACCTTTGCACCTACATGCCGTATGACTACTGTTCGGAGCATTTGTGCACTTGCAGCCCATCATGGTTGGAATGTACATCAGTTGGACATTAAAACAGCATTTTTGAATGTTGACTTGCATGAAGAAGTGTATGTTTTTCAGCCCCGTGGCTTTGTGCAGAAAGGGCATGAAAACCAGGTGTGCAGGTTAAAGAAGGCGTTATATGGTTTAAAGCAAGCACCACGTGCTTGGTATGAGAAAATACATGCCTATCTGATTGCACATGGTTTTGAGAACAGTCCAACTGAAAGCACCTTATATGTTAAGCGTGCTAATGATGTGCTTTTGATCATTGTTGTCTATGTAGACGACATGCTGCTCACTGGTCCTCTTGAGAAGCATATTGCTGATTTCAAGGCTGATTTGCATGCCTCATTTGAGATGTCTGATTTGGGGCATTTGCATCACTATTTGGGCATTCAGTTTATGCAAGTTGATGGTGGAATGGCTTTGTGTCAAATGAAATATATTGACACATTATTGCAGCGTTTTGGCCTTGAAGACTGTAAGCCTATTGCCACTCCTATGGAGACAGGTTTATGATTGAGTCTTCATGATGCTGGAGATGCATTTGATGCTGTTCTCTATCAGCACGCTGTTGGATGCTTGATTTACTTATGCATTACTCGGCCAGATATTCAGTTTGCTGTCTCACAGATGAGCAGGTTTATGCATTGCCCAGGAGTCACGCATTGGAAAGAGGTTAAGCGCATCTTTCGCTACTTGAGTGGTACTCAGCTACTTGGGTTGTTTTATCCCAAGGGGGGATCACTACCGCCAGATTTTCATGCTTTTTTTGACTCAGATTGGGATGGTTGCTATGACACTCGTGTGTCCACCAGTGGTTTTTGCTTCATGCTTGGTAGCTCATGTATATCTTGGTTGAGCAAGAAGCAGCCTACTGTGGCCACTTCCAGTTGTGAGGCTGAGTATAGGGCAGCTTTCACAGCGACTGTTGAGTGTGTGTGGCTCAGACGCCTTATGGCTGATTTGGGTGTTGGCCAGTCTTCTGCCACCACCATCTTCACTGACAGTCAGAGCGCATTGGCAGTTACGAGGAACCCTGTGTTCCATGCTCGTACTAAGCACATTGAGGTGCATTATCACTATGTCAGGGAGAGGTTCTCTGTTGGGGAGATCAGCTTGGCATATGTGCCAACGCAGGAGAACATTGCAGACCTTTTCACGAAGGCTCTGCCTAGGGAGAAGTTTGAAGCTTTCCGCAAAGCTTTGGGCTTACTTCCTTTTGTGGAGTGATTTCCACATAGCTCGGCACTTCCTTATACATGAGTGCCAGCTCCTTGTTCACCGCATCACTCCCAGGGGGGATTTGTTGATATATTTAGGTAGTGATGTGTGTGAACACTCTAGGACCGCCGGGGCACTTTTTTCCCTCTTTAGGAGGTTTTTCTCCCCTGGCTTGTATATACGCCTATTGCCCTAATGGGCTACTTATCTTTGTACATTCTCTAGTAATACATTCAGTCTTGTGTGTTGTGCTCCAAGCTTCTTCTTCTTCCTTGTGCTGTTCGCGTGCTTCCGCAGACGTCTAACTCCAACATGATTTGGGTGTTGGTCAAACTTTTGCCACCACCATCTTCACTGACAGTCAGAGCGCATTGGCAGTTGCGAGGAACCCTATGTTCCATGCTCGCACTAAGCACGTTGAGGTGCATTATCACTATGTCAGGGAGAGGTTCTCTGTTGGGGAGATCATCTTGACATATGTGCCCACGCAGGAGAACATTGCAGACCTTTTCATGAAGGCTCTGCCTAGGGAGAAGTTTGAAGCTTTCCGCAAAGTTTTGGGTTTACTTCCTTTTGTGGAGTGATTTCCACATAGCCTTGCACTTCCTTATACATGGGTGCCAGCTTCTTGTTCACCGCATCACTCCCAGGGGGGACTTGTTGATATATTTAGGTAGTGATGTGTGTGAACACACTAGGACTATCGGGGCACTTTTTTCCCTCTTTAGGAGGTTTTATTCCCCCGGCTTGTATATACGCCTATTCCCCTAATGGGCTACTTATCTACTTATCTTTGTACATTCTCTAGTAATACATTCAGTATTGTGTGTTATGCTCCAAGCTTCTTCTTCTTCCTTGTGTTGTTCGCGTGCTTCTGCAGACGTCTAACTCCAACTAGAGATGCATTTAATGATGTTCTCTATTAGCAAGTTGTTGGATGCTTGATTTACTTAATCATTACTCGGCCAGATATTCAATTTGATGTCTCACATATGAGCAGGTTTATGCATTGCCCTAGTGTCAAGCATTGATAGGCGGTTAAGCGCATCTTTCGCTACTTGAGTGGTACCCGACTAGTTGGATTGTTTTATCCCAAGGGGGGATATGTTGTCAGGATCTCGCTCACGCGCATACAGAGATTACGGATGCTAAAAACACACAAAAAAATAGACACAACAAGAGACGAGACAGAACGCAGTATTGGGTGCAATCTCCCCCCATGAACTATGTTTCGACACTCCACAAAGTGCATGTATTTATAGGAACTTTTTTTGAAAAGAGTGGTTACATGACAGCGACTTCGAAAAGCAGGCGTGAAACTAAAAGTTAGAAAATTTTACAGAAAGCCATTGCTTTCAATAACAGAAACTGTGGTCTACAACCACCCTTATTCTAACCATTACTTTTCTAACAATAGAACCTTCTACGCAGGTTTATTTACAAGCTAAATACTAATTATTTGGATTATTGATATCCGCCCTTTCACGCTTTGCACGCTCCTCATGAACCTTCAGCTGCTATATCAAAAACATCAAAAACTTATTAATACATTAATAATATAACACTTTAACAATGCATTGTTCAATAATATACAACATGCCTCTCATTTGACAAGCAACTGACCTCAGTTGATAAAATAATTTAACACTCTAACAATTACAATGCATTGTTCAGCATATTCCATGTTACATTTCAACAATAACAATGCATTGTTCAACATATTCCATGTTACTGTTACAATCCACCAATGCATTGGCCAACATATTCCATGTTACAATCCAACAATGCATTGGCCAACATATTCCATAAGCAACAATGCATTGGCCAACATATTTCATGTATTAGAATCCAACAATGCATTGTTCAACATATTCCATAAGTTATATCATGCCCCTCAGTTGAAAAAGCAACTGACCTCAGTTGATAAAATAATAAACATGGATAGCTAGTCACATGTTTCATCACTGAATAAAAAAAATGGGCATGTGCCATGTAAATACACATGCATGGAAATGTTCATGGAGCTGTTACATTAATGTATTTGTGTATGATATGCAGAAATTAAGTGGTCATAATGAGGTGTTAATTGTCTTTTATGTATCCATTGACATTCTTCAATAAAGTGATTTTTGTACTTAACCAAATATCGATGATATTGAGTACTTGTGCGTGTAGTAGTGACATCATGATCAATGATTTTCTCAGGAACTAAGATTTCAGATTGTTCTTCAATTAAAGGGGGATCATCAAGCAGTGGAGTGAGTGGTAAAGTTCCTTTAAATGGTTTAAGTAAACTAATATGAAAAGAGTTATGAATAGTCCAATGAGATGGAATATCTAATCTAAATGAATTATCATTAATTTTTTCTATAATGCGAAACGGTCCATAATAGCGTGGTGCAAGTTTAATTTTAGGATGCTGCAAAATATTTTTGAGACGTCTTTTAATGATACGCAACCATACAAAATCATTTTCCTTGAATTCTTTGGCTAATCGTTTAGTATTGATAGTACGTGTATATCACTCTTGACTTTTCCTAATGTGCTCGTGAACATCATGAAGTATAGAAACGTGATCATGAGCAATAGAATCAGCCATCGGAATGTTAGTTTGGGTGAGGGACACGGGAGTGTGAAGCTTTTTACCAAAAACAATTTCAAAAGGTGCACGACCAGTAGTGGTGTGTGCAGTGTTATTGTAAGCAAATTGAAGCAATGGCAACTTTTCATCCCAGTTACTAGGATTATCTAATGAATAACAACGCAATAAATCAAGAATAGTACTGTTTGCAGCCTCACTTTGTCCATTACTTTCAGGATGAAATGCAAAATTAAAATCTATTTTAGAACCAAAATGTTGAAATAAGGCTACCCAAAAATGATTACAAAATCTGACATCACGATCACATAACATTACTTTAGGAAATCCATGATGTGGGAAAATGCATTTAATGAATAATTTTGAAGCTTGAGGTGCAAGCAAAGTTTTTCTACATGGAATGAAATATGCATATTTACTAAACCTATCAACTATTGTCCAAATCATATCCTTATGTGATGAAATGATGGGAAAACCTATGATAAAATCCAGGGAAATTTGTTCCCATGGTTCATTTGGAATGGAAAGTGGCATTAATAATCCAAATGGTTTAGCATGATGACGTTTGACACGCTGACATACAATGCATTGAGAAACATAATGTGCAATATCTTTTTCCATGTGTGGCCAAAAGAAGAAATCTTTGCAAGCAGAAATGGTGCTTTGTATGCCTCTATGTCCCATGTAAGATGGTTCATGCATTTCTTTAATGAAAAAATCTTTAAAAGCTTGGGTTATGCAGAATCTATGTTGAAAATAGAGAAAACCATTATGAAATGTATAATGTTCATCAGATAAAGATGCACCATTGTGGAAGTCATGCCATGCACGTGAAAAATACAAATCAGATACATAAGTGGAAATCATTTCTTGAAAAGAATAAATTTGGATGGCAGAAATATTATTCAAAACAATAGAATGCGAAGGAAAACGGCTAAGAGCATCCGCTACAACATTAGCTTTACCAGGCTGATATTGTATCATGGGTTGGAAATTTTGAATGAATGATGCCCATTTAAGATGCCTATCTGAAATTAAGGGCTGATTAATAAATGCTTAATAGCTTGTTGATCGGTTTTGATTAAGACCTCAAAGCCCATAAGATAGTGTTTCCAAATTCGCAAAGCATACACAACTGCTAACAATTCTTTATCATACGTACTATAATTCTGTTCTGAGGGCTTAAGCTTTCTACTCTCAAATGCGATAGGATGGTCATTTTGCATTAAAACAACACCTATTCCTGAACCACTAGCATCAGTAACGACATGAAAAGGTTGTGAAAAATCAGGTAACTGTAAAACAGGTGCATGTGAAAGTGCATGTTTAAGTTTTTCAAAGGACTGTTGTTGGGTAAGTCCCCATGCAAATTTTATTTTCTTTTTCAACAACAAGGTAAGAGGCAATGCTAAAGAAGAAAAAATTCAAACAAACTTCCTATAGAAACTAGCCAACCCAAGAAAAGAACGAACATCATTGACTGATTGTGGTGTAGGCCATTCTACTATAACTCTAATCTTTTTCGGATCCACATGCACACCTTCACTTGAAATAATATGTCCTAAATATTCTAGCTTATGCTGAAAGAAATAACTCTTTTTAGGATTAGCATAAAGTGTGTTCTCTCGTAACAAATGAAAAACTGTTTCAAGATGCTTTTCATGTTCACTATCATTCTTACTGTAAACAAGTATATCATCAAAGAATACAAGAACAAAAACTTGGTAATCAAGAAAAATATTGTTCATCATTTGTGCAAATGTCGCAAGGGCATTAGTAAGTCCAAAGGGCATCACCATAAATTCATAATGGCCAGTTTGAGTTCTAAATGCAGTCTTAAAAATATCACTTTGTGTCATACGAATCTGATGATAACCTGATTTAAGATCAATTTTACTAAAGACATGAGCTCCTCGTAACTTATCTAAGAGATCATCTATTCGAGGAATAGGGTATCTATTCTTGATGGTAATCTTGTTAAGGGCTCTATAATCAATGCACATTCAATAAGTTTTATTCTTCTTCTCTGGTGCTCCAAATGGGGAAGAACTAGGCCTTATAAGTCCTTTTTGTAGCAATTCTTTTACTTGGTTTTCTATTTCCTTTTGATGTAGTGGGCCATGTCTATAAGGTGCTTTATGAGGAGGAGAACTACTAGGGACTAAATCTATGCTATGGTCAAAGGATCCTCGAGATGGTCGTAGTTCAGAGGGATACTCAGACATAAAACAATCCTTGTAAGTACTCATGAAAGGTTTATATGCATCAGGAAGTGTATGAGTATAATCATTGATGACATTGACATAAACAATGCATGAGTTGAATCCTTTCCTAAATGCACGTTTTACTTGAGTGTGACTAATCAGTGGAAACGACTGAAAATCATGCCGTGCAGACAAACTAATGACTTGACCTTTGAATTCAAAGTTAAAAGTATGCGTATGGTAGTCAATACGTGGGTTATAATGGTGACGAAAAGGCATACCTAGTATAACATCGTAAGATTGCAAAGGTGCAATTAAAAATGTTCGTGAATCAACATATGGGCCTATGCTAATCGTAACATCTTGCACTTCTCGTGTTACATTATAATGACTACCCTGAAATGCAGCTTTCACTTTATACAAAGAAGGAAACGTTTCTAATTTAAGTTCTTGCACTAATAAATGCGAAATGAAGTCATGTGAACTACCATCGTCATGTAGAATTTTAACTAGTTTATTATTTATTGTACCATGCATGCAAAGGAGAGAGTGAAGAGAGATATCATTACCCAAGGTACTTAAGTCCTTCTCCAATGATTCCTCTGTCCAAACAGGAGGAATTTCTTCATTATGGACCTCCATGTTATGCAATTGAGCTGTAGCCGGTTTCATGTGAAGAGGTCGCAATCTGCATCTTATTTTTGTATGTCCAGGTTTACCACAATTCGAGCAAGTGAGTCGTGGTTGCTTCTGTTGGGCATCCACCACTGAAGTTTGAAGGGTAGGTGGTTTGGTTGGTTGGAGAGATGAAGTAACAGGTGGAGTTGAGTAATTGGATTGTGGAGGACGAGGAAAACTAGGGTAAGATGGGGCATTAAAAGTACGCTTCATAGGAAATGTAGGTTTAACAGAAAATGGTCGTTGACGTGGTTGTTGTAGTCGGAGTGACTTGGTTATGGACTGGAATTCTTTTTCTGCATCATAAGCAAAAGATATAGCCTCGTTGAGGGTTGTAGGCGTAGGGTGTGAAGCTTAGCTTGGATTCCCACCTCCAAACCATCTTCATATTTCTGCTGCAAGATATCCTCCGGTACTTCTTCAAGCATTCGAACAAGTAGTAAATTTTGCCAGAACCGCTCAGTGTAAGTAGTAACCATATCACCCTCCTTCCATGTAAGGGTCGTCCATGCACGTCGAACAGAGAGTAGACGCAACAAGAGACGAGACTGAACGCAAGATTGGGTGCAATCTCCCCCCATGCACTCTGTTCGACAGTCCACAGAGTGCATGTATTTATAGGAATTTTGATTACGTCGAAAAGAGTGGTTATATGAGGGCGGCTTCGGAAAGCAAACGTGAAACTAAAAGTTGGTAACTTTTATAGAAAGCCATTGCTTTCAATAACAAAAATTGTGGTCTACAACCACCCTTATTCTAACCATTACTTTTCTAACAATAGAACCTTCTACGTAGGTTTATTTACAAGCTAAATAATAATTATTCGGATTATTGATATCCGCCCTTTCACGCTTTGCACGTTCCTCATGAACCTTCAGCTGCTATATCAAAAACATCAAAAAATTATTAATACATTAATAATATAACACTTTAACAATGCATTGTTCAATAATATACAACAGGATCACTACTGCTAGATTTGCATGCCTTTTCTGACAATGACTAGGCTAGTTGCTACGACTCTCCTATGTCCATGAGTGGTTTTTGCTTCATGCTTGGTAGCTCATGCATATCTTGGTTGAGCAAGAAGTAGCCTACTCTGGCCACTTCTAGTTGTGAGACTGAGTATAGGGCAACTTTCACAACGATTGTTGAGTGTGTGTGGCTCAGACGCCATATGGATGATTTGGGTGTTGGTCAGTCTTCTGCCACCACCATCTTCACGGACAGTGAGAGTGCATTGGCAATTGTGAGGAGCCTTGTGTTCCATGCTCACACTAAGCACATTGAGGTACACTATCATTATGTGAGGGAGAGGTTCTCTACTGGGGAGATGAGCTTGGCATATGAGCCCACGGAGATGAACATTGTAGATCTTTTCACAAAGGCTCTGCCTAGGGAGAAGTTTGAAGCTTTTGGTGGAGCTTTGGGCTTACTTCATTTTGTGGATTGATTCCACATAGTTTGGCACTTCCTTATACATGAGTGTCAGCTTCTTGCTCACCGCATCACTCTGAGGGGCCACAAAGTGCTCCTCCAATAGAGAAGGTTTAATGGTTAAAGAGAGTTGCCTATGTCTCTCCATCCATGGATAGCAAAGGGAGTGTGATAGACTTCCTTGATCTCCATTTAACACAAAGCATATGCATAAACATGTAATAATGATTGGAACCTTAAGAAGGAGAGAAATCACGAACGAAACACTACACGAGAAATTAACACTAAGAAAAGCCAAAATTGTTTAGAAGCACTTTTGAGAGCGGATTCTAAGCGCATAAAAGGACCAAAGAAATGGAAAAATAATGAAATGCCACTGAATGATTTGAATGGTTGTGAGAATAACGGTTGGAAGAGTTAGAAAATGGTGTAAATGGGTGGAAAATAATGAGAAAAAGGTTTTGAGGATGGATAGAATGGGCAAAATGGGGCCAAAAAGCATAAACGTAATGGAAAAAACTTCTTCCAATAATTGACGAGCAACATCGTCAATCTCCAGAATCAATACCATAAAAACAACCACCAAGAGCTCCACCTAGTGCTCTGCTATAGTGTGTGCTCACAAAATGAAAGAGTGTGAGAGATTCGAAGTGAGTAGACCAAAAAATAAGTAAACTCACATGGATTAGAAATAAACTTGCCAAGAGCATGAAGTGGGATGTACAAGTTTCTAACCAAGTACAAAATGAGATAGAAGCCCTTGTTATATAGATTTGGAGGCTCTCAAAAGTGCATCATATGTGGGATAATTCCCCCTAAAGGATAATGCGGAACAAAAAGGAATGAATCCTTAGAATATTCATTGATGATATGAATGCCTTCTTATGGAATGAGTCACACAACATCGTCTCCTATTGACACTATCTAAATACCTTTTTTGTGCGATCGGGAAAAAAATAAAGCATGGAAATACTACATTCAAGGCCCTTCTATGGCGTCAAATGCAATTTCCTATGGAACAAGGATATGAAGTAATTCCGAGTGGTCAAATTTTTTGTCTTCTAGGAATACTTTAGTGTTTCATGTCACTATGGTTTAAAGGTAGAAGTGTTTTTTAAACAAGATTAACAAAAAGTTGGGATATTGGAAGGGTATGCAGATTAACTTGGCGAGCCATCCCATGGTGGTCAACACGTTCCTCATAGCATCAATAATTTATTTCCTATCTTGTTGAAGACTTAAAGACGCGAAAATGACTAAGCTTGCGAGAATTTGTAGAAATTTTATTTGGATAGGGGACCATAAAGCTTGACATTGTCGAGGACGTAATAGAAAAATTGGTTGCCAATTAGCTGAAAAATTCTTAGAACACTATGGAAACCTGATAGGCCAAAATTTATTTTTAGGAAAAGAAGTGACATTATACTCACTGGTCTGCTGAGATGGAAGGGGCAGGACCATCTGACACTAGTATTCTCCCCTTTTCGTATTACCCTCAAAGGAAAATATCTAGTTTTTTGTTGTGGAAGAGAGAGAGAGAGAGAGAGAGAGAGAGAGAGATAGTTCTAGACTAAAAAATAGAGGGAGGGCATACTATATCAATTTTGGAAGCTCAAATTTAGGCAAAAAGATTCTTTGTTGTGTGACATAAGTGATGATGCCATCTACAAAGTAACCTAGGTGGATTGGTTTAGTCTTAAATCATTTCTACCATACCATCTACCCCATGCGCTTCTTATGTAGAGGCTTCTAAAATATAAACATAATATTCTGCTAGTTGAACATTTTGACATTGTTTCCAACAATCCCCCCCTTCAATGCCAGAATGATACAAGGTTTAAAACCAACAAAACTTTGGAATTCTAAAAATATATCTCTTAATTGATTTCCATTGAATCTTAAGTTGATTGTGCATGGATCTGAAGTGAACTGAAAACGGAATGCGTAAGTTAGTGAATTTCAAAATGTGTGACTAAGCTTTGAACTTTGAAATGTGGGATTTGAGTGACCCACCAACTATGAGCTTCAAAATATGTCATTAAACTGATCACAAACTCTGAGCTTCAAAATATGTGACTGAACTCACTCACCAACTAATAGAGATTCTCTATTAGTTGCCTAGTTGTGTCCTAAGATGAGCTTTCTTGGCAGGGTTTCTCCTCTGATAGAGATTCTCTAACTCCAACCAATCCTCACGAGAGGTTTTGCATGACCTCATTTGAGGTATAGTATGCCTCTTTACTCCCATAGCAATATATGAAAGTTTGTATGCATTTCTTGAATCCCATTTGGATCGCTCTTTTATAGGAAGTAATCTGGTAGTAGTATGGACTCTTGATGATGAAGTAGTTCCTTCTTCTTCTTCACTAACCTCCGGTTGAGCAGATATAGGAACATGTCTTCTAGAAGATGAAGCATAGGAACATGTCTTCTAGAAGATGAAGCAACATCTTCCTTGACTTGTCTTGGCCTTGATACTAACAGATTAATCATCAAAACACTCCACATTGGATAATTATATGTTCCCTCAAGCTTATCTTTAGCCTCAAGCCTATAGTCACCCTCTAACGAAACCCACCGAGCTCTATTCGTCATATTTTCTAATGAGCTCGTTCGTCTTGATTTTCGAACAAAGAAATAGCCCTTCACATGTTATATTTTGGATTGAGGTGCAATTGAATGTTTATATCAAAAAGAACATCAATATGAGTTATGCATACGTAATGGAGGCGATAGGCTCTTCTGTGTAACCATTACGATGGTGGAGCAGCAAGTGCTGAAGAGCCATCGGATGTGCTAATCTGCGATAGCAGCACAGTCGCGTTGCATCACAACGTTGACAACGAACTTCCAATGCGACCCGAACTCACGTGAGCGACCACGATGGGATTCGAACCCACGACCTTTGGATCCGAAGTCCAACGCGCTAATCCACTGCGCTACGCGGTCGGTCTGGAGGAAGTTGAATTAGGAACCTAATTATTATTGGGCCAACTTTTAAAAGCATAGATTGATTCAATATACGACCCCGCTATGAAGGTACAGTAGCTTCGTAATTCTTTGTCTTGAAGCGAATCAGGATTCTCCCACGTTACCAAACAACCACAATCTCTAAATTTATAAAGACTGCGCTGAAACAATTCATATATTCAAAACAACATAGATGGTGTATTCCAAAGCAAGCGCTGTCTGAGATTAAGAACCATAAATAATAAACATAAGCCCTGAACTTCTGGTCCAAGAAGACAATGGCCTGCAAGATACACCAAACCAAGCCACACAATCTAGGAAAGGCAAGGTACCTAAAGAAGGCCAAATTCTTCAAGCTAGACTTGAACTATCTCATGCATGGTGGATCACAAAAGCATTTCCATGTGTGACCCCATGCTTACATGTGCTACAAAATTTGTGGCTTCTAAGAGAAAGGTAGTGTGTATCCCAAGCATAGCCAAAAAGCGACCATTCCAAAGGTCTTGACAAGAAATTTCCAAATGTGCAATCCGCTCTCCATTTTGCAGTCCCCTCACACACAAGAATACCTGTAATATAGATTCATGATTCACTCAACACACCTTCACATCACTCTTGAAACCTTCCACACACACCATACTATATCTGCATACCTTCTTTTACCTTCTTTCCACATCACATCACACCAATCTAAGGAACTCTTTGGAGCAATTGTGCCTCTTTTCTAGTCATGAGTGTGTTGCCTTCTCTTATTGTGGATGCATGTGCCTTTTGATCACCTCACATACGATCTTCATACCACCGGTCGGTCGCTCCATGCATCGGCATATTTGTTAGATGATAAGTCCTTACAACCTTTTGGAAGTAAAAAGAAAAGAGATACATGGAGACCAAGAAAGTAAGTTATTACAACCTTTTGGGAGAGACCATTTGTGTGATCCAACCTCCTTAGAGATCACTTTGGCATGATATGTTCATATTGTGCACTCAAAGGGCAAGCCTCGTACCATGTTTGGGAGTATTCTTACCCCATGTTTCTTGCTCATTATTCTAAGCTTTTATCATCCATTTTGTTGTGTGCTTATTGGTGGAGACAACCACATCTAGCATGCCTACACTGCTTGACTCCTTGGGACTAGTGGAGATATCCAACTAAGTTCTTGGAACACCCCTTCTGTTAGGGTCACCTATCCACAGAAGGTTCTAGCATGTATTTTTCATCTTCAACAACAAAGTCTTGTTGGGTGCTCAACAAGCCAAGAAATAGATTACTGTAGAAATCAGGAACACATTTAAAACCATCGCCTTCCCAACAAAGTTGAGTTTCGTGCCCTTAAAAAAATGGATTGTACACTTGAGCTCAGTAAAAATCCCATCTTGACAGTGACTAAGACATATCCCAAAGCCCATAGGTATGCCTAATGAAAAAAATATTTGACCTAAGGTAAGCTATGGAGGTGATCTTCTCTCCCTTTAGAATGTCCTTTATCCCAAGCTCACCTGCACAACTATTCCCACAACAAAATACTTATCTTCTTACATTAAACATCCTTAGTGATATCATTACAAATTTTGCTCCTTAGCTCCTTCTTACTCATGCTATTTGAGAGCATTATCTTATCAAGACTCAACAAGTAGTATGAGAGGAGGTCATTAAGACTCCCACCTATCACATTTATTGAGAGCTTATAGTGGGAAATCAACTTCATGACATCTTAAAGATTGTTTTGTCATCCAATCTTCTAAAAAACAATCAATTATTATCATCATGTATGATGAACAAATATGAACGATAAAGATAACATAATTTATGTGTTAGCTATTGAAGATCGTATGTATGATTTGAAATATCCATTTAGTGCACTCTACATTATGATTTTCCCCAATCTATGCCCAAAATACATGTAACATGGCCTATGTTTTCTCCGTAGATCCTATTTTGTATAGCTCCCAGATCTAGAAAAAACTCCATGATTTTTCTCATATTTTTGTAAAACCTCATTGGCACCACCAAATTTGGGATAGGAAATATATTTATAAACTAGGTTGGCCATGTGGATAGCCTTTCAAGTGAGACTTCTATAACAAAAAAAAGTCTCATTTGTTAGGCATTAGATGTTGGAGCCTAGAACGTTTTGTACCTCATGAGCTCTTCGAATTCATAAACAATATAAGGAAATCTATGGATCAATTGTGCCTCTTTTCTAGTCATGAGTGTGTGTTTGTGTGCATGCATTCATGTTTGTGCATTGGTTGCTTCCTCTTATTGTGGATGCATGTGCTTGATGATCACCTTACATACAATCTTCATACCACCGATTGGTTCCTCCATTAGTTGACATATTTGTGTGGCCCACTTGATGTTAGCACATTGGATATGTGTGCAGGTCTATGTTGAGCAATGGGTGAAATTATACAAAGATCAATCCAAGGAGACATTTATGGAAGAGCAAATGAAGTCTACTCTATAAACAATGTTTTCAATATCACAATCATGTTCATTGATTCTAGTATAAAAGAAACGTTACATGAAGACCAAGAAAGTAGTCCTTACAACCTTTTGGAAAAGCCCATTTGTGTGATCCTCCATCCAAACTTTCTTAGAGATCACTTTGGTATGATACATTCATGTTTGTTCTACTTAGGTGCACCCAAAGGGAAGGCTTCTTACTATTTTTGAAAATATTCTTATCCCAAGATGCTTGCTCATTACACCAAGCTTTTATCATCCATCTTGTTGTGAGCTTATTGGTGAGGGAAACTGCATCTTTGATTGCTAGACCACGTAGCTCCTTGGCACTATTGGAGATATCCGACTTAATTCTTGGAACACCTTATTTGTTAGGGACACCTATCTAGAGAAGGTCCTAGCATGTACTTTTCATCCCAATGACATTAAGCTGCATGCCCTTATAACACTGGATTCAACATGAGCTTAGAAAAAATCCCATCTTCACGGTGACTGAGAAAGATGCCAAAGTTGCTACATATGCGTAATAAACAAGATATTTGGCATGAGGTCAACTCCTTGCATCCTTGATTTGTGAGGAATTATGGTGAGTTCCATTGGCCTAAAACCCCATCATAGAGTGCTTAATCTTAAACCCAATGTGTGTTCATAAGATTTCATGACATTGTGCAAAGAGAGAGACACACTCAATCTCAATTTGAAGTAAAATATATTACTTTATCTGTGGAAATTCTAATGGAGAACACAAAGCAATTGTGTGTTGCTTCTTAGAACACCAAGAGATTAGTTTATTTCCCACATAACATAGATACCCATAAGTTGATCTCCTATCATCTGGACTACCTACCCAATCTGTATCACTATATATCTTGATGTTTGTATCTGATGTGAAACCATAATACAAACCTTCTTTGAGTGTACCCTTAATGTATCTTAACACTCTTTGACCTGCAATCCAATGTTCCTTTCTAGGACAATGCATGAATTGAGACAACACTCCAACTGCATATGACAAATCAGGCCTAATTAATGTAGCATAGATTAGACTACCAACCAGACTTTGATGTAGCTTCATGTCGTTGAACTCTTCTCCTCCATATCTGATCAATTTGTGATTCATCTCCATTGGAGTAGGTGCTACCCTACAATCTTCCATTTTAAACTTGATTAACAAGTTTTTCAAATACCTTTCTTGAGTCACATATACTCCATGTTGAGTATATGAGATCTCCATGCCCAAGAAATATGAAAAGTCTCCCAAGTCACTAATCTTGAACACTTTCTCCATTTGCTTCTTTAGACTTTGTATGCGCTTCTCATTTGTACCTGTAAGTATTATTTCATCAACATATATGCACATGTAAATGAACCCATCATCACTTGCTTTAACAAGCAAGCTACTATGTGCCTTAGAAGCTTGAAAACCAAGTTCCTTCAAGAACTTCACAAGTCTATAATTCCATGCCCTTGCGGCCTGCTTCAAACCATACAAATCTCTCTTGAGCTTACATACATAATCTTGATACCTTCTATCTTTGAACCCTTCTGGTTGCTCCATGAAAACATCATCTGAAATGTAACCATTAAGAAAAGCATTCTTCACATCTAATTGACATAATCTCCAACCTTTACATGCAACAATGGCTATGAGTGTCCTTATGGTTGTCATCTTTGCCATAGGACTATAAGTCTCATCATAATCTATACCATATGTCTGAGCGTACCCTTTCACAACAAGTCTAGCTTTATATCTAGACACACTTCCATCTACATACCTCTTTGTCTTGTAGACCCATTTGCATCCAATGATCTTCTAACTATTTGGTTTAGGAACCAAATCCCATGTTTCATTTTCCAATAAAGCATCATAATGTTCCTGCATAGCATTCTCCCAATTTTCCTTACCTTTTGCCTCTTCATATGTAGAAGGTCTTCCTCTGCTTTCACCATATAAGCATAGTCTTTAGTAGTCAAAAAAGAAGTGTCATAGCTATACCTTGTAGGTTGTCATTTGTGTCTTGATGACCTTCTGCGTTCTCCACTTCTTGAAGTATTTGGTTCATCAGATTCTGGGTCAAACCTTGGCACTTCTTCAACTTCACTTTGTGCTTCATTATTATCTCCTTCATAAAATATTTGAACCTATGATTTACCTTTCTTCTAATTCAAAGTTTCTCCATCACTTGCATTAATATTAATTGTACCTGCATACCAAGTACCTTGCTCATCAAATGTAACATCCTTTGAGACAAGGTATTGCTTTGTGGATGGACACCACAACCTATAACCCATCTGCTTATCATCGTAACCAATGAACACATACTTTTCATCTTTAGGTTCCAATTTATGCCTCAACTGAGATGGCACATATGCATATGCCAAACATCCAAATACTTTGCAATGATCTGAGGTAGGTATCTTACCCCCACCATGCCTCATAAGGTGTCATACCCTGCAAAGCTTTACATGGTAACCTATTAACCAAGTATGTAGCTGTATTTACATTGGACAATGTTCTCTTTCATCATTGACCTTGCAAACTCAGCAAGAGTTCTATTTCTGCTTTCTGCTACACCATTTTGTTGAGGAGAGTACCTGCAAGTAACTTCCTTTTTTTATACCTGCATTCCATAAGTAATCATTGAACTCATTAGAGAAATACTCTCCCCCTCCATCTGACCTCAATCTTTTCAATTTTCGACCCGTGATTCTGTCTGCATACTCATGATAATGTTTAAATGTATTAAACACCTCTGATTTATCTTTGATCACATATATGGTGATCCTCCAGGTAGCATCATCAACATAAATCACATAATATCTTGAACCATTAATACTGAAATCCATTGATGGTCCCCACACATCTGTGTGTACCAACTCAAGCTTCTCTGAATACATGAAACAATGCTAAGTACATGATTGCTTATGAGCCTTACCTAATTGACATGCCTCACATCTGTATGTCATATGTTGACCTAAAACATTAGGTAATCCAAGCACTGAACCATTGTTAACCATATCCTTAATACCTCTTTCATTGAAATGTCCAAGCCTTTTATGCCAAAGATCTAACTCAAAGATCTTATGTCCTCCATAAGTGAACAAGGCATGACCAACATTGCCTTGAATCTTCAATGTGAAGAGCCTTCCTTCTTTCTTTCCTGAAACAATTTTTTTATACCCATTGCTAGGGTCTTCCACAAAAACTCCATCATTAAGTGAACCTTTCTTCATAACCTTTCTCAACAATTTGCCCTACACTTATCAGATTCTTTGGAATGGTAGAAACATACAAAACCTTACTCAGAAGAGTACTTCCATCCTTGGCCTGTATAGATCCAATGGACTTCACATTATGCTTTGTATTATCACCTATCTGAACTACATGATTAGTTACCTTATTCTCCAAATCAGTAATTAAAGCTATGTTACCACTCACGTGATTGCTACACCCTGAGTCAATGCAGAAAACTCTTTGATCTTCACTTTGTCTTTCACAAGTTGCATTCATAATAAAGGTTGAACCCTCCTTCTGATCTGAAGCATAATTGTAGTAGGTATTGTTGTAGGATTGACTTTGGAAACCTCTACCTGCATTTCTTCCAAAGTAACCTCTACTACCTCTACCTCTGAAATTACCTCTTTGGTTTCTACCACCTCTTCCTGTTCAATTAAAGTTCTGATTATATCCTGCATTATTCTGATTATTATACCAACATTCATGAGATAAATGATTAGTCTTACCACAAATCTAGCAAGCTTTGACTCCATCTTTATTGCTTCTGCCTTTTCCTCTACCTTTGCCACCTCCTCTTCCTCTTAGGAAGTTAGCTTGACAAGTTGTACCTTCATCCTCATTCATTTGTTGATTGCCTTTGTTAATCTTCTTATTGTCCTTTGAATACATTGCTTGACTTGTACTCTTATCATCACCTTTGACATCTTTCTCAAATGTTATCATATGTCCTAGCAACTGAGTCAAATGAGGAGTGAAATGATCTAGTGACAATTCAGTAGACAAAATGAATGCCCCCCATTTCTCATCTCCTCTCAAACCTGTAAGGATTTTCCTTACCAATTTATCCTCTTCAATATCTTCATCAACTGCTTCTAATGCATCTGCAATGTCCTTCATCCTTGTTACATAATCAGAAATGGATTTAGAAGCCTTCTTCTTAAATGTAGTAAACCCACAAAGATGCCTTCCTTGACTTTGTAGTGTTTCGGAAATGCTCCTCCAAAGCAATCCATATGTCACTTGCACTTTCAAGTCCTCTAATATGAGGTAGCAAGTAGTCCTTGACTGCCATGTAGACAATGCTCCTTGCTTGATCATCCTTCGTCATCCATGTCTTCAAATCTATGAGCTCCTCCTTAGTTGGAACACTAGGATCTTTAAATTTTGGTTTTTTGTCTTCACCTGTAATGTATCCTATCAAGTGTTTGCTCATGAGATGAGCTTCCATCCTCATTGACCAAGCTGGATAGTTTTCTCTATCCAATTTCTCTATCTGAAGAGAATATCCCATCCTTTCTTCACCTATGTATTAAATTCTTCAAGCTTTATGAGGAATAAGTGTACCTTTACTTCAAATGTAGTTCCTTTTGAACTTCTTGATAGCTTTAGGCCTCCTTCTCTAGCTTTCACTTTAAGCTTTCACCTTTCCAGCCTTCAAATGTTGATTTCTGTATAACTGCAACAATTGGGGTCCTCCTTTCTTCAATTCTGATGATTCTTGCTCTGATACCACTGATGGAGAGTGTTAATCTCCAAAAGAACAAGCTATACTTGATGTTAGAGCACCTCTATATCAAGAACAACTCAAAACCTCAACCAATTTTGGAAGACTGATGTCAGATTACCAATCTTTGCACTAACTGTGAAGAGAGTGATTATTCAGAAAAGTATGATGCACTTAATTCACTCATTGAGTGATCAAATGTGTAAACTCCTCAATGAAACTTTGTATAACATGTCAAAACTAAATATTGTGCACATTATCCAAGTTAAAACATCTCAAAAGGTTTAGTAAATCTTGAGATTTACTCCAAACAATTCGCCTATGTCTAAAATTGTACTTCTGTATAGTCGATTTTGACACTTGCAGCTTCCAATGCATAGTTCTCTCAAACTACAACCCGTTTAATCAAATGCTTTTTGCCATAGGTAGCTTACCTTCCAACTTAAAGAATGAGTGTGTTCTTGCTTAAAACTTTACATTGTGGAAGGATAACTCACCAAAACATTACCATCGAATTTGCACCTGCTGCAATGTTCTCTCCTTTACATTTACACATGTAAATGTTCCTACTATCAGGTCTCTCAACCTGATTACAATTAAGATCTAAAAATTTGTACAAGGGTCACTCTACTATAGACTTAGACTTGTACAAAAACATTCCACAAAAGATTAAACACAGATGGAGCACTGAGCAAAATATCAGGCGTAATTTTTCTTCAATTCAGGAAAACATTACATCTGAATGATGAGAGTTATTTACTTCATTTCTAAAGTGTATAATGACTCTTACAACTGGTCATTCATCATTTCTCATACATGCCCTGATTTTCTACTTGTATATATAGATATTTTGTACAAACTCGTGAGTATTACAAAAGTATAAGCATGTTTAATGTACATGTATATGTTACACTTATGTGTTCCTCCAGTAGCTTTGATGTGAACCTTTTCCCTATACATGGGCACTTTTTACTCTAGTGCTGGCTAGAGGTTTTCTCCCCATGTTACCACATACTTGATACTCTCATATGTGGTGGTACTTTGTACTTAGGGATATTATTCAACTCTTACTTCAGTTCAATTCAATTCATCATCAATAGAGAGAGCTATTCCAGCCATCGTCTTCTCCATGTGTCTCCCTGTCTTTGTGCTTCTTGTGTGTGCTTCTCGTGTGTCTCTCACACTTCTATACACACCCAACAATGGTATCAGATCAGGTTCAGCTGCTTCTCAAGTTTCGATTTTTCGTGTCGCGGCACGTGTGCACTTTTAACAGTGCAATTCGACTTCGGAGCATAGAACTGTGAATTTTAGCAGCTAAGAAACATTTTCAGTAGGTGCGCTAGGTTTTATCCCCATTTTAGAGCCATTTGTGCAGTCAAAATTACCATCGGAGTGATGGTTTGTGAGATGAAGTTTCAACATTCATTTCAACTTTCCTTGAAGTGAAGATTTTGTCACATTCTTGTTCTTTGGTGAAATGGCGTGTAGCAATCATTGTTTGGCATGCTTCAAGCTGAAGACAAGCTTGATGGGACCAACTATCCGATGTGTGTTGATATATTTAGGTAGTGATGTGTGTGAACCTAGGCATGCATGGGTATATCCATTGAAGGCAAAGTCCGAAGCGTTCATGTGCTTCAAACAGTTTTTGGTTTTGGCTGAAAATCTGTCAGCATGTAAAATGGGCACCCTCCATTCAGATCGAGGGGGGGAATATATGTCTTCTGATTTTAATGCATTTTTGGTTGAATGTGGGATAAGACACCAGTGTACAGTGCCGTATACACCTCAACAGAATGGAGTTGCTGAACGAAAGAACATGCCTCTCATGGAGATGGCGAGGTGTATGGTCAAGAGTCAGGCTTTACCAGATAGTTTTTGGCTTGAGGCTGTCATGTGTGCAACATATTCACAAAACAGATGTCCCACTAAAGCGATGTAGTCTATCACTCCATATGAGGCTTGGCATGATCGCAAGCCATTTGTTGCTCATCTGCGTGTTTTTGGTTGTTTGGCATATGCATTAGTGTCCGAACAACATCGCATAAAATTGGATGATAAGGCAATAAAATGTATTTTTGTTGGGTACAATTCTAAAAGTAAAGGCTATCGTTTGTATCAACCACAGACTAAATGCATTCTGGTTAGCTGTGATGTTGTTTTTGTGGAGGATGCTATTCAGCCATTGCTTTCATGTACTAAGGAGACATCTGTTAGCTCCAAAGACATGTATGATACTTTGCTGCCTCTTTTTCAAGGTGGACAGTCTAGTGCTGGTCCTAATGAGGCAACTTCTTAACCCTTGCAGGTTTCATGTGATGATGCAGATCATTCCATTTCTGATGCAGATTTACATGATGCACTTATTGATGAGAGAGCTGATATTGAGCAGGCACGAACTATGCCAAAATGGCTGGTGCAAACGTTGCGTGACAGCAAATTAGATGCACCTTTCTCATATCGTACTCGATCAGGCTCTCATAGTGCCTCTTTTGCATAAGATTGCCATGCTATGGCTGCATCTAGTCTCTGTGATGAGACTGAGCCTGTTTTGTTTGATGAAGCACAAAATTCAAAAAATTGGATGGCTGTTATGCAATCTGAATATGATGCAATAATGAAGAATGGTACTTGGTCTTTATGTGACTTGCCTCCTGGCAAGAAGGCCATTGACACTAAGTGGGTATACAAGCTGAAGCATAAACCTGATGGTACAGTTGATAGGTATAAGGCTAGGCTTGTTGCAAAGGGTTATGCACAGGAGAGAGGCATTGATTTTGATGAGACCTTTGCACCTACATGCCGTATGACTACTCTTCGGAGCATATGTGCACTTACAGCCCATCATGGTTGGAATGTACATCAGTTGGACATTAAAAGTGCATTTTTGAATGGTGACTTGCATGAAGAAGTGTATGTTTTTCAGCCTCGTGGCTTTGTGCAGAAAGGGCATGAGAACGAGGTGTGCAAGTTCAAAAAGGCATTATATGGTTTGAAGCAAGCACCAGGTGCTTGGTATGAAAAGATACATACCTAGCTGATTGCATTCAGTTCTGTTGATTGCCAAAGTTGGACTTCATGTACACTTTGTTGATGATAAATGTATGGTTCATGATTTTAGCAATGGCGATGTTATCGTGATGTCCGGTACATTATGTAATGGCTTGTATCGCATGGATACATACAAGAGGGCTGCCTCAACTGCCTTAGTTGCTCATACTTCTTCCATGGCTGAAATGGAGCTCCTGCATGCTCATTTTCGTCACTTAAACTTCAATAGTTTGCTTTACTTGCAAAAGAAGGACATGATTATTGTCTTGCCTACACTTGATTCCATTGAAAAGCATGCATGTGAAGGTTGCATTCTTGGAAAAGTACATCGTTCTTCTTTTCCAAAAGATAGTCACACACACACACACTACAAGAAAATTGCAGCTTGTTCATAGTGATGTATGTGGTCCCGTCAAGACTCCATCTTTTGGGAAGCATGTATATTTTTTTACCTTCATTGATGATGCTACTCGCCATACATGGGTGTATCCTATGAAAGCAAAGAATGAGGTATTTTCTTGCTTCAAAGCATTTTTAGCTATGGCTGAAAATTTTTCTTCACAAAAGCTTTTGACTCTACACACGGATCGTGGTGGTGAATATATGTCACATGAGTTTAATGCTTTTCTTCGTGAAAGAGGTATTTCCCACCAATGTATGGTGCCATATACACCTCAGCAAAATGGTGTTGTCGAGCGTAAAAATAGAACTCTATTTGAAATGGCACGATGTATGGTTAAAGAAAAGCATCTTCTTGATGAGTTTTGGATGGAAGCGGTCATGTGTGCAAACTATGTGTTGAATCGCTACCCTACAAAAGCATTGAGAGTCATCACTCCTTATGAGGCTTGGAATGGTCATAAGCCTATGGTTAGTCATATGCGTGTGTTTGGTTGTTTGGCATATGCTCTTGTGCCATCACAACGTCACAAACTTGATGACAAGGCAAAGAAATATATATTTGTTGGTTATAATGCTGAAAGTAAGGGATCATGTTTATATCATCCATTGACGAACACAATTATTGTGAGTCGAGATGTGGTATTTCCTGAAAATTTAGTTTTCCCTCTACTTGAATGCAAAAAACAGCCAACAGTTAGCTCACAAGATGTGTTCGATACACTCATGCCTTTGTTCCAAAATGGTGCACTTGACTATGCCCATGTAGGCCAACCAACAGAGGCTCAAAGGGCTAAAAACTTCCAGCCAAATAGGGCTGAAAATGCAGAGAATTTCTAGCCAAACATGGCTGAAAATTTTCAATAAAAAAATGTCCAAACTGTTGGAAATTTCCAGTCACATATGGTTGAACATTTGCATCAAAATATGGCTGAAATGAGCATGAAATTCAGCCCATGCATGATGTACATGTTGAAGATGTATTACATAATGAATGCATGTCTATCAAGAGTGCATAATCTATGCCAAAGTGGCCGAAGCAAACTTTGCAGGATAGCAAATTGAGTGCACCTTTACTTGGTAGAACAAGACCAAGCTCTCCCCATGCATCAAGTAATGTTGATGATTATTCTCTTATTGCTACAACACGTAATGAAGAGCCACTTTCTTTTGAAGATGCATGTCATGATCCACAATGGATGAGTACTATGCAATCAGAAATGGATTCCATACATAGGAATGGTACTTGGAAAATATGTGAATTGCCAAAAGGAAAGAATGCCATTGGTACAAAGTGGGTTTACAAGATTAAGAGAAAATCTGATGGTAGCATTGATCGTTGCAAATCTAGATTAGTTTCCAAAGGATATGTGCAACAATATGGCATTGACTATGAGGAAACATTTGCACCTACTTCACGCATGACTACGATTCGTACCGTGGTTGCATTGGCTGCCCATCGAGGTTGGAAAGTGCACCAGTTGGACATAGAAACAACCTTCTTGAATGGTGATTAGCAAGAAGAGGTTTATGTGAAGCAACCTCTTGGATTTGCTATGAAAGGGAAAGAGCATATGGTTTGTTGCTTGCATAAAGCCTTGTATGGTCTCATGCAAGCTCCACATGCATGGTATGACAAAATACATAAGCACTTGATTGCTCTTAGCTTCACATGTAGTCCGATTGAAAGCACACTCTATGTACGCAAAAATGGGGTTGATCTTATAGTTCTTTTTCTTAATGTCGATGACATACTCTTGATTGGGTCATGTGATACAAAACTTGACATTCTCATGGCTGATTTGCAACATACTTTTGATCTCACTCATCTTGGTCTTTTGAGCTACTATCTTGGCATCCAGTTTGTATCCATTGAGGGGGGAATTTTTATGCATCAAGCAAAGTATGTTGAAAAACTACTTCAGCGTTTTGACTTTGAGGATTGCAAGCCAGTTTCCACACTAGTTGAGACAGGATTCAGGTTCTTAGTTGAGGATTCGAGTGATGCATTTGCCACTTCTCTTTATTAGCAAGCTCTGGGATGTCTTCTATATCCATGCAACACAAGACCGGATATACAGTATGCAATTTCCCAGTTGAGTCGATTCATGCATAGCCCTAGCACTAAGCATTGGCAAGCAGTGAAACGTGTGTTTAGATATCTCTGAGGCACTTTGAGCTTAGGTCTCCTTTATGGTAGAGATATTCAGCCATGCTTGCATGCTTTTACAGATAGTGATTGGGCTGGTTGTTATGATACTCGCATGTCCACTAGTGGTAATTTCTTTTTCCTTGGAGACTCATGCATATCTTGGTTGAGTAAGAAGCAACCTACAGTGGCGACATCAAGTTGTGAAGTTGAGTACAGGGCAATTTTCACAGCTACAATGGAGTGTATATAGCTGAGATGCCTATTGATGGATCTTTGGATGGAGATTGATGCTGCTACGCATATTCTCACTCATAGTCAGAGTGCTTTGGCTGTGAGAGAGAGCGCCTTCATGTAGGAGATATTGATTTGGTATATGTGCCTACACAAGATAATGTGGCAGACATATTCACCAAAGCTCTTCCACGGGAAAAGTTTGAAGCTTTTTGCAAAGCTTTAGGCTTATTACCTTGTGGGGGTTGATTTGTCACTCCTGGTATGTGTTCACATCATTCGCTCCAGGGGGGCTTGTTACACTTATGTGTTCCTCAAGTAGCTTTGATGTGAACCTTTTCCCTATACATGGGCAGTTTTTACTCTAGTGCTGACTAGAGGTTTTTTCCCCATGCTATCGCATACTTGATACTCTCATATGCGGTGGTACTTTGTAGTTAGGGATATTATTCAGCTCTTACTCCAGTTCAATTCAGTTCATAATCAATAGAGAGAGCTATTCCAGCCATCGTCTTCTCTGTGTGTCTTGTTGTGTTTGTGCTCCTTGTGTGTGCTTCTCGTGTGTCTCTCGCACTTCTACACACACCCAATAGTATATACAACCCTTCATTCTCTTATTATACACTAACTTCAATCTTCATATATTTGTCTTGGCTTCATTCTTTGACTTCAAACCTTTGTCTAAAACATCAATTGATGGTTGTCATGCACCAACAAATTTTGGAATCATTTAACCTTTGCCATAGGGAGGAGGGGTCCCCTTGACTCGACCCAAAAACACAATATTTTCCATTTAGTAAAACCCCTCATGATGGTAAAGAAGTTTGATCTCCTTCTCGAGCAATGAACTACTACATTAAACATAAAAAATTCATGGAGTTTCTTGGGCTTCATTTCTTTTTTCTTTGAACCTCCATAAATTCTTCAAATCTTGAATTTTTGGATTCACTATCCTAACTACCTATATTTACACTCTTGGCATCTTAGCAACTATGGCAAAGGAACGGGATCAAGACCATGACTTCTTCCACTAGTAGGACCGAACAAACCTCTTCATTAGGCTTGTCATTTTGGAGGTTGGAGGCTCGAGGTTTGGATTTGCTTCCACATAGAACTGAGGGTGCCAATGAGCATTGAAAAAGTGGGAGGAACCCTTGTAATTTATCTTCATATGTTCTTTATCATGATGTATCCTTTGTTATATTGTGCTATTGTGTATCCTCATGGGGAGCCCATCTTATTTTCATCTTGTTGTTCTACAAAACAAACACCTTGTGATGTCTCAATGGTGGAGGCCCTAAATAGGTTCTCATTCCTATCCCTTAAAGGTTTAGGTTCTTATCAATTAACCATTCTTTCTTATTGCCTAAGTTGGTATAGCATCTTTCTTTCCAAAGTTTCCAAAGAGCTTCACCCCTCATGACATTCCACAATGTCACACAACACCTGATGGCTTCTCCAAGAAAGGCCTGCTTCCAATCACTTCAGGCCTGTGAAGAAAGAATTTTCCCCACCACCAACCACACCAAAAGGCTCTTGTAACACAAGAAAAAAAGGTGCCTCGATTGAAACATCAGTTACACCATGGAGAAACCCTACAAACTTTGTTGGCTTTGAGATTAATCCAAATTGTATGATGAGAACTTGCCACATGAAAACTGACTTTTTATTTTCAATACAAGGATGCCAAAGGTCACAAAACTAGAAATCCCAATTGATACTTGTCCAATTTGTACACCATTTCCTATTGAGCGTGGAATAAAGCTTTTGAATACTAGGAAAATTTTCTAAGTTGTTGCCATTAACCCACTTTATACCTCGTATGTGAGGGGGTTCATTGCCTTGGAGGAGTTTGGATCAATGTCCTCAAAACAGCCCAGTTTCATTTTTCCCGATTCCATAGATTCTTCCACAAGCCAAACCATTTGCTCAATAATTTCTTTGCTCTTAGAAGATTGTCAAAATTGATAATTTTGACACGTTTTATTGGAAACAGAATTGAATCATGATGTCTAATATTGATAGCCCACTTCCACTCATCATTGATCTTAAGCTATGATTTCATCTTGTTCCAACAAACTAGATATTTTCCTTTGAGAGTAATACAAAAAGGGGAGAATAGTAGTGTCAGACGGTCTTGCCCCCTCCATCTCAGCAAGCCAATGAGTATAATGTCACTTTTTTTTCTAAAATTCAATTTCGGCCCATCAGGTGTCCATAGTGTTCCAAGGATTTCTCAACCACTTGGCCACCAATTTCTTTGTTACGTCCTCAATGTCCACAATGCCAAGCCCTCCCACTCATTTTTAACTATGTAGATTTTGCACTTTATTTTGGATATACCTCTACTATTATGGTCCCCCATCCAAGTAAAATTTGTACAAACTCTTGCAAGCTTAGTCATTTTTGTGTCTCTCGGTCTCCAACAAGATAGGAAATAAATTATTGATGCTATGAACAACATGTTGACCACCATGGGACGACTCACCAAGTTAATCTACATATCCTTCCAATATCCCAACTTTCTGTCAATCTTGTTAAAAAAACACTTCCACCTCTAACCCATAGTGACATGAAAGACTAAAGTACTCCTAGAAGACAAAAAATTTTATCACTCGGAATTACTTCACATCCTTGAGTCATAGGAAATTGCATTTGATGCCTAAGAATGACCTTGAATGTAGTATTTCCATGCTTTATTCCTTTTCCTGACCGCACACGTTATTTAGATAGTGCCAATAGGAGACGATGTTGTGTGAGTCATTCCATAAAAAGGCATTGCTATCGTCAACAAATATTCTAAGGATTCATTCCTAGTTCTTCCGCATTATCCTTTAGATGGAATTATCCCACATATGATGCACTTTTAAGAGCCTCCAACTCTATATAATGAGGGTCTCTACCCCATTTTGTACTTGGTTTTAAACTTGTACATCCTACTTCATGTTCTTGGCAAGTTTATTTCTAATCCATGTGAGTTTACTTATTTCTTGGTCTACTCACTTTGAGTCTCTCACACTCTTTCATATTTTGAGCACACACTATAACAGAGCACTAGGTGGAGCTCTTGGTGGTTGTTTTTGTGGTAGTGGTTCTAGAGATCGATGGTGTTGCTTTTCAAGTATTGAAAGAATTTTCTGCCATTATTTTTATTCTTTTTGGGCCCCATTTTGCCCATTTTCTCCATCCTCACAACCATTCAAATCCTTGAGTGGCATTTCATTATTTTTCCATTTCTTTGGTCCTTTTATGTGCTTAAACTCCTCTCTTAGAAGTGTTTCTAATCACTTTTGGTTTTTCTTAGTGACAATTACTCGTGTAGTGTTTCGTTCCTGATTTCTCTCCATGTTCATGCATATGCTTTGTGTTTAATGGAGATCAAGAAAGTCTATCACGCTCCCTTTGCTATCCATGGATGAAGATACATAGACAACTCTCTTTAACCATGAAACCTTCTCTATTGGAGTAGCACTTTGTGGCCCGAGAATAGCTACCTATGTTTGTCAGATCTAGGCTCTTCAAGGATGCTCGAAGGTGGTGTAGAAATTTCTCTTGGGGTTATATACTTGCAAGCCATAAAATTGTAGGGCTATGGGTCTTCAAGGAGCACAATACCATTCCTAGTACAATGGTGTTGGATGTAGATGTCTGGGGAAGCACACAAATAGCACAAGGAAGAAGAAGAAGCTTGGAGCACAACACACAATATTGAATGTACTACCACTAAAATGTACAAAGATAAGTGACCCATTAGGGTTATAGGCGTAGATACAATCTAGGGAAAAAAACCTCCTAAAGAGGGAAAAACGTGCCCTGGTGGTCCTAGTGTGTTCACACACATCACTACCTAAATATATCAACAAATTCCACTTCGAGTGATGTGGTGAACAAGGAGCTGACACTCATGTATAAGGAAGTGTCAAACTATGTGGAATCAATTCACAAAAGCAAGTAAGCCCAAAGGTTTGCGAAAAGCTTCAAAGTTCTCCCTAGGCATAGCCTTTGTGAAAAAATCTACAATGTTCTCCTGCATGGGCACATATGCCAAGCTCATCTCTCTAGCAGAGAACCTCTCCCTCACATAATGATAGTGCACCTCAATTGCTTAGTGTGAGCATGGAACACAAGGTTCCCTGCAAGTGCTAATGCGCTCTGACTATCAATGAAGGTGGTGGCAGAAGAGTGACCAACACCCAAATCATCCATAAGGTGTCTGAGCCACACACACTCAATAGTCATTGTGAAGGCTTCCCTATACTCAACCTCACAACTAGAAGTGGCCAGAGTAGGCTGCTTCTTAGTCAACCAAGATATGCATGAGCTACCAAGCATGAAGCAAAAACCACTCATGGACATAGGAGAGTCGTAGCAACCAGCCTAGTCATTGTCAGAAAAGGCATGCAAATCTGGCAGTGGTGTAAAACAATCTAAGTAGCCGGGACCACTCAAGTAGAAAAAGATGTGCTTAAGCGCCTGTCAATATTTGACACCTGGGCAATGGATAAACCTGCTCATCTATGAGACATCAAATTGAATATCTAGCCAAGTAATGATTAAGTAAATCAAGCATCCAATAGCTTGCTGATAAAGAACAACATCAAATGCATCTCCGGCATCATGATGACTCAATCCTAAACCTGTCTCCATGGGAGTGGAAATAGGCTTACAGTCATCAAGGCCAAAACACTTCAAAAATGTGTCAATATATTTTGTTTGAAACAGAGCTATTCCACCATCAACTTGCATAAACTGAATGTCCAAATAATGATGCAAGTCCCCCAAATATGGCATCTCAAATGAGGCATGCAAATCAGCCTTAAAATAAGCAATATGCTTCTCATGAGGACTAGTGAGCAACATGTAATCAACATAGACAAAAATGATTAGAAGCACATCATTGGCATGCTTAACATATAAGGTGCTCTCAGCTGGACTGTTCTTAAAACCATGTGCAATCAGATAGGCATGTATCTTTTCATACCAAGCACGTGGTATTTGTTTCAAACCATATAAAGCCTTTCTTAACCTGGACACTTGGTTTTCATGCCGTTTTTGCACAAAGCCATGGGGCTGAAAAACATACACTTTTTCATGCAAATCATTATTCAAAAATGCAATTTTAATGTCCAACTGATGTACATTCCAACCGTGATGAGCTCCAAGTGCACAAATGCTACGAACAGTAGTCATTCGGCATGTAGGTGCAAAGGTCTCATCAAAACAATGCCTCTTTCCTGTGCATAACCCTTTGCAACAAGCCTAACCTTATACCTGTCAACTTTTCCATTAGGCTTACACTTCAGCTTGTATAACCTCTTAGCGCCAATGGCCTTCTTGCCAGGAGCCAAGTCACATAAAGACAAAATAACATTTTTTATGATAGCATTGTATTCTGATTGCATAGCAACCATCCAATTTTTAGAATTTTGGGCTTCATAAAATGAAACAGACTCGTTCTTATCATAGAGACTAGAGGCAGCCATAGCATAGCAATCTGATGCAAAAGAAGCATTATGGGAGTCTCAATGAGTATGATATGACAAAGATGCATTTAATTTGTTGTCACGCAAAGTCTGCACAAGCCATTTTGGCATGGTTTTTGCCTCCTCAATATTAGCTCCCTCATCAACAAGTGCATCATGCAAATCTGCATAAAAAATGGAATGATTTGCAATATACCATCTCTGAATGTTGAGAAGTTTCCTCATTAGGACCAGCAATAGGTTGTCCACCTATAAAAAAAGGTAGCAAAGTGTCATACATATCTTTGGAGCTAATTGATGTCTCCTTAGTACATGAAAGTAGTGGTTGAATAACATCTTCCACAAAAACAACATCATGGTTAACCAATATGTGTTTAGTCTATGGATGATATAGACAATATCCTTTGCTTTCAGAATTGTACCCAACAAAAATACATTTCATTGCTTTATCAATTTTCAATGATGTTGTTCAAACAATTATGCATATGCCAGACAACCAAAAACATGCAAGTGAGCAATAGATGGCTTGTGACCATGCCAAGCCTCTTATGGAGTGATAGACTGCAGTGCTTTAGTGGGACACCTGTTAAGTACATATGTTGCACACATAACAGCCTCAAGCTAGAAACTATGTGGTAAAGCCTGACTCTTGACCATACACCTCACCATCTCGATGAGTGACATGTTCTTCCGTTTAGAAACTCCATTCTTTTGAGGTTTACGACCTACTCTCATATACTTGTTGAGTCTTGATAAGATAATCTTCTCAAATAGCATGAGTAAGAACCAGCTAAGGAGCTTTAATGTAACAAGATAAGTATTTTATTGTGGGTATAATTGTGTAGGTGAGCTCGGCATAAAGGACATTCTAAAGGGAGAGAAAATCACATCAATAAAGCTAAGTACGTTCACATTCAACACTATCATATTGAGATTGGGTGTGGCTCCCTCTTCGCATAGTGCCTTGAAATCTTATGCACATGCTTTGGGATCGAGATGAAACACTCCAAGATGGCCTTTAAGGCTCATGGCACTCACCACAACTCCTCACGAATCACGGATGCAAGGAGCTAACCTTAGGTCAAATATTTTTTTTTCATTAGGCATACCTATGGGCTTTGGGATCTCTCTTAGTCACTGTCAAGATGGGATTTTTACTGAGCTCAAGTGTACAATCCATTTTTTTAAGGGCACGAAACTCAACTTTGTTGGGAAGGTGATGGTTTTAAATGTGTTCCTGATTTCTACAATAATCTATTTCTTGGCTTGTTGAGCACCCAACAAGACTTTGTTGTTGAAGATGAAAATACATGCTAGAACCTTCTGTGGATAGGTGACCCTAATAGAAGGGGTGTTCCAAGAACTTAGTTGGATATCTCCGTCAAAATTTCCACAGATGAAGTAATATATTTTACTTCAAATTGAGATTGAGTGTATCTCTCTCTTTGCACAATGTCATGAAATCTATGAACACACATTGGGTTTGAGATTAAGCACTCTAGGATGGGGTTTTAGGCCACTGGCACTCACCATAATTCCTCACAAATCAAGGATGCAAGGAGTTGACCTCATGCCAAATATCTTGTTTATTAGGCATATGTAGCAAGTTTGGCATCTCTCTCAATCACCGTGAAGATGGGATTTTTTCTAAGCTCATGTTGAATCCAATGTTATAAGGGCATGCAGCTTAATGTCATTGGCATGAAAAGTACATGCTAGAACCTTCTCTAGATAGGTGTCCCTAACAAATAAGGTGTTCCAAGAACTAAGTAGGATATCTCCAGTAGTCCCAAGGAGCTGCATGGTCTACAATCAAAGGTGCACTTGCCCTCACCAATAAGCTCACAACAAGATGGATGATAAAAGCTTGGTATAATGAGCAAGAATCTTGGGATAAGAATATTTTCAAAAATAGTAAGAAGCCTTCCCTTTGGGTGCATCTAAGTAGAACAACCATGAATGTATCATACCAAAGTGATCTCTAAGGAAGTTTGGATGGAGGATCACACAAATGGGCTTTTCCAAAAGGTTGTAAAGACTACTTTCTTGTTCTTCATGTAACGTCTCTTTTATACTAGAATCAATGAACATGATTGTGATATTGATCAATGTCGACCCCTCATGATTGTATGCACATTTTGTAAGGCCCCCATTATGAGGAGAAGCTTGTTGATATATTTAGGTAGTGATGTGTGTGAACACAGTAGGACCGTCGGTGCACTTTTTTCCCTCTTTAGGAGGTTTTTTCCCCCGGCTTGTATATACATCTATTGCCCTAATGGGCTACTTATCTTTGTACATTCTCTAGTAATACATTCAGTATTGTGTGTTTGTACTCCAAGCTTCTTCTTCTTCCTTGTGCTATTCTAACTCCAACAATTGGTATCAGAGTAGGTCATCGTTTCATCTAGGGCGTCGTCAACACTCCTCCATTTGCAGTCTCAGATTCGCACGAAATTTGGTGAGCATACTCAGGGTGTTTCAGAGATCAAAACAGCTTTGCTGTGTGGTGCCGAAATCGCGATCTGAGCTCATTTCGGCCTCCGAACGCATTATCGAAGTGCTTGTGCATGTTATTTTGTCTTTTTGTGCCAAAGGTATATACCAGTTTTGTTCGCCAGTAAAGAGTCTCGAAGTCTGCTACAGGCCTAGCAGAATTCATCGGGGCAGTTCTGTTCAACTTTTTGAGATACAGCCAATTTTCTGCATCAAGGTATTTTATTCACCGGCCATGGCTGAAAGCAATGATGTATTCCGTATGTTGGCTATTGAGGATAAGTTGGATGGTACCAACTACCCATTATGGGCTTATATGATGCGACATGTATTGGTTGCAAAAGGATTGTGGAACATTGTGCAGGGTGTTGAAAGACGTCCTGTTACACCTCTGACTACAGGTACTGCAAATACAAGTGATGGAGCTGATGAAGATGGTGTCGATGATGATATTCTACAGATTCCTATTCGTGCTGCTATTTCTGCCGCACCTACTGCAGAGCAGATTCGCTAGGATGGCAGAGATGCCCATGCACATGCATTGATAGCTTTGTCTGTCAAACGTGCCATTATTCCTCACATTCGCTCTTGCAGAACATCTAAGGATGCTTGGGATGCACTTACCACATTGTACCAAGCTAGGAATGAGGACATGAATGAAGGTGATTTTATGGACAATTTCCTAATGAAGATCAAAGACTTGAAGGAACAGTTGAGCACATGAATGAAGGTGATTCTATGGACAATTTCCTAATGAAGATCAAAGACTTGAAGGAACAATTGATTTCTGTTGGAGAGTGAGCACATGAATGAAGGTGATTCTATGGACAATTTCCTAATGAAGATCAAAGACTTGAAGGAACAGTTGATTTCTGTTGATGAGGTTATACCAGATAGCTCACTTGTGCAGACCGTTCTGAATGGTCTTCCTGATTCATATCAGAGTTTTGCTTCTACTCTTTGGTTGATGATGAAAGGCAATCCAAATGCCTTATCATATGTGGAGTTCTGTTCTGTTGAAGGAAGATCAGTCCAGGCAAAACAGGTCCATTATGCGAGTTGCAGATCAAGATTTCCTGGCTAGTCAGAAGGGCAAAGGAAAATGGAGCTCTTCAACTAGTAAGCTCAAATCTGCCAATTCTGCATATTCGAAGAAGGAAGATAAAGATGAGAAGAAATCAGAAAAGCAGAAATTGTTTTGTAAGTACTGTAAAGGGAATGATCATATCATAAAGATCTGTCCAAAACTGGTTGCTAAAGAGGCAAAGAAGAAAGAGGCTGGAATGGTTGTTGCAGTTGTTCTTGATATAGAGGTGCTCTAACATCAAGTATAGCTTGTTCTTTTGGAGATTAACACTCTCCATCAGTGGTATCAGAGCAAGAATCATCAGAATTGAAGAAAGGACCCCAACTGTTGCAGTTATACAGAAATCAACATTTGAAGGTTGGAAAGGTGAAAGCTTAAAGTGAAAGCTAGAGAAGGAGGCCTAACGTTATCAAGAAGTTCAAAAGGAACTACATTTGAAGTAAAGGTACACTTATTCCTCATAAAGCTTGAAGAATTTAATACATAGGTGAAGAAAGGATGGGATATTCTCTTCAGGTAGAGAAATTGGATAGAGAAAACTATCCAGCTTGGTCAATGAGGATGGAAGCTCATCTCATGAGCAAACACTTGATAGGATACATTACAGGTGAAGACGAAAAACCAAAATTTAAAGATCCTAGCGTTCCAACTAAGGAGGAGCTCATAGATTTGAAGACATGGATGAAGAAGGATGATCAAGCAAGGAGCATTGTCTACATGGCAGTCAAGGACTACTTGCTACCTCATATAAAGTGCAAGTGACATATGGATTGCTTTGGAGGAGCATTTCCGAAACACTACAAAGTCAAGGAAGGCATCTTTGTGGGCAGAGTTTACTACATTTAAGAAGAAGGCTTCTAAATCCATTTTTGATTATGTAACAAGGATGAAGGACATTGCAGATGCATTAGAAGCAGTTGATGAAGATATTGAAGAGGATAAATTGGTAAGGAAAATCCTTACAGGTTTGAGAGGAGATGAGAAATGGGGGGCATTCATTTTGTCTACTGAATTGTCACTAGATCATTTCACTCCTCATTTGACTCAGTTGCTAGGACATATGATAACATTTGAGAAAGATGTCAAAGGTGATGATAAGAGTACAAGTCAAGCAATGTATTCAAAGGACAATAAGAAGATTAACAAAGGCAATCAACAAGTGAATGAGGATGAAGGTACAACTTGTCAAGCTAACTTCCTAAGAGGAAGAGGAGGTGGCAAAGGTAGAGGAAAAGGCAGAAGCAATAAAGATGGAGTCAAAGCTTGCTAGATTTGTGGTGAGACTAATCATTTATCTCATGAATGTTGGTATAATAATCAAAATAATGGAGGATATAATCAGAACTTTAATTGAAGAGGAAGAGGTGGTAGAAACCAAAGAGGTAATTTCAGAGGTAGAGGTTACTTTGGAAGAAATGCAGGTAGAGGTTTCCAAAGTCAATCCTACAACAATACCTACTACAATTATGCTTAATATCAGAAGGAGGGTTCAACCTTTATTATGAATGCAACTTGTGAAAGACAAAGTGAAGATCCAAGAGTTTTCTGCATTGACTGAGGGTGTACCAATCACGTGAGTGGTAACATAGCTTTAATTACTGATTTGGAGAATAAGGTAACTAATCATGTAGTTCAGATAGGTGATAATACAAAGCATAATGTGAAGTCCATTGGATCTATACAGGCCAAGGATGGAAGTACTCTTCTGAGTAAGGTTTTGTATGTTTCTACCATTCCAAAGAATCTGATAAGTGTAGGGCAAATTGTTGAGAAAGGTTATGAAGAAAGGTTCACTTAATGATGGAGTTTTTGTGGAAGACCCTAGCAATGGGTATAAAAAAATTGTTTCAGGAAAGAAAGAAGGAAGGCTCTTCACATTGAAGATTCAAGGCAATGTTGGTCATGCCTTGTTCACTTATGGAGGACATAAGATCTTTGAGTTAGATCTTTGGCATAAAAGGCTTGGACATTTCAATGAAAGAGGTATTAAGGATATGGTTAACAATGGTTCAGTGCTTGGATTACCTAATGTTTTAGGTCAACATATGACATACAGATGTGAGGCATGTCAATTAGGTAAGGCTCATAAGCAATCATGTACTTAGCATTGTTTCATGTATTCAGAGAAGCTTGAGTTGGTACACACAGATGTGTGGGGACCATCAATGGATTTCAGTATTAATGGTTCAAGATATTATGTGATTTATGTTGATGATGCTACCTGGAGGATCACCATATATGTGATCAAAGATAAATCAGAGGTGTTTAATACATTTAAACATTATCATGTGTATGCAGAGAGAATCACGGGTCGAAAATTGAAAAGATTGAGGTCAGATGGAGGGGGAGAGTATTTCTCTAATGAGTTCAATGATTACTTATGGAATGTAGGTATGAAAAAAGGAAGTTACTTGCAGGTACTCTCCTCAACAAAATGGTGTAGTAGAAAGCAGAAATAGAACTCTTGCTGAGTTTGCAAGGTCAATGATGAAAGAGAACATTGTCCAATGTAAATACAGCTACATACTTGGTTAATAGGTTACCATGTAAAGCTTTTCAGGGTATGACACCTTATGAGGCATGGTGGGGGTAAGATACCTACCTCAGATCATTGCAAAGTATTTGGATGTTTGGCATATGCATATGTGCCATCTCAGTTGAGGCATAAATTGGAACCTAAAGATGAAAAATATGTGTTCATTGGTTACGATGATAAGCAGATGGGTTATAGGTTGTGGTGTCCATCCACAAAGCAATACCTTGTCTCAAAGGATGTTACATTTGATGAGCAAGGTACTTGGTATGCAGGTACAATTAATATTAATGCAAGTGATGGAGAAACTTTGAATTAGAAGAAAGGTAAATCATAGGTTCAAATATTTTATGAAGGAGATAATAATGAAGCACAAAGTGAAGTTGAAGAAGTGCCAAGGTTTGACCCAGAATCTGATGAACCAAATACTTCAAGAAGTGGAGAACGCAGAAGGTCATCAAGACACAAATGACAACCTACAAGGTATAGCTATGACACTTCTTTTTTGACTACTAAAGACTATGCTTATATGGTGAAAGCAGAGGAAGACCTTCTACATATGAAGAGGCAAAAGGTAAGGAAAATTGGGAGAATGCTATGCAGGAACATTATGATGCTTTATTGGAAAATGAAACATGGGATTTGGTTCCTAAACCAAATAGTTAGAAGATCATTGGATGCAAATGGGTCTACAAGACAAAGAGGTATGTAGATGGAAGTGTGTCTAGATATAAAGCTAGACTTGTTGTGAAAGGGTACGCTCAGACATATGGTATAGATTATGATGAGACTTATAGTCCTATGGCAAAGATGACAACCATAAGGACACTCATAGCCATTGCTGCATGTAAAGGTTGGAGATTATGTCAATTAGATGTGAAGAATGCTTTTCTTAATGGTTACATTTCAGATGATGTTTTCATGGAGCAACCAGAAGGGTTCAAAGATAGAAGGTATCAAGATTATGTATGTAAGCTCAAGAGAGATTTGTATGGTTTGAAGCAGGCCGCAAGGGCATGGAAATATAGACTTGTGAAGTTCTTGAAGGAACTTGGTTTTCAAGCTTCTAAGGCACATAGTAGCTTGCTTGTTAAAGCAAGTGATGATGGGTTCATTTACATGTGCATATATGTTGATGAAATAATACTTACAGGTACAAATGAGAAGCGCATACAAAGTCTAAAGAAGCAAATGGAGAAAGTGTTCAAGATTAGTGACTTGGGAGACTTGTCATATTTCTTGGGCATGGAGATCTCATATACTCAACATGGAGTATATGTGACTCAAGAAAGGTATTTGAAAAACTTGTTAATCAAGTTTAAAATGGAAGATTGTAGGGTAGCACCTACTCCAATGGAGATGAATCACAAATTGATCAGATATGGAGGAGAAGAGTTCAACGACATGAAGCTACATCAAAGTCTGGTTGGTAGTCTAATCTATGCTACATTAATTAGGCCTGATTTGTCATATGCAGTTGGAGTGTTGTCTCAATTCATGCATTGTCCTAGAAAGGAACATTGGATTGCAGGTCAAAGAGTGTTAAGATACATTAAGGGTACACTCAAAGAAGGTTTGTATTATGGTTTCACATCAGATACAAACATCAAGGTATATAGTGATACAGATTGGGTAGGTAGTCCAGATGATAGGAGATCAACTTATGGGTATCTATGTTATGTGGGAAATAAACTAATCTCTTGGTGTTCTAAGAAGCAACACACAATTGCTTTGTGTTCTCCATTAGAATTTCCACAGATAAAGTAATATATTTTACTTCAAATTGAGATTGAGTGTGTCTCTCTCTTTGCACAATGTCATGAAATCTTATGAACACACATTGGGTTTAAGATTAAGCACTCTATGATGGGGTTTTAGGCCAATGGAACTCACCATAATTCCTCACAAATCAAGGATGCAAGGAGTTGACCTCATGCCAAATATCTTGTTTATTACGCATATGTAGCAACTTTGGCATCTTTCTCAGTCACCGTGAAGATGGGATTTTTTCTAAGCTCATGTTGAATCCAGTGTTATAAGGGCATGCAGCTTAATGTCATTGGGATGAAAAGTACATGCTAGGACCTTCTCTAGATAGGTGTCCCTAACAAATAAGGTGTTCCAAGAATTAAGTCGGATATCTCCAATAGTGCCAAGGAGCTACGTGGTCTAGCAATCAAAGATGCAGTTTCCCTCACCAATAAGCTCACAACAAGATGGATGATAAAAGCTTGGTGTAATGAGCAAGCATCTTGGGATAAGAATATTTTCAAAAATAGTAAGAAGCCTTCCCTTTGGGTGCACCTAAGTAGAACAAACATGAATGTATCATACCAAAGTGATCTCTAAGAAAGTTTGGATGGAGGATCACACAAATGGGCTTTTCCAAAAGGTTGTAAGGACTACTTTCTTGGTCTTCATGTAACGTTTCTTTTATACTAGAATCAATGAACATGATTGTGATATTGAAAACATTGTTTATAGAGTAGACTTCATTTGCTCTTCCATAAATGTCTCCTTGGATTGATCTTTGTATAATTTCACCCATTGCTCAACATAGACCTGCACACATATCCAATGTGCTAACATCAAGTGGGCCACACAAATATGTCAACTAATGGAGGAACCAATCGGTGGTATGAAGATTGTATGTAAGGTGATCATCAAGCACATGCATCCACAATAAGAGGAAGCAACCAAAGCACAAACATGAATGCATGCACACAAACACACACTCATGACTAGAAAAGAGGCACAATTGATCCATAGATTTCCTTATATTGTTTATGAATTCGAAGAGCTCATGAGGTACAAAACGTTCTAGGCTCCAACATCTAATGCCTAACAAATGAGACTTTTTTTTGTTATAGAAGTCTCACTTGAAAGGCTATCCACATGGCCAACCTAGTTTATAAATATATTTCCTATCCCAAATTTGGTGGTGCCAATGAGGTTTTACAAAAATATGAGAAAAATCATGGAGTTTTTTCTAGATCTGGGAGCTATACAAAATAGGATCTACGGAGAAAACATAGGCCATGTTACATGTATTTTGGGCATAGATTGGGGAAAATCATAATGTAGAGTGCACTAAATGGATATTTCAAATCATACATACGATCTTCAATAGCTAACACACAAATTATGTTATCTTTATCGTTCATATTTGTTCATCATACATGATGATAATAATTGATTGTTTTTTAGAAGATTGGATGACAAAACAATCTTTAAGATGTCATGAAGTTGATTTCCCACTATAAGCTCTCAATAAATGTGATAGGTGGGAGTCTTAATGACCTCCTCTCATACTACTTGTTGAGTCTTGATAAGATAATGCTCTCAAATAGCATGAGTAAGAAGGAGCTAAGGAGCAAAATTTGTAATGATATCACTAAGGATGTTTAATGTAAGAAGATAAGTATTTTGTTGTGGGAATAGTTGTGCAGGTGAGCTTGGGATAAAGGACATTCTAAAGGGAGAGAAGATCACCTCCATAGCTTACCTTAGGTCAAATATTTTTTTCATTAGGCATACCTATGGGCTTTGGGATATGTCTTAGTCACTGTCAAGATGGGATTTTTACTGAGCTCAAGTGTACAATCCATTTTTTTAAGGGCACGAAACTCAACTTTGTTGGGAAGGCGATGGTTTTAAATGTGTTCCTGATTTCTACAGTAATCTATTTCTTGGCTTGTTGAGCACCCAACAAGACTTTGTTGTTGAAGATGAAAAATACATGCTAGAACCTTCTGTGGATAGGTGACCCTAACAGAAGGGGTGTTCCAAGAACTTAGTTGGATATCTCCACTAGTCCCAAGGAGTCAAGCAGTGTAGGCATGCTAGATGTGGTTGTCTCCACCAATAAGCACACAACAAAATGGATGATAAAAGCTTAGAATAATGAGCAAGAAACATGGGGTAAGAATACTCCCAAACATGGTACGAGGCTTGCCCTTTGAGTGCACAATATGAACATATCATGCCAAAGTGATCTCTAAGGAGGTTGGATCACACAAATGGTCTCTCCCAAAAGGTTGTAATAACTTACTTTCTTGGTCTCCATGTATCTCTTTTCTTTTTACTTCCAAAAGGTTGTAAGGACTTATCATCTAACAAATATGCCGATGCATGGAGCGACCGACCGGTGGTATGAAGATCGTATGTGAGGTGATCAAAAGGCACATGCATCCACAATAAGAGAAGGCAACACACTCATGACTAGAAAAGAGGCACAATTGCTCCAAAGAGTTCCTTAGATTGGTGTGATGTGATGTGGAAAGAAGGTAAAAGAAGGTATGCAGATATAGTATGGTGTGTGTGGAAGGTTTCAAGAGTGATGTGAAGGTGTGTTGAGTGAATCATGAATCTATATTACAGGTATTCTTGTGTGTGAGGGGACTGCAAAATGGAGAGCGGATTGCACATTTGGAAATTTCTTGTCAAGACCTTTGGAATGGTCGCTTTTTGGCTATGCTTGGGATACACACTACCTTTCTCTTAGAAGCCACAAATTTTGTAGCACATGTAAGCATGGGGTCACACATGGAAATGCTTTTGTGATCCACCATGCATGAGATAGTTCAAGTCTAGCTTGAAGAATTTGGCCTTCTTTAGGTACCTTGCCTTTCCTAGATTGTGTGGCTTGGTTTGGTGTATCTTGCAGGCCATTGTCTTCTTGGACCAGAAGTTCAGGGCTTATGTTTATTATTTATGGTTCTTAATCTCACAGACAGCGCTTGCTTTGGAATACACCATCTATGTTGTTTTGAATATATGAATTGTTTCAGCGCAGTCTTTATAAATTTAGAGATTGTGGTTGTTTGGTAACGTGGGAGAATCCTGATTCGCTTCAAGACAAAGAATTACGAAGCTACTGTACCTTCATAGCGGGGTCGTATATTGAATCAATCTATGCTTTTAAAAGTTGGCCCAATAATAATTAGGTTCCTAATTCAACTTCCTCCAGACCGACCGCGTAGCGCAGTGGATTAGCGCGTTGGACTTCGGATCCAAAGGTCGTGGGTTCGAATCCCATCGTGGTCGCTCACGTGAGTTCGGGTCGCATTGGAAGTTCGTTGTCAACGTTGTGATGCAACGCGACTGTGCTGCTATCGCAGATTAGCACATCCGATGGCTCTTCAGCACTTGCTGCTCCACCATCGTAATGGTTACACAGAAGAGCCTATCGCCTCCATTACGTATGCATAACTCATATTGATGTTCTTTTTGATATAAACATTCAATTGCACCTCAATCCAAAATATAACATGTGAAGGGCTATTTCTTTGTTCGAAAATCAAGACGAACGAGCTCATTAGAAAATATGACGAATAGAGCTCGGTGGGTTTCGTTAGAGGGTGACTATAGGCTTGAGGCTAAAGATAAGCTTGAGGGAACATATAATTATCCAATGTGGAGTGTTTTGATGATTAATCTGTTAGTATCAAGGCCAAGACAAGTCAAGGAAGATGTTGCTTCATCTTCTAGAAGACATGTTCCTATGCTTCATCTTCTAGAAGACATGTTCCTATATCTGCTCAACCGGAGGTTAGTGAAGAAGAAGAAGGAACTACTTCATCATCAAGAGTCCATACTACTACCAGATTACTTCCTATAAAAGAGCGATCCAAATGGGATTCAAGAAATGCATACAAACTTTCATATATTGCTATGGGAGTAAAGAGGCATACTATACCTCAAATGAGGTCATGCAAAACCTCTCGTGAGGATTGGTTGGAGTTAGAGAATCTCTATCAGAGGAGAAACCCTGCCAAGAAAGCTCATCTTAGGACACAACTAGGCAACTAATAGAGAATCTCTATTAGTTGGTGAGTGAGTTCAGTCACATATTTTGAAGCTCAGAGTTTGTGATCAGTTTAATGACATATTTTGAAGCTCATAGTTGGTGGGTCACTCAAATCCCACATTTCAAAGTTCAAAGCTTAGTCACACATTTTGAAATTCACTAACTTACGCATTCCGTTTTCAGTTCACTTCAGATCCATGCACAATCAACTTAAGATTCAATGGAAATCAATTAAGAGATATATTTTTAGAATTCCAAAGTTTTGTTGGTTTTAAACCTTGTATCATTCTGGCATTGAAGGGGGGGATTGTTGGAAACAATGTCAAAATGTTCAACTAGCAGAATATTATGTTTATATTTTAGAAGCCTCTACATAAGAAGCGCATGGGGTAGATGGTATGGTAGAAATGATTTAAGACTAAACCAATCCACCTAGGTTACTTTGTAGATGGCATCATCACTTATGTCACACAACAAAGAATCTTTTTGCCTAAATTTGAGCTTCCAAAATTGATATAGTATGCCCTCCCTCTATTTTTTAGTCTAGAACTATCTCTCTCTCTCTCTCTCTCTCTCTCTCTCTCTTCCACAACAAAAAACTAGATATTTTCCTTTGAGGGTAATACGAAAAGGGGAGAATACTAGTGTCAGATGGTCCTGCCCCTTCCATCTCAGCAGACCAGTGAGTATAATGTCACTTCTTTTCCTAAAAATAAATTTTGGCCTATCAGGTTTCCATAGTGTTCTAAGAATTTTTCAGCTAATTGGCAACCAATTTTTCTATTACGTCCTCGACAATGTCAAGCTTTATGGTCCCCTATCCAAATAAAATTTCTACAAATTCTCGCAAGCTTAGTCATTTTCGCGTCTTTAAGTCTTCAACAAGATAGGAAATAAATTATTGATGCTATGAGGAACGTGTTGACCACCATGGGATGGCTCGCCAAGTTAATCTGCATACCCTTCCAATATCCCAACTTTTTGTTAATCTTGTTTAAAAAACACTTCTACCTCTAAACCATAGTGACATGAAACACTAAAGTATTCCTAGAAGACAAAAAATTTGACCACTCGGAATTACTTCATATCCTTGTTCCATAGGAAATTGCATTTGACGCCACTATGTTCCAAAGTTGTTTAGCAACAAGAACATGCTTCATCATGTAAGAACAAATTGTTGGAGATAGACATCTGCGGAAGCATGCGAACAGCACAATGAAGGAGAAGAAGCTTGGAGCACAACACAATACTGAATGTAATACTAGAGAATGTACAAAGATAAGTAGCCCATTAGGGCAATAAGTGTATATACAAGCCGGGGGAAAAAAACCTCCTAAAGAGGGAAAAAAGTGCCCCCGCGGTCCTAGAGTGTTCATACACATCACTACCTAAATATATCACAAAATCCCCTCCTGGAGTGATGTGGTGAACAAGTAGCTAGCACTCATGTATAAGTAAGTGCCAAGCTATGTGGAAATCACTCCACAAAAGGAAGTAAGCCCAAAGCTTTGCAGAAAGCTTCAAACTTCTCCCTAGGCAGAGCCTTGGTGAAAAGGTATGCAATGTTCTCCTACATGGGCACATATGCCAAGCTGATCTCCCCAGCAGAGAACCTCTCCCTGACATAATGATAATGCACCTCAATGTGCTTAGTGTGAGCATGGAACACAGGGTTCCTCGCAACTGCCAATGCGCTCTGACTGTCAGTGAAGATGATGGTGGTAGAAGACTGACCAACACCCAAAGGCGTCTGAGCCACACACGCTCAAGAGTCGCTGTGAAAGCTGCCCTATACTCAGCCTCACAACTGGAAGTGGCCACAGTGGGTTGCTTCTTGCTCAACCAAGATATACATGAACTACCAAGCATGAAGCAAAACCCACTAGTGGACACACAAGTGTCATGGCAACCAACCCAATCAGAGTTAGAAAAAGCATGCAAATCTGGTGGTAGTGATCCGCCTTTGGGATAAAACAACCCAAGTAGCCGAGTACCACTCAAGTAGCAAAAGATACACTTAACTGCCTGCCAATGCTTGACTCCTGGGCAATGCATAAACCTGCTCACTGTTAGATAGCAAACTGAATATCTGGCCGAATGATGCATAAGTAAATCAAGCATCTAACAACCCGCTGATAGAGAACAGCATCAAATGCATCTCCACCATCATGAAGACTCAATCGTAAACCTGTCTCCATAGGAGTGGAAAAAGGCTTACAGTCTTTAAGGCCAAAATGCTGCAATAATGTGTCAATATATTGCGTTTGACACAAAGCCATTCCACCATCAACATGCATAAACAGAATGCACAAATAATGATGCAAATGCCCCAAATTAGACATCTCAAATGAGGCATGCAAATCAGCCTTAAAATCAGCAATATGCATCTCATGAGGACCAGTGAGCCATGTCATCAACATAAACCATGATGATCAAAAGTACATCACTAGCACGCTTAACATATAAGGTGCTTTCAGTTGGACTGTTCTCAAAACTATGTGCAATCAGCTAGGTATGTATCTTTTCATACCAAGCACCTGGTGCTTGCTTCAAACCATATAATGCCTTCTTTAACTTGCACACCTCGTTCTCATGCCCTTTCTGCACAAAGCCACGGGGCTGAAAAACATACACTTCTTCATGCAAGTCACCATTCAAAAATGCACTTTTAATGTCCAACTGATGTACATTCCAACCATGATGGGCTGTAAGTGCACATATGCTCCGAACAGTAGTCATACGGCATGTAGGTGCAAAGGTCTCATCAAAATCAATGCCTCTCTCCTGTGCATAACCCTTTGCAACAAGCCTAGCCTTATACCTATCAACTGTACCATCAGGTTTATGCTTCAGCTTGTATACCCACTTAGTGTCAATGGCCTTCTTGCCAGGAGGCAAGTCACATAAAGACCAAGTACCATTCTTCATTATTGCATCATATTCAGATTGCATAACAGCCATCCAATTTTTTGAATTTTGTGCTTCATCAAACAAAACAGGCTCAGTCTCATCACAGAGACTAGATGCAGCCATAGCATGGCAATCTTATGCAAAAGAGGCACTATGAGAGCCTGATCGAGTACGATATGAGAAAGGTGCATCTAATTTGCTGTCACGCAACGTCTGCACCAGCCATTTTGGCATAGTTCGTGCCTGCTCAATATCAGCTCTCTCATCAATGTGCATCATGTAAATCTGCATCAGAAATGGAATGATCTGCATCATCACATGAAACCTGCAAGGGTTAAGAAGTTGCCTCATTAGGACCAACACTAGACTGTCCACCTTGAAAAAGAGGCAGCAAAGTATCATACATGTCTTTGGAGCTAACAGATGTCTCCTTAGTACATGAAAGCAATGGCTGAATAGCATCCTCCACAAAAACAACATCACAGCTAACCAGAATGCATTTAGTCTGTGGTTGATACAAACGATAGCCTTTACTTTTAGAACTGTACCCAACAAAAATACATTTTATTGCCTTATCATCCAATTTTATGCGATGTTGTTCGGACACTAATGCATATGCCAAACAACCAAAAACACGCAGATGAGCAACAAATGGCTTGCGATCATGCCAAGCCTCATATGGAGTGATAGACTACAGCGCTTTAGTGGGACATCTGTTTTGTACATATGTTGCACACATGACAGCCTCAAGCCAAAAACTATCTGGTAAAGCCTGACTCTTGACCATACACCTCGCCATCTCCATGAGAGGCATGTTCTTTCGTTCAGCAACTCCATTCTGTTGAGGTGTATACGGCACTGTACACTGGTGTTTTATCCCACATTCAACCAAATATGCATTAAAATCAGAAGACATATATTCCCCCCCTCGATCTGAATGGAGGGTGCCCATTTTACATGCTGACAGATTTTCAGCCAAAACCAAAAACTGTTTGAAGCACATGAACGCTTCGGACTTTGCCTTCAATGGATATACCCATGCATGCCTAGGTTCACACACATCACTACCTAAATATATCAACACACATCGGATAGTTGGTCCCATCAAGCTTGTCTTCAGCTTGAAGCATGCCAAACAATGATTGCTACACGCCATTTCACCAAAGAACAAGAATGTGACAAAATCTTCACTTCAAGGAAAGTTGAAATGAATGTTGAAACTTCAGCTCACAAACCATCACTCCGATGGTAATTTTGACTGCACAAATGGCTCTAAAATGGGGATAAAACCTAGCGCACCTACTGAAAATGTTTCTTAGCTGCTAAAATTCACAGTTCTATGCTCCGAAGTCGAATTGCACTGTTAAAAGTGCACACGTGCCGCGACACGAAAAATCGAAACTTGAGAAGCAGCTGAACCTGATCTGATACCATTGTTGGGTGTGTATAGAAGTGTGAGAGACACACGAGAAGCACACACAAGAAGCACAAAGACAGGGAGACACATGGAGAAGACGATGGCTGGAATAGCTCTCTCTATTGATGATGAATTGAATTGAACTGAAGTAAGAGTTGAATAATATCCCTAAGTACAAAGTACCACCACATATGAGAGTATCAAGTATGTGGTAACATGGGGAGAAAACCTCTAGCCAGCACTAGAGTAAAAAGTGCCCATGTATAGGGAAAAGGTTCACATCAAAGCTACTGGAGGAACACATAAGTGTAACATATACATGTACATTAAACATGCTTATACTTTTGTAATACTCACGAGTTTGTACAAAATATCTATATATACAAGTAGAAAATCAGGGCATGTATGAGAAATGATGAATGACCAGTTGTAAGAGTCATTATACACTTTAGAAATGAAGTAAATAACTCTCATCATTCAGATGTAATGTTTTCCTGAATTGAAGAAAAATTACGCCTGATATTTTGCTCAGTGCTCCATCTGTGTTTAATCTTTTGTGGAATGCTTTTGTACAAGTCTAAGTCTATAGTAGAGTGAACTTTGTACAAATTTTTAGATCTTAATTGTAATCGGGTTGAGAGACTTGATAGTAGGAACATTTACATGTGTAAATGTAAAGGAGAGAACATTGCAGCAGGTGCAAATTCGATGGTAATGTTTTGGTGAGTTATCCTTCCACAATGTAAAGTTTTAAGCAAGAACACACTCATTCTTTAAGTTGGAAGGTAAGCTACCTATGGCAAAAAGCATTTGAATAAACGGGTTGTAGTTTGAGAGAACTATGCATTGGAAGCTGCAAGTGTCAAAATCGACTATACAGAAGTACAATTTTAGACATAGGCGAATTGTTTGGAGTAAATCTCAAGATTTACTAAACCTTTTGAGATGTTTTAACTTGGATAATGTGCACAATATTTAGTTTTGACATGTTATACAAAGTTTCATTGAGGAGTTTACACATTTGATCACTCAATGAGTGAATTAAGTGCATCATACTTTTCTGAATAATCACTCTCTTCACAGTTAGTGCAAAGATTGGTAATCTGACATCAGTCTTCCAAAATTGGTTGAGGTTTTGAGTTGTTCTTGATATAGAGGTGCTCTAACATCAAGTATAGCTTGTTCTTTTGGAGATTAACACTCTCCATCAGTGGTATCAGAGCAAGAATCATCAGAATTGAAGAAAGGAGGACCCCAACTGTTGCAGTTATACAGAAATCAACATTTGAAGGCTGGAAAGGTGAAAGCTTAAAGTGAAAGCTAGAGAAGGAGGCCTAAAGCTATCAAGAAGTTCAAAAGGAACTACATTTGAAGTAAAGGTACACTTATTCCTCATAAAGCTTGAAGAATTTAATACATAGGTGAAGAAAGGATGGGATATTCTCTTCAGATAGAGAAATTGGATAGAGAAAACTATCCAGCTTGGTCAATGAGGATGGAAGCTCATCTCATGAGCAAACACTTGATAGGATACATTACAGGTGAAGACGAAAAACCAAAATTTAAAGATCCTAGTGTTCCAACTAAGGAGGAGCTCATAGATTAGAAGACATGGATGACGAAGGATGATCAAGCAAGGAGCATTGTCTACATGGCAGTCAAGGACTACTTGCTACCTCATATTAGAGGACTTGAAAGTGCAAGTGACATATGGATTGCTTTGGAGGAGCATTTCCGAAACACTACAAAGTCAAGGAAGGCATCTTTGTGGGTTTACTACATTTAAGAAGAAGGCTTCTAAATCCATTTCTGATTATGTAACAAGGATGAAGGACATTGCAGATGCATTAGAAGCAGTTGATGAAGATATTGAAGAGGATAAATTGGTAAGGAAAATCCTTACAGGTTTGAGAGGAGATGAGAAATGGGGGGCATTCATTTTGTCTACTGAATTGTCACTAGATCATTTCACTCCTCATTTGACTCAGTTGCTAGGACATATGATAACATTTGAGAAAGATGTCAAAGGTGATGATAAGAGTACAAGTCAAGCAATGTATTCAAAGGACAATAAGAAGATTAACAAAGGCAATCAACAAATGAATGAGGATGAAGGTACAACTTGTCAAGCTAACTTCCTAAGAGGAAGAGGAGGTGGCAAAGGTAGAGGAAAAGGCAGAAGCAATAAAGATGGAGTCAAAGCTTGCTAGATTTGTGGTAAGACTAATCATTTATCTCATGAATGTTGGTATAATAATCAGAATAATGCAGGATATAATCAGAACTTTAATTGAACAGGAAGAGGTGGTAGAAACCAAAGAGGTAATTTCAGAGGTAGAGGTAGTAGAGGTTACTTTGGAAGAAATGCAGGTAGAGGTTTCCAAAGTCAATCCTACAACAATACCTACTACAATTATGCTTCAGATCAGAAGGAGGGTTCAACCTTTATTATGAATGCAACTTGTGAAAGACAAAGTGAAGATCAAAGAGTTTTCTGCATTGACTCAGGGTGTAGCAATCACGTGAGTGGTAACATAGCTTTAATTACTGATTTGGAGAATAAGGTAACTAATCATGTAGTTCAGATAGGTGATAATACAAAGCATAATGTGAAGTCCATTGGATCTATACAGGCCAAGGATGGAAGTACTCTTCTGAGTAAGGTTTTGTATGTTTCTACCATTCCAAAGAATCTGATAAGTGTAGGGCAAATTGTTGAGAAAGGTTATGAAGAAAGGTTCACTTAATGATGGAGTTTTTGTGGAAGACCCTAGCAATGGGTATAAAAAAATTGTTTCAGGAAAGAAAGAAGGAAGGCTCTTCACATTGAAGATTCAAGGCAATGTTGGTCATGCCTTGTTCACTTATGGAGGACATAAGATCTTTGAGTTAGATCTTTGGCATAAAAGGCTTGGACATTTCAATGAAAGAGGTATTAAGGATATGGTTAACAATGGTTCAGTGCTTGGATTACCTAATGTTTTAGGTCAACATATGACATACATATGTGAGGCATGTCAATTAGGTAAGGCTCATAAGCAATCATGTACTTAGCATTGTTTCATGTATTCAGAGAAGCTTGAGTTGGTACACACAGATGTGTGGGGACCATCAATGGATTTCAGTATTAATGGTTCAAGATATTATGTGATTTATGTTGATGATGCTACCTGGAGGATCACCATATATGTGATCAAAGATAAATCAGAGGTGTTTAATACATTTAAACATTATCATGAGTATGCAGACAGAATCACGGGTCGAAAATTGAAAAGATTGAGGTCAGATGGAGGGGGAGAGTATTTCTCTAATGAGTTCAATGATTACTTATGGAATGCAGGTATAAAAAAAGGAAGTTACTTGCAGGTACTCTCCTCAACAAAATGGTGTAGCAGAAAACAGAAATAGAACTCTTGCTGAGTTTGCAAGGTCAATGATGAAAGAGAACATTGTCCAATGTAAATACAGCTACATACTTGGTTAATAGGTTACCATGTAAAGCTTTGCAGGGTATGACACCTTATGAGGCATGGTGGGGGTAAGATACCTACCTCAGATCATTGCAAAGTATTTGGATGTTTGGCATATGCATATGTGCCATCTCAGTTGAGGCATAAATTGGAACCTAAAGATGAAAAGTATGTGTTCATTGGTTACGATGATAAGCAGATGGGTTATAGGTTGTGGTGTCCATCCACAAAGCAATACCTTGTCTCAAAGGATGTTACATTTGATGAGCAAGGTACTTGGTATGCAGGTACAATTAATATTAATGCAAGTGATGGAGAAACTTTGAATTAGAAGAAAGGTAAATCATAGGTTCAAATATTTTATGAAGGAGATAATAATGAAGCACAAAGTGAAGTTGAAGAAGTGCCAAGGTTTGACCCAGAATCTGATGAACCAAATACTTCAAGAAGTGGAGAACGCAGAAGGTCATCAAGACACAAATGACAACCTACAAGGTTTAGCTATGACACTTCTTTTTTGACTACTAAAGACTATGCTTATATGGTGAAAGCAGAGGAAGACCTTCTACATATGAAGAGGCAAAAGGTAAGGAAAATTGGGAGAATGCTATGCAGGAACATTATGATGCTTTATTGGAAAATGAAACATGGGATTTGGTTCCTAATCCAAATAGTTAGAAGATCATTGGATGCAAATGGGTCTACAAGACAAAGAGGTATGTAGATGGAAGTGTGTCTAGATATAAAGCTAGACTTGTTGTGAAAGGGTACGCTCAGACATATGGTATAGATTATGATGAGACTTATAGTCCTATGGCAAAGATGACAACCATAAGGACACTCATAGCCATTGCTGCATGTAAAGGTTGGAGATTATGTCAATTAGATGTGAAGAATGCTTTTCTTAATGGTTACATTTCAGATGATGTTTTCATGGAGCAACCAGAAGGGTTCAAAGATAGAAGGTATCAAGATTATGTATGTAAGCTCAAGAGAGATTTGTATGGTTTGAAGCAGGCCGCAAGGGCATGGAATTATAGACTTGTGAAGTTCTTGAAGGAACTTGGTTTTCAAGCTTCTAAGGCACATAGTAGCTTGCTTGTTAAAGCAAGTGATGATGGGTTCATTTACATGTGCATATATGTTGATGAAATAATACTTAGAGGTACAAATGAGAAGCGCATACAAAGTCTAAAGAAGCAAATGGAGAAAGTGTTCAAGATTAGTGACTTGGGAGACTTTTCATATTTCTTGGGCATGGAGATCTCATATACTCAACATGGAGTATATGTGACTCAAGAAAGGTATTTGAAAAACTTGTTAATCAAGTTTAAAATGGAAGATTGTAGGGTAGCACCTACTCCAATGGAGATGAATCACAAATTGATCAGATATGGAGGAGAAGAGTTCAACGACATGAAGCTACATCAAAGTCTGGTTGGTAGTCTAATCTATGCTACATTAATTAGGCCTGATTTGTCATATGCAGTTGGAGTGTTGTCTCAATTCATGCATTGTCCTAGAAAGGAACATTGGATTGCAGGTCAAAGAGTGTTAAGATACATTAAGGGTACACTCAAAGAAGGTTTGTATTATGGTTTCACATCAGATACAAACATCAAGATATATAGTGATACAGATTGGGTAGGTAGTCCAGATGATAGGAGATCAACTTATGGGTATCTATGTTATGTGGGAAATAAACTAATCTCTTGGTGTTCTAAGAAGCAACACACAATTGCTTTGTGTTCTCCATTAGAATTTCCACAGATAAAGTAATATATTTTACTTCAAATTGAGATTGAGTGTGTCTCTCTCTTTGCACAATGTCATGAAATCTTATGAACACACATTGGGTTTAAGATTAAGCACTCTATGATGGGGTTTTAGGCCAATGGAACTCACCATAATTCCTCACAAATCAAGGATGCAAGGAGTTGACCTCATGCCAAATATCTTGTTTATTACGCATATGTAGCAACTTTGGCATCTTTCTCAGTCACCGTGAAGATGGGATTTTTTCTAAGCTCATGTTGAATCCAGTGTTATAAGGGCATGCAGCTTAATGTCATTGGGATGAAAAGTACATGCTAGGACCTTCTCTAGATAGGTGTCCCTAACAAATAAGGTGTTCCAAGAATTAAGTCGGATATCTCCAATAGTGCCAAGGAGCTACGTGGTCTAGCAATCAAAGATGCAGTTTCCCTCACCAATAAGCTCACAACAAGATGGATGATAAAAGCTTGGTGTAATGAGCAAGCATCTTGGGATAAGAATATTTTCAAAAATAGTAAGAAGCCTTCCCTTTGGGTGCACCTAAGTAGAACAAACATGAATGTATCATACCAAAGTGATCTCTAAGAAAGTTTGGATGGAGGATCACACAAATGGGCTTTTCCAAAAGGTTGTAAGGACTACTTTCTTGGTCTTCATGTAACGTTTCTTTTATACTAGAATCAATGAACATGATTGTGATATTGAAAACATTGTTTATAGAGTAGACTTCATTTGCTCTTCCATAAATGTCTCCTTGGATTGATCTTTGTATAATTTCACCCATTGCTCAACATAGACCTGCACACATATCCAATGTGCTAACATCAAGTGGGCCACACAAATATGTCAACTAATGGAGGAACCAATCGGTGGTATGAAGATTGTATGTAAGGTGATCATCAAGCACATGCATCCACAATAAGAGGAAGCAACCAATGCACAAACATGAATGCATGCACACAAACACACACTCATGACTAGAAAAGAGGCACAATTGATCCATAGATTTCCTTATATTGTTTATGAATTCGAAGAGCTCATGAGGTACAAAACGTTCTAGGCTCCAACATCTAATGCCTAACAAATGAGACTTTTTTTTGTTATAGAAGTCTCACTTGAAAGGCTATCCACATGGCCAACCTAGTTTATAAATATATTTCCTATCCCAAATTTGGTGGTGCCAATGAGGTTTTACAAAAATATGAGAAAAATCATGGAGTTTTTTCTAGATCTGGGAGCTATACAAAATAGGATCTACGGAGAAAACATAGGCCATGTTACATGTATTTTGGGCATAGATTGGGGAAAATCATAATGTAGAGTGCACTAAATGGATATTTCAAATCATACATACGATCTTCAATAGCTAACACACAAATTATGTTATCTTTATCGTTCATATTTGTTCATCATACATGATGATAATAATTGATTGTTTTTTAGAAGATTGGATGACAAAACAATCTTTAAGATGTCATGAAGTTGATTTCCCACTATAAGCTCTCAATAAATGTGATAGGTGGGAGTCTTAATGACCTCCTCTCATACTACTTGTTGAGTCTTGATAAGATAATGCTCTCAAATAGCATGAGTAAGAAGGAGCTAAGGAGCAAAATTTGTAATGATATCACTAAGGATGTTTAATGTAAGAAGATAAGTATTTTGTTGTGGGAATAGTTGTGCAGGTGAGCTTGGGATAAAGGACATTCTAAAGGGAGAGAAGATCACCTCCATAGCTTACCTTAGGTCAAATATTTTTTTCATTAGGCATACCTATGGGCTTTGGGATATGTCTTAGTCACTGTCAAGATGGGATTTTTACTGAGCTCAAGTGTACAATCCATTTTTTTAAGGGCACGAAACTCAACTTTGTTGGGAAGGCGATGGTTTTAAATGTGTTCCTGATTTCTACAGTAATCTATTTCTTGGCTTGTTGAGCACCCAACAAGACTTTGTTGTTGAAGATGAAAAATACATGCTAGAACCTTCTGTGGATAGGTGACCCTAACAGAAGGGGTGTTCCAAGAACTTAGTTGGATATCTCCACTAGTCCCAAGGAGTCAAGCAGTGTAGGCATGCTAGATGTGGTTGTCTCCACCAATAAGCACACAACAAAATGGATGATAAAAGCTTAGAATAATGAGCAAGAAACATGGGGTAAGAATACTCCCAAACATGGTACGAGGCTTGCCCTTTGAGTGCACAATATGAACATATCATGCCAAAGTGATCTCTAAGGAGGTTGGATCACACAAATGGTCTCTCCCAAAAGGTTGTAATAACTTACTTTCTTGGTCTCCATGTATCTCTTTTCTTTTTACTTCCAAAAGGTTGTAAGGACTTATCATCTAACAAATATGCCGATGCATGGAGCGACCGACCGGTGGTATGAAGATCGTATGTGAGGTGATCAAAAGGCACATGCATCCACAATAAGAGAAGGCAACACACTCATGACTAGAAAAGAGGCACAATTGCTCCAAAGAGTTCCTTAGATTGGTGTGATGTGATGTGGAAAGAAGGTAAAAGAAGGTATGCAGATATAGTATGGTGTGTGTGGAAGGTTTCAAGAGTGATGTGAAGGTGTGTTGAGTGAATCATGAATCTATATTACAGGTATTCTTGTGTGTGAGGGGACTGCAAAATGGAGAGCGGATTGCACATTTGGAAATTTCTTGTCAAGACCTTTGGAATGGTCGCTTTTTGGCTATGCTTGGGATACACACTACCTTTCTCTTAGAAGCCACAAATTTTGTAGCACATGTAAGCATGGGGTCACACATGGAAATGCTTTTGTGATCCACCATGCATGAGATAGTTCAAGTCTAGCTTGAAGAATTTGGCCTTCTTTAGGTACCTTGCCTTTCCTAGATTGTGTGGCTTGGTTTGGTGTATCTTGCAGGCCATTGTCTTCTTGGACCAGAAGTTCAGGGCTTATGTTTATTATTTATGGTTCTTAATCTCAGACAGCGCTTGCTTTGGAATACACCATCTATGTTGTTTTGAATATATGAATTGTTTCAGCGCAGTCTTTATAAATTTAGAGATTGTGGTTGTTTGGTAACGTGGGAGAATCCTGATTCGCTTCAAGACAAAGAATTACGAAGCTACTGTACCTTCATAGCGGGGTCGTATATTGAATCAATCTATGCTTTTAAAAGTTGGCCCAATAATAATTAGGTTCCTAATTCAACTTCCTCCAGACCGACCGCGTAGCGCAGTGGATTAGCGCGTTGGACTTCGGATCCAAAGGTCGTGGGTTCGAATCCCATCGTGGTCGCTCACGTGAGTTCGGGTCGCATTGGAAGTTCGTTGTCAACGTTGTGATGCAACGCGACTGTGCTGCTATCGCAGATTAGCACATCCGATGGCTCTTCAGCACTTGCTGCTCCACCATCGTAATGGTTACACAGAAGAGCCTATCGCCTCCATTACGTATGCATAACTCATATTGATGTTCTTTTTGATATAAACATTCAATTGCACCTCAATCCAAAATATAACATGTGAAGGGCTATTTCTTTGTTCGAAAATCAAGACGAACGAGCTCATTAGAAAATATGACGAATAGAGCTCGGTGGGTTTCGTTAGAGGGTGACTATAGGCTTGAGGCTAAAGATAAGCTTGAGGGAACATATAATTATCCAATGTGGAGTGTTTTGATGATTAATCTGTTAGTATCAAGGCCAAGACAAGTCAAGGAAGATGTTGCTTCATCTTCTAGAAGACATGTTCCTATGCTTCATCTTCTAGAAGACATGTTCCTATATCTGCTCAACCGGAGGTTAGTGAAGAAGAAGAAGGAACTACTTCATCATCAAGAGTCCATACTACTACCAGATTACTTCCTATAAAAGAGCGATCCAAATGGGATTCAAGAAATGCATACAAACTTTCATATATTGCTATGGGAGTAAAGAGGCATACTATACCTCAAATGAGGTCATGCAAAACCTCTCGTGAGGATTGGTTGGAGTTAGAGAATCTCTATCAGAGGAGAAACCCTGCCAAGAAAGCTCATCTTAGGACACAACTAGGCAACTAATAGAGAATCTCTATTAGTTGGTGAGTGAGTTCAGTCACATATTTTGAAGCTCAGAGTTTGTGATCAGTTTAATGACATATTTTGAAGCTCATAGTTGGTGGGTCACTCAAATCCCACATTTCAAAGTTCAAAGCTTAGTCACACATTTTGAAATTCACTAACTTACGCATTCCGTTTTCAGTTCACTTCAGATCCATGCACAATCAACTTAAGATTCAATGGAAATCAATTAAGAGATATATTTTTAGAATTCCAAAGTTTTGTTGGTTTTAAACCTTGTATCATTCTGGCATTGAAGGGGGGGATTGTTGGAAACAATGTCAAAATGTTCAACTAGCAGAATATTATGTTTATATTTTAGAAGCCTCTACATAAGAAGCGCATGGGGTAGATGGTATGGTAGAAATGATTTAAGACTAAACCAATCCACCTAGGTTACTTTGTAGATGGCATCATCACTTATGTCACACAACAAAGAATCTTTTTGCCTAAATTTGAGCTTCCAAAATTGATATAGTATGCCCTCCCTCTATTTTTTAGTCTAGAACTATCTCTCTCTCTCTCTCTCTCTCTCTCTCTCTCTTCCACAACAAAAAACTAGATATTTTCCTTTGAGGGTAATACGAAAAGGGGAGAATACTAGTGTCAGATGGTCCTGCCCCTTCCATCTCAGCAGACCAGTGAGTATAATGTCACTTCTTTTCCTAAAAATAAATTTTGGCCTATCAGGTTTCCATAGTGTTCTAAGAATTTTTCAGCTAATTGGCAACCAATTTTTCTATTACGTCCTCGACAATGTCAAGCTTTATGGTCCCCTATCCAAATAAAATTTCTACAAATTCTCGCAAGCTTAGTCATTTTCGCGTCTTTAAGTCTTCAACAAGATAGGAAATAAATTATTGATGCTATGAGGAACGTGTTGACCACCATGGGATGGCTCGCCAAGTTAATCTGCATACCCTTCCAATATCCCAACTTTTTGTTAATCTTGTTTAAAAAACACTTCTACCTCTAAACCATAGTGACATGAAACACTAAAGTATTCCTAGAAGACAAAAAATTTGACCACTCGGAATTACTTCATATCCTTGTTCCATAGGAAATTGCATTTGACGCCACTATGTTCCAAAGTTGTTTAGCAACAAGAACATGCTTCATCATGTAAGAACAAATTGTTGGAGATAGACATCTGCGGAAGCATGCGAACAGCACAATGAAGGAGAAGAAGCTTGGAGCACAACACAATACTGAATGTAATACTAGAGAATGTACAAAGATAAGTAGCCCATTAGGGCAATAAGTGTATATACAAGCCGGGGGAAAAAAACCTCCTAAAGAGGGAAAAAAGTGCCCCCGCGGTCCTAGAGTGTTCATACACATCACTACCTAAATATATCACAAAATCCCCTCCTGGAGTGATGTGGTGAACAAGTAGCTAGCACTCATGTATAAGTAAGTGCCAAGCTATGTGGAAATCACTCCACAAAAGGAAGTAAGCCCAAAGCTTTGCAGAAAGCTTCAAACTTCTCCCTAGGCAGAGCCTTGGTGAAAAGGTATGCAATGTTCTCCTACATGGGCACATATGCCAAGCTGATCTCCCCAGCAGAGAACCTCTCCCTGACATAATGATAATGCACCTCAATGTGCTTAGTGTGAGCATGGAACACAGGGTTCCTCGCAACTGCCAATGCGCTCTGACTGTCAGTGAAGATGATGGTGGTAGAAGACTGACCAACACCCAAAGGCGTCTGAGCCACACACGCTCAAGAGTCGCTGTGAAAGCTGCCCTATACTCAGCCTCACAACTGGAAGTGGCCACAGTGGGTTGCTTCTTGCTCAACCAAGATATACATGAACTACCAAGCATGAAGCAAAACCCACTAGTGGACACACAAGTGTCATGGCAACCAACCCAATCAGAGTTAGAAAAAGCATGCAAATCTGGTGGTAGTGATCCGCCTTTGGGATAAAACAACCCAAGTAGCCGAGTACCACTCAAGTAGCAAAAGATACACTTAACTGCCTGCCAATGCTTGACTCCTGGGCAATGCATAAACCTGCTCACTGTTAGATAGCAAACTGAATATCTGGCCGAATGATGCATAAGTAAATCAAGCATCTAACAACCCGCTGATAGAGAACAGCATCAAATGCATCTCCACCATCATGAAGACTCAATCGTAAACCTGTCTCCATAGGAGTGGAAAAAGGCTTACAGTCTTTAAGGCCAAAATGCTGCAATAATGTGTCAATATATTGCGTTTGACACAAAGCCATTCCACCATCAACATGCATAAACAGAATGCACAAATAATGATGCAAATGCCCCAAATTAGACATCTCAAATGAGGCATGCAAATCAGCCTTAAAATCAGCAATATGCATCTCATGAGGACCAGTGAGCCATGTCATCAACATAAACCATGATGATCAAAAGTACATCACTAGCACGCTTAACATATAAGGTGCTTTCAGTTGGACTGTTCTCAAAACTATGTGCAATCAGCTAGGTATGTATCTTTTCATACCAAGCACCTGGTGCTTGCTTCAAACCATATAATGCCTTCTTTAACTTGCACACCTCGTTCTCATGCCCTTTCTGCACAAAGCCACGGGGCTGAAAAACATACACTTCTTCATGCAAGTCACCATTCAAAAATGCACTTTTAATGTCCAACTGATGTACATTCCAACCATGATGGGCTGTAAGTGCACATATGCTCCGAACAGTAGTCATACGGCATGTAGGTGCAAAGGTCTCATCAAAATCAATGCCTCTCTCCTGTGCATAACCCTTTGCAACAAGCCTAGCCTTATACCTATCAACTGTACCATCAGGTTTATGCTTCAGCTTGTATACCCACTTAGTGTCAATGGCCTTCTTGCCAGGAGGCAAGTCACATAAAGACCAAGTACCATTCTTCATTATTGCATCATATTCAGATTGCATAACAGCCATCCAATTTTTTGAATTTTGTGCTTCATCAAACAAAACAGGCTCAGTCTCATCACAGAGACTAGATGCAGCCATAGCATGGCAATCTTATGCAAAAGAGGCACTATGAGAGCCTGATCGAGTACGATATGAGAAAGGTGCATCTAATTTGCTGTCACGCAACGTCTGCACCAGCCATTTTGGCATAGTTCGTGCCTGCTCAATATCAGCTCTCTCATCAATGTGCATCATGTAAATCTGCATCAGAAATGGAATGATCTGCATCATCACATGAAACCTGCAAGGGTTAAGAAGTTGCCTCATTAGGACCAACACTAGACTGTCCACCTTGAAAAAGAGGCAGCAAAGTATCATACATGTCTTTGGAGCTAACAGATGTCTCCTTAGTACATGAAAGCAATGGCTGAATAGCATCCTCCACAAAAACAACATCACAGCTAACCAGAATGCATTTAGTCTGTGGTTGATACAAACGATAGCCTTTACTTTTAGAACTGTACCCAACAAAAATACATTTTATTGCCTTATCATCCAATTTTATGCGATGTTGTTCGGACACTAATGCATATGCCAAACAACCAAAAACACGCAGATGAGCAACAAATGGCTTGCGATCATGCCAAGCCTCATATGGAGTGATAGACTACAGCGCTTTAGTGGGACATCTGTTTTGTACATATGTTGCACACATGACAGCCTCAAGCCAAAAACTATCTGGTAAAGCCTGACTCTTGACCATACACCTCGCCATCTCCATGAGAGGCATGTTCTTTCGTTCAGCAACTCCATTCTGTTGAGGTGTATACGGCACTGTACACTGGTGTTTTATCCCACATTCAACCAAATATGCATTAAAATCAGAAGACATATATTCCCCCCCTCGATCTGAATGGAGGGTGCCCATTTTACATGCTGACAGATTTTCAGCCAAAACCAAAAACTGTTTGAAGCACATGAACGCTTCGGACTTTGCCTTCAATGGATATACCCATGCATGCCTAGGTTCACACACATCACTACCTAAATATATCAACACACATCGGATAGTTGGTCCCATCAAGCTTGTCTTCAGCTTGAAGCATGCCAAACAATGATTGCTACACGCCATTTCACCAAAGAACAAGAATGTGACAAAATCTTCACTTCAAGGAAAGTTGAAATGAATGTTGAAACTTCAGCTCACAAACCATCACTCCGATGGTAATTTTGACTGCACAAATGGCTCTAAAATGGGGATAAAACCTAGCGCACCTACTGAAAATGTTTCTTAGCTGCTAAAATTCACAGTTCTATGCTCCGAAGTCGAATTGCACTGTTAAAAGTGCACACGTGCCGCGACACGAAAAATCGAAACTTGAGAAGCAGCTGAACCTGATCTGATACCATTGTTGGGTGTGTATAGAAGTGTGAGAGACACACGAGAAGCACACACAAGAAGCACAAAGACAGGGAGACACATGGAGAAGACGATGGCTGGAATAGCTCTCTCTATTGATGATGAATTGAATTGAACTGAAGTAAGAGTTGAATAATATCCCTAAGTACAAAGTACCACCACATATGAGAGTATCAAGTATGTGGTAACATGGGGAGAAAACCTCTAGCCAGCACTAGAGTAAAAAGTGCCCATGTATAGGGAAAAGGTTCACATCAAAGCTACTGGAGGAACACATAAGTGTAACATATACATGTACATTAAACATGCTTATACTTTTGTAATACTCACGAGTTTGTACAAAATATCTATATATACAAGTAGAAAATCAGGGCATGTATGAGAAATGATGAATGACCAGTTGTAAGAGTCATTATACACTTTAGAAATGAAGTAAATAACTCTCATCATTCAGATGTAATGTTTTCCTGAATTGAAGAAAAATTACGCCTGATATTTTGCTCAGTGCTCCATCTGTGTTTAATCTTTTGTGGAATGCTTTTGTACAAGTCTAAGTCTATAGTAGAGTGACCTTTGTACAAATTTTTAGATCTTAATTGTAATCGGGTTGAGAGACTTGATAGTAGGAACATTTACATGTGTAAATGTAAAGGAGAGAACATTGCAGCAGGTGCAAATTCGATGGTAATGTTTTGGTGAGTTATCCTTCCACAATGTAAAGTTTTAAGCAAGAACACACTCATTCTTTAAGTTGGAAGGTAAGCTACCTATGGCAAAAAGCATTTGAATAAACGGGTTGTAGTTTGAGAGAACTATGCATTGGAAGCTGCAAGTGTCAAAATCGACTATACAGAAGTACAATTTTAGACATAGGCGAATTGTTTGGAGTAAATCTCAAGATTTACTAAACCTTTTGAGATGTTTTAACTTGGATAATGTGCACAATATTTAGTTTTGACATGTTATACAAAGTTTCATTGAGGAGTTTACACATTTGATCACTCAATGAGTGAATTAAGTGCATCATACTTTTCTGAATAATCACTCTCTTCACAGTTAGTGCAAAGATTGGTAATCTGACATCAGTCTTCCAAAATTGGTTGAGGTTTTGAGTTGTTCTTGATATAGAGGTGCTCTAACATCAAGTATAGCTTTTTCTTTTGGAGATTAACACTCTCCATCAGTGGTATCAGAGCAAGAATCATCAGAATTGAAGAAAGGAGGACCCCAACTGTTGCAGTTATACAGAAATCAACATTTGAAGGCTGGAAAGGTGAAAGCTTAAAGTGAAAGCTAGAGAAGGAGGCCTAAAGCTATCAAGAAGTTCAAAAGGAACTACATTTGAAGTAAAGGTACACTTATTCCTCATAAAGCTTGAAGAATTTAATACATAGGTGAAGAAAGGATGGGATATTCTCTTCAGATAGAGAAATTGGATAGAGAAAACTATCCAGCTTGGTCAATGAGGATGGAAGCTCATCTCATGAGCAAACACTTGATAGGATACATTACAGGTGAAGACGAAAAACCAAAATTTAAAGATCCTAGTGTTCCAACTAAGGAGGAGCTCATAGATTTGAAGACATGGATGACGAAGGATGATCAAGCAAGGAGCATTGTCTACATGGCAGTCAAGGACTACTTGCTACCTCATATTAGAGGACTTGAAAGTGCAAGTGACATATGGATTGCTTTGGAGGAGCATTTCCGAAACACTACAAAGTCAAGGAAGGCATCTTTGTGGGTTTACTACATTTAAGAAGAAGGCTTCTAAATCCATTTCTGATTATGTAACAAGGATGAAGGACATTGCAGATGCATTAGAAGCAGTTGATGAAGATATTGAAGAGGATAAATTGGTAAGGAAAATCCTTACAGGTTTGAGAGGAGATGAGAAATGGGGGGCATTCATTTTGTCTACTGAATTGTCACTAGATCATTTCACTCCTCATTTGACTCAGTTGCTAGGACATATGATAACATTTGAGAAAGATGTCAAAGGTGATGATAAGAGTACAAGTCAAGCAATGTATTCAAAGGACAATAAGAAGATTAACAAAGGCAATCAACAAATGAATGAGGATGAAGGTACAACTTGTCAAGCTAACTTCCTAAGAGGAAGAGGAGGTGGCAAAGGTAGAGGAAAAGGCAGAAGCAATAAAGATGGAGTCAAAGCTTGCTAGATTTGTGGTAAGACTAATCATTTATCTCATGAATGTTGGTATAATAATCAGAATAATGCAGGATATAATCAGAACTTTAATTGAACAGGAAGAGGTGGTAGAAACCAAAGAGGTAATTTCAGAGGTAGAGGTAGTAGAGGTTACTTTGGAAGAAATGCAGGTAGAGGTTTCCAAAGTCAATCCTACAACAATACCTACTACAATTATGCTTCAGATCAGAAGGAGGGTTCAACCTTTATTATGAATGCAACTTGTGAAAGACAAAGTGAAGATCAAAGAGTTTTCTGCATTGACTCAGGGTGTAGCAATCACGTGAGTGGTAACATAGCTTTAATTACTGATTTGGAGAATAAGGTAACTAATCATGTAGTTCAGATAGGTGATAATACAAAGCATAATGTGAAGTCCATTGGATCTATACAGGCCAAGGATGGAAGTACTCTTCTGAGTAAGGTTTTGTATGTTTCTACCATTCCAAAGAATCTGATAAGTGTAGGGCAAATTGTTGAGAAAGGTTATGAAGAAAGGTTCACTTAATGATGGAGTTTTTGTGGAAGATCCTAGCAATGGGTATAAAAAAATTGTTTCAGGAAAGAAAGAAGGAAGGCTCTTCACATTGAAGATTCAAGGCAATGTTGGTCATGCCTTGTTCACTTATGGAGGACATAAGATCTTTGAGTTAGATCTTTGGCATAAAAGGCTTGGACATTTCAATGAAAGAGGTATTAAGGATATGGTTAACAATGGTTCAGTGCTTGGATTACCTAATGTTTTAGGTCAACATATGACATACATATGTGAGGCATGTCAATTAGGTAAGGCTCATAAGCAATCATGTACTTAGCATTGTTTCATGTATTCAGAGAAGCTTGAGTTGGTACACACAGATGTGTGGGGACCATCAATGGATTTCAGTATTAATGGTTCAAGATATTATGTGATTTATGTTGATGATGCTACCTGGAGGATCACCATATATGTGATCAAAGATAAATCAGAGGTGTTTAATACATTTAAACATTATCATGAGTATGCAGACAGAATCACGGGTCGAAAATTGAAAAGATTGAGGTCAGATGGAGGGGGAGAGTATTTCTCTAATGAGTTCAATGATTACTTATGGAATGCAGGTATAAAAAAAGGAAGTTACTTGCAGGTACTCTCCTCAACAAAATGGTGTAGCAGAAAGCAGAAATAGAACTCTTGCTGAGTTTGCAAGGTCAATGATGAAAGAGAACATTGTCCAATGTAAATACAGCTACATACTTGGTTAATAGGTTACCATGTAAAGCTTTGCAGGGTATGACACCTTATGAGGCATGGTGGGGGTAAGATACCTACCTCAGATCATTGCAAAGTATTTGGATGTTTGGCATATGCATATGTGCCATCTCAGTTGAGGCATAAATTGGAACCTAAAGATGAAAAGTATGTGTTCATTGGTTACGATGATAAGCAGATGGGTTATAGGTTGTGGTGTCCATCCACAAAGCAATACCTTGTCTCAAAGGATGTTACATTTGATGAGCAAGGTACTTGGTATGCAGGTACAATTAATATTAATGCAAGTGATGGAGAAACTTTGAATTAGAAGAAAGGTAAATCATAGGTTCAAATATTTTATGAAGGAGATAATAATGAAGCACAAAGTGAAGTTGAAGAAGTGCCAAGGTTTGACCCAGAATCTGATGAACCAAATACTTCAAGAAGTGGAGAACGCAGAAGGTCATCAAGACACAAATGACAACCTACAAGGTATAGCTATGACACTTCTTTTTTGACTACTAAAGACTATGCTTATATGGTGAAAGCAGAGGAAGACCTTCTACATATGAAGAGGCAAAAGGTAAGGAAAATTGGGAGAATGCTATGCAGGAACATTATGATGCTTTATTGGAAAATGAAACATGGGATTTGGTTCCTAAACCAAATAGTTAGAAGATCATTGGATGCAAATGGGTCTACAAGACAAAGAGGTATGTAGATGGAAGTGTGTCTAGATATAAAGCTAGACTTGTTGTGAAAGGGTACGCTCAGACATATGGTATAGATTATGATGAGACTTATAGTCCTATGGCAAAGATGACAACCATAAGGACACTCATAGCCATTGCTGCATGTAAAGGTTGGAGATTATGTCAATTAGATGTGAAGAATGCTTTTCTTAATGGTTACATTTCAGATGATGTTTTCATGGAGCAACCAGAAGGGTTCAAAGATAGAAGGTATCAAGATTATGTATGTAAGCTCAAGAGAGATTTGTATGGTTTGAAGCAGGCCGCAAGGGCATGGAAATATAGACTTGTGAAGTTCTTGAAGGAACTTGGTTTTCAAGCTTCTAAGGCACATAGTAGCTTGCTTGTTAAAGCAAGTGATGATGGGTTCATTTACATGTGCATATATGTTGATGAAATAATACTTACAGGTACAAATGAGAAGCGCATACAAAGTCTAAAGAAGCAAATGGAGAAAGTGTTCAAGATTAGTGACTTGGGAGACTTGTCATATTTCTTGGGCATGGAGATCTCATATACTCAACATGGAGTATATGTGACTCAAGAAAGGTATTTGAAAAACTTGTTAATCAAGTTTAAAATGGAAGATTGTAGGGTAGCACCTACTCCAATGGAGATGAATCACAAATTGATCAGATATGGAGGAGAAGAGTTCAACGACATGAAGCTACATCAAAGTCTGGTTGGTAGTCTAATCTATGCTACATTAATTAGGCCTGATTTGTCATATGCATTTGGAGTGTTGTCTCAATTCATGCATTGTCCTAGAAAGGAACATTGGATTGCAGGTCAAAGAGTGTTAAGATACATTAAGGGTACACTCAAAGAAGGTTTGTATTATGGTTTCACATCAGATACAAACATCAAGATATATAGTGATACAGATTGGGTAGGTAGTCCAGATGATAGGAGATCAACTTATGGGTATCTATGTTATGTGGGAAATAAACTAATCTCTTGGTGTTCTAAGAAGCAACACACAATTGCTTTGTGTTCTCCATTAGAATTTCCACAGATAAAGTAATATATTTTACTTCAAATTGAGATTGAGTGTGTCTCTCTCTTTGCACAATGTCATGAAATCTTATGAACACACATTGGGTTTAAGATTAAGCACTCTATGATGGGGTTTTAGGCCAATGGAACTCACCATAATTCCTCACAAATCAAGGATGCAAGGAGTTGACCTCATGCCAAATATCTTGTTTATTACGCATATGTAGCAACTTTGGCATCTTTCTCAGTCACCGTGAAGATGGGATTTTTTCTAAGCTCATGTTGAATCCAGTGTTATAAGGGCATGCAGCTTAATGTCATTGGGATGAAAAGTACATGCTAGGACCTTCTCTAGATAGGTGTCCCTAACAAATAAGGTGTTCCAAGAATTAAGTCGGATATCTCCAATAGTGCCAAGGAGCTACGTGGTCTAGCAATCAAAGATGCAGTTTCCCTCACCAATAAGCTCACAACAAGATGGATGATAAAAGCTTGGTGTAATGAGCAAGCATCTTGGGATAAGAATATTTTCAAAAATAGTAAGAAGCCTTCCCTTTGGGTGCACCTAAGTAGAACAAACATGAATGTATCATACCAAAGTGATCTCTAAGAAAGTTTGGATGGAGGATCACACAAATGGGCTTTTCCAAAAGGTTGTAAGGACTACTTTCTTGGTCTTCATGTAACGTTTCTTTTATACTAGAATCAATGAACATGATTGTGATATTGAAAACATTGTTTATAGAGTAGACTTCATTTGCTCTTCCATAAATGTCTCCTTGGATTGATCTTTGTATAATTTCACCCATTGCTCAACATAGACCTGCACACATATCCAATGTGCTAACATCAAGTGGGCCACACAAATATGTCAACTAATGGAGGAACCAATCGGTGGTATGAAGATTGTATGTAAGGTGATCATCAAGCACATGCATCCACAATAAGAGGAAGCAACCAATGCACAAACATGAATGCATGCACACAAACACACACTCATGACTAGAAAAGAGGCACAATTGATCCATAGATTTCCTTATATTGTTTATGAATTCGAAGAGCTCATGAGGTACAAAACGTTCTAGGCTCCAACATCTAATGCCTAACAAATGAGACTTTTTTTTGTTATAGAAGTCTCACTTGAAAGGCTATCCACATGGCCAACCTAGTTTATAAATATATTTCCTATCCCAAATTTGGTGGTGCCAATGAGGTTTTACAAAAATATGAGAAAAATCATGGAGTTTTTTCTAGATCTGGGAGCTATACAAAATAGGATCTACGGAGAAAACATAGGCCATGTTACATGTATTTTGGGCATAGATTGGGGAAAATCATAATGTAGAGTGCACTAAATGGATATTTCAAATCATACATACGATCTTCAATAGCTAACACACAAATTATGTTATCTTTATCGTTCATATTTGTTCATCATACATGATGATAATAATTGATTGTTTTTTAGAAGATTGGATGACAAAACAATCTTTAAGATGTCATGAAGTTGATTTCCCACTATAAGCTCTCAATAAATGTGATAGGTGGGAGTCTTAATGACCTCCTCTCATACTACTTGTTGAGTCTTGATAAGATAATGCTCTCAAATAGCATGAGTAAGAAGGAGCTAAGGAGCAAAATTTGTAATGATATCACTAAGGATGTTTAATGTAAGAAGATAAGTATTTTGTTGTGGGAATAGTTGTGCAGGTGAGCTTGGGATAAAGGACATTCTAAAGGGAGAGAAGATCACCTCCATAGCTTACCTTAGGTCAAATATTTTTTTCATTAGGCATACCTATGGGCTTTGGGATATGTCTTAGTCACTGTCAAGATGGGATTTTTACTGAGCTCAAGTGTACAATCCATTTTTTTAAGGGCACGAAACTCAACTTTGTTGGGAAGGCGATGGTTTTAAATGTGTTCCTGATTTCTACAGTAATCTATTTCTTGGCTTGTTGAGCACCCAACAAGACTTTGTTGTTGAAGATGAAAAATACATGCTAGAACCTTCTGTGGATAGGTGACCCTAACAGAAGGGGTGTTCCAAGAACTTAGTTGGATATCTCCACTAGTCCCAAGGAGTCAAGCAGTGTAGGCATGCTAGATGTGGTTGTCTCCACCAATAAGCACACAACAAAATGGATGATAAAAGCTTAGAATAATGAGCAAGAAACATGGGGTAAGAATACTCCCAAACATGGTACGAGGCTTGCCCTTTGAGTGCACAATATGAACATATCATGCCAAAGTGATCTCTAAGGAGGTTGGATCACACAAATGGTCTCTCCCAAAAGGTTGTAATAACTTACTTTCTTGGTCTCCATGTATCTCTTTTCTTTTTACTTCCAAAAGGTTGTAAGGACTTATCATCTAACAAATATGCCGATGCATGGAGCGACCGACCGGTGGTATGAAGATCGTATGTGAGGTGATCAAAAGGCACATGCATCCACAATAAGAGAAGGCAACACACTCATGACTAGAAAAGAGGCACAATTGCTCCAAAGAGTTCCTTAGATTGGTGTGATGTGATGTGGAAAGAAGGTAAAAGAAGGTATGCAGATATAGTATGGTGTGTGTGGAAGGTTTCAAGAGTGATGTGAAGGTGTGTTGAGTGAATCATGAATCTATATTACAGGTATTCTTGTGTGTGAGGGGACTGCAAAATGGAGAGCGGATTGCACATTTGGAAATTTCTTGTCAAGACCTTTGGAATGGTCGCTTTTTGGCTATGCTTGGGATACACACTACCTTTCTCTTAGAAGCCACAAATTTTGTAGCACATGTAAGCATGGGGTCACACATGGAAATGCTTTTGTGATCCACCATGCATGAGATAGTTCAAGTCTAGCTTGAAGAATTTGGCCTTCTTTAGGTACCTTGCCTTTCCTAGATTGTGTGGCTTGGTTTGGTGTATCTTGCAGGCCATTGTCTTCTTGGACCAGAAGTTCAGGGCTTATGTTTATTATTTATGGTTCTTAATCTCAGACAGCGCTTGCTTTGGAATACACCATCTATGTTGTTTTGAATATATGAATTGTTTCAGCGCAGTCTTTATAAATTTAGAGATTGTGGTTGTTTGGTAACGTGGGAGAATCCTGATTCGCTTCAAGACAAAGAATTACGAAGCTACTGTACCTTCATAGCGGGGTCGTATATTGAATCAATCTATGCTTTTAAAAGTTGGCCCAATAATAATTAGGTTCCTAATTCAACTTCCTCCAGACCGACCGCGTAGCGCAGTGGATTAGCGCGTTGGACTTCGGATCCAAAGGTCGTGGGTTCGAATCCCATCGTGGTCGCTCACGTGAGTTCGGGTCGCATTGGAAGTTCGTTGTCAACGTTGTGATGCAACGCGACTGTGCTGCTATCGCAGATTAGCACATCCGATGGCTCTTCAGCACTTGCTGCTCCACCATCGTAATGGTTACACAGAAGAGCCTATCGCCTCCATTACGTATGCATAACTCATATTGATGTTCTTTTTGATATAAACATTCAATTGCACCTCAATCCAAAATATAACATGTGAAGGGCTATTTCTTTGTTCGAAAATCAAGACGAACGAGCTCATTAGAAAATATGACGAATAGAGCTCGGTGGGTTTCGTTAGAGGGTGACTATAGGCTTGAGGCTAAAGATAAGCTTGAGGGAACATATAATTATCCAATGTGGAGTGTTTTGATGATTAATCTGTTAGTATCAAGGCCAAGACAAGTCAAGGAAGATGTTGCTTCATCTTCTAGAAGACATGTTCCTATGCTTCATCTTCTAGAAGACATGTTCCTATATCTGCTCAACCGGAGGTTAGTGAAGAAGAAGAAGGAACTACTTCATCATCAAGAGTCCATACTACTACCAGATTACTTCCTATAAAAGAGCGATCCAAATGGGATTCAAGAAATGCATACAAACTTTCATATATTGCTATGGGAGTAAAGAGGCATACTATACCTCAAATGAGGTCATGCAAAACCTCTCGTGAGGATTGGTTGGAGTTAGAGAATCTCTATCAGAGGAGAAACCCTGCCAAGAAAGCTCATCTTAGGACACAACTAGGCAACTAATAGAGAATCTCTATTAGTTGGTGAGTGAGTTCAGTCACATATTTTGAAGCTCAGAGTTTGTGATCAGTTTAATGACATATTTTGAAGCTCATAGTTGGTGGGTCACTCAAATCCCACATTTCAAAGTTCAAAGCTTAGTCACACATTTTGAAATTCACTAACTTACGCATTCCGTTTTCAGTTCACTTCAGATCCATGCACAATCAACTTAAGATTCAATGGAAATCAATTAAGAGATATATTTTTAGAATTCCAAAGTTTTGTTGGTTTTAAACCTTGTATCATTCTGGCATTGAAGGGGGGGATTGTTGGAAACAATGTCAAAATGTTCAACTAGCAGAATATTATGTTTATATTTTAGAAGCCTCTACATAAGAAGCGCATGGGGTAGATGGTATGGTAGAAATGATTTAAGACTAAACCAATCCACCTAGGTTACTTTGTAGATGGCATCATCACTTATGTCACACAACAAAGAATCTTTTTGCCTAAATTTGAGCTTCCAAAATTGATATAGTATGCCCTCCCTCTATTTTTTAGTCTAGAACTATCTCTCTCTCTCTCTCTCTCTCTCTCTCTCTTCCACAACAAAAAACTAGATATTTTCCTTTGAGGGTAATACGAAAAGGGGAGAATACTAGTGTCAGATGGTCCTGCCCCTTCCATCTCAGCAGACCAGTGAGTATAATGTCACTTCTTTTCCTAAAAATAAATTTTGGCCTATCAGGTTTCCATAGTGTTCTAAGAATTTTTCAGCTAATTGGCAACCAATTTTTCTATTACGTCCTCGACAATGTCAAGCTTTATGGTCCCCTATCCAAATAAAATTTCTACAAATTCTCGCAAGCTTAGTCATTTTCGCGTCTTTAAGTCTTCAACAAGATAGGAAATAAATTATTGATGCTATGAGGAACGTGTTGACCACCATGGGATGGCTCGCCAAGTTAATCTGCATACCCTTCCAATATCCCAACTTTTTGTTAATCTTGTTTAAAAAACACTTCTACCTCTAAACCATAGTGACATGAAACACTAAAGTATTCCTAGAAGACAAAAAATTTGACCACTCGGAATTACTTCATATCCTTGTTCCATAGGAAATTGCATTTGACGCCATAGAAGGGCCTTGAATGTAGTATTTCCATGCTTTATTTTTTTCCCGATCGCACAAAAAAGGTATTTAGATAGTGTCAATAGGAGACGATGTTGTGTGACTCATTCCATAAGAAGGCATTCATATCATCAATGAATATTCTAAGGATTCATTCCTTTTTGTTCCGCATTATCCTTTAGGGGGAATTATCCCACATATGATGCACTTTTGAGAGCCTCCAAATCTATATAACAAGGGCTTCTATCTCATTTTGTACTTGGTTAGAAACTTGTACATCCCACTTCATGCTCTTGGCAAGTTTATTTCTAATCCATGTGAGTTTACTTATTTTTTGGTCTACTCACTTCGAATCTCTCACACTCTTTCATTTTGTGAGCACACACTATAGCAGAGCACTAGGTGGAGCTCTTGGTGGTTGTTTTTATGGTATTGATTCTGGAGATTGACGATGTTGCTCGTCAATTATTGGAAGAAGTTTTTTCCATTACGTTTATGCTTTTTGGCCCCATTTTGCCCATTCTATCCATCCTCAAAACCTTTTTCTCATTATTTTCCACCCATTTACACCATTTTCTAACTCTTCCAACCGTTATTCTCACAACCATTCAAATCATTCAGTGGCATTTCATTATTTTTCCATTTCTTTGGTCCTTTTATGCGCTTAGAATCCGCTCTCAAAAGTGCTTCTAAACAATTTTGGCTTTTCTTAGTGTTAATTGCTCGTGTAGTGTTTCGTTCGTGATTTCTCTCCTTCTTAAGGTTCCAATCATTATTACATGTTTATGCATATGCTTTGTGTTAAATGGAGATCAAGGAAGTCTATCACACTCCCTTTGCTATCCATGGATGGAGAGACATAGGCAACTCTCTTTAACCATTAAACCTTCTCTATTGGAGGAGCACTTTGTGGCCCCTCAGAGTGATGCGGTGAGCAAGAAGCTGACACTCATGTATAAGGAAGTGCCAAACTATGTGGAATCAATCCACAAAATGAAGTAAGCCCAAAGCTCCACCAAAAGCTTCAAACTTCTCCCTAGGCAGAGCCTTTGTGAAAAGATCTACAATATTCATCTCCGTGGGCTCATATGCCAAGCTCATCTCCCCAGTAGAGAACCTCTCCCTCACATAATGATAGTGTACCTCAATGTGCTTAGTGTGAGCATGGAACACAAGGCTCCTCACAATTGCCAATGCACTCTCACTGTCCGTGAAGATGGTGGTGGCAGAAGACTGACCAACACCCAAATCATCCATATGGCGTCTGAGCCACACACACTCAACAATCGTTGTGAAAGTTGCCCTATACTCAGTCTCACAACTAGAAGTGGCCAGAGTAGGCTACTTCTTGCTCAACCAAGATATGCATGAGCTACCAAGCATGAAGCAAAAACCACTCATGGACATAGGAGAGTCGTAGCAACTAGCCTAGTCATTGTCAGAAAAGGCATGCAAATCTAGCAGTAGTGATCCTGTTGTATATTATTGAACAATGCATTGTTAAAGTGTTATATTATTAATGTATTAATAATTTTTTGATGTTTTTGATATAGCAGCTGAAGGTTCATGAGGAGCGTGCAAAGCGTGAAAGGGCGGATATCAATAATTATTATTACTTAGCTTGTAAATAAACCTGCGTAGAAGGTTCTATTGTTAGAAAAGTAATGGTTAGAATAAGGGTGGTTGTAGACCACAATTTTTGTTATTGAAAGCAATGGCTTTCTATAAAAGTTACCAACTTTTAGTTTCACGTTTGCTTTCCGAAGCCGCCCTCATGTAACCACTCCTTTCGACGTAATCAAAATTCCTATAAATACATGCACTCTGTGGACTGTCGAACAGAGTGCATGGGGGGAGATTGCACCCAATCTTGCGTTCAGTCTCGTCTCTTGTTGCGTCTACTCTCTGTTCGACGTGCATGGACGACCCTTACATGGAAGGAGGGTGATACGGTTACTACTTACACTGAGCGGTTCTGGCAAAATTTACTACTTGTTCGAATGCTTGAAGAAGTACCGGAGGATATCTTGCAGCAGAAATATGAAGATGGTTTGGAGGTGGGAATCCAAGCTAAGCTTCACACCCTACGCCTACAACCCTCAACGAGGCTATATCTTTTGCTTATGATGCAGAAAAAGAATTCCAGTCCATAACCAAGTCACTCCGACTACAACAACCACGTCAACGAACATTTTCTGTTAAACCTACATTTCCTATGAAGCGTACTTTTAATGCCCCATCTTACCCTAGTTTTCCTCGTCCTCCACAATCCAATTACTCAACTCCACCTGTTACTTCATCTCTCCAACCAACGAAACCACCTACCCTTCAAACTTCAGCGGTGGATGCCCAACAGAAGCGACCACGACTCACTTGCTCGAATTGTGGTAAACCTGGACATACAAAAATAAGATGCAGATTGCGACCTCTTCACATGAAACCGGCTACAGCTCAATTGCATAACATGGAGGTCCATAATGAAGAAATTCCTCCTGTTTGGACAGAGGAATCATTGGAGAAGGACTTAAGTACCTTGGGTAATGATATCTCTCTTCACTCTCTCCTTTGCATGCAGGGTACAATAAATAATAAACTAGTTAAAATTCTACATGACGATGGTAGTTCACATGACTTCATTTCACATTTATTAGTGCAAGAACTTAAATTAGAAACGTTTCCTTCTTTGTATAAAGTGAAAGCTGCATTGCAGGGTAGTCGTTATAATGTAACAGGAGAAGTGCAAGATGTTACGATTAGCGTAGGCCCATATGTTGATTCACGAACATTTTTAATTGCACCTTTGCAATCTTACGATGTTATACTAGGTATGCCTTTTCGTCACCATTATAACCCACGTATTGACTACCATACGCATACTTTTAACTTTGAATTCAAAGGTCAAGTCATTAGTTTGTCTGCACGGCATGATTTTCAATCGTTTCCACTGATTAGTCACACTCAAGTAAAACGTGCATTTAGGAAAGGATTCAACTCATGCATTGTTTATGTCAATATCATCAATGATTATACTCATACACTTCCTGATGCATATAAACCTTTCATGAGTACTTACAAGGATTGTTTTATGTCTGAGTATCCCTCTGAACTACGACCATCTCGAGGATCCTTTGACCATAGCATAGATTTAGTCCCTAGTAGTTCTCCTCCTCATAAAGCACCTTATAGACATGGCCCACTACATCAAAAGGAAATAGAAAACCAAGTAAAAGAATTGCTACAAAAAGGACTTATAAGGCCTAGTTCTTCCCCATTTGGAGCACCAGTTCTCTTAGTAGAGAAGAAGAATAAAACTTATCGAATGTGCATTGATTATAGAGCCCTTAACAAGATTACCATCAAGAATAGATACCCTATTCCTCGAATAGATGATCTCTTAGATAAGTTACGAGGAGCTCATGTCTTTAGTAAAATTGATCTTAAATCAGGTTACCATCAGATTCGTATGACACAAAGTGATATTTTTAAGACTGCATTTAGAACTCAAACTGGCCATTATGAATTTATGGTGATGCCCTTTGGACTTACTAATGCCCTTGCAACATTTGCACGAATGATGAACAATATTTTTCTTGATTACTAAGTTTTTGTTCTTGTATTCTTTGATGATATACTTGTTTACAGTAAGAATGATAGTGAACATGAAAAGCATCTTGAAACAGTTTTTCATTTGTTACGAGAGAACACACTTTATGCTAATCCTAAAAAGAGTTATTTCTTTCAGCATAAGCTAGAATATTTAGGACATATTATTTCAAGTGAAGGTGTGCATGTGGATCCGAAAAAGATTAGAGTTATAGTAGAATGGCCTACACCACAATCAGTCAATGATGTTCGTTCTTTTCTTGGGTTGGCTAGTTTCTATAGGAAGTTTGTTCGAAATTTTTCTTATTTAGCATTGCCTCTTACCTTATTGTTGAAAAAGAAAATAAAATTTGCATGGGGACTTACCCAACAACAGTCCTTTGAAAAACTTAAACATGCACTTTCACATGCACCTGTTTTACAGTTACCTGATTTTTCACAACCTTTTCATGTCGTTACTGATGCTAGTGGTTTAGGAATAGGTGCTGTTTTAATGCAAAATGACCATCCTATCGCATTTGAGAGTAGAAAGCTTAAGCCCTCAGAACAGAATTATAGTACGTATGATAAAGAATTGTTAGCAGTTGTGCATGCTTTGCGAATTTGGAAACACTATCTTATGGGCTTTGAGGTCTTAATCAAAACCGATCAACAGGCTATTAAGCATTTATTAAATCAGCCCTTAATTTCAGATAGGCATCTTAAATGGGCATCATTCATTCAAAATTTCCAACCCATGATACAATATCAGCCTGGTAAAGCTAATGTTGTAGCGGATGCTCTTAGCCGTTTTCCTTCGCATTCTGTTGTTTTGAATAATATTTCTGCCATCCAAATTCATTCTTTTCAAGAAATGATTTCCACTTATGTATTTGATTTGTATTTTTCACGTGCATGGCATGACTTCCACAATGGTGCATCTTTATCTGATGAACATTATACATTTCATAATGGTTTTCTCTATTTTCAACATAGATTCTGCATAACCCAAGCTTTTAAAGATTTTGTCATTAAAGAAATGCATGAACCATCTTACATGGGACATAGAGGCATACAAAGCACCATTTTTGCTTGCAAAGATTTCTTCTTTTGGCCACACATGGAAAAAGATATTGCACATTATGTTTCTCAATGCATTGTATGTCAGCGTGTCAAACGTCATCATGCTAAACCATTTGGATTATTAATGCCACTTTCCATTCCAAATGAACCATGGGAACAAATTTCCCTGGATTTTATCATAGGTTTTCCCATCATTTCATCACATAAGGATATGATTTGGACAATAGTTGATAGGTTTAGTAAATATGCATATTTCATTCCATGTAGAAAAACTTTGCCTGCACCTCAAGCTTCAAAATTATTCATTAAATGCATTTTCCCACATCATGGATTTCCTAAAGTAATGTTATGTGATTGTGATGTCAGATTTTGTAATCATTTTTGGGTAGCCTTATTTCAACATTTTGGTTCTAAAATAGATTTTAATTTTGCATTTCATCCTGAAAGTAATGGACAAAGTGAGGCTGCAAACAGTACTATTCTTGATTTATTGCGTTGTTATTCATTAGATAATCCTAGTAACTGGGATGAAAAGTTGCCATTGCTTCAATTTGCTTACAATAACACTGCACACACCACTACTGGTCGTGCACCTTTTGAAATTGTTTTTGGTAAAAAGCTTCCCACTCCCATGTCCCTCACCCAAACTAACATTCCGATGGCTGATTCTATTGCTCATGATCACGTTTCTATACTTCATGATGTTCACGAGCACATTAGGAAAAGTCAAGAGCGATATACACGTACTATCAATACTAAACGATTAGCAAAGAATTCAAGGAAAATGATTTTGTATGGTTGCGTATCATTAAAAGACGTCTCAAAAATATTTTGCAGCATCCTAAAATTAAACTTGCACCACGCTATTATGGACCGTTTCGCATTATAGAAAAAATTAATGATAATTCATTTAGATTAGATATTCCATCTCATTGGACTATTCATAACTCTTTTCATATTAGTTTACTTAAACCATTTAAAGGAACTTTACCACTCACTCCACTGCTTGATGATCCCCCTTTAATTGAAGAACAATCTGAAATCTTAGTTCCTGAGAAAATCATTGATCATGATGTCACTACTACACGCACAAGTACTCAATATCATCGATATTTGGTTAAGTACAAAAATCACTCTATTGAAGAATGTCAATGGATACATAAAACACAATTAACACCTCATTATGACCACTTAATTTCTGCATATCATACACAAACACATTAATGTAACAGCTCCATGAACATTTCCATGCATGTGTATTTACATGGCACATGCCCATTTTTTTTTATTCAGTGATGAAACATGTGACTAGCCATCCATGTTTATTATTTTATCAACTGAGGTCAGTTGCTTTTTCAACTGAGGGGCATGTTATAACTTATGGAATATGTTGAACAATGCATTGTTGGATTGTAATACATGAAATATGTTGGCCAATGCATTGTTGCTTATGGAATATGTTGGCCAATGCATTGTTGGATTGTAACATGGAATATGTTGGCCAATGCATTGGTGGATTGTAACAGTAACATGTAATATGTTGAGCAATGCATTGTTATTGTTGAAATGTAACATGGAATATGCTGAACAATGCATTGTAATTGTTAGAGTGTTAAATTATTTTATCAACTGAGGTCAGTTGCTTGTCAAATGAGAGGCATGTTGTATATTATTGAACAATGCATTGTTAAAGTGTTATATTATTAATGTATTAATAAGTTTTTGATGTTTTTGATATAGCAGTTGAAGGTTCATGAGGAGCGTGCAAAGCGTGAAAGGGCGGATATCAATAATCCAAATAATTATTATTTAGCTTGTAAATAAACCTGCGTAGAAGGTTCTATTGTTAGAAAAGTAATGGTTAGAATAAGGGTAGTTGTAGACCACAGTTTCTGTTATTGAAAGCAATGGCTTTCTGTAAAAGTTTCTAACTTTTAGTTTCACGCCTGCTTTTTGAAGCCGCTGTCATGTAACCACTCTTTTCAATGTAATCAAAAGTTCCTATAAATACATGCACTCTGTGGACTGTCGAAATAGAGTTCATGGGGGGAGATTGCACCCAATACTGCGTTCTGTCTCGTCTCTTGTTGCGTCTATTTTTTTGTGTGTTTTTAGCATCCGTAATCTCTGTATGCGCGTGAGCGAGATCCTGACAACAGATCCCCCCTTGGGATAAAACAATCCAAGTAGTCGGGTACCACTCAAGTAGCGAAAGATGCGCTTAACCACCTATCAATGCTTGACACTAGGGCAATGCATAAACCTGCTCATATGTGAGACATCAAATTGAATATCTGGCCGAGTAATGATTAAGTAAATCAAGCATCCAACAACTTGCTAATAGAGAACATCATTAAATGCATCTCTAGTTGGAGTTAGATGTCTGCGGAAGCACGCGAACATCACAAGGAAGAAGAAGAAGCTTGGAGCACAACACACAATACTGAATGTATTACTAGAGAATGTACAAAGATAAGTAGATAAGTAGCCCATTAGGGGAATAGGCGTATATACAAGCCGGGGGAATAAAACCTCCTAAAGAGGGAAAAAAGTGCCCCGACAGTCCTAGTGTGTTCACACACATCACTACCTAAATATATCAACAAGTCCCCCTTGGGAGTGATACGGTGAACAAGAAGCTGGCACCCATGTATAAGGAAGTGCAAGGCTATGTGGAAATCACTCCACAAAAGGAAGTAAACCCAAAACTTTGCGAAAAGCTTCAAACTTCTCCCTAGGCAGAGCCTTCATGAAAAGGTCTGCAATGTTCTCTTGCGTGGGCACATATGTCAAGATGATCTCCCCAACAGAGAACCTCTCCCTGACATAGTGATAATGCACCTCAACGTGCTTAGTGCGAGCATGGAACATAGGGTTCCTCGCAACTGCCAATGCGCTCTGACTGTCAGTGAAGATGGTGGTGGCAAAAGTGTGACCAACACCCAAATCAACCATAAGGCGTCTGAGCCACACACACTCAATAGTCGCTGTGAAAGCTTCCCTATACTCAGCCTCACAACTGGAAGTGGCCACAGTAGGCTCCTTCTTGCTCAACCAAGATATACATGAGCTACCAAGCATGAAGCAAAAGCCACTAGTGGACACACGAGTGTCGTAGCAACCAGCCCAATCACAGTCAGAAAAAGCATGCAAATCTGGCAGTAGTGATCCCCCCTTGGGAAAAAACAACCCAAGTAGCCGAGTACCACTCAAATAGCGAAAGATGCACTTAACTTCCTACCAATGCTTGACTCCTGGGAAATTCGTAAGCCTGCTCATCTGTGAGACAGCAAACTGAATATCTGGCTGAGTAATGCATAAGTAAATCAAGCATCCAACAGCCTATTGATAGAGAACAACATCAAATGCATCTCCAGCATCATGAAGACTCAATTGTAAACCTGTCTCCATAGGAGTGGCAATAGGCTTACAGTCTTCAAGACCAAAACGAGGCAATAATATGTCAATATATTTGGTTTGACACAAAGCCATTCCACCATCAACTTGCATAAACTGAATGCCCAAATAGTGATGCAAATGCCCCAAATCAGACATCTCAAATGAGGCATGCAAATCAGCCTTCAAATCAACAATATGCTTCTCAATAGGACTAGTGAGCAGCATGTCATCAACATAGACAACAATGATGAGAAGCACATCACTGGCACGCTTAGCATATAAGGTGCTTTCAGTTGGACTGTTCTCAAAACCATGTGCAATCAGATAGGCATGTATCTTCTCATACCAAGCACGTGGTGCTTGCTTTAAACCATTTAATGCTTTCTTTAACCTACACACGTGGTTTCATGCCCTTTCTGCACAAAGCCACACGGCTGAAAAACATACACTTCTTCATGCAAGTCACCATTCAGAAATGCAGTTTTAATGTCCAACTGATGTACATTCCAACCATGATGGGCTACAAGTGCACAAATGCTCCGAACAGTAGTCATACGGCATGTAGGTGCAAAGGTCTCATCAAAATCAATGCCTCTTTCCTGCACATGACCCTTTGCAACAAGCCTAGCCTTATACATGTCAACTGTACCATCAGGTTTACGCTTCAGCTTGTATACGTACTTAGAGCCAATGGCCTTCTTGCCGCGAGGCAAGTCACATAAAGAGCAAGTACCATTCTTCATTATTGCATCATATTCAGATTGCATAGCAGCCATCCAATTTTCTGAATTTTGTGCTTCATCAAACGAAACAGGCTCATTCTCATCATAGAGACTAGATGGAGCCATAACATAGAAATCTGATGCAAAAGAGGCACTATGTGAGCCTGATCGAGTACGATATGATAGAGGTGCATCTAATTTGCTGTCACGCAAGGTCTGCACCAGCCATTTTGGCATAGTTTGCCTGCTCAATATCAGCTCTCTCATCAATAAGTGCATCATGTACATCTGCATCAGAAATAGAATTGTCGACATCATCACATGAAACCTGCAAAGGCTGAGAAGTTGCCTCATTAGGACCAACACTAGACTGTCCACCTGTAAAAAGAGGCAGCAAAGTATCATACATGTCTTTGGAGCTAATAGATGTCTCCTTAGTACATGAAAGCAATGGCTGAATAGCATCTTCCACAAAAACAACATCACGGCTAACCAGAATGCGTTTAGTCTGTGGATGATACAGACGATAGCCTTTACTTTCAGAACTGTACCCAACAAAAATACATTTTACTGCTTTATCATCCAATTTTCTGCGATGTTGTTCAGGCACTAATGCATATGTCAAACAACCAAAAACACACAGATGAGCAATAGATGGCTTGCGGTCATGCCAAGCCTCATATGGAGTGATAGACTACAACGCTTTAGTGGGACACCCGTTTAGTACATATGCTGCACACATGAAAACTTCAAGCCAGAAACTATGTGGTAAAGCCTGACCCTTGACCATACACCTCGCCATCTCCATGAGTGAACTGTTCTTCCATTTAGAAACTCCATTCTATTGAGGTGTATATTGCACTGTACACTGGTGTTTTATCCCATGTTCAGCCAGAAATGTATTAAAATCATAAGACATATATTCCCCCCCTCGATCAGAACGGAGGGTGCCCATTTTACATGTGAGAGATTTTCAGCCAAAACAAAAACTGTTTGAAGCACATGAACATTTCAGACTTTGCCTTCAATGGATATACCCATGCATGCCTGGAAAAATCATCGATGAAAGTCACGAAGTAAAGATAATTCCCAAAAGAAGGTGTCTGCATAGGACCACAAACATCACTATGTAAAAGCTACAATTTCTGAGTAGCCCAAACTGAACCATCTTTTGGAAAGGATGAACATTGCATTTTGCCCAAAATACAGCCTTCACAAACATGTTTTCTAGGTGTCTCAAGTTTGGGCAAAGAGGACACCATTTCAGATTTCTACAGGCGTAGCAAACTATCAAAATTCAGATGAGCAAAGCGTGCATGCCAAAGCTTTGCATCTGACATAGCCTGAGAATCATTTACTGCACATGCAAAATCATTTACAGATCTTTCATAGTCTATGAGCTTATACAGTCCACGACATAAAATGCTAGAAGCAATAATCACATCGCCATTTGACAGATCATGAACTATACACCTGTCATCAACAAATTTCTTACCAACAGTAGTGAAAGTGAAAGAACTACCATCAGCAGTAGTCAAAATGATCTTACCAACTCCCATAACAGGATAAGAGGAGTTGTTGGCGCATGTAACAGTATTCCCTGTAGGGGCAGGCTCGAGTGAAGAGAAGAAACTACGCTGCAAGGTAATATGTTTGGTCGCCCCACTGTCAAAATACCAAACATCTGAGTCTACTGCAGACATGCACTGCTCATGAGAAGATGGGTCAAATTTGCAGATAGTAGTAAACGCCCATTCTTCTTCATGCACAAGATTAGCATACTCTGTTTTTGGTGTAGAGGCCTTTGCAACAACCATTCCAACCTCTTTCTTCTTTGCCTCTTTAGCAGCCAGTTTTGGACAATTCTTTATGATATGATCATTCCCTTTACATTACTTACAAAACAATTTTTGCTTTTCTGATTTCTTCTCATCTTTATCTTCCTTCTTTGAATATGCAGAATTAGCAGATTTCTGTTTACTAGTTGAAGAGCTCCATTTTCCTTTGCCCTTCTGACTAGCCAGGAAAGCTTGATCCGCAATTCGCATAATGGACCTGTTCTGCCTAGAATGATCTTCCTTCAATAGAATAGAGACTAACTCCTCAAATGATAAGGCATTTGGATTGCCTTTCATCATCAACCGAAGAGTAGAAGCAAAACTCTGATATGAATCAAGAAGACCATTCAGAACGGTCTGCATAAGTGAGCTATCTGGTATAACCTCATCAGTAGAAATCAACTGTTCCTTCAAGTCTTTGATCTTCATTAGGAAATCGTCCATAGAATCACCTTCATTCATGTGCTCACTCTCCAACTGTTTTTGGAGGTAAGCAACACTAGCCTCATTCCTAGCTTGGTACAATGTGGTAAGTGTATCCCAAGCATCCTTAGCTATTCTGCAAGAGCGAATGTGAGGAATAATCAACGAATCTGCTCTACAGTAGGTGCAACAGAAACCACAGAATGAACAGGAATATGCAAAATATCATCTTCAACACCTTCTGCATCAGCTTCAATACCTACAGTTGTAACAGTTGCAGGTGTGATAGGACGTTTTTCGACACCCTGCACAATGTTCCACAGTCCTTTTGCAACCAAAACATGTCGCATCATATAAGCCCATAACGGGTAGTTGGTACCATCCAACTTATCCTCAACAGCCACTATACAAAATACATCACTGCTTTCAGCCATGGCCGGTGACAAAAATACCTTGATGCAAAAAATTGACTGTATCTCAAAAAGTTGAACATAACTGCCCAGACGAATTCTACTAGGCCTGTAGCAGACTTTGAGATGCTTATACTAGCGAATAGAAACTGGTATATACCTTTGTCATAAAAAGACGAAATAGCCTGCACAAGCGCTATGATAGTGCGTTTGGAGGCCGAAACGAGCTCAGATCGCAATTTTGGCACCACACAGCAAAGCTGTTTTGATCTCGAAAACATGCTTAGTATGCTCACCAAAATTCATGCGATTCTGAGACTGCAACCGGAGGAGTGTCGACGATGCCCTAGTTGAAGCGACAACCTGCTCTGATACCAATTGTTGGAGTTAGACGTCTGCGGAAGCACGCGAATAGGACAAGGGAGAAGAAGAAGCTTGGAGCACAACACATAATACTGAATGTATTACTAGAGAATGTACAAAGATAAGTAGCCCATTAGGGCAATAGGCGTATATACAAGCCGTGGGAAAAAAACCTCCTAAAGAGGGAAAAAAGTGTCCGGCGGTCCTAGTGTGTTCACACACATCACTACCTAAATATATCTACATCTCCAACATCATGAAGACTCAATCCTAAACCTGTCTCCATGGGAGTGGCAATAGGTTTACAGTCTTCAAGACCAAAACACTGCAATAATGTGTCAATATATTTTGTTTGACACAAAGCTATTCCACCATCAACTTGCATAAACTGGATGTCCAAAGAATGATGCAAACACCCCAAATCTGAAATCTCAAACGAGGCATGCAAATCATCCTTCAAATCAGGAATATGCTTCTCATGAGGACTAGTGAGCAACATGTAATGAGCAAAAAAAAAAAAAACCAGCTGCATCCAATGGTCTTCTGAGTATTTAGTTTATGAACCAAATCCCATGTTTCATTTTCCAATAAGTATCATACTCTTCCTGCATAGCTTTCTCCCAATTTTCCTTACCTTTTGCCTCTTGATATGTAGGAGGTCTTCCACTGCTTTCACCATATAAGCATAGTCTTTAGTAGTCAAAAAAGTTCTCAACTTCTTGAAGTTTCTGGTTCATCACATTTTGGATCAAACCTTGGCACTTCTTCAACTTTACTTTGTGCTTCATTATTCTCTCCTTCATCAAATATTTGAACCTGTGATTTACCTTTCTTATAATTCAAAGTTTCTTCATCACCTACATTAATATTAATTGTACCTGCATACCAAGTACCTTGCTCATCAAATGTAACATCCTTTGATACAAAGAATTTCTTTGTGGATGGACTCCACAACCTATAACCCATCTGCTTATCATCATAACCACTGAACACATACTTTTCAGCTTTAGGTTCCAATTTATGCCTCAACTGAGATGGCACATATGCATATGCCAAACATCCAAATACTTTGCAATGATTTGAGGTAGGTCTCTTACCCCACCATGCCTCATAAGGTGTCATACCCTGCAAAGCTTTACATGGTAACCTATTAACCAAGTATGTAGTTGTATTTACACCCTTAGCCCACAAATAATTTGGACAATTTTTCTCTTTCATCATTGACCTTGCAAACTCAACAAGAGTTCTATTTCTCCTTTTTGCTACACCATTTTGTTGAGGAGAGTACTTGCAAGTAACTTCCCTTTTTATACCTGCATTCCATAAGTAATCATTGAACTCATTAGAGAAATACTCTCCCCCTCCATATGACCTTAGTCTTTTCAATTTTTGACCTATGATTATCTCTGCATACACATGATAATGTTTAAATGTATTAAACACCCCTGATTTATCTTTGATCACATATATGGTTATCCACCTGGTAGCATCATCAACATAAATCACATAATATCTTGAACCATTAATACTCAAATCCATTGATGGTCCCCACACATCTGTGTGTACCAACTCAAGCTTTTCTGAATACATGAAACCACGCTTAGTATATGAATGCTTATGAGCCTTAGCTAATTGACATGCCTCACATCTGTATGTCATATGTTGACCTACAAGATTAGGTAATCCAAGCATTGAACCATTGTTAACCATATCCTTAATACCTCTTTCACTGAAATGTCCAAGCCTTTTATGCTAAAGATCTAACTCAGAGATCTTATGTCCTCCATAAGTGAACAAGGCGTGGCCAACATTGCCTTGAATCTTCAATGTGAAGAGCCTTCCTTCTTTCTTTCCTAAAAAAATTTGTTTATACCCATTGCTAGGGTCTTCCACAAAAACTCCATTATTAAATGAACCTTACTTCATAACCTTTCTCAACAACTTGCCCTACACTTATGAGATTCTTTGGAATGGTAGGAACATACAAAACTTTACTCAGAAGAGTACTTCCATCCTTAGCCTTTACAGATCCAATGGACTTCACATTATGCTTTGTATTATGACATGTTTGAACTACATGATTAGTTACCTTATTCTCCAAATCAATCATTAAAGCTATGTTACCACTCAGGTGATTCATAATCAAGGTTGAACCCTCCTTCTGATATGAAGCATAATTGTAGTAGGTATTGTTGTAGTATTGACTTTGGAACCTTCACCTACATTTCTTCCAAAGTAACCTCTACCTCTGAAATTACCTCTTTGGTTTCTACCACCTCTTCCTCTTGAATTAAAGTTCTGACTATATCCTCCATTATTTTGATTATTATGCCAACATTCATGAGCTAAATAATTAGTCTTACCACAAATCCAGCAAGCTTTGACTCCATCTTTATTGCTTCTACCTTTTCCTCTATCTTTGCCACCTCCTCTTCCTCTTAGGAAGTTAGCTTGACTAGTTGTACCTTCATCTTCATTCACTTGTTGCTTGCCTTTGTTAATCTTCTTATTGTCCTTTGAATACATTGCTTGACCTGTACTCTTATCAACATCACCTTTGAAATCTTGCTCAAAGGTTAGCATATGTCCTAGCAACTGATTCAAATGAGGAGTGAAATGATCTAGAGACAATTCAGTAGACAAAATGAATGGCATCCATTTATCATCTCCTCTCAAACCTACAAGGATTTGCCTTACCAATTTATCCTCTTCAATATCTTCATCAACTGCTCCTAATGCATTTGCAATGTCCATCATCCTTGTTACATAATCAGAAATGGATTGAGAAGCCTTCTTCTTGAATGTGGTGAACTCTGCCCATAAAGATGCCTTCCTTGACTTTGTAGTGTTTTGGAAATACTCCTCCAAAAAATTCCTCCAAAAATTCCTTGACTTTGTAGTGTTTTGGAAATACTCCTCCAAAAAATTCCCTATGTCGCTTGCACTTTCAAGTCCTCTAATAGAGGTAGCAAGTAGTCATTCACACCCATGTAGATAATGCTCCTTGCTTGAGCATCCTTCTTCATCCATGTCTTCAAATATGTGAGCTCCTCCCTAGTTGAAACACTTGGATCTTTAAATTGTGGTTTTTCTTCTTCACCTATAATGTATCCTATCAAGTCTTTGCTCATGAGATGAGCTTCCATCCTCAATGACCAAACTGGATAGTTTTCTGTATCCAATTTCTCTATTTGAAGAGAATCTCCCATCCTTTCTTCACCTGTGTATTAAATTCTTCAAGATTTATGAGGAATAAGTGTACCTTTACTTCGAATGTAGTTTGTTATGAACTTCTTGATAGCTTCAGGCCTCCTTCTCTAGCTTTCACCTTTTCAACCTTCAAATGTTGATTTCTGTATAACTACAAAAGTCGTGGGGTCCTCCTTTCTTCAATTCTGATGATTCCTACTCTGATACCACTGATGGAGAGTGTTAGTCTCCAAAAGAACAAGCTATCCTTGATGTTAGAGCACCTCTATATCAACAAAAACTCAAAACCTCAACCAATTTCGGAAGGCCAATGTTAGATTATCAATCTTTGCACTAACTGTGAAGAGAGTGATTATTCAAAAAACTCTGCTGCACTTAATTCACTCATTGAGTGATCAAATGTGTAGAGTTTTCAATGAAGCTTTGTACAATGTGTCATGTAAAGATTGCACACCTTCTTCAAGTTTAAACATCTCAAAAGGTTTAGTACATCTTGAGATTTACTCCAAACAATTCGCCTATGTCTTAAATTGTACTTCTATACAGTCGATTTTGACACTTGCAGCTTCCAATGTATAGTTCTCTCAAACTACAACCCATTTATTCAAATGTTTTTAGCCATAGGTATTTTACCTTTTAACTTAAAGAATGAGTGCATGCTTGCTCAAAACTTTACATTATGGAAGGATAACTAACCAAAACATTACACCTATCTGATGTGGTCTTACATGATGAAGCATGTGCTTGTTGCTAAACAACTTTGGAACATAATGGCAGAGGTAGATCAAAGACCCGCAGGTTCTTCTACTTCACAGTCTAGTGTCTCAGATGGAGCTTCTTCTTCAACTACAGTGGTTTCTCCTTCTCCACCTACACAAGAGCAGCTTAGATGGGATGAAAAAGATGCTCAAGCTCATTCTTTGAGTGCGCTTTTTGTGAAGCATCATATAGCTCAACACATTCGATCATGCTCTACATCACGAGAGGCATGGGACACTCTTGCTTCTTTGTATGCCGTGCGTAATGAAGCATGTGTTGCATTCTTGAGGAATCAACTTGAGGATGTATGTATGGTTGAAAAATGAGTCGGTAGATGTATACGTGACATGCATGAAGGACTTGAAAGAGCAATTGGCAAACATAGATGAGATCATTCCAGATGCATCACTCATTTCTACATTGTTGAAAGGATTACCAGAGTCTTTTCAAAGCTTTGCTACTACATTTGGTTGGAAAAGGAAATCCTAATGTGTATGCATTTGATGAGGTTGTGTCTCTTCTTTTGCAAGAAGAGCAATCTAGAGTGAATTGGAGTAATTTGATTGAGAGAACACAAGCACTTGCTATCTCACAAAAGGAGAAAAGCAAGTATGGTTCAGCTTTTGGTTCATCAAAACCAAAGCCTCAAGCTTCCTCTTCCACTCATTCCTCTAATGATGGTGATTTGCAAAAGAAGAAGAGATGCAAGTATTGCCGGAAGGCTGGTCATACTATTGATGAGTGTAGAAAGCTTGCTAAACGCAATGAAAAGAAGAAGGAATCCAGCATGTCTATTGCTGAAGATTCAGCAAATGTAAAGAATGATGAAGCTAACATGGCTCCAGATTTTTGGGCATGTGTTGTTACATGTTAGTATGATGCTTCTTTGCATTCTAAATGTATGGTTGTGAGTGAGGTTGATTCCGATTGGTTCTTTGATAGTGGTGCTTCAAAGCACATAACATCATGCAAAATGTTTTTTGCCTCTTTGAAAGATGCACCCAAAGGAGGACATGTGGTGTGTGCAAACAATGCCTCTTATCCTATCTTTGGAGTAGGAGAAATTGAGCTTACGGCCGCAAATGGAGGTTTGATTCTCTTGAAAAATGCATTGTATGTGCACGGTATCAAGAAGAACTTAATTTCAATTCCATTGATTGCCAAAGTTGGACTTCATCTACATTTTGTTGATGATAAGTGTATGGTTCATGATTTCAGCAATGCTGATGTTGTTAAAAATAAAGAAGTAAGCTCGTATATATTTTTGCAAAAAGGATTTTCTTCAAGTAGAAGGAAAATACAAAAATGAAAAAATAGAAGCATTTACTTCAGCAAGTAGTGGAGGCCAAAAGAGAATCATTCAAAAGAGATCAAATCCAAAAACTGAATTGTAAGAGGAGTGGCTGTCCAAAGTAGTGGAGAAATGATGGAGAAGAGCTCTCAAACTCATCATGAGAGTTTTTGGTCATTTGGCTATAAAAGAAGCAAGGGAGGACACTCAAGAATAGAGGAAGAAGGCGTGGAAGCCCCCTTGTAGCTAGTTCATTTGTTTTGAGTCATTTCGTTCAGTTCACTCTCATAGAGTATGTCCAGCCGCACACCCATTTCTGGGTAGTCTACTTGTGAGAGTCATATATCTCAATATATGTATCCAATTTTAGTGTTTAAACATTCTTTGGAAAGCTTATCTCGAGTACTTCCTTTATCTAAAATAGTTTTATGAAATTCTTTATTTTCTGTGAGTTATTCAGTTTTTAGTGAAGTCCAATTTTTAGCCTAACTGAGTGGACAAGTAGCCTGTTTTGTATCAATGAGTTGCCAACCCAAATATACTCCAAATTGAGTGTTTGATAGCTCATTTTAAAGCTGTAGGTGTTTAGTTTGAGTGACCAAAGTTTCAAGTTCATTGCGTTTTTCAATTGGTACCAGTTTTCATTTGAAGGCTCAGCTATTGGCAAGAGTCTTGATTCTGAGGTCTTCTACACTTTCCACTGCGATTAGGAGAGGAATTCTCCAACAATTGGGATCAGAGCCTTGGAGTTTGAAGAGGCAAAGCATTGGAGCTGAACTGAAGTAAAGGGGAAGCTACAAATCAAGGGGGAGCTTCATAAAGTCAAGGAAGAGCACCACAACATACTTGAGGTAAACTTCAATATTGGAAGTTTTCAATGGCTGATTTAGGACAACAAGTTGAGAAGTTAGACAAAGATAATTTTCAGTCTTGGAGGTATAGAATGATAAATTACCTTAAAAGTAAAGGTTTATGGAGTCTAGTTAGTGGAGACGATCCACAACCGGTGGACCTTGAAGATGCCAACATTACTCCGGCACAAAGGAGACAATTTGCTGATTGGGAAGAGAGGAATCGAAGGGTGATGTTCCTCATCTCACAAGTTATTTTTAACACTATGATTGATCATGTGCAAAGCTTAGAAACAGCCAAGGAAGTTTGGGAAGCATTGGAGAAGGTGTATGCTACCTCAACAAGGTCTCGGAGGATGCAACTCAAGAACGAGCTCAACAACATGAAGAAAAGCTCAAACCAAAGCATAAGTGAGTATACATTGAGGATCAAGGAGCTTCGCGATCAACTAGCATCAGTTGGATGCAAGATAGAAGAGGAAGACATCGTCCAAACAACCCTCAATGGCTTGAGGAGTGAAGAAAAGTGGAAGCCCCTCATCACAAACATTTTATATAGAGACCCTCTACCAACATTCGACGAGATTATACCAAATCTTGTGGCTGAAGAGGTAGCTCAACAAGGAGAAGGCAACAAAGGTAAGGACAGCCATAGTCAAATGTTATATGCAGGAAGAGGTAGAGGAAGGAACGCAAGAGGAGGCTCGAGAGGAAGAGAAAGAAGCTACAACAACACAAATTTCAGCCAACACAACTCGGAGGACAACAAGGACAACTCAAATGACAACACACATGGAAGAGGTCGAGGAAGAAATAGAAGAAGAGGTCGAGGTTCATACAATCCTCATAAAGGTATAACATGTTATCATTGTGGTAAACTAGGACATTATGCAAATGATTGTTGGCAAAAGAATGGAAGGCTGAATGGAGGCAACCAAAGGAGCCAAAATAATTATGCGAGTACATCAAGTGAAGGAGACAAGCAAACCATGCTTGCCATGAAGCATGACTACAACTCGAGAAGTGATGACCAAAAATGGTTCATAGATTCAGGTTGCAGCAACCATATGACATGCCAAGGAGATTTATTCACAAAGCTACAAGCTCCAAGTGGAAAAGGATGTGTGGAGACCGGCGATGAAACTCAACTCGCAATTGGGCATGTTAGAGATATCAAGCTTGGAGATAGAAAGGTATTGGCTGATGTTCTTCATGTTCCTACTATTGCAAAGAATTTGATTTCAGTAGAACAAATGGTAGAGAAAGGATATCATGTTATCTTCAATGAAAAAGGCTGCTTTATAAAGAATCCAAAAGAAGGATTCAAGGTCATTGCTCAAGGAAGGAAAGAAGGTAAGATATTCACCTTGGACATTTAACAACCACATGGAAAGGTGATGTATATTCAGTTTGGAAACAAGAGGATTGCTGAAATCGATTTGTGGCACAAAAGGTTTGGACATATCAACATTCCCAACCTCAAGGACATGAGCAACCATGAAGTGATAAGAGGTCTTCCAAGATTCAATGATGCTGGACTACATGAGTTTTGTGAAGCATGCCAACTAGGAAAGCAAACTCGACAACCATTCAAGAAGAGCAACTATGTGGCAAGGAATGTCCTTGACTTGATACACACGGATGTATGGGGACCATCAAAACAACCATCAATGGCTGGTAATAGATATTTTGTCACTTTTATTGATGATTATTCAAGAAAAGTATGGATGTTTTGCATAAAACAAAAATCAGATGTGTTCTCCATGTTCAAGAGATTTAAAGCACATGTAGAAAAGGAAACAAGACGCTACATAAAGACCTTGAGGTCCGATGGAGGAGGAGAATATTTCTCCAAAGAATTTTCAGATTTTCTTTATGAAAATGGCATCAAGAGACAATTTACATGTAGGTACACACCTCAACAAAATGGAATAGCTGAAAGGAAAAATAGACATATCACATGCACAACGGCTGGAGTGCATAATCTAACTCCCGAGGAGGTTTATTCCGGTAAGAAACCTGACCTTACACATCTCAAAGTTTTTGGATGTGTGTGTTATGTTCACATCCCTCAAGAACTAAGGACCAAGATGGAGGCAAAGTCCGAAAAATGTATTTTTATTGGATATTCATCGGAGCAAAAGGGATATAGGTGCTACAATCTGGTGACAAAGGAGCTACGAGTCTCACGAGATGTGGTATTTGATGAGCTAAAACCATGGTTTGAAGACAAAGGGAAAGAGAAGATTCTTGAAGAAGATTGTGAAGATGATGGAGGTGTTGTCCAAGAAGAATTTCAGCAAACAAGCACTCAAATGTCAGGTCCAGAAGCTTCTACATCACTTGGAGAAAGCTCAACATGGAAGGGGAGACTAAGGAGTCATTCCTCATCATCAACATCAGCTTATGAAAGATCTAAAGTTGAAAGTGCTGCCCAAAATAGCGATTCAAATGCAAGTGAAGAAGAGTATGAAGAGGTGATCACACCAAAGGTAAAGTTGAACCGGTTGAAGAAGCAATGTTCAAAAGGGAATGAAAGGAGGTCTTCAAGAGCAAGGTATCCAATTGAAAGGCTGAGCTATGATAGTTTTATTGCAAAGAATTTTGCATATATGACACAGGTGGTCAAAGACAAAGAACCAAAGCATATGAAGAAGCATGTACACAAAAAGAATGGCAAGAAGCTATGCAAGAAGAAATAAAAGCTCTCAAGGACAATCACACATGGGAGCTAGTTCCAAAGGCTGAAGGTATGAAGATTGTTCCAAATAAATGGGTGTTTAAAATAAAGAGAAACGATGATGGTTTTCTAGCAAGGCATAAAGCTAGACTAGTAGCAAAAGGATTCAAGCAAACTCACGGCATCGATTATGAAGAGACTTTCAGCCCGGTTGCAAAGATGGGAACAATTAGAACCTTGATTGCAATGAGTGCAGCAAGGAGATGGCCATTATATCAACTTGATATAAAAAATGCTTTTCTCAATGGTGAACTTCAAGAAGAGGTATACATGAGTCAACCGATTGGATTTGAAGATAGAAAGCATCCAAATTTTGTTTGTAGATTAAATAATGGTTGAATAGCATCTTCCACAAAAAAACATCACGACTAACCAAAATGTGTTTAGTCTATGGATGATAGACTTTTCTTTCAAAATTGTACCCAACAAAAATACATTTCACTACTTTATTATCCAATTTCCTGTGTTGTTGTTTAGGCACTAATGCATATGCCAGACAACCAAAAACATGCAAGTGATCAACAAATGGATTGCAACCATGCCAAGCCACATATGGAGTGATAGACTCGAATGCTTTAGTGGGACATCTGCTAAGTACATATGTTGCATACATAACAACCTCAAGCCAAAAACTATGTGGTAATACCTGACTCTTTACCATACACCTCGCCATCTCCATGACTGACGTGCTCTTCCATTTAGCAACTCCATTCTATTGAGGTGTATACGACACTCTACACTGATGTTTTGTCCCATGTTCAGCTAGAAATACATTAAAATCAAAAGAAACATATTCCCCCTCGATCAGAATGGAGGATGTCCATTTTACATGCTGAGAGGTTTTCAGCCAAAACCAAAATTTGTTTGAAGCACAAGCACTTTGGACTTTGTTTTCAATGGATACACTCATGCATGCCTAGAAATATCATCAATGAAATTCACGAAGTAAAGATAATTTCCAAAAGAGGGTGTTTGCGTAAGACCACAGACACCGCTATGAACAAGCTGCAATTTTTAAGTATGTTGAACTAAACCATGCTTTGGAAATGAGGTACACTACATTCTACCCAAAATATAGCCTTCACAGACATGTTCACTAGGTGCCTCAAGTTAAGGCATAGAGGACACCATTTCAGATTTTTGTAGATGTAGCAAGCTAGCAAAATTCAGATGACCAAAGCATGCATGCAAAAGCTTTGCATCTGACATAGCTTGAGAATCATGTACTGCACATGCTAAATCATTCACACATTTTTCATAGTCTATGATCTTATAGAGCCCACGACATAGAATGCGAGAAGCAATAATGACATCACCATTTGACAAATCATGAACTGTATATCTATCATCAACAAATTTCACAACCAAGCCAATCTTGGCTAATGATGAAACTAATAAAATATTTTTCTTGATCCATGGTACAAATAAAGCATCTAACAAGTAAAAGAACTACCATCAGTAGTAGTCAGAATGATCTTACCAACTCCCATAACAAGATAAGAGGAGTTGTTGGCACAGGTAATAGTATTCCTTGTAGGGGCAGGCTCGAGCGAAGTGAAGAAACTATGCTATAAGGTAATATGTTTGGTTTCCCCACTATCAAAGTACCAAACATCTGAGTATACTGTAGACATACACTATTCATGAGAAGATGGGTCAAAGCTGTAAACGATGGTAAATGCCAATTCTTCATTTTGCACAAGATTAGTAGACTCTGTTTTGGGTGTAGAGGCCTCTACCACAACCATTCCAACCTCTTTCTTCCTTGCCTCTTTAGCAACCAGTTATGGACAACTCTTTATGACATGATCATCTCCTTTATTATATTTGCAAAACAATTTCAGCTTTTCTATTTTCTTCTCATCTTTGTCATCGTTCTTTGATTGTGCAAAATTATCAAATTTTTGCTTACTAGTAGAAGAGCTCCGTTTTCCTTTGCCCTTTTGACTAGCTATAAAAGCTTGATCTATAACATATAGAATGGAGCTGTTGTATAACTATGGTTAATGTGGCCAAAAACATGGGATTTGAGGGTCCAAAACCACTTTGAGAACCCTTGAAGTCTATTGGGAAACCCTTGGGAAAGTGTCTCCAAGAGTATGGTTTAAGCCCTTGAGTTATTTGGATTTATTTACTCCCAATTGAAGGGTTTTGACCCTTACGATTGATATTTCCTAAGGGTATGGTATTTAACCCTTAGGGAGGCCTCTCAAGCCTTGCGACTTGTACGTACAAGCTTGGGAGAAATCCTTTTAGAATCCATGTGAAGGACATGTGAAGGCCTTGGATTAGAATCCATGTGGAGAGGACACTTGACAAGCTCTCCTCACATTTCCTCCCTTGGCCTTGAGGTATATATATGGGTGGAGTTGGTTGGGTGGATACGTGCTCTCTCTTCACCTTGGTGGTTTTGCAGGGTAGTTAGTCCTTAATGTTACAAAACATTGGTATCTAGAGCCATCTCTCTGCAAACTGTCCTTGATATTCGTGCGAGCTGCTAGCCTGCTAGTCTATACACGCATGAAGTTCAGGCATCAAGATTCGAAGAAAGAAGATTTTATAGTCCATGTGGCCGTCCACCATGCTAATGCACGCACACGTGATATTCAGGCATTAAAATATGGTCCACGTGACCTCCCCGATTTTAATGCACGCATGCAGAGGAGTCCCCCCATCGGCTCTGGTCGGTTCCGTTCGGGTTGGACAGTAGCTCATCCACGCTTGAGAGGGCAGGAGCGCCCTTAGCTTCCCCCAAAGTCGATAAGCACTAGCTTCATTCTCTTGTATATGAAGACCTTCAAAGAGAGAATAACTACGCATATGGGATTAACAGAGCCCAGATAGCCATCATCAAATGAAGACTCACAAATGCATTATGAAGAGCCTACTAGATCTTCCTACCGACTGCCTAGTATTTAGCTTGAAGAAAAGACGGGAGTTCTTCACTTTAAACTTGAATGGACGGTCTTGAATCTTCATCAGAGATGGGGAAGTAATTTTTATTGCTTCTTGTTATTCTTGCATACATTATTATTATTTTTATTTTTAGAGGAAGTTTGATCATTATGATCCACTTTTTTGAATTAGTTCGAAATTAAGAGAGCATAAAATGCATGAGATGCATGAGTTATAGTCCATGGAGTATTTGTGTTATCATGAACTTGGGGAAGTGTTCGTTTAGAATATTGCCATATACATAAGCCTTATGTTAGCTATTAAATGAATTTTGAAATCTTTTCTTATGGCATATGATAAACAAGTTAGTATATAGCCGTTTGTTCATAATAGAACATGTAAGAATCCATCAAAAGATCCCTAGAATTTTGGAGCACCTTGGAAAAATAGCAAGTATAGAATGCCCCAAGCTTCCAATGTCAAAAGTGAATGGAAGGATAAGCCACGTCATGCAATGGATCAAAGGATGGACGTAGCTATAATAGAGGTAAGTACTATTGACAATCTAATCATTTTCATTTGCTTCCATGGCCATGTCAAAGAAATGCATATATGCATTTCAAATGAAGAAGATTGTTCACATGCACATAGAGAAGTGCATAAATTTATTCATCTAAGTACATTTAAGGCATAGATGAATAGTAAAAGGTTTTCAATTTAAGCGGACTCACTATCTCAATAGGGATAAAGAGTGAACATAAAAAATCTAGCATAGCATGGCATGAGCATGAATGGAAATCATAAACATATAAGGACGTAGACTTATGTGTATAATGGATTTCCAAGGATGAATTCCATGCATGCTTTAAGGAGGGGTTCAGCACTTGGACCTTATGCATGCTAAGCATCTTCAAGAAAAGATGTATTGGTTCTTGGCATACACAATATATTGAATCACATATGCATGGGTTGATTGGACATGAGAGAGAAATCAAGTAATGTAAGTTTAAGACAGAAAAATGACTTCTTCATATGAAGTCAAAAGCATAAAAGTTTAATGCTCTGTTGAGATTATGCTCATTAACTTTTATGCTTTTTATATGTTGTCTTAATCCAAATGCCAACAAAATTTAAACAAAGATAGAAAAACTTTAAGCTTTGATTCTTACTTATGGACTCTCAAGTTCCATAAATATCCATGACATGCCTAATCAACAAGGAATTAGGCTACAAACCAACCAATGTTACTCTTATTAATTAGTGATAATAAGAATTAGGATTCAAGAGAAAAACTAGAATCCCACATGAAACCCTATGCGCATTCATAGGTTAATCTTTCATAATTATGAAAGATTTTAAGAAGCTCATAGACCTTCAAAAACTTCAATGTCTAATCGTTGAGGACAATGATCACACTAAAAGGGGGAAGAGAATGCTATAGAGTGAAGAGTTAGGCCAAAAATTGATGCTATAGAGTGAAGAGTTAGGCCAAAAAAATTGGTTGAACCCTTTCACCCTTTCGAAGTGTTCATTTCCTTCCAAATAAAGTTTCTCCCTTTACTGATAAGTGGTATGATCCACTTGGTACTTTAGCAGAGTTGCTTTAGGAGTATATTTTTGGAGAAAAGGAAAAGTAAAGGGTTGTAAGATACCCTATAAACCACCACTCAAAATATATCCTATGAACAAGCAACAAGTTTTCAATATGGTTAAGAATATGACCATTTTGCTAAGTCAATGATCGGTCTATTAATATTTCCTTTAAGATAGATGCATAACTATGTCAAAAGATAATATCTAGTATGTAAATACTAGCTCTATTATCATATGACATGGACAAGGATACTTTTGGTTGCATGAGATTTAAAAAATAGTTATATGAAGCCTCAATCTTTAAAGTCTTTTCAAAATGAAGACTTAGTAAGGGCACAAACTTACAACGTTTTTTATGATACTTTGAGAAACAAAGTTTCCATGATAAGACTAAGATCTTCTTAGTAAGTAATCCTTGAGTAAGAGCTAAAGTTGTCTGCACTAAGGTGAGATTGTAAACTGGATGGTATGGGACGTCTAGGTTTACAATATCACTTATGTGGGTCCAGTGGTATGGGACACTGAACTTAAGGATAATGGAAGCTTAAGCTCAAGGATATTTGATGACTTGTTCAATCAAGGATTGAGCATAAAAAAACCTACTAATTTGTATAGGGAATTACATGAACCTCAATTTCCTATATTTTTCGAGGATGAAAACTCCTTAAAGGGGGGAAGAAAGGTATCATAAATACGATACTTCTAAGCAAAAGATATTCCTTAACTCTTTCATGAAAGTTAAGGAGTACATTGATGTCCAAGTACCTAAGTGTGCTTGAGTTAAAACAAAGTAAGAACCAGATATGCAAAAAGAGAATTCATTAAAGAATTGCAATTCGGCTAGTAAAGTAAGGTAAGCTAGCCAAAGACTTGAAGCATATTCAGAGTAGGGTATTTAAGAATGGAATAAAGATGGATCCAACGTTTGGATCGGTAAGCATGACAACTTGCTTAAGTCAAAGGGATGACATATAATTGTTGATCCCTAGAAGAAGAATAGTTAAAGGTTCAAAGAACATCAACAGGGTGTTGAAGACTTAAGCAAAGAAATAGACTCATGAATGTATGACTTAAAGATCCCAAGAAAATCCCATGGGTAAATATCATTGAAAAAGGGATCTAAAGGAGAAAAGACTTGATCTTATCTCATGTTAAATTAGATAGAGGAATTTTGAGAAAGCCAAGTGACCTAACTTGGTCAAATATATCAAAACCTTTATGGTTGGATAATCGAAGTGGCCTACACTGGTCAAAAAGATCAAACCCTTTTATAGTTTGATACCAAGGAAAGTTCAAAGGTCAACCTAAAGAGACCTTTGAATTAATTGGCATTAGATTGAGAAACCTTAGTCTTTTCTCTCGTGATTATGATTCCAAGGAGTCCCAAGATGGAATTCATGATCATGGTAAATAATCAGAGAACATTAACGATGTGGTTCTATGGATTGGAGAAAGAACTCACCGGTATGGGACAGTGAGAACTAACTCCCATTGAGAATTTTCTCTGATGGCCAGAGAGAAAATAGGCTCAAGATCCAATAGGAAACATTAGGATAAGCCTTAAAGATAAGAACATTTAAATTAAGGTCTTAGGTTCATTATGAGGTGTAGAAATGTACCTTCTTGAACCAATTTAATACACCTTGTTGTATGAACAAAAGGGTAAATAGAATGAACATGAGATTTACCCTAAGAAAAGGCTATCCTTTATCCTCTTAAGCAGATGCATTTTTCTTAATAAAATGCATAGCCAAATTTTATATGGTACAATAAATTTAGATAAGTAAGAGGGTAAAGAATTTTGGGAGTTTACCAAGTTAAACTCCAAAAGTAAATTCAAGCCTATTCAAGTATAATAATCTTGAATGAAAGAATGATGTGTAAAAGATCTTCTTTTGAATCTTTGGTGAGAACAAGTGATTCACAAATGTTCCTAACAAGATATGAGATATGATGCCTAGAAAGAGGTATCTTTCTTGCAAGACCTTGGAACTAAAGCTGCAAAACTTGAATCATCTAAACTCCATCCAATAGAAAATCTAGAGGTTATCTTAATGAAGTATTGTTCCTCAATTTTGAGGATGTGAAGGAATTGGTTTATTAATATTTTTCCTCTTTGCAAAGCTTTGGTCACCTTTGAGGTTAGTATACATAACTATCTAAACCATAGTTGGTACAAGATAGTTAGTACTGATTCTCATTGGAAGAACATGCTAAGCTAAGACGAACAAATGGGGTAGAGACCTAGGAGAATGGTCTACCAAATAATTCCAATTCGAAAAGTCATCTTGGATTTAAGTCTTGAATGTCAAAACTTCCAAAAGGATTAAACTCTATTATGAGAATACTTGAGCTTTATGTTTCAAGAAAACCTGGATGATTGAAATAAGTCCACCTAAGTTGCCAAGGAATGAGAAGATAGTATTTCTCCTCATTTTATTGAGCATGTTTTGGGCAGGGACTCACTAGACCCACTTTTCTAAGTTCATATCTTTAGCTAAGTCCTATCAAATACAAATAAAGTATATTTGTATTTGAAAAGGACTATAAAAGAATAAGTTAAGTTCAGAACATCTGAAGATTCCTCTCCTTTCTGTTGAAAGTGGAAGATGAATCTAATTTCTGGCCCTTTCAAGATAGAGATAGGATCTCTATCATAGAATCCTAAAATTATAAATTTCTAGGGAAGTACAAAGTGTACTGAAATGTATTATTTTATGGCACTCAAGGTTTGTGAAAGTGCCAAAAGAAAAAGACCACCAAAGAAGTCCACCCATTTCACTTGTCCATAGGTACAAGGCATGCATGTACATTCGTGTGGACTAAGGGAAAGTGATTTGGGCAGGAATCTTGATTCATTTCCTTTCAGATTAAGGTAGGGATTAGACCTTATCTGATTACTGGAAATGAATCTAAAGAGAGAGAGGATCATGTTGAGAGTATAGATCATGGGGCACGGGGGAATACTCTACATATTATACCTACACACATTTTCAGGGACGAAAATGTAAAAGGGGGGAAGAATGTTGTATAACTATGGGTCAGTGTGGCCAAAAACATGGGATTTGAGGGTCCAAAACCACTTTTAGAACCCTCAAAGTCTATTGGGAAACTTACAATTGATATTTCCTAAGGGTATGGTATTTAACCCTTAGGGAGGCCTCTCAAGCTTTGAGACTTGTACGTACAAGCTTGGGAGAAATCCTTTTAGAATCCATGTGAAGGCCATGTGATTCCATGTGTTTTCCAAGGTTAGAAGGTCTTGGATTAGAATCCATGTGGAGAGGACACTTGGCAAACTCTCCTCACATTTCCTCCCTTGGCCTTGAGGTATATATATGGATGGAGTTGGTTGGGTGGATACATGCTCTCTCTTGACCTTGGTGGTTTTGCTAGGTAGTTAGTCCTTAGTCTATGGTTGTTACACAACAGGAGTTGTTCTACTTAGAGTGATCTTTTTGCAACAAAACCAAACCTAACTCCTCAAATGTTAAGACATTTGGATTGCCATTCATAATCAAATGAAGAGTAGAAGCAAAACTCTAATATGAATTGGGAAGACCATGCAGAATAGTTTGCACAAGTGAACTATCAAGCAAGGCGTCATCAGCAAAAATCAACCATTCCTTCAAATCTTTGATCTTTGTCAAAAAATTTTCCATGGAATCTCATTCATTTATGTGCTCACTTTCGAATTGTTTTTGGAGGTAAGCAATACACGCCTCATTCCTTGCATGGTATAAAGTGCTAAGTGTATCCCAAGCACCCTTAGCTATTTTGCAAGAGAGAATGTGAGGAATAATGGCATGTTTGACAGACTAGGCTATCAATGCATGTGCCTGAGCATCGTTGCCATCCCAATAGATTTTCTCTATAGTAGGTGTAGCACGAATTGCAACACAAATAAGAAGATGAAGAATATCACCATGTTCAACACTGTCTGCATCACCTTCAGTAACTATGTTTGTAGGTGTAATAGTATGTTTTTCAACACGCCGCATAATATTCCAAAGTCCTTTTGCAACCAATCCATGACTCATCATATAAGCCCATAATGGATAATTGGTACCATCCAACTTATCCTCAACAACCAACATACAAAATACATCATGGCTTTTAGCCATGGCCATTGACTAAAATACCCTGATGCAGAAAAATGTCTCTATCTAAAGAAATTGAACATAACTACCTTGTCGAGCTCTACTAAACCTATAATAGACTTTGAGATGCTTATACTAGCAAACCAAAATTTGCATATATCTTTGGGACAAAAAGATAAAATTGCATGCACATGCACAACAATAGTCCGTTCGGAGGGCAAAACAAGCTCAAATCGCGATTTCGGCACGACAAAATGAAGCCTTTTTTATCTCGTAATCACCTTGAGTATGCTCACCAATTTTCGTACGATTCTGAGACATTGACCAAAGAGGTGTCCATCATGCCCTAGATGAAGCGGCGACCTGCTCTGATACCAATTGTTGGAGTTCAAGGTCTACAGAAGCACACAAACAACACAAAGATGAAGAAGAAGCTTGAAGCACAACACACAATACTGAATGTATTTTCACTAGAATTTATAAAGATAAATGACCCGTTAGGGTTATAGATGTATATACAAGCTGGGGGAAGAAAACCTACTAAAGAGGAAAAAAAGTGCCCCGACGGTCCTAATCTATTCGCACACATCATTACCTACTTATATCAACATGCAACCCATGGAATTGTAGCACTACGGGTCTTCAAGAAGCATGAGACTATTCCAAGTAAAATAGTTCATCATAAACCTATTTTCTCTCACTTTGCAACACAAGGTGATAAAACCCTCTTTTACCATCGAAGCTATAGTAGATGATATGATAACAAAGGTAAGAATTGTCTTCAAAAGAAGGTAGAAGAAAGAATACAACATGACCATGTAGTAGCACCAAGATGGAGTGAGGGCATTTGAGTTCATCAATGTTTGGAGTACTTAATGTAGTCCTCTGAAATAGAGAGAGTGTGAGAGAGAGAAGTAGAAAGAAAGAGAGACTTGTTGTCTTTGAAGCTTGTGATTCCCCCATCACCTAATGCTCCTCATCATCTCTTTCTACATCTCCAATGTGTTTTTACCATCCCATCCCATACACATTATAAAGCATCCACAAAAATAGCATTTGCACTACTCATCTTCTCTTTGGAGTTTTCCTATGGTCTCGAGTGCAAGAGTCAAAAGGGATGATGTTGTATGAGTCATTCCATAAGAAGGAATTCGTATCGTCAATGAATATTCTCATAACGATATGTTCATTGGTGTTCCTTATTATCCTTTAAAGGGAATCATCCCAAATATGATGTGCTTTTCAAAGCCTCCTCCAACTCTACATAAGGAGGGCCACTACTCCATCTTGTACTTGGTTAGAAGCTTGTACATCCTACTTCATGCTCTTGGAAAGCTTAGTTCTAATCCATGTGAGTTTACCCATTTCTTGGTCCAACCATTGTGATTCTCTCACACTCTTTCATTTTGTGAGTATACACTTCTTTTCATTCTGCTTCCACATGTGTACTCTCTAGATGGGAAGAAAGCATTGGGTGGAGGTCTTTGTGGTTGTTTTGGTGTGCTAAAGATGGCTGGTGTTGCTCTCCACTTATTGGGAGAAGTTTTTTCCATCCTTTTTATGGTTGTTGGGCCCCATTTTGCCCATTTGTCTAGCCTCCCAACCTTTTCATCATTATTTTCCACCAATTCACACGATTTTTTCAACCTTCCAACCCTTATTCTTGCAGCCATCCAAATCATTCAGTGGCATTTTATTATTTTTCCATTTCTTCTGGTCCTTTAATGCACTTAATATCCACTCTCAAATGTGTTTCTAAACACTGTTGATTTTTCTTAGTCTCAATTGCTCGTGTACTATCTTGTTCCTGATTTCTCTCCATCCTTAAGGTGCCAATCACTACTGCATTTTCTTCTCAACTTTGAGTTTCTGCTCGTGCATATACTTTGTGTTTAATGGAGATCAAGAAAGTCGATCACACTCTCTTTTCTATCCATGGATGAAGATACATAGACAACTCTCTTTAACCATGAAAGCTTCTCTATTGGAGGGGCACTTATGGCCTAAGAATAGTGTTGTAGAGTAAAGAAGCACAAAAGAGGAGCCCCAAAAATTTTCATATTTTGGGCATAATTTTTTCTTCTTCAAATTCTTGTGAAAATCCCTTGAAGCCATGTAAATGCACTAGAGGAGTCCTATAGATGCATAAACCCCAATCATTGTAACATAATCCTTGTGATATATTAGGAAATTAGAGTTTTTTAATAAAAAGTGCCGGTTACTTGTGTGAAAAGATCAGTTTTAGGGCACATGTATATAAGTCACTTGGTGACTCTTGTACAGAACGTTTTGCCATTGAGACAATTGAAGCAAAATTTTGAACTTGCCTCTTTCCTACTAATTTTCTTCTTCTCCAAGAGCTGATGTGTATGCGCAATGCTAGAAATGTGTGTGTAGGACTGTTTTCTATCCCTTCCCATCACTTTTGAACTACTATAGTGCGTGTGTGTGCCTTGATGAGTTGTGGAGTAGGTGTTGGTGTTTCCCACCATTCACTATTTTGCTCATAACTCAAAGTATGTTTGTCAGATTCAATCGAAAATGTAGCATTAGATGCGTCTCGTTGAGAGCATCAAAACGAACCCGCTACTGACTATATTCGGAGTTTGGAGCTGAGAGAAAAGTTTGAATATGTGCTTACTATTATAAATGGTATCGCAACGTGCATTTTTAGTGAGCTAGTAAGTTGGAGAGGTATTTGAGATAAGTCATATGCATTGTAGTATTGATACTTCACTTACCATCATGTGTGCACATGTCTTCATACACTTGGAATGTCTAATTCTTCAGATTTATAATTAAATGTGTATTGATCCACCACTATATGCACTTTTGGGGCGATTGAGGTACAGTCTCATCAACACAAGTCCCTAAGACTTCACGACTTAGGTACACACGTTTTTGGTGCCGTTGTCGGGGATTAGCCCAACCAAGGTGCCTTTGTGATGATTATAGCTATGGAGTGAATGAATTGTACTTGTAGAGGTGAATTCAGTTAGTGGCAAGTCCTCAAGTCTTTCAGCATGTGTTACTTCACACTTTAGAGTGTGTGTAATGAGTTCTTAGGCTTAGGTTTAGGAGCGAGGGAGTGAGGAAAGAGCTAGGGTTTAGGGAAAAGAGAGCAGTAAGGATAGGAGAAGTAGGACACCTTGAGAAAATCCCAAAAAATTTTCTAGTTTAGCTCAGCATAGGCACTTGGTTAACCAAGGCCATAAAATCCAAAAAAATAGTCATTTTTGAGTCACTTGTCTTGAGCAAGTATCCTGGAGAGCAGTGATTGGTATCTCGAGAGTCATTTGTTGATGAGTGAGCACATTGCTGACATTGTGAGCACAAAGCTTAGGCAAGATACTCTTGAAGGTGAGTTCTTCAACTCAAGAACCTCAAAAAATCTAAAGAGCACTCACAGACGTGATTGAACACTCATGCGGTATCGCGGGGTAGGACATAAGGTTTTGAGGGAGTTTTTGAGTGGCACAATGAGCTAGAAGGGAGGAGGAGAGAAGGACACACACTTTGCACAAATTGTTTTTTTTTACTTTTGGTTACTTTTGGCTGTAGTATCACGATCGGTTGAGTTTTGGTATCGTGATACCAAAATTGCCTAGTATCGCGATACTCGCATGGTATCATATCGTGCATACCACCTTGAGATATCGTGATACCATCAAGGTATCGTGTGTCACCAAGTGTTGGTATTGCGATCATGATCCTTAGGTGGTATCGTATTGCGGTCCACCCGGTATCATATTGTGCTTCTCTTAATATCATATCACCATAATTTTGGTGTCATATCAGATCGAGGTATCGTATCGTCTAGGTCGAGGTATTGTATCATCAACCGGACTGGTATCGTATCGTTCTCATAGTGGTATTATATGGTCCTACTACTGGTATCGTATTGTGAGTGTATCTGGTATCATATCATGCCGAGAATTCTAGGGTATCGTATCATTTCAGTACTAGTATCGTATCATGAGTTTGGTATCGTATCATGACCCTATAGAGGTGTCGTATCAAGAGAAAATCTAGTATCTTATCGTCTTGATCAGTAGTGTCGTATCATGCCAATAATTAGTATCGTATTGTGGTGTGCTATTGGTATCGTATCACCTCAAGTGCAATATCGTATCATCAGTGAGGTATCACCTAGAGCGGTATGGTATCGTGTCCAGCAGTATCGTGTCACCCATCACTGGTATCGTCCAAGGCAACCCAAATGGACTGAAGGTAAAATCTAAGTGATTTAAGATATAATTAAGGGAAAGAAGAGAGAAGATATAGACCTAAGAGGTGAATGAACTTAAGATCATGAAGGGTGCTAAGTAGTCGGCGAAGTGTCATCTCATCGATAGGAAGTGCAGCACTCAGAGGAGGAATGACCCATGGCCTCACAGGACATGCATGGTTCAGTTCCAAGAGAGAACTTTATGTTGACCATAGAGGGTGAATACCGGATCTCTCTGCAGTATTTAAGGAATACCTATTTACCTTGATGGCATAAATAGTTCGGTAGCAAGAATGGTAAACTCTACGTATTCGGCAATAGTTCTAAGACCCACACTCAAGTACGAAGGAGGAGTTTACATGGACAAGTTAGGTCAAATCTATGTAGTAACTAAACACCCCGATCAGATCAACGAGAGACGAGAACGAGAAGGACAAGGAACTTTAGGAAGACTTAATCATGAAGACATTATAACCACCCCAAGGGGCAAGTCCATAGTGACTCAAGTCTTGAGAGGGGATTTGATACCTCAAGAGAACTATGTGTTGGGTATATCTGATCCATGGGTCAGACCTACTTTTACAAACCGACTCACCCACACAAGGAGCAGAAGGAACCCAATGACTATCTATGAGCTGAAGGATCCAGAAGACAAGTATAGAGTCACATACCTAGACTAAAACCAAAGAAGGTATTGGCCAGTAGGTGAAGTTGATAGGTCTCAATTGAAATACATGGGGTTGCCTGTATTCCCTCCTCAAGAGCAAGCAACTACCCCGCACAACCCTTTTGGATCCCACCAAGGAACAGAGAATACAATGTCAAGACAAACAAGTCAATGAAGCATCCCCATATGCAATTCACTACGCCAGGAATAGATTCGCACAACCAAAACAACCAAGGGATAGGAAACATGAATAAACCACTCGATTGAACAAGGCCACAACCAGGTGTGTGACCAGGAATCCATCCAATTAGGCCCACAATTCTTGTAATGCTCAGACTCCCAGAGCCAGTAACAAAGCTGAGACCAATTCAAGTTGCTAAATGCATGAGAAATCACTATGATGGCACGGAAGAACCTTATGACCATATAGCAGAATTCAAGCAAGCGTTGTGAATAGAACAAGTGGATATATTCTTTGTGCAATATGAGTCCTTTGGACTAGCGCTCATGGGAAGAACCCTACCTTGGTTCCAACCTTTGGATCCAAACCATTTTGGAAATACTTAATAGTTTTTCCAGGAGTTTATTGGGGAATTTACCAAACGAGGGATTAAACACAACTCGTCATCCTTAATTCATAGTGTCAAACAAAACCCAAATGAAACAGTAAAAATAGATGCCCGAAGATTTAACCAATATGTTGATAGATGCCCTGTAATAGAAAGACCCTCGCAGTAGAAGATGATATCTTTGTTCCTTGATGCATTGACTAATGGAGCACTGAGAACCTTAGTCTATGTGAAACAACTACAAACATTGAGTGAGTGCCTCCAAGAATGCATTGACCTAGAAAACAACCTAGCGGATGACCTCAAGACTACACAAAGCTCTACTAAATTAGAAGACACTAGGAGTACCATGACGACTAGTTCTAGTAGTGTGGAGGAATTAGCAGAATTGGTAGCTAAGAAATTAGGAGTGCATGGATAGAGAAATCACTAGAACCCACCAATGAGAATGCCAATGTTGAGGAGATGGAGCCTGTGTGGTGGAGATCATCCATCGCATACTTGTACAAGAGGAGGTTTAGGCATGCAACAAACTTACCCATACAATAGGCAACCACCTCAAGGATCCACCTTGTACTGTCACATCGAGCAGAAATATACCAACCATACTACTAAAAATTGCCCATTTAACAGACTGACAAGGCCAATGACTCAACCCTAGTATAGACCTTATGGATAGGCTCCTAGAGAGCAAGGTAGAGAGATGCCTACATACAACCCTTATCCAGGGCCACAAGGAGGACCCAGACCTTATGAGCAAGGGAGATATGGACAACCACAACCAGTGTTCGGACAACAACCACCCCATCCACAGAATGTAGTGCCAGTCAAATACACCCAACCAGAGGAAAAATGGAAAGAGCCATAGTACCAACTACGCCTTTAGCGAGTGCAAAAACCACAAATCAGCGATATGAGCAGACCCAGGGAGAATACTACCCTTATGATGCCAATCTAGTGGAGTATGACCAAACATACGAACAACAATATTATGGTTATGAAGGATATGATCATTCCTATGGACCTGAATATGCAAACTTGATGTACATTGCACCTAAAGCACCTACACTGATGAGACCACCTATGCCAAGAGGACCATGCTATAGATGCGGTGGAGATCATTTCATAAGGGAATGCTCATTGCCATACAACCCACCACCTCCTAGAACATGGGAAGGGTACTGCAATGAGTGTGGAAAGGAGCATCTATTTAGAGACTGCCCAAAAAATCCCAATAAGACTCATAACACTACCCAGATCGATGTAATAGAAGTGATTGAATCATTGAGAAGTGATAAAGATTACACTGCACCATTAAAAGCCATTACTCGAGCTCAAGCCAAGGGACAAGTGATGAAAGAAATAGATTATGAACATGAAATGGATAAAAGTGTAGAGCCCAAGATACAGATAGTCGAGGATTAAGAAGACTTACAAGAAACTAACCAAACAAAGAATACACAAAGTTGGAAGACTAGAAGAGAAAAACTCAGGAATAAATGGCTAAAGAAGAAAAATAAAGAGAACGATAAGGATGTGAAAGAAAATAAGAAACCTCAAGAACAAGAAGTGCAAGATAACATGCCACCTAAGTCCAAAACATAGAAGCCAGACAAACTAGGATCAATTCTAGCAGATCTAGTGCAAGAAGACCTGGATATGTGGTTGAAAACTTACCAATCCAGAATCACGACCGGACCAAACATATAACAACGCGAAAAACTCTACCCACAAGGAGAGCTAGAAAAGGAGAGATTCTCAATATGCAAGAAGCTCATAAAGATAGTTCAGACCACACTAGAAAAGACTATTCTAGTCCTTCTGGAGACAAGAATATCTGAAAACCAATTCAATGGGTGTCTAGAAAATAAGGATCGAAAACAAAAGAGAATAGCTAAAGAGAAACATAGGGAAGAAGAACAACTGAATAACCAAGCTGAACAGACTTATGCAATTCCAAAACTAGAGGCCAATTGGCCACAAGACTTGTGGGCCAAGATCCAAGAAGAACAATGGAAAAAGAATGAGAGTTCAACACCACCATTTGAAGAGGTAGACATTGGGGAAACCCAATCCATACCAAATTTAGAAGAAATGTATGGAGAAGTTTCCATATTATACAGAAATAGAGAAGAAGTGCACAACTTTTCCACGCTACCTAATTATATGGGAGAATTCGAGAAAGGATCTGTAGTGTTTCAGGCACCTACAATACGAGGCAAGGAAGATGGGTCTCTAGATAAGACATCACACAATCTAGCAGAGCTCAAGAAGACTAAGGTACAATGCCTCTTGACAGTAGAAGAATTACTACGAGCCAAACCACAATTGTGGAAGCAGTTAGCTGGACAATTGAGAATAGAAACTGAAGAGCCTGTGAAGGAAAAATGAGAAACTAAAGGTCCTTCTACCATTCAAATCCCAATTGATAAAGTTGGAGAATTTAGTGAAGGAGGTGAAGGAAATATGTGACTACCTATCACATTTAATGGATATATGACTAAAGCCATCTTAGACACCGGAGCAGGTGTAGGCATAGCTATCAAAGAGATTTTGGAAAAATGGGGAAAATTTGCATTACGAGGACCAACACATATGAAGCTTCAACTAGCAGATGGCCACGTGAAAAGACCCCTAGGAACATTGGAGAAGATTAAGCTGACTACCTACAGAGTAGAATTCAAACACAATCTAGCTATATGTCAATTTGGAAAGGCTAATAATTAAGAAATGATATTAGGACGAACTTTTATGAAGGCAATTCAAGGTAGTACAAGATTGGGGAAGAGACACATTATACTTGCAACATCAAGGGACAACCACCAAGATAAATTTACATACCTTTTCATATAGGGATGAGCCCCCACTACAATGGAATCCCATACATAGGGAGGAAGATGACCTGTCCATTCATAGTGCAGGTTCTAGCGATCAATCATGGATGCACAAAGATGCTCAATTATGGATGTGCAAAGAGGCAAAGGGAGAGGAGAACAAAACTTAGTTATGGCCGGACATTAGAATTATCGACCCATAGATGATCCTATGTATATGCCTCAATTTTTCTCAGAGGAAGCATTTGAACCACACGAATGGATCGAGATTTTAGCCACCTTATATGTGTGCATAAATTAGGAAGTATTAACCATGAATGGATGTGTGGATGAAGAAGGTTACGATGTAAGTTTTTAGATGATAATCCTTCAAGAAGTGGAGGGAGGAGAATTACTAGAAAAGGAATGGAGGGAGGAGCATGAAAGCATAGAGATGGAGCAAGAATTCGATTTAGAGGAATGGTATTTAGAAGCAATCCAGGCCAAGAACGAAGAAGAAACACCCAAGGTATTAGCAATAGAAGCAGCTCTGGCAAGACCGGACAACGAGAAAACATTAGATAAGGCTGAACAATCCCCAAATCTTTTTGAAGTTCGAGAGCACTTCAAAAGATACGAAGTAGAAGAGAGGAAGATAGTTATTCAAATGCCAAAAAGGGAAGCCAAAGAAGGATAAGCTTATGATAATAAGGAAAAACTAAGAAAGTGATAGTGACCATGGAAGAAGGAGAAGAGAGATGTACATATATTGGAAAAGACGTATCACCTGAAGAGGAAGAAGAACTGATAGCACTAATCAGAGAATACTGGGATGTATTTGCATGGACCTACAAAGATCTCAAGGGAGTAGATCGATCCATTTGTTCCCATAGAATCCCAATGACACCTGACACAAAACCTTCAAAACAATGCCCATATACCTACAATGATGTTTATTCAGCAAAGATTAAAGAAGAGATAGACAAAATATTAGTAGTCGGATTCATTAATGAGATTGAGCACACAAAATGGGTGTCATCGTTAGTGGTAGTACCAAAAAATAATGGGAAACTGAGAGTCTGTATTAATCTAAAGAAAGTGAACATAGCTACTATCCGCGATAGCTACCCATTACCAATCACTGACCATCTCTTGGAAAGAGTTGTAGACAAGGAAGTATATAGCTTCCTATATGGATTCTTTGGGTATAAACAAGTAGCTATAGCTAATGAGGATCAACATAAAATAGCTTTTGCAACTGAATGGGGAGTTTATGCTTTTAGAATGATGTCATTTGGGCTCACAAATGCCCCTACCACCTTCCAAAGGTTGATGTGTCATGTATTTAAGGAATTCCTAAGGAAGAGTATGGAAGTATACGTAGATGATCTATGCACCTATTCAGGTCAGAGAAGTGAACACATTCTAGAATTACGAAGGATATTTGAAAAATTTCGACAATATCAAGTATGCCTGAATCCTCAAAAATGCATCTTTATGGTAAGAAAAGGAAAGATCCTAGAACACATCCTATCTAAAAATGGAATTTCCACAGACAAGGATAAGATTAAGGTAATCTTAGAGTTACCTAGACTCAAAAATGCAAAGGAAATACAAGCCTTTATGGGTCATTGTGGGTACTATAGAAGATTTATCCACATGTATATTATAATCACTAATTCACTATATGGATTATTAACGCAATTCATTTGGACAGATGAGTGTGAAAAAGCATTTAATGAACTAAAATGATGATTAAGTACAACACCTATATTGAAGATACCCAATTGGAATAAACCATTCCATATCCATGTTGATGCATCCAATTATGCCATAGGATGCATCCTCGCTCAACCAACAGATGAAGGAAAATTAGATCATCCTATTGCAATGCGAGTAGACAACTTAACCAGGAAGAAAGAAACTATACCACCATGGAACGAGAAGGTTTAGGAATGGTGTATTTGGTCAAGAAATTTAGACATTACCTCCTAGCAAACAAATTCAAGTTCTTTATCGACCATCTGGCCCTATTGTATCTAGTCAATAAGCTCTGTAATACAGGAAGGCTAGTGAGATGGTTTCTATTGTTGATGGAATTTGATTTTGAAGTAGTGGTAAAAAAAGGAAATACTCATGTGAGAGCGGATCATCTGTCTAGGTTAGCACATGGAGAACCACCCCACAGAGTGGCCAGTGATCTCCCAGATGCATACTTATTCAACCTAGAAGTATGTCCAAGGTGGGTAGGAAAGTTGATTCCAATACTCACACATGGACCACATCATAGAATCAACAAAGATGACAAGGAAGGATTTCTGCAATCACGTAATTTGCACATTGTGGCAAGAAGTGTGTACTATAAAGAACCAAACGGCATATTATTGAGATGTGTAGAAGAGGTTGAACAGGAGAACTTAATCGAGCAAGCTCATGTAAATCGATGGAAAATTCATAAAGGAGCCAATGGAACACTAAGAGAATTAAAAGGATTGGGAGTATACTAGCCAAACATGTCAAAGGATGTACATGAACATATCTACAATTGCCAAGAATGTCAAGATAATACTCCAGAGGACCATACATCATTACAATTCTCTACCATAGCACCCGACTGGAGTAGGGCATTGGTTAAGTTCTTGAAATTATGCGAGCATGAGGAAGGAGCGAATCTAGCAAGGAAGCGATCCCTAGAGGAAATGAGCAAGGACTATTCTATAATGGGGAAGCAATTATTCAAAAGAGGAAAGGACAATCAGCTAAGGCTATGCATCCATGAAGGAGAATAGTTACCTATTTTAGAGATGGCAGCACATGTGCTGTGAGAGGACATTTTTTGGGAGAAACAACCATAAAAATGATTCTCTTTGTAGGCTTGTGGTGGAAAACTCTACATATAGACGCAGACACTTATGTATGAAGTTGTGAGGTGTGCCAAAGAACCAAGTATCCTATTAGGAGAGATGATATGCCTCTAAGACCCATGATTTGCATGAGAGCCTTTTCAAAATGGGCATTGATTTCATAGGACCTATTTATCCTCCAACCAAAGGATCACATGCTGAATATATAATAGTGGCAATGGACTATTGAACAAAATGGGTGGAAGCAAAAGCAACAAGGAAGAATGATGCACAAACCGCCACAAAGTTTCTATTTGAAAATATCTTTAACCGTTTTGGATTACCTCTAGAGATAGTGAGTGATAGGGGAACACACTACCTCAACAAATTAATAGAAGCACTAATGAATGAATTTTTTGGTGACTCACAAAAATCAGCCCCCTATCACCCTCAAACTAATGGTCAGACAGAGAGTTCCAATAAAGCCTTATGTATAGTGTTGACCAAGATAGTCAACAACGGAAGGTCAGATTGGGCCAAACAATTGCATCATGCAATTTGGACCTTCCGCGTGGCTTACAAGATAGACATTGGAACTACTCCTTTTAACTGACTATACATATAGAATGCGATCTTACCAATTGATTTTTAGTACCTACTCTATGTATAGCACAACAGTATGAGTGGTCAGGCCATGAACTATTCAAGCAATTAGACCAAATTGGGAAACTACATGAAACAAGACTACAAACAGTAGCATGAATTTATGTGGCAAAAAGGAGGTAGAAAGCATATTATAATGCACATATCAAAGATAAAGGCTTAAAGGAAGGAGATTTGGTCTTAGTATATACACTGAAGCAACATGCCAAGAAATTGCTTCAACACGGATATGGACCATTATTGATAAATCGAATCCCAACAAGTGGACTAGTGAATCTAGCTACATTAGATGGAGATGTACTTCAGAACTACATTAGCAGATGTAGAGTGAAATGATACATGGAACCATTAACATAACAAATGTTAGTACGACTTTTGGGAGCTCTGAATCGAAAGAAGGAAGAAGAAAGGATCAGAGAAGAATCTAGAAGGGAAGCCTTGGAGCGAATCAGGAAAAGAAAAGAGTGGATGTGGAAAAGGGATGAATGATATCTACAGGGAGAGGAACCTATACCCATGGCCAACTACCAAGTCAATAATGCAAGCAACATGAGCTATGGCATCTCCCTACCATACTTAAACCTAGGAATCGAAAACACGGAGTATCAACCAGTGGATGCTCTGATTGACTCAGGAGCGTCTCTAAGCTATATACGAGTGTCGTTAACCACTCATCTCCAAATGATCATAAGTTCCACTAAGGCATGCATGATAGGAATTGGAGGTCAAATCATAGAATGTGTATGAGAAGCCCTAAAGTCCCTACACCTAGGCAACTCCACTATGGAGCAAAGACTTTTGGTATGCAACCATGAAGACCTTATTGAAAATTTGATCCTAGGACAAGATTCAATCATTGAGAATGAAGTCAGTATACATCTTACACAAGGATACATATAAGCCAAAATAGGGCATAAGGAAGTCTTTAGTTTGTTAGAAGATAGGTCATCCCAAATCCGTAATCTCGTCAAACCTAAGGAAGAGAACTCAAAGAAGGAAAATGAAAATGGTTCAGTAGAGAGTATATCCCAAGAGTGCCCTAATTTCGAATTGCCTGCAAATAAGGAAATATTGCATGATTTAACCATCTTGCCCTTGATACATGATCCTAAGAGAGATTGTGAGGACATTTTGTCTCAACCTATCTACATGATAAGAAGAGTACCTACATGGATGTCAACTATCTGAACATCTCATCCATGCAATACTCATCTACAATGGGTTGGTACGGATCGAATGACTCAACAAGTCAACACAACACAGGAGCAGATCAACCATCCAATTGAAACATGATGAAACAAACACTATTCACCATAGCAAACGGATAAACCAAGAATTCTTCATGTATGTCTTCCAAAGTCATTAGTAGAAGCCTAAAAAGCACAGCAATGAGTTGACTAAAGAAGCATTCGGATGGGTCAAAGATGGGAACACTGACCTAAAGGAAGAAAGCCATGGAATAAAGACCCGCACATTCTTGGACATCAATCACATGGATATCAAAAAGGAGGTCAGGTTAATACACCAACATTTCTGTTTTCCCAACATGGACAGATACTTAACACCATGAAAGATTATAGTACAACTACTATCTCATGCCACCAAACAAATTGGCAACCAAGTGAATCTGACACCCTACGTCCAAGAATGCTTATTCAAAGCCAAAAAGCAATGGGGTCAGAAAAATTTCCTGAATGGAAGTGTGGCTTTAACAATATTGATCTACCATGCATTAGGTATTAGAGAGTACCTTAATGAAGTGCCTTCATTAGTCAAGATGGCAAAGTATGCAAAGCCAGCCACCGTTCCCAGAAAGAAGAAAGGAGTGAAGGTGACTGAGGAAGCCAGAACAAGCTCTCAACCAAGAATGAGAGGTGCGATGAGATTAAGAGGAGTATTGAAGGCAGAAGAAGCACTTCCTTCATAAAAAAGAATACATGTACTTCCAAGAACCAAAATCGAACAAACCAAGCCTATCACAAAAGAAGAGCTAAAGGAAGCTATGGAAGATACTCACAGATTCATGGAAGGACAAGTAAACCTACCAGTACAAGGGCACCACTATCATCAAGATCATGCAAAGACCGTGCAGGCAAATAGACTAACAAAATTCCATAGATATAGAGAATTGGGATATATATTGCCATGAGATCATGGAACATGAGAACTTTAGTAATTGTTCTCATTTCATATATTTTGGGATTGATACAGGTTGTATAAATTCCAATTTCTTGTGATTTAATATTTGGCTCAAGTCACATGAGTTGATATTAGATGCAAGCCCCATCCTTCATAACTCTAGTTGAGTTGATCCATCATATAATTTATCAGTTCTCAACTCAAGATGAGTTGATGTTAGAGATAGCTATGAGTGATAGAGTCTTAGGAATGACTCAATCCTTTCCATTGAGGGAAGGAAACACTTGAGGAACAATTCATGATTTCTTTATTATCATTCATGATTGTACACTTCATGATTTTTTTATTATGGTTTATGGCTCTGAGTACTCATCGATTTATTCTTGTCTTTTTGAGAGAAGTGTTCGAATTTAATCTCATACATGCATCCATGTGGAGTATAAAGTTTTGTGGCATCGGACATCAAATTTTGTATTCTACCTACGTGTAGGACAGAGGGTATGGGAGAGAAGTCTCCGAGATTGTATTTTTTTAATGGTTTTGAGTTCATTCATATGACCTTCGATGTGATCCTTGTTGGAGGATATGATGGATAGTCATAAGAGATCAAAATGGCTAAGAATAATGTCTAGAGAGTGTAGTGAACCTCTTTATCTTGCTAATGAACACAAATACTCATATATGTTGCTTTGAAGATGATCCACTAATTGATGGATCAAGACAGATAGGCAAGAAGTTAATCCAAGCACAAAAACTTGCTATTTTTGTTCTCACACATGTTCGGTGTTTTGAACAATTCTCTGAGCACACTAGCAATTGACTTAATTCCTTTTGGGGAACTCTAATTAACTTAGTAAGATATCAATCATGAATGACTTCATAAAAAATGATGGACTACATACAGAGAAAGATGTTTAGCAAATCATAGCTCCATCCCAACATTCACGGGCTGCAATAGTTATCAGACCAGTGAGCAAAGATATATTAATATCTCATGATCCCGAGAAGCAATGCTAATGAAATTTTGTAGGTGTATAATAGAAAGTATGCTGAATCTAAAATCCTTTAAATCATGGAAAATGATCAACTACACACTGAGACACAAGCTCTAAGAAGATCACTATTCTGATGGAGTTACAACTAAGAAGTGAAATGAGAATATAATGATCATATATGTATTAAAACATGTACAAATACAATGTCATTGGCAATCATACATTGCTCAATGTGGGAGAGGTGAATGAGCTATGAGATAAGCTCTCACTTCACAATGAATGTCTTTCAAAATGATCTCCTAAGCTCGAGATGCACGTGTGATACTTTCTAGAACTTAAACTTGTTAAGCCGAAAACTATTAATTATGTCTTTGATTTTTGCAATGAATATGAAATCAAGCATGAACCACCTTTTAGAAGTGCTAATGTGGTACATTTCTTATTTGGTTTTTCCTTTTGTTATTCTAGAACAGTTGATCGTTCTTTCATGTGTAGCAAATACTTCAAGCCATACTACATTGTGGGCATGCCACAACATCCATCTGGCTCTAACTATCCTAGTGTGCATTCTTATTTGCTTCTACCTGCTACACTCTTGCAGCCTTCTCATAAACCTAATCCCATCGTGGCTACTATTTATGTGTTTGTCGAGTTTTTGTAGAGCATATCCATTGTGACTTCACTATAACACACAAAGGAAGCTATCTAACCAACCAAAGTTTAACAATCACAACTATCAATATTTCTATTTAATCGTGATTGCATTGGGCTTCTAGGAGGTAGGACACTTCATAAGGAAACGGATTGCACCCCATAGAAGCGGATTTTTCATCTTGGAGTACCAACTATTAACTTCCTAGAGATGGAAGATAAAGTTTTTTTTTTTAGTAGCTTAGCCAACTTCAAATGTATGACTTGTATTCTACTGAAAACACCATTATTCGCAGGATATTCATTTACAAAAGACAGTCTATCCCCATTTGGTCTTGAACATTAGTCTACTAACAAGACCTTCACCTTATATGTAAAGTAGAACAACTAGCTCTTAGAAAGGAGCCTTTGCTTGCTACCTCAATTCCTCGAATAGGTGCTCTTTGTCAATACCTTTAGCTGCTAAAACTCAAAACTTTTATCATCCCACATAGTAAGTTTCTATTTGCACCGAGAACATTTATGTTTTTCACCACACTATTTAACTCCCTCATACACTTTTTTTAAATAAAGGAAGTTCTCCCATGGTCTACTCTCTCGGACTGTAATTAAAGAACAGAAAGAAGTTACAAGTGAATGGGACTTGTGCCCTTGAGACCCCCCCAATCCCACAAAGCAAGGGCAGAACTTGTTGGCCTAATGCATGTTACAAAGGAGGTTAACAATCCTCCCGTCCCCTTCATGTGGGACCCACTTGGATTTGAGCTTGTTGTCCTCGATGAGAAACACTTTATGATGCCTAAAGGGAGGATACCTCTTTCAATTGGAAATTTCTTTGCCAAGGAGGAATAGAGATTTCTCGATTAACCATTGTTTAGGGGGGTGTCCGAAATTCATGGCACACCGCTCCCTCCAAATCTTCCAGAGGGTTTCCCCTCTTATAGCATTCGAAAGTGCCATTTAGAAGTCGATTGCTTCACCTAGCAGAGCTTACTTCCAGGTGATCTGAGCTTGTAGTCTCAAGATATTCTTGAGGGTTCGCCAGAGTAGGAGCGACTTGGGGCATGCAAAGAAGATGTGACCAAGGTCCTCGATGCTACGGTGGTATCGCTTACACCACGACGGGGCCCCATAGATTTTGTTGGCCTTTAGGTTGGTCTAGATACCACAGTGAAGAATTTGCCACATGAGAACGGATTTTTTTATCTTGATGAATGGATGCCATAAGGACATGAACTTCAAATCCCAATGCAGTCTTGTCCAAGTCAGGCACCACTTCTGGTTAAGTGTGATGTGAAAGTTGGTGTTCCCCTTGATTCTATGAATTTTGGGAAGACAATTGCCGTTGTGCCACATAAGGCCGTGATGGCTAGGCAGGTCCTCCTCAATGAGGAGACGGGTTTTTGAACGTTCCCAAGCAAAGCATCTGCTCTGTAGGAGAGTCCATTCTTCATAGTTCACTCTTAATTCAGGGTCTATGCCCTCAAATCTGATCCACTGGCCAGTTTCTTTTTTTCTAGAGGTGTTTCCACTATTTGAAACCCCTATTTCAGAGCCTCTTAGCAATTTGGAGGTTCTAGGAAGCCACACCTCTGATGCCCATGATTGAGAACCATATAGACTCATTTTGTCTAATATCGATTGCCCATTTCCAATCTTCATTGACTTTGACAAATTGTTTGAACTTATTCCAACTCTTCCATAGGGAGCGAACAAGATTCGAGCCTTTACGTGAAACTGGAATTGGGGAGAATAATAGGGTAAGGAGGTCCAAGTCCTTCCAACCAGAGAGACCCACCAATGTAGGTAAATTTTTGCTCTTGAAAATGAGCTTGGCCCAAGAGGTCTCATAGTTACACCGAGAGACCCACCAATGTAGGTAAATTTTTGCTCTTGAAAATGAGCTTGGCCCAAGAGGTCTCATAGTTACACCAAGCCCTGATGATCCATTTTGCCGTCAACTTGTCAGCCATGCCTTCAATATCCATAATGCCCAGGCCCCCACACTCTTTTTGGCTAATGCAAGTAGACTACTTGATTTTGGGAACTCCTCTCCTATTGTAGTCCCCCATCCAAAGAAAGTTTCTACATATTCTTTTCAGTTTGCTAAGATCTTGATCTTTCGGTCTCTAACATGAGAGAAAGTAAATGGTTGAGGAGAAGAGGAAGGTATTGATTACCATGGCACGACCTGTGAGATTGATTTGCATGCCCTTCCAATATGCTAACTTGCAATGCAGTTTAGAAAGGGCCCAATCCCATCTCTGCACCATCGAGACACCAAATCCCATTGGAATACCTAGTAGGGAGAAGACATGTCCCCCAAGGATAATTTGGCAACCATGGTCAACCAGAAGTTGGGGAGCCATTCCGAAGATGGCCCGAAAAGCGGTTTTGGAGTGGTTGATTTTAGAACCAGATGCCTCACAAAAAGTGTTAAGGCACCCCAAAAGGCCTCAATGCTACATGCATCATTATGCACAAAAGCATTCAATTCAGCTCCCTCATACACTTTGAATAGCTGTCTACTATCAGGCATTCACCGTCTCTCGGAATCCTGAATCTCCCAAATATAACGTGGAAACTTTTGAATGCGATTGCTGAATACTTAGTCTTCTACTGAAATCCTTTCACAATTAATATGCACTTATTGACTTCTATATCTACTTATTTCTCACAATCAACTACTAATGGCTAACCAAATCTACTCAAGCTTCACTATCCAATCAGTACACAAAACTAGAACGTAAAGAAATACATGACACAGAATGAGTCAATGATTCTAGTATCTAGTCTTGAATTAGGATCAATGGATACAAGAGATTCAGCCATATGGCGACAAGATTACGTGCATAACTATCTCTACTCTATTTATCTACTCATTCTCCTCTCCATCCTCAATCTTCTCTCTTGAAGCTCCATGAGTCTCTTGGTCTCTCCTTCTCTCTGCTTCATCTTCTTTGATGAGTCTTATGCCCTTCAATCTACTCTCTTGTACCTCAATTTGCAGAGATTTTTTTTTGCTCAGTTTAAGCGCTTTAGGTTTCGTTGAAGTTGTGATAATGGCATAGGCTTTCTTTTTTCTTTCTCTTGGTTTTTATGCTTAATTGACGATAAAAGACTCCCCCAGGAAAGACAAAATTTGCAAAGACACCCAATTTCTCTTGTTTTGGGCTTGAAACTACTTGATAGTTTGTTTTCATCCCTTACCACTTAACCACTAGTCGTTTTTTTCTTCAAAAGCTTGAATGTTTCACAAAATGATTCCTCTAGGAAACCCCGAATGTAGGGAATTCAAAGTTTTCAAACTTGATTTTCTCTTCATTTTTTCTTTGGTTATGGATGTTACACTCTTAATTCAAGTTCTTGGACCATTTGAAAGCTCAAACCACTCCAAATACATGTTAGTATATGAACAATGTCTACCTCCCATGATTGTATGTTGGTGCACACATTTAAGGCCCCCATTATGAGGAGAAGCCAATCGTCCATTACCTCATCGGTGGGAACCCTAGCTTAGATGTTGGAATAAGGTCACTTTGCACCATTGATGGTTAGAAGATGGCTTAGGTAGACTTGGTATATGACCAAGTGGAATATTAGCTAGTTTGGTATGCAACGTAAGTTAAAGCTTTGGATGCTTTAACTTGCAGGCCCCACTTCATGATCGAGATGACCTTGGAATCTTAATCTTAGCTCAAATATGGACCCAAAGTCCAATCAGGTTGCTTTTGTTGTCTTTTGTGATTTGTGAAGTCGATTCGTAAAACAAGCTTTTTCTTAGTTCCATAGACCCCACATGGAGGCCATGTATGGGTAGTGGTCCAGTTCATAGGGCGGTGGCCGCCCATGTACAACCACCCATACTTAGTTTCCCTTTGAAAGTCTTCTCTATTCATGGACTATTTAAGGACATGTTGTTAGAGCTCAAGTGGGTAGTTCAGCAAGCATATTATATCTATCTTGTATTTCCCCATTGAATGTTGTCTACATCGCCATTGAAGCTCTCCTTTGAGAGTGGATGGGTGGACGATGCCATCACTTTGTATTGCTGCTAGTACTGAAATTCTGAATTTCTATAATATTTTTGTTCTTTTCTTCTTCTGATGCATATTTGTCAATATCATTGCATGAGTAGTTTCTTACAATACACCCAGCTACAATAAAAAGACTTTCCTCGACCAAGGAGGGAAATTGGTTTTTTCAAAATGAGTTTTTTTTTTCGCTCATTTTGCACATCCATGACTTCTCTATCTAGGCATGGGTTAGTGAGGTCAGATTGTGCACTTATTCTTTAAACTTGATTTTGTTTCCAAGGTTATTGCATTTGGCTCCTTTCTTATGCCTTATGTGTTTCAAGAAGCTAGTTTGGGCATCTTTCTGGTCAACTTTTGTTGCAGCCTGATATTGATTTGTTGAGGCTGGAGCATTATCTTTTGCGGTAGTGGTGGATGGAACTTTGTTATTTATCTTACCTATAGTCAAACAATGTTGCAACTTACAATCAATGACACTGTTAATCTATCAGAAATTGTACATGGGTATATAATATGAAGCATAGAAGATAAAATATTTTAATAACATCGTTACAAAATAGGCTAAATACAAACCCCCTTGGGATAAAACAACTCAAGTAGGCGGGTACCACTCAAGTAGCAAAAGATGCGCTTAACCGCCTATCAATGCTTGACACTTGGGCAATGCATAAACCTACTCATCTGTGAGACAGCAAACTGAATATCCGACTGAGTAATACATAAGTAAATCAAGCATCCAATAGCTTGTTGATAGAGAACATCATCAAATGCATCTCCAGCATCATGAAGACTCAATCGTAAACTTGTCTCCATAGGAGTGGCAATAGGTTTACAGTCTTCAAGCCCAAAATGCTACAATAATGTGTCAATATATTTTGTTTGACACAAAGCCATTCCACCATCAACGTGCATAAATTGAAAACCCAAATAATGATGCAAATGCCCCAAACCAGACATCTCAAATGAGGCATGCAAATCAGCCTCAAAATCAGCAATATGATTCTCATGAGGACCAGTGAGAAGCATGTCATAAACATACACCACAATGACCAGAAGTACATCATTAGCATGCTTGACATATAAGGTGCTTTCAGTTGGATTGTGCTCAAAACAATGTGCAATCAGATAGGCATGTATCTTTTCATACCAACCACGTGGTGCTTGTTTCAAACCATATAAAGCGTTTCTTAACCTGCACACCTAGTTTTCATGCCCTTTTTGCACAAAGCCATCAGGCTAAAAAACATACACTTCTTCATGCAAGTCACCATTCAAAAATGTAGTTTTAATGTCCAACTGGTGAAAATTTTAACCATGATGAACTACAAGTGCACAGATGCTACGAACAGTAGTCATTTGACAAGTAGGTGCCTCTTTCTTGCGCATAACCCTTTGCAACAAGCCTAACCTTATACCTATCAACTACTCCATCACGCTTACACTTCAGTTTGTATTCCCACTTAGTGCCAATGGTCTTCTTGCTAGAAGGCAAGTCACATAAAGGCTAAGTACCATTCTTCATTATAGCATCATATTCAGATTGCATAGCAGCCATCCAATTTTTTGAATTTTGTGCTTCATCAAATGAAACAGGCTCATTTTCATCATAGAGATTAGATGCAGCGATACCATAGCAATCTGATGCAAAAGAGCACTATGAGAGCCTAATCGAGTACAATATGATAGAGATGCATCTAATTTGTTATCACGCAAAGTCTGCACCAACCATTTTGGCATAGTTTTTGCCTCCTCACTATCATCTATCTCATCAACAAGTGCATCATGTAAATCTGCATCAGGAATGGGATGATCGGCATCATGACATGAAACTTGTAAAGGCTGAGAAGTTGCCTCATCAGGACAAGCACTAGACTGTCCACCTGTAAAAAGAGGCACCAAAGTATCATACACGTCTTTGGAGCTAATAGATGTCTCCTTAGTACATGAAAGTGATGGTTGAATAGCTTCCACAAAAACAACATCACGGCTAACGAGAATGTGTTTAGTCTATGGATGATACAGACGATAGCCTTTATTTTTAGAACTGTACCCAACAAAAATACATTTTACTACTTTATCATTCAATTTTTTGTGATGTTCTTCAGGCACTAATGCATATGCCAGAGAACCAAAAATAGGTAGATGAGCAATAGATGGCTTGCGACCGTGCCAAGCCTCATATAGAGTGATAGACTACAACGCTTGTTTAGTGGCATTGATGAGATTGGCTTCTCTTATCATAAATTGCTTCCACTATTCTGACTTCACACCATCATTTGGTGCTTGGCGATGGTCAACAAAAAAATTGAGGTTATATGCTACTAATGGGGCATTTAAGTTGACTGAAATTTTCAAAATATTTCAAAGTCCATTTCAGAAAACCCTATAAAAAATGCTTCTTTGAATGTTTCTAAGTAAGGAATAAGCAAAAAAATGAGACGCAAGTAACCATAATTGTTAATCTGCTAGGTGTGATGAAGAGATAAAAAATGAGAGCACCTGTGCCTGATTGATGCCTATGAAGTTAAAAAAAGTGTACTCAGCATGTTTGAAAACTTTCATCATTGTGAGTGTCATATTGAGTATCTTATTTGTAAGTTTTATAGTTAAATCAGGGACATCAACATGTCTAGATAACCAAAATTCAATAGTTTTGACCATATAGTCTTTGATGGGTAAATAGTTATGTGGTGGGCTTGGTAATAACAAAATATTGAGCCACTGATTATTTATTTTGCCGTTTTGCTTCTCTTCTCAAACTTTGGCCATGGGCGATGCCTAGGAACTGGGAAAAATTCTGGATTTTCTTGTAATAGGTATGGGGCCTCTTTCCAATGCACCCATAGGGTAGGATTCTCTTCCAGAACTTGCTTGCTCCAGACAAGATCAACTGCATCAAATTCCTCTTTTGTATAGTAAAGGTATTTGACTTGAAGTTCAAGTCCTTGTCTGGATCCTATTGGATAACTTTCTGGATGTACCTATGTGATCTCTCTAGCATGTAGTGGTCATAATCATCAGACTCTTGCATACAGAGATAGTCCCGTTGGACCCTTCTATCGTGTAGATCTAGGCCTACATGCAGGGTGCTTGTTGTATGTGTGAATAGATGCTAAAAATTGCGATCAAAACTTTAATTGTAATATGCCGAATCAAGTTTTTGTTTTAGCAGAAGAAGAGTTGCACGAATGCGTGGGAGAAAAATCTCAAAAATATATATCGATGTCACGATGGGATCACTAGGGATAAATGTTTTTTGTCACATTGATGGTGGAGGGTGTATGCTAACTATGGATTCAGAAGGAGAAGTTGATTCATTGCCCATCATTCAAACAAACTCAAACTTTGGGGTTCAAATCTTGATGAGAACTTGTGTCTCAAACATGTGGATTAATGTCCAAACTGTGTAGTCAAGTGGTTTGATACCTTGAGTCTCTGGGAGGAAGTCCTGAGTTCAGGTCTTGGCTAGACATGTGTCTATGAGTTCCTCATAGATGGTTACCTCTACCTTATGAGGTTGGGTGTGTAAGTGTGTTTTCAATTCATTGTACTCCCAAAAAAAAACATGTGGATTAATTCCTGTGGCGGTAAGAAGGCATTACAAAAATGCACGGAAGTTTAGTTAATCCGCTCAACTATTGCCATATGGGTTTTTAATAATTCATGTGACATTCTTCATACATTTAAACCATGTAATACATCAAAAGTACATAAAGCTTTTGTGCTTGGAATTTAACCTTGCATGTTTTCCCTTTACAAAATGTCATATGCTAAGTATTGATTCAGGTTCAAATGCTGAACTACTTTTGCGGAACATAAAATTAAGCTAACACAATGGACGCATGTACAATAGGACTTCTATATCTGTGTGTCTCAATCCCAATGTTATTCCAATGTTGAGATTGCTTGGAAAAGCAATCTTGAATGTTTGATGTATGACCGTATATTCGTCCTTCAAATCATGCAATAGCTTACAAAAGATCAACCGTATATCCGTCTATCCATATTCACAAGCATATGTATATCCGTTTTCTGTTTTGACTTCCTCTGTTTTATTTCCTTTCAATCATGTCGAAGCTTGTAATCGTTGTTCATATATTTAGTAGTGATGTGTGTGAACACAACACGTTTTTCCTCTTTAGAGGTTTTTTTCTTCAGCTTGTATATACGCCTATTACCCTCATTCTAATGAGGTATTTATCTTTGTACATTTTCTTGGTAATATATTCAGTATTGTGTATTGTGCTCAAAATTTCTTCTTCTTCCTTGTGCTGTTCGCGTGCTTCTGCAGACCTCAAACTCGAACAATCTTGTATAGCACGTATTTTTCCTTTAGACTGAAACTTGGTTTCCACGCACTCCCTTGTTCTAGTCTTGATAATTCCTTTCTAAGATCCAGTTATAATATAATGTAATACTGTTTCCTTTGACCCTGAAATTAACGTAAAGGAATTCGCTCGAACTCCCTCTTCGAAGTTGAAAGTGTCCTACAATCCTCCCATTTTAATACATATTAAAGACTTTTTCTTATGGATGATAATTCAACAAAACGCTCTCCACATTTGCTTGAGAGTCAGTGAATTACATTGACTGGGTTCATGAGGATAAAGCATTTTCTGCATTCATATGCATATAACAAGTGCCATGTTCTATACAAACAACTCCCAAAACTTAACTCCAATTTGTGTCACATCTCATGGTGAGAACATCTGTCACATCTCATGGTGAGAACATCCCTTATGTTAGATGGGCATATAATGCCACATGGCTAGAGTGAGGGATACCACTTTTAGGTAGAAGAGTATACGGACTGTCATATGAGAGACTCACATAAGGAATAAGAGGGCTCGGGCGGATTGAATAACACATGATCTCTATGTGTCTTGGAGAGATGAAGACGACCTCGCGTAGCTCACATCAACAATACTGAGTGGCAAAAGAAGTGATTCTTACACTGGTATGAGAGCAGGCAGACAACCGCCTGTGCAGAATGTCAGAATCAATCCCTCACCACCAGTTTGGAGGGCACCCATCTTAACCGACATTCCATACACACGTGATGATGAAGGATCACGTTTTATAGACGTTGTTCTTCAAGCTTCTATTGTTGCCTACACCACAGGCTTCCTTTCAACTAGTTAATGGGCATCCAAGTTGTATCCTTTAATCGGGGAAACACCCAAGTCATGTTCAAGTCTGTTGCACATGACGATGGAAAAAGGACATTGGTTTTGTAGATACTCCTCTACATGCAACTGAAAGGAAATGAGTAAAAGGACAATTTCGAATAAAGATCGAGAACAAATAGGAAAGATGCAAATTGCATGCACCTACTGCATATGAAAAGTCCATATACGAAAAGATTTCTTTCCACGGACTCTCTAACACCATGGTTCCAAGTGAAAGAGGATGGAGTTTCATCTTAATTATAGGTATTACTATTTTATTTTTGAAAGGATTTGAATTTAAGAGAAGGACAATGAAGCATTTGGGGACCAAGTTCTTGGAGGGAAACCATTTATACATTGGAGAGTATGGCATATATACTCACATCTTGAGGTAAGGATTCCCTCAAGGTATAAGAAAGTGTAAGCTTTAGATGCCTTCAAAATAGCCTACTTTCATGATTTTTCACATAAATTTCAGGGGCTAGTTTTGATAAGTAGCCATCTTGGAAAAGGGAAATGAAGCGGGATTTTTCTAGGTTTGGTAGGAAAAATCATGCACACATATAGTATAGTGTATGGATTCCATATACATCACGAAATTCAAAGATTAACTTAGTATGATGGGAGTTTAAAGCTCCACAAAACCCCCTTCCATCACTGTTGAGAAAAAATTTCAGCACCTCAATCTAAGAGACTCCCATTTTGGGAGAGGGAATCGGAGGTGCACTAGCTATGGATGGATGGGGAAAAGTATATATACTAAGAATATGGGATATGGAATCCACAATGGAATCATTTATTCATAAGAAAAATAAGTTGAGGAGGAATTTTGTATCCTCAAAAACCCCCTTTCTACACTTTTTGAAAAATTTCAGATGTTAATATTTACCAAAATCCCCTTTTGGGAGTAAGAAAAGAGACCATCTAAGAGGTTTCCCATGGATTAGTGCACACATACATGAATTATGGTGTATATACTACCACGGAGAATGAGAAAATCCAAGAAAAATCCACAATAGGAGTGGATTACATGCTTGCTAAGATCTCCCATCTAACTTTTTACAAGAAAGTAGGAACATTTCTTCATGCCTCTTTTGGGAAGCAACTTAGCATGCATGAAGGGAGGATTTGGAAAGGTGAAAATAGGCCTGATTATCTTCATATATTTCTCTCTGAGATTATGGAGAGAATTTTAGCATTTGCTTGGTGGAAGAATGCTTTTGGGACACTCCAAAAATCACGTTTTCACACTTTTTCCAACCCCTCCACCAGTCCACTAGTTTGACATGTCCCGCTTGGAAAGGCCATATCTTGGGCTACAAAACTCCAAATTGGACAAGCTATGGCTCCTTTCGAAGAGCGCAAGGTCTACTTTTAGTTAAAGAGAATAAATTTTGGAACTTATGTATTTTTGCAGGTCTGCAAAGTCTAAATAATTTTTGGCAACTACATTTCGAGAGCCATATCTTACAAACTATGAAGGCGATTGAAGTAATTTCACTTTGAGCCACTTGCACATGATATGTATTTCATTCTATGATTATTTGCAGGTCCTAAAAAAGTTTTTGTAGGTCTAAAGAGGGATTAAAAATGTATGTTTTGGGTAAATGTGCATTATTTTGGTAATCATCTAACCATGTTTTATGTTTTGGGAAGTGATCCGATGTTTTCAGACACTTCAAAGTTTATGTTAGGACCTTAAGAGGAAAGTGTAGAGTTCTTGAAGCTCGTTGAAGGATTGGATGCATGCAATTCCAATACCAAATCATTCAGGGACGTATGCTTTATTTTTTCAAGCATCTTACTTTATTTTATGGCATGTTTTGTATGTACATGGTGGATTGGAGTGCATATATCCAAGTTGATCATTGTTTCATTTCTAAAAGTAGGGATCAACATGCAAGAAGTACACTTTTTGATTGTTTTTAGGAAAGATGGTTGCAGGAACTACATGGTTACGCAACAAAGAGATTGTTGCTAGCATTTTTTTTATGTTTTTGCAGGTTATGGAGTCCATGTATTAGTTTATGGCATGCATGCCATGGGCTTGCCAAACCCTATGTTGTTGGATGGCCTGTGTGCCATTGAGTTTATGCTTAAAAGTTTTTGGGACTCCATTTCCTTGGGGATATGATGTCAAAATTTTTCCCACCTCATGGCATTATATACACACTTACCTTTAGGTAAGAATATTTCTGCAAACATGAGTAAGGTGTTAGCATGCTTGTAAGCATGTATTTGATGGACTTAGTACCATCCTAGATCCCTACGCATAATCCTTATGGACTTAGACCATAGGATTGTTGAGGGGAAGGAGTTAGACCTTCACCGTTAGGAATGTGCACAAGCAATCTTATAGGTTTTAGGAAGTTGCATACAGGCACATGAGATACATTTATGATAATCTCCAATGTAGTGAAGAATTATTTATCTTCAAAAGAGTCTCACATGATGATTAGGAGACTATAGGGTATTATGATAAATACCCAAAGAGTGATTAGTTTCATTGATACACCTCACTTGAGCAAGTAGTGAAGCATTTTTGCTACACTACTAAGGAAACCAATTAGATGGGATCAGAATAGAGATGGGTTTCATGAGAGAGCATCGATGGGTGCTAATGTGATTCGAGTGATGGTTAAAAAGGCCAGAAGTATGACACTAGCTCTCTGATATAGAGCATAGATCCCTTCGTTAGTAATAGTTGGGGTACCCAATACATATATGTATGTTGGGATCTATAAAGAGGTACTTAAACTCGGTCTTGATACCTATGAACAAGTTAGTTTGGAATTGAAAAGGGATATCCATTGTCACATGTTGACTAGAAACAAATCAACTAGTTCGAGGACATGGGACTCATTTGAGTCCACTAACATGATTTTAGGATATGGGATTCATTAGAGTCCACCTATATATTACATTATATATATATGGAATATATATTTGGTTTAGTGTAGGTATGACACCATGAATTGGAAGAAGGTTCCACTGGTATGGGACGATGGAAATGACTTCCCTTTGAGCACTCTTCTTCTATGGCCATGGAGAAAAGGACTCATCATTCATGGCATCATGTCTCACTAGATCAGAGGAGAGCTCTTAGTAGATATCTCCTTAGGAATGGGAATTATCCTTCATAGTTTAGGGAAGATTTATTCTTCTAGTAGAGAATGTGATGGGTGATCTTATCACCATTGATATCACATACTCATTTTGAGGTTTTCAGGAAGGATAATTCCATTATTTTGATTGGATCATAGAGATCCATGCATAGAGGATGGTTAACAAAGATAGCTCTTTACTATGGATACACGTGTTTATATAGTCCCAACAACATTGTTTCTACTATACATAATCTTAGCTCTTGTCTTATTAAAATATACTTCATAACCCTGATCATTATAGAAGCTTTTGAAAGTAGATTTCATTTGATTTGTGGAACATACAACACATTCAAAAGCTTTCTCATATTCTCATTAGAATTAATGAAAGAAATCGCCTTTATTCTTGCAAAGAACATACTCTCCCTTGAACTTATTTTTGTTGTTCTTCTTTTTGTCTCCATCTTTTGAAGAGTCCACTTTGCCTCCTTTAGCATTCATTGCGAATGCAGCATCTCCCTGTTTGACACCACTTCTTGCCTTCACACACAACTCCTCCTCTATGACTAAGGCATTGACCACTTCAAAAGTTAGAGTTTGAGGTCTGATTTGAGTAAAATTTGGTGGATAGATTCAAAGACAATGCCAAGCTAACTCCTCGCTTGACTTTTGTACACCTGGTCCTTCCATTTGATTCTATATATTATTTATGTGAGTGATAAACACCTCTACGGTCTCGCCATCAACAAAACTTTTTGTTTCTAGTTGATTATCCAAGATCTGAATCCATATCTGATTACGAGTTTCATATTGAATTCTCAATATGTTCCGTGCTTCACAAACCTTGTGTAAGGAATTGAACTCACAACCTCTTGGTTAGGAATGTGATGGGCTAACCACTTGCCCCAAAAGCCAATGGTTGAGGATTACTTCCTAATCCTCTCTCTTAGGGTGTAGTTCAACCATCTCCTATCTGTGAAGGGTGTGGTTCAACCATCTCCTACCTATCACTTTATTACATTCTTCCCCCCTTGGTCAATCATTGTCCTCAATGATTTGCTCTTGTATCCCTCTAGCTTCGGTGATCAGCCCCTTGAACTCCCTAGGTGCCCTTGAATTGATGTCCCTCAACCTTGCATAGTTTCTTGAACCTTGTTCGCAACCTTGGTCCCTTGAACCCTTGCTCTCAACCTTGGTGTCTTGAACCTTCTTGTTCGCAACCTTGGTGTCTCGAGCCCTTGTTCTCAACCTCAGTCTTGAACCTTGTTCTCACCCATGCTTGGTATCTTGAACACTCAATCAAGTGTCACCCAATGATTCCCAAGGAATTAACGCTTCCAAGCTAGCTCATTGGAAAGTTCGTTCCGAGAGCTTTCGAACGGTATATTACATGCCTCAATCCGACCTAGAGATTGAGAGATACACTTGATTCTTTGTTGGGTCCATCCTTGAAACCGACGCGCGCGCCTTCCAAAATTCCTACCCTTTCACATGGAGGATGCCCAAGCGCCTTTTTTAGAGGCCATTGGATCATTCCACCTTGCCCAAGCCTACTTCCTACGCTCTGATACAAATGTAAGGAATTGAACTCACAACCTCTTGATTAGGAATGTGATGGGCTAACCACTTGCCCCAAAAGCCATGGTTGAGGATTACTTCCTAATCCTCTCTCTTAGGGTGTAGTTCAACCATCTCCTATCTGTGAAGGGTGTGGTTCAACCATCTCCTACCTATCACTTTATTACACCTTGGTAGTATGTTGAATAAGAGTTAGAAAACTATTGGTAATATTTATAACTAGAGCATAGAGTGCATCTATGTTTCTAAATTTCCAAGCATGTAGAAGATCAACATCAAGACGAACCATTTGATCGGGATTATTAGGATCAAGTGTTTCTTGGGGCTCATGATCAATGCCAAGAATAGTCTCTAGAAGCTCATATGAATCAGGGATAGAAGTGATTTTAAACATCCATAGGGTGTTATTCATAGAATCAAGCTTACCTTATGTGAAGGCTACTGGTGCTATTAACAATGTTGAGATGATTGGCATCATTGCTACTCTTGCTTGTGCTCCACCTACTCTTGTTGATGATCCACCTTAATTCCTAATTATAGATGATGATGCACTGCTTGACATCCTGTCTCCTATGTCATTGAAGCCTCTTCAACCTCTCTATTCCTACTTATCCACCACTCAAAGCCTCTTGAGCTCTAATACCATGTAAGAAATGATAGTAGAGGCACTCCAAGTGAAGCAAACTTCCTAAGAGGTAGAGGAAGTGGCAGAAGTAGAGGAAGAGGCAGAAACAACAAGGATAATATCAAATCTTGTTGGATATGTGGTAAGATCAATCATCTAGCTCATGAACGTTGGCATAATAATCAAAGCACTAGTAACTTTAATAAGAATTTCAATCAAAGAGGCAGAGGTGGAAGAATTCAAAGAGGAACTTTTAGAGGTAGAGGTGCTAGAAGTTTCTTTGGACAAAATGGTGGAAGAAGCTTCCAAAACCAATCTTACAATAACACCTACTACAACTATGCATCAAATCAGAAAGAAGACTCGACTCTAATCATGAATGCAACATGTGAAGTTCCAAAAGAAGACCAAAAGGTATTCTACATTGACTCAGGGTGTAGTAATCACCAGAGTGGGAACATTGCTTTGATGACTGATTTGGAAAATAAAGTAATCAATCATACAGTTCAAACATGTGACAATACAAAACACAAGGTAAAGTCTATTGGATCAGTGAAGAAAAGATGGAAGTACTCTTTTGAGTAAGGTTTTGTATGTTCCTACAATTCCAAAGAATTTGATCAGTCTAAGACAAATTGTAGAAAAAGGATATGGAGTGAGGTTCACTAATGACGGAGTTTATGTTGAAGACCCTAGCCAAGGGTATAGGCAAATTGTTACAGGGAAGAAAGAAGGAAGACTCTTCACACTGAAGGTGCAAGGTAATGTTGGACATGCCTTGCTCACATATGGAGAGTAAGAGATATTTGAGTTGGATCTTTGGCACAAGAGGCTTGGACAGTCAATGAAAGAGGTATTAAAGAGATGATCAATAATAGTTCAACACTTGGATTACCTAATGTTGTAGGTCAGCACATGACAAACATATGTGAAGCATGTCAATTAGGTAATGGCTCACAAACAATCATACAATAACCAAGGTTTTGTGTATTCAAAAAAACTTGAATTGGTGCATATAGATGTATGGGGTCCCTCAAAGGACTTTGGTATAAATGGTTCCAGATATTTGTGATTTATGTTGATGACGCTACTAGGTGGATCACTATTGATGTGATCAAAGACAAATTAGAAGTGTTTAGCACATTTAAACACTATCATGCATATGCAGAAAGGGTTACAAGACAAAAATTGAAGAGATTAAGGTAATATGGCAGGGGAGAGTATTTCTCAAATGAACTTAGTGATTATTTGTGGAATGAAGGTATAAAAAGAGAAGTTACTTGCAGGTACTCTCCTCAACAAAATGGCGTAGCAGAAAGGAGAAATAGAACTCTTGTTGAGTTTGCAAGGTCAATGATGAAAGAGAAGAATTTCCCTAACTATTTGTGGGTTGAGGCTATAAATATATCCAAAACTTGGTTAATAGGTTACCATGTAAAGCTTTGTAGGATATGATACCATATGAAGCTTGGTGGGGTAAGAGACCTACATTAGACCATTGCAAAGTATTTGGTTGCTTAGCCTATGCTTATTTTCCCTCTCAATTAAGGCATAGGTTAGAACCAAAAAGCTGAAAAGCATTTGTTCATTGGTTATGATGATAAAAAAATGGGATACAAGTTGTGGCATCCATCTACAAAGGAATTCCTTGTATCAAAGGATCTCACATTTGATGAGCAAGGAACTTGGTACTCAGGTACAAATATGCTTGTGCATTTCTTGAAGAAACATTGAATCAAAAGAAAGGTAAATCAAAGGTTCAAATTTCTGAGGAAGAAGAGAATGATGAAGTGCTAGTTGAAAATGAAGAATTACCAAGGTTTGATCCAGAATATGATGAACCAAAAACTTCAAGAAGTGGAGAACTTAGAAGGTCATCAAGGAACAAAAGACAACCTATAAAGTATAGTTATGACACCTCTTTCTTGACAACTAAAGATTATGCTTATATAGTGAAAGCAGATGCAGGAAGACCCATCCACATATGATGGAGCCAAAGGAAAGGAGAATTGGGAAAAAGTTATGAAGGAAGAATATGATGCACTAATTGAGAATGAGACTTGGGACTTGGTACACAAACCAATTAATAAGAAGGTAATTGGATGTAAATGGGTCTACAAAACAAAAAGATTTGTAGATGGAAGTGTGTCTAGGTACAAAGCTAGACTTGTTTTTAAAGGATATGCACAAACTTATGGTGTGGAGTATGATGAAACATATAGTCCTGTTGCAAAGATGACAAACATAAGGACTCTCATAGCTATTGTTGCTTGCAAAGGTTGGAAATTGTCTCAATTAGATGTGAAGAATGCATTTTTAAATGGTTATATTTCAGATGAAGTCTACATAAAACAACTGGATGGTTTCAAAGATCAACATAATCCAGATTATGTGTGTAAGCTCAAGAGAGCTATGTATGGCTTGAAGCAAGCCCCAAGGGCATGAAATTACAAGCTTGTAAAGTTCTTGAAGGAACTTGGTTTTCAAGTATCAAAGGCAGATAGTAGTTTGTTAGTCAAAGCAAGTGAAGATGGTTTTATGTATGTTTGTATTTATCTTGATGGCATAATACTCATAGGTACAAATGACAAAGGCATACAAATGCTTAAGAAGCAGCTGGAGAAAGAATTCAAGATCAGTGACTTGGGAGATTTATCATAGTTCTTGGGAATGGATATTCTATATACTCAACATGGAGTATATCTGACTCAAGGAAGGTATTTGAAGAATTTTCCAATCAAGTTTAATATGGAAGATTGCAAGATAGTATCAACCCCAATGGAGGTGAACCACAAATTGAGTAGACATGGAGGAGAAGAATGCAAAGATATGAAGCTTTATCATAGTTTGGTGGGTAGCTTGATTTATGCTACATTGACAAGGCATGATTTATCATATGCAGTTGGAGTTTTATCTCAATTCATGCATTGTCCAAGGAAGGAACATTGGATTGCAGGTCAAAGGGTGTTAAGATACATTGAGGGTACACTTAAAGAAGGTTTTTACTATGGGTTTACATCAGATGCAAGAATCAAGATATATAGTGATGTAGATTGGGTAGGTAACTATGATGATAGAAGATCAACACATGGGTATTTGTATTATGTGGGAGATAAATTGATTTCTTGGTGTTATAAGAAGCAACACACAATTGCTTTATCATCTACAAAAGCATGGTATAAAGGTATGGTGGAAGCTGTAAAGGAGATCATATGGTTGATAACTCTCATGAAGAGTTTTGACATCAATCAGAGTGTTCCTATCATTTATGAAGACAATATGAGTTCTTTGTATTTGGTAGCTAACCCTGTGTTTCATGCCATAACCAAATATATTGAGATTCAATATCATTCCTTGAGAGAAAAGGTGATTGAAAAAGAGATAGAGACCATGTATATTCCTACAAAAGATCAAGTTGCAGATATGTTAACAGAGAGCTTGGATGGACCTAAGAGAGGTTAAAAGAAATGGCATGTATAAAGAAGGGTCAGGTAATCACAATTAATGATTGAGGGGAGTTGTTGGAGCAAGACAATTATAAATTGATGATTACAAAGAGGATTGAAGAATGAAGAGTGAAGAAAAGGAGAAAGGATGAAGCATAAAGTGAAGAGAAGGTTTGCAAACTCATGTATATTAATCTTGTAAATAGTTCATATACACTTTGTAATAATGACGAATCTTGATATATATGCCTATATATACTTTTATATAGACATGTCATATAGAAGAGAAGAAGAATAGATGAATAGAGGAGGAGTAGATGATGAATAAGTGAGTATGTGTATGAGAATTATCCATCATATGTATTTTCAAGTGAATAAAAGTTCTTTCTGAATCCCGCCTTGATTTTTCTTTCATTTCTCCTTCTGTGCTTAACCAACCGAGAAATCCTTTTGTATGTGTGTAAGTCCATAGTTGATGCATCTATGGTCAAGATTTGAGAGTCTAATTGTAATCAAGCTGAGAGAATTGTGAGTAGGTACATTCATATGTGTAAAAGTGATGAGAGACTTCTGAAATAGGTGCAATCTTGATGGTCAAAGATTTGATCAGATCTCAGTGTAGAGTGTAAAGTTTTGCACAAATGAGCATTCAAAATCTAAGTTGAAGGCAAACCATCTATCTCTAAAATCATTTGATTAAACGGGTCGTAGATTGAGAGAACTAAGTGTTTAAAGTTGCATATGTAAAAGTCGCTTCTAGAGAAAGTCTGTTTCAGACATAGGTTTACTTATTGAAGTAAATTTTAAGTTTTGTAAGTTCTTTTGAAGAAATTTCATTAGAGTAGCTGTGCAAATATTAGGAGAGTGTTGTGTCAAAGTTTGATAGAAAACTTTAATCATTTCTTCAGTCAATGAGTGAGTTTTGTGAAGCAGACTTTTCTGAGTGAAGCCATCTCTCACAAAAGAGTTAAGTGTTCATAATTTGGTAAAGGCTTCCAAAAATTGGTGAAGCTTTTGAGCTATGCTTGACATAGAGGTATTCTAAACTCAATTATAGCTTGTCTTTTGGAGATTAATCATCTCCATCATATCTTTGTCTAGATCTCCAAATAAGGTCCACATCTATCTTTGTCTAGATCACCAAGTAAGGTCCACAGTGGAGCACATATGCGAACAAAATAATTTTGAATTAATTATTTAGATTAGGATTCGTAGAGTTACATTATTTGAACATTCACAAAAAAGTGTATCATAGTAAAGTCTTTGGATTAATGGGTTTCCACTATAGGAGCATTTGCACAAACGGTGGGACAAAGGTAGAAGAAAAGTTTTCCATCACCGATTGTGAACAAATATGTTTTACTTGCCACATGACCCAAAAGGTATTTTCACTATTGAGTGAGGGAGTTTGACACATAATAATAAAGCATGGGGTGGTACGCGGTAGGATGGTCCAACTATTCATGTAAACATTGTGAGGTAGGGTTGTTTGAGGAGGCCGTCCCATGAGTGGAAATCCATACATAGAAGAACATCTTCTCTATATGGATTAAGCCATGGATGAACATCTCCTTTGTATGAACTAATCTATGGCCATATCAGAATATGAGAACAACATACAACCACATTTGAGTTAAAGCCAAATCCAAAAATGGGCAACTCAGATGCCAACTAATTGTTACTTAGTGATCGCCAAAATCTCATTCTTCAGTGACGTTTAATTCCTACACATTCTTAAGCTTAACAAATAGACCGCATACAACTCTTCTAGCTTCTTTTTTATGTGAACCATGTTTAGAAAGAAAGGTTGCGCTCAAAGAGGGTGGTAGAACACATTGTATGCTCTTATAACCGAATGAATAGGAAAGGTGGAATAGAGGACAAAAAAAAGTGCCTTTGATGATCTTGTATATTTTATAATTGAATTCAACATAAGAAACTTCATTTTTTATGTCAGTCTATTCAACATAAAGGTTGAGGCAGTATCAGAACTCATACAATTTATCAAACCTCGTGGGGCTGGTGAGAGTATGAAAACTCATGTAGACCATTTTTACTCTGAGGTGGAGCTGAAAAACTAAGGGTAAGCTCTACGGTCTACCACCTGGAAGTTGGATCACATTGACAAAGACACTGCGAACCCAGCCCTAAGCATTTGGAGATTCAACCAGCCAAAAGAGTCGCATGCGGGTTCCATGAGAATGGAACCAAACTCAGAGAGAGAGAGAGAGAGAGAGAAAGATTGGATCACATTGACGAAGGCATTGTGAAGCCCGCTGCCCTACGCATAGAGGAGATTCAACCAGCCAAAAGAGTTGCAAGCGGGTCCCATGAGAAACGAACCAAACTCAGAGAGAGAGAGAGGTAAAACAGCAGGATTGGGTCACCGCTGACTTTGCAAAAGCGAATTTTCAAAAAGCCAATCCTTAGTAAACGCTGAGGTGGCGAGTGCAAAAAGAACACACGACTAAGGGCCAATTCAGATTGAGCTGCAGCACATTTCTGCCCGCGCGCTCAACCCAATGAGCATTTACCACGTCCTTTTGTTCCAGTCTTTGCCTTTCAGACTGCACGGTGGAACAGCATATCTCGTAGCTGAGTTGGCGGTACAAAACTTGCATCATAGTTCTGACCCCCCCTCCTCCGCCCCAACGATCCACTAATGCTTACGAGGACTAACGACAATAAGAATAATATTTTTATAATGTGCGTACTGTTCAGCAAATTTGACAATTGAATATTTTAATGACAGAAATATTATAAATGACACAACTGAAATTCAAATGTTCCACCTTAAGTGTGAAGACATGGGCGGCGGCACACTTTAAGTTTTTCAGTTCCAGGTGGAAATTGACCATTTTTAAGTCTTGTTCCACCGCCCTAATGTGAAGCCACCCTAAAATCGCTACTGGATCTTTGTAAGAGTCCATGGGCATCGTACATCGCAATCATGTCCGTCAATAGCATAAGCAACAACGTCAATACAGATTTGAAGCAGCCGATGGTTGGGCCTCTCGCCTCTTGAGGTGGGGGTGAGGGTTCAACCCCTGGCAGCAACATGTAGGGACATTTGAATCCTGGAAACTATTGTATGTGGCTGTTGACCATCGTTTGACCATCCCCGCGGTAGTTGTGACCGTCGTTTAACTCAATCTTGTAAACCCTTATTCTTGTGGGATAAGGGGGGTCCCATGGATACTATGCCCTTCCTTGTAAAGTTGCAATTTCAAAAGTAAACGTCCGGGAAGTAGGCCTCGGCGGAACCTCCATTTAAAAAAAAAAAAAAAAAAAAAAACACAACGTCAATACAGATTTGAAGCAGCTATGGACAGCAACTCTGCGCCTTCTCGCCGCATGCAAACACTAATATCCCATCTGCGTTCGTCTTCTTCATCAGCTCCATCTCCATTGGAACATTCTAACATCCTTTTCTCTAGGACAGCAGCTCTGCAGGCGTCCTCTGCCTTCCAGCGCCTCCAGCAAGCTCCCGGCGACCCCATACTTGGTGTAAGTTATATCTTTTGCGATAAGTTCATTGACGTTTTTATGGTCTTCTAACTCTGATGCTAACTTTGTTTTGCAATGGTAGGCTAAGAATTTGAGGGTTTTCGCACTGCACATTGAATTCTAATACATCTTTTGCATCGTTTTCTCAACCGCTTTTTTTCTCCGTCCATCAGGTGACCGTCGCCTACAACAATGACCAGAGTCCACTTAAACTTAATCTGGGTGTTGGTGCCTATAGGACAGAGGTTCCCTCTTTCTTTCTCACAGACGCACACACGCACATACACACGTTCAATTTTATGATTGTATGATCTTATAGCTGCACACAATCTTTCTATCATGTATTTCTGCATGCAATCTTGTGTAGTCGAAGATAACATTGGTTTGGATCTCCTTTAGCATTGTGAGTGTTTAAATATTATGCTTGGGGTTATGCTTACAGGAAGGCAAACCGTGTGTTCTGAGGGTCGTTCGTGAAGCAGAACAGCGTTTAATCCGTGACGGGTAAATTTATAGTCATAATAACTTTTACTAATAGATTATTCCATATTCCTGCTTTTGATTGGACTGTTTGTCAATCAACAGGTCGCGAAATAAGGAATACCTCTCCATAACCGGCATCCCTGCCTTCAACGAACTCAGTGCAAAGCTTATTTTGGGCGAAGACAGGTTCTTCTCTCCTTTCATATCTGCACATGTGCATATGACACATGAGGCACTAGCAGTCTGTAGACGATATGAGATCATAGATGTGAAGCTTGTGAAAAGTATCAATCAAAGTTAACAGTTCTAATTACACGTCTTTACAAGCAGTTCACTTTCTATGCCTTTCCAATACGTATGATGATGAAATCACAGGTAATCAATGATGGCAGGCAAAGATAGCTTTTACGGCCACACATTCAAATTCATGTTCTGAATGATGTTACATTAAATGCTTTTTGCTTCAATTGTAGCCCAGCTATACATGAGAAGAGGGTCTGCACTGCGCAATGTTTGTCTGGTACTGGATCATTACGTGTAGGAGCAGAATTTCTTGCAAAGCATTATCCACAGGCATGGAGTTTTATCTGTTGCCTTAAATCTGTGATTTTCCAGGCATTAAGATTTTACTATGGAATGATTTTCAGAAAGTTATTTACATACCTACTCCTACATGGGGAAACCACCCTAAGGTGTTCAGTTTTTAGGAGGATTACAAGTGAAAAATTACCGATATTATGATCCCAAAACGAAGGGATTGGATTATGAAGGTGATGAAGTTCATGGATGATGCTGCATCTCTAAACATCTGTCGATCTCAAAAGTCTTCCTTACATTGCATCCAAAAACCTTCTTTATTCATAATGCCGATACTAGGCTGAATATCTTCTTGTATTGCAGGCTTGCTTCAAGACCTTAGATCTGCTCCATCAGGTGCTATTGTATTGCTACATGCCTGTGCACACAACCCCACGGGAGTAGACCCCACAAGCGATCAATGGGAAGGCATACACAAAATAATTTGCCGCAAGAAGATGCTACCATTTTTTGATAGTGCATATCAGGCAAGGGCTATTTGTATGGGATAACAAAGATCAGAACTCTTTTTGTGTTTTCTTCTCCTTTCTTGCTACATCATCCTGTAGAAAAGTCACCCGTTAGGGTTATAAACGTATATACAAGCCGAGAGAAAAAAAAAACCCTAAAGAACGAAAAAAGTGCCCTGATAGTCCAAAGTGTATTCACACACTTCACTATTAAAATATATCAACAAACTCCTCCAGGAAGTGATGGAATGAACAGGGTGACACAATGAACAAGGAGTTGAAACTCATGTGTAACGAAGTGCAAAGTTACATGGAAGGAAACCAATCCATAAAAGGAAGTAAGCCCAAAGCTTTGTAGAAATCTTCAAACTTCTTCCTAGGCAAAGTCTTCGTGAAAAGACTTGCAATATCTATGCATAGTTTATGTGTTGTAAGCGCATTAATGTTTACTAAAGTAAACGATACATTGTTCTCCCATTGCCTAGTTCAATCAATGAAAGAAGCTTTTCTTGTGTAGGCATATAAGCCAAACTGACCTCTCCAGCCTTTTTCAAAGAAGCTTGCTTCAAATCATAAAATGCCTTTTTCAACTTGCACACTTTATTTTCATGCCCGTTTTGCACAAAACCATGGGGCTTAAGTACATATATTTCTTCATGTAAGTCACCATTTAGAAATGTACTTTTAATGGTCAACTAGGTTTGTTCCAACCATGATGAGTTGTAAGTGCACAAGTGCTATGAACAGTGGTCACTTGGCATGTGGGAGCAAAGATCTCATCAAAACCAATGCCTCTCTCTTGAGCATAACCTTTGGCAATAAGCCTAGCCTTATACATATCCAATGTTTCATCAGAGCTTGTATATCCATTTAGTGCTAATGGCTTTTTTCTCTGGAGACGAATCACATAAAGACCAAATATCATTCTTCATAATAGCATTACATTTTGATTGCATAGCAACCATTCAAATTTTTGAATATATGCTTTGTGAAAAGAAACACACCCATTCTAATCACAAAGACTAGGGATAGCCATTGCATAACAATCTGATGAAAAGGAAGCACTATGAGAGCTTGAACGAGTATGATATGTCAAAGGTGAATCTAATTTGTTATCTCTTAAGGTTTGTGCCAATAACTTAGGCATAGTTTTTGCTTTTTTTGTGTTAATCCTCTCAACAATAAGTGCATCATGTTTGCATTAGGAATGGAATGGTATGCATCATTATTTACAACTTGCAAATGTTGAGAAATTGCTTCATTCGAACAAGAACTTGATTGTCTACCTGTAAAAAGAGGAACCAAAGTGTCGCATATCTCTTTAGAGCTAACTGTTGTCTCCTTGGTACATGAAAGTAAGGGCTGAATTGCATCTTCCACAAAAACAATATCATAGTTAATGAGAATATGTTTAGTTTGTGGATGATATAGTTGGTGGTCTTTGCTCTCAGAACTCTACCTAACAAAAATACATTTCACTATGTCATTGTCCATTTTTTTGCATTGTTGTACATGTACTAATGCATATGCCAAACAACCAAAGATACATAAATGAGAAATAGATGGCTTGCAACCATGCCAAACCTCATGTGGAGTAATTGATTGCAGTACCTTGGTGGATACATGCTTAGTACATATGTTGCACACATAACAACCTAAGTCGGAAGCTATGTGGTAAAGCCTAATTTTTAACCATACACCTTGCCATTTCCATGAGAGATCTATTCATTCTTTCAAGAACTCCATTTTGTTGAGGTGTATATGGCACGGTACAGAGATGTTTTATCCCACGTCATTAGGGGAAAAAATGAACCTGAATGGGCCTTTTAGATTAAGGAGTGATTAGTGATGGACCAATCAGAAGAGGGTAGTGGCCACAGTCTATGCGCTATAAAATACTAGGATGAAGGGGGGAGAGGAGGCATATTTCTCCCTTATTTAATGAGCTTCCTCTAGAGAGAGAAGGAATCTCGTAACTTAGTTGGGCCCAAAAATTCATAATTTCTAAAAAGTTAAAAAACTCATCATAACACCTGAGAATGGACCCCCCATTACTTTTTAGGGTCAAAAGTACTCTTTTTGACCCCAAATTCAAAATCCATGCATGTTTTGAGCTGAAAAAAATGGGTTTCTTCAAAAATACTCAAGAGTTATTTCCCTCCTAAACCTCACATTTTCATACCCAAGTCCCAAAAAGTCATCTTTTCCCACCACTTTCACTCTGTAGCACACCATTGAAGCTCCTGTTTCTACACTCCAACCTACCTGCATCTCCTATCTCAAATTATTGTTGTAGCTTGAAGACCTTTAGCTTCAATGGCAACATCTAAAGCTTCTATGCGATCGAAAGATGAAATCCTCACATTAAGATGTCACAATATCAAAGTCACAAATGGACAATGGCTATCACATGAGTACTCCAAAGGTGCATGGGTTTACATGCAACCTTTTAGAGTTGGGCCTCATCGAGTTAGAGATTGTGGAAACTTAGATCTTCATTGGAAGGGAAAGTTACTTGGCTTCAAGAAGCACAGAGACAATGGGATGGTTGCTATTGTACAACATGTTTTTACAATGGCAACTATGAAACTTGAAAACTCATCGATTCCATTAGATGCAATGGGAAGAGGAGAGGATGAAGATAGGCTTCAAGATGTAAGTATCTAATGACATTTATGGTTGTCTCATATTCATACAAGATGTATCTATTTAATTTTATGATTGTCTATGTGCAGGAAGCAATTGAAGTGGATAAATTTGCAACAAGGAGTGGTGGTGCCCGTGGCCATGGCTCTTCCTTGGAACATTACATTGGAAAATTTCAAAAGGAAGATTTTTTCATAATCCACAATGACTTTTTCCCTCAAGGACACTTCATGAATTGGTGTCTTAAGGCCTTGAGCAAAGTTTTGTGCCTATCTACAATAACAAGGGACCAATTGTATATTTCTAGTTAGGTATTCCTTTGCCCTTACTACCCTAAGAGTTAACTTTAGAGGAAAAATATTAGGTCAAATAGGAATAGCTTTAGGTCTTGGATTGATAGACCCTCAATTAATATCCCAATCAGTTTTGACTTACTAATTGCCACTGTCTTTTTAGAGAAGAAAGAATGTACTGGAGAAGCTCAAGGCCAAGAGCCAATTGTAAAAACTTTATAATACGAATTAATGTTTTTCCAATTTCTATGTGCATTGTCTTTATGTTTTTGACAATCTCTTACCTTTTGCACACTCTAATCAGTCTTTTTTCCAATCATTCTTGTTATTTTTGTTGCCAAAATGCATGGGATGGCCTAGGAATGCAAAAAAAAGGCATGTCACAGAAACGCGAGGATGGGCCCTACAAAAGTTTTGTAGGGGCCATCCTCGTGTTTTTGTGGCAGGCCTTTTTTTGCATTCCTAGGCCATCCCATGCAATAGGTTCCCTATATTGGAAGTTCATGTCCCTCAATTACAACCTAGACTTGGGGAATTGTGGAAGACTTCTTATGTGCAATAATTAGAGAAAATTTAAACTACTCTGGGTGCATATAAGCAAGCAACAATAAATAAGTACATTTGAATGTTCATCAACATTGTTTAGCTATTGGTCAAAGGGTTAGCATGCAGTGCACCCTATCTAAGGCCAATCATATGCTCCAATGTGAATGGCATGTGGTTTCATGGCTTAGAAATGCAAAAAAAAGGCCTGCCACAGAAACACGGGGATAGGCCCTGCAAAACTTTTGTAGGACTCATCCCTACGTTTCTATGCCAGACCTTTTTTTTTGCATTCTTTGGCCATTGCATGCATTATATAGCAACACCACTTACAAGAAGTACAATCAAAAGAGTGATTAAACTATGTAAAACACTTCAAAGAGGTACTGGAAAAAGACACCTAGATACATAGGAGAAATAGACTTCAAAATATGTACACTAAGAGATAAAGACTTGCGAGAGCAAATATAAGAAGAAAAAGATTATATTCATCAGTTGGGATTAACAAAATATTCATCATTTGGGATATACAAAAAGTTCTCCAAACAAGGGAGTACAAATATTTGTTAAGGGTTATTCTCTCTAATTCTTTTAGCTAGCTGCAAATCTTTAGGTCACTCTCTTTGCATGGATGGCACACAAGTTAGAGTCCTCCAACATTGAGATAAGATACGCATCTGCAGCTTCTTGGAGGGCTTCAATGGCTATCCCTATGATACGAAGTCCAGCGTGATAGCTTTGGATCTCTTCCTTCACAACTCTTGCAAATGACCTTCATGGAATAAGAAGCTCCACAGACTTTTGATAGTCTCGAATCTCAGCAAAGGCTCTGGTTTGGTTTCTGCGCCTTTGCGGTGCTCTTGCATTTGGGGGGATGTTGGGTTGTGGTCGTTGTGATCTACGACACAGTTGATAGTTCTTCTTTCTTCTTGGAGCATGCCTAGATGGTCCTGCCTCATCATTTACTTGCTCTGCTCGACTTTGCTCTCTTTCTTCATCGGTTGATCTTTGTCCTTGCCTGCGGGGAGTGTCTTTCCTCCTTGTGTTACTCGATGGTTCACGGGGATATGATCATTGTTCCATGGTGGCTCATTAACACTTTATTCATCGGAGGAAGTCTCTAAATTTGATGTTGTCTCCATCACAACTTTTATCCGTCCTCATTGTTTGGGCCTTGCCTTGAGTGGTGTCCTCAATGGGGGCTCATCATCATATGTGGGAGGAGAATAATTTATTTTTTGTGTTACATCTCTCTGTTGTGAAGCTTCATCCCCCCGCGATGGAATGCTACCAGAGTGTGTCCCTGCACTCGAGTTTCGTCGAGAAGAGTGGCTTGTGGCTCGATGCTTGTTGTGGGGTGTCATCCATGTTGGGCGCTAAGTACCTTTCACATGGCTAGGGTAAACGACATGATCCTTTCTAGCAGTCTGCTTTGTGCATGCCATTCTCTTAGGTTGTAAAGTGGTAAAATGAGGAAGGACACCTTTATTTATAGCCTTTCACTTAAGAATTATCCTGTTCATATTTAAATGGATAAAAATTAGTTTTAAGACATTAAAAGTATATTCACAAAAACATTGAAAGTTTATTTGAAGTGAAAGAAGTTATAAAAACCTTGAAAAAGATAATGCATTTTAAGAGTTTGGAAACTATTTCCAAGCAGAACCCTCGCGAACTCTTTGTGCACGCCATTGGGCATGAAGTAGTAGTCCTGATGATGACATCCACTTCTCTCTTACAATATCATGGTGTAGCTTTTGTGTAATCTTTGCTATTCATGACTCACATGCTCATTCCATTACATATTTTCTAGCGTGCACGAAAAAACCAGTTGAACATTTCTTCTCAATAGTTTGATTGGAGTAGACCACCCCCATGACGAGTGTTTTTAAAGGAAACACCTCTAGCCCTGTAATGTGATTTCTCCATTCCTTGTGTACTAAAAATGTCCAATGACCCATATCGATTCATAAAATATGCTACATGTGCAAAAAGAATATGCTACGATCTGGTCAATAAGATATACACATGGTGTTTAAAACCAAATAAAAAATATAAGAAAAACTTACTATGTAATGTGTAATGTGTTGGAAGTGAGGTCGGCCCTTAGGCTCATGTCACAGGTCCATGGTTCCATAGTTCCAGTTATGTACAACATTAGTTCCAGCAATCTTCCATATTGACAAAACATGAACATACCACAACTTAATCATAAAAATGATGAGATAAAAATAGAGAAAGAATAGACGTCATGTGTAAGGTGTTACGTAAGCCATCGCTTACTCATAGTATCATATATACGAATGTTCAATGTACAATGTGGGAGCAAAACTCTCAACCACTCTATGTGATGAGAAATAGATGAATGAGTGAATGTACAATGTAACAAACATATTCAGATGTATGGGTAGTAATCTGAATATACATGAGATGTGTGACCTAATAGGTTATAAAAGAGTGAATATGAGTGACTGAAAGAGGAAGGATCAGTGTGAAACTGATAGTCAACAAACCCTCATCTGAACTTAGGCTATGGAAGACCCTAAGTCAGATACGTGTGTGAAAAGATCACATACTTATAAAGTAGCATAGAATGCTAACAAGTTTGCTGCAGGAAATCCTCAAACTCATGTGAACACACCCTCTCAAACACCTCATCAAAATATGCATAAAGCATATACGTACTGTTTCTCTTGTACCTATGCTGAATAGGAATCCTCCTGATATGAACGCTACTGCCTCCATAAAATTCAAGTAGTACCTGTGTGCATAAAGAGAATATGTACCTGAATACTTAACATAAGATGTAAATCTTATGTTAAACACCATCCAATGTCTTTGAAGTAGCCCGACATCTTCTTGTAGAAGAAAATCTTCAACTTGATATCTTCTTGTAGAAGACAATCTTCAAATATGTCTTTGAAGTAGCCCAACATCTTCTTGTAGAAGACGATCTTCAACCTAATATCTTCCTATAGAAGATAATCTTCAAATACACCATGTAGATGGCCGATCCTCACCATTAAGCTGCTAATGACCAAGTCTTCTTGCCATGAACAAGAGATAACCTCCTCTCCATGAGCTAGAGTGTGAGCACACCCTTCATCTTTTCCAAGAAGAATCATTAAGAAGAACTCCATAGCTGCTCCTCAACATGCTTCAAGTTAGCACCATGGCTGACCCATGTGCTAGAAGAAACACCACCTCTACTGAGGTCCAAGCTCCAAGCTTGTGTTGAATACTAGGTGAAGGATGAATACAAGTGAGCATGAGGCTCTTCTTATATAGTTTAGCTTCCTCTTCCAAAAGCAATAATAAAGCTTTCAAAAGCATAAGATCGTAAAAGCTACGATCAAATAAAGAAAACTACGATCAAAGGTCCATCGCAAAAATAAACGCTATCAGGATCGCGATATCGTTGTCTATGTTTTTCAAAAAAGATTTTCACGTTTGTTGCGCCCAACGGGGATCGAACTCGGGCAGATTGAATTCATTCATACAACACTTTAGCTAGACCACAGCGCCCACGCTTTTCATTGAGAAGTAATTAGTAAATAATATTGAAATATATGCGCTACGCCCACGTGTTTTGTTTGTAGAGAGTAGTAAAGGGCTAGCTACTCATGCTGCAAACTTGAGCAATATGGACCAATGAGACATTGTTCTCCAACAATCCCCCCTGCAATGTCATATTGGTACAAACTGGTCTGGATTTGCAAACTTTATAAGCTGCAAACTATCACAAGCTTCAAGCTTGTACTTTCGACACTTCAGAACTTTTCTTTAAAAGTCTTCTTCAAAACTGAATTTGACTTTCCTTCAAAAAACATGAATTTGCTGAATATGAACCATAATACTTGAGAAAATATGCAAACTAGATATCCAATAGTGTTCTTATCAAGCAATCACTGCTTGACAACAAATGTAGCATGTACTGACTTTGCACCTGCTATCTCCTGTTTTCAAAAACCTAAAAACATACACTAGGATCCATATATTTGCATTTACCTTTTGAAAAAGGTTTCTCAACGTACTTCTACTGCGTCATGTAAATACACTAAACAAAATCAGGAACTGAATCCTGGAACCTGTGACTGTCAACTCACAACTTAGTGTATTATGAACACTGTTGGTTCATCTCTGACTGTACTCAAGTCAAATCAACTCAACTCAATTGAAATCAACTGAAATATGAGTAAAGATCTATGATGTCATCATGTCTTCATCCTTTAAATCCTTCATACCTCTTTCCTTCAGAACTTGGTATATATATGTGCGCACTTCTGAAATATACCTTTCTAAAATATCAAGCTTCTCTTCAATAGAACTCTGGAACCTTCTCCTGAACATGAACATCCTAACAGGAACTTTCTCCAAACATTCTTCTTCTTCCTTCTTCTTTCAAAGCTGGAACATAAAGAGAACCTGACAAAGGAAATATAGGAATACCTGAAATAGGAATACCTGTAAGTATGAATCTGCATTCTTTTACATATGGCTGAAAATAAGTCTTCATGTTTCATCACCCCCCTGGATGACTTAAGACTAGTATCTAGTATTCTTCAAATATATCAGACTTTATGAAATCTGGAACGTCTTCCTTCTTTCAATAAATCTGATGTTCAGTGATCAATACCTATATCTGAAACAAAATCTCTGAACCCTTTTTATTAGCATTGTACACATGCCAATAGCTTTCCATGTCATTCCTCAACTTTCCAAATTGTAGGATAAGGTTAGCTGATCCTAGCATAACAAAACCTTGCTGAAAGCATTTTAGGATTCATAACCTTTTGTAACATAACAAGTATCTTCTTCTATCTCTGTAACACAAATCTGATAGAATCTGAATCTTTGACTGACTTCTTCCAATGCTAAGAACTTCACACAAACAAAGGATAGACAACTGACTCATAAATACTTAAGATCTTTATGATCATTCAAAATCAATGATCTCTCTTGTGTAGAATCTGCTGTTATCAAACCTTCATGACTGAATGTTTGATTTGCTACCTGAATGTCTCTAAGTGTTCATGCTTTTCAAAAAGTTGTAAAACTTTTCTGCAAACAAATCCTTTCCAAGAATCTGTAATTCCTACTTGAAACATAAGTGGACAGACTTCTCACCTTGAGAACTCCAAAAGCTGCAAGTTGATACTTCATAACTTTCATATTTTACCCGGGTGAAATGTGACAGTACCTGCTTGATTTTCTTTTGGCTAACTCCACTTTTCAATCAAGTGATAGGATATGATGGAACACCTTTTTGAATACAAACATGTATCCAAAAGTCAAGACAATCACTGAAAGTAGATTCTTCAACTGACTGGTACATCAACAAGACTGAATTCTCTAAAGTTTCTGAAAATACTGAGTATGAGGTAACCTTTTCCAAACATAAAACCTCAACGCAAGTCTTCAACATCTGCTACAAAAAACTCTTTTACCTTAAGAGTTAGATAAAGAAGAAATATACTTCTCTGCAACTTGTCATATACAAAGTAGCTCTGTATTGACACTCCAAGAAGTCTTTGAGGGAACATATAAGCTGCCTGCTTAAAAAGCTTCCACATAACTCATAGACATATGAGTGCTTTTGTTTCTCTCGATGCAATTCTTTGTCAAATCTACTAAATCATGACCAAGTGTAATGCAAAACAAGAAACAACTTCTTCTTTAAACAAGATGTTCTCGTAGACTTGTCTTTGGGTGTAGAGGATAAAATAGGAAAAGTATATGGAAAATATATGAGAAAAGGAAGCCTTACTTTTCTTTTGCAAATGATGGACTTTCTTCTTCTGCATCTTTCTTCCACTTGATGATGTCAACATCTTCAAACTTCTCTTCCATACCTTTTGTTCTCTTCATCTTGAAGTAGCAAACACTCTTGACTTCTTCGAATGAACTTTTCTCTTTCTCTAGTACTAAGAGTAAGAGATAAAACAAACATGGTATACAAATGGAAGTGAATATAGAATCATGTTTTATCATCTCCTCATATCTCTGAATCAAAATCCTGATTCAAATGTCTGAACGACTAAATTCACCAATCGTTTGTCTGAATGATGAATTACCCTTCTAGAGCTACCTTCTCTAGATACATTTGTACCTTGATATCCAACCAACTTACAACAGAAAATTGGCTGAAAACAAAACTCATCTCATCTCTGCACTTGTCTTTTTAGATGGACTTTCTTGCCATGAAAGAGATCTCTCAAAAAACTCTCTAGAAAAACCTCTAGATACCTGTTTCGATGTAGCCTTTAACTTTCAAATGATGAAAGGGTATAAAAGCATTCCTTGAATTTCTTCAAATCTCTTCATAACTGCTCTTCTAAGATATGACCTGCAAATGATAATCTGATAGTAAACATTGATACCTGTGATTTGATGTTGATCTGATTCCTTCATCTTCTCTAAACCATTGTTCTTCCTTGAATTTGAAGTAGTCTTCTCTTCATCAAGTCTGGGTCTTCAAACAATACTTTTGTAAAGTATTTGCATACTCTTCCAAAAATATTCGGCTGCTAACAGATCATCAACTTCATACTCCACACTGATAAATACACATGTAACTGAATTGTCTAATTCTCAAATCTCTACTCATCTAGATTAAGTGTGTATGTCAAATGTCAAATATTAGAAGATGCTTTCAAATCATATGTTGTAAATCTGGGATTCTGGGAACCTGAGATATGAATGAGCCTTAATGCATTGATGCCAAAGATCTAAAGTTCTGTAACCAAAACCTTAGTGCTCTGATACCAAATGTTGGAAGTGAGGTAGGCCCTTAGGCTCATGTCACAGGTCCATGGTTCCATAGTTCCAGTTATGTACAACATTAGTTCCAGCAATCTTCCATATTGACAAAACATGAACATACCACAACTTAATCATAAAAATGATGAGATAAAAATAGAGAAAGAATAGACGTCATGTGTAAGGTGTTACGTAAGCCATCGCTTACTCATAGTATCATATATACCAATGTTCAATGTACAATGTGGGAGCGAAACTCTCAACCACTCTATGTGATGAGAAATAGATGAATGAGTGAATGTACAATGTAACAAACATATTCAGATGTATGGGCAGTAATCTGAATATACATGAGATGTGTGACCTAATAGGTTATAGAAAAGTGAATATGAGTGACTGAAAGAGGAAGGATCAGTGTGAATCTGATAGTCAACAAACCCTCATCTGAACTTAGGCTATGGAAGACCCTAAGTCAGATACGTGTGTGAAAAGATCACATACTTATAAAGTAGCATAGAATGCTAACAAGTTTGCTGTAGGAAATCCTCAAACTCATGTGAACACACCTTCTCAAACACCTCATCAAAATATGCATAAAGCATATACGTACTGTTTCTCTTGTACCTATGCTGAATAGGACTCCTCCTGATATGAACGCTACTGCCTCCATAAAATTCAAGTAGTACCTGTGTGCATAAAGAGAATATGTACTTGAATACTTAACATAAGATGTAAATCTTATGCTAAACACCATCCAATGTCTTTGAAGTAGCCCGACATCTTCTTGTAGAAGACAATCTTCAACCTGATATCTTCTTGTAGAAGACAATCTTCAAATATGTCTTTGAAGTAGCCCGACATCTTCTTGTAGAAGACAATCTTCAACCTAATATCTTCCTATAGAAGATAATCTTCAAATACACCATGTAGATGGTCGATCCTCACCATTAAGTTGCTAATGACCAAGTCTTCTTGCCATGAACAAGAGATAACCTCCTCTCCATGAGCTAGAGTGTGAGCACACCCTTGATCTTCTCCAAGAAGAATCATTAAGAAGAACTCCATAGCTGCTCCTCAACATGCTTCAAGTTAGCACCATGGCTGACCCATGTGCTAGAAGAAACACCACCTCTACTAAGGTCCAAGCTCCAAGCTTGTGTTGAATACTAGGTGAAGGATGAATACAAGTGAGCATGAGGCTCTTCTTATATAGTTTAGCTTCCTCTTCCAAAAGCAATAATAAAGCTTTCAAAAGCATAAGATCGTAAAAGCTACGATCAAATAAAGAAAACTACGATCAAAGGTCCGTCGCAAAAATAAATGCTATTGGGATCGCGATATCGTTGTCTATGTTTTTCAAAAAAGATTTTCATGTTTGTTTGGCCCAGCGGGGATCGAACTCGGGCAGATTGACTTCATTCATTCAACACTTGAGCTAGACCACAGCGCCCACGCTTTTCATTGATAAGTAATTAGTAAATAAATATTGAAATATATACGCTACGCCCACGTGTTTTGTTTGTAGAGAGTAGTAAAGGGCTAGCTACTCATGTTGATGGACAAGGAAACCATCTAAACCTTAGATTCCATGTCAATTTCTATATCTCATGATTGGATTAGATTTTGAAGAAATTAATGCTTCCATTGCGTCGGGAACATGCCGAAACCCCAAGATCGACTGTCTATTTGCTGAATTCTGACACCCGGAGGTCCTGATTTAAGTCGATGATATCATGATGACATCATCAAGTCGCAACCGCCCTTGGGAACCGCCCTTGAAAACCTATATAAGGAGGGGTTGGCCACATTCATAATCAATCTTGCCAATACCAGTCTTGGGAGCTCAAGGAATCGTGACCGCCAAGTAAGTAGTCTCCAAGTTCCAGTTCCAGTTCCTGTCTTGTTTCTTGTTCTAGTCCTATCTAGTCTAGTTCTTGGACATCCTGTCTTGTCCTCTTGTAATCTCGTAGTACGAGATCTTGTCAAGTTCTTTCTTGTATTCAGTTCATCTCCCACAAGGGAGTTCTTGTAATCCAGACATCTTGTCTCATACTTACGATCCCGGGTTGTGGGATCTCCTGTATCATCTCTAGTCTAGTTTTCCATACCTATTGGTCCTGGGTTGTGGGATGTCTTGTATCAAATCCGTCTTCTTGTATTATTTTCCCTACGTGGGTGTTCTTGTAATCATGAGTGTATTTCGGAAACCTTGCCCACTGTAGTCAGAGAGCACAATCTAGTGCTCCCTTGACATTTTGGCAAGACTACCTTCATCAAGACCAAGAACCATGGAGATTATTCGAGAAGAATTTTTTTCTGCTCTTAAAGTAATTCAACAACAAGTCCAAGAGATACGAGAGAACCAACAAAGGATTCAACAACAGAGTATTCAAGATGTAATCACAGAACCTTAGAGGCAAATCCAAGAGCTGCAGATCATTGTTAGTCAATCTTCTTCAAGTACCCCCATGACAACTAACATGAAGAAAAGTCCAAAAGTGAGCATGCCTAAGAAATTTGACGGAACGAGATCAAAGTTTCGAGGATTTGTGCAACAAGTGAAGCTATTCATAAGGATGCAACCAGATAGGTACTGTTAGAGGGCCGCCGAACCAGGACGGATGAACCCGGACAGGTGCCGTAAAAAGTGGATTCGTGGAAACATTGTAGCAGATTTCTATTTAAAGCGCATAAAGGAAAGCGGTAAAGATGAGTAGTAGTAGTTTTGTTTTTTCGGAAGGAGTCTCTGTTCTGTTGGGCATTGTAGCGAGTAGGGTTGATCACATCTCGAACTGAAGTGTTTGGAGATTGCAAGTATCGTATTGTATTCTGTCTGTCTGTTATATTGAATCCATTTGGGAGATTGCGAGCATCATATTTTGAGACTATGTATGATGAGTACATTGAGTTCTGTTCTATTCTATTCGTATCTAACTATTCTGCTATTCTCATTGTTGAACCGATTTCCATTCGGTAGTCTTGTGTTGTGAGTCTGTTTGATGATCAGTTATATACGATTCTTGATCTTTTCTGTCGTGAAATAGTGTGTTTGTCATTCTGCGAGAGACTGTGTAAGGTCAAAGTTAATCATCTACATTTAGTATCTTTTCGGTTAAGTGACCAGATTCGATACAATAGTCTGCGTTCACTGAGAATTCGGTAAAGATTTGTATGTGAACAGAAGTATTGGTAAGTTTATCAATTGCGGTAGGAATTTGTGACTTGAGTCAGTATACGAAAAGTTTGGCGTAATCCCGATTATAGTTGTCTGTGTATTATTGTTCGGTGTACTTACCTGTCATATGGAATCGTCATATTGAATAGTATTCAATTACTGAAAAGTGCGTATTCTATTATTTACAAGTCACAACAGGACCTCTGCTCCATTACCATAGCAGATTCAGTCTAAAAGTCCTAATATTCACCGTGCCGAAGAGTGGTCAGTATTCAGACTCACCCACTGTGCTAAGAGGTGAGGGAGTATTTATGATTGTGTGAAGAATTGGGAAAATAGTACAGGGCCTCTGTCTAACAGACCCCTACCACTCCCAAGAACCCGAGGACCCGATAATACTCTTCCGAAAGTTGGATAGAAGTATTATCGTTTAACATTGGCGATCCTACTGGGGATGTGGCATTAAGATTGCCTGGTATTTTGTTCGAATTAAATTTTGTTGGATAGACAATAGCAACAAAATCAGATTGTTGCAAGACTGTTCTGTTCGTAATACTATATGATTAGTACGGAAATGCTACATGCCGATTACTCGATCAGGTGAAAAGTATCCCAAGAATCACCAGTTAGGGGTATTAAGAACAACTCTGGGAGGTACTAGTGCAATTAGACCTGACCCAGTTGTCGAAAAAGTGACGAACGATAACACTGATTCCGGTGAGATTACGGTAGAACGTAGTACATCTCTAGAACTGTCTGGTATCACTACGGTGCAGACTGTCGAAAATACAGCAATTTTGGAACCTACCAAGACGCAGTTGGAATCTAGTCTAAAAGTTTTCGGAATAGATTCAGATACGATTAGAAACACTTTAGGGAAGGAAATTAACACAGGCGAATCAACACTGTATCCAGTCACAATTTCGAATCCTTCCGGTGGAATTTCGGTAAGAAAAACACAGTTTTTCGGCGACGATTCAGCAGTTTCGGCTGAATCTTCCGCTCAACTACAACGTTTGGAAGCAAGTCCTCCTACTCTGGATATCAAGGAGGAAGGAAGACTATTTGAAACAGAAATTCGCAATATAGTAAGTAAGCTAATTGCACCGGAAAGTGTGCCATTTGGTGAAACAAATTCCGGTAGTTCAGAAACTCAAAACAGAAATACAGAAGGAGTGTATAATACATTTACGATGAATGAACAACCGCAACGACAGTTAGGTCAACCCAGATCGGCTCCAACGGGAGTAACATACACAAAGTTTAGTGGATTTCCAGGAGATGATCCAGATGCTCACGTACGCACCTTTGAAATCAGTTACGCTGTCCTCAACCATCCACCGGATCCGCCATACAAAGCAATTGTTTTTCAATCTACACTTGTGAATGAAGCAGCAAGATGGCTTACTGAATTCGATATTAATCATTTCGGTACTTATGAAGAAGTACGAGACGCTTTTTTGCAGCGATTCAGGCTGAAAAAGAATCCTGCAGAGATCTTTGAGTATTTACAGAACAACAGACAGAAACCAAATCAAACTGTACAAGAGTATGCTACCCTTTTCAGAACACATTTAAGACAGTTACCCCAGGCTCATGCTAATTTACCAGACGATGTTATTACACAGTGGTTTATCAATGGCTTACTTCCTCAACTTAGGCAAATCATGATTATAAGATGTGTAGGAGCCATGACCCTCGATGCAGTGATCGCAATGACCCTTCAGCTGGAAAACAAAGTTGGTGGATTTTCAGAGGATTTGGAATGGATAAAAACAAACAAACATGTGGCTGAAGATATAACTAAGCAATTATATTGCACCACCTGCAAGAATTCAGGACATACTAGTGCCCAGTGTGCGTTAAATCAGACCTATTGCACCATCTGTAACATTGTTGGACATACCACTGAGAATTGTGCATACAATGCCAGAAGACAAGGAACAGCAACAGTTAATGCAATTATTCAGGAACAAGGGCAGCCAGCCAATCAATATGTACCCCCACATTTGAGAAACAATCAACAACAAGGTTATCGACATTATCGAGGACAGAGGAACAACAACTATAATACACCGCGCTGGCAGAATGGACCACCACCGGAAAATCATAATTTACCACCACCTCGATGTCATTTCTGTGGACAATTGGGCCATACTAGAAGATTCTGTAGAGATGCAGCGGAATATGATCAAAGGAAAAAGGAACGTCAAAACCCAATGGCCAATGTGGTAACAATCACACCTGTAGAGACGCAGGCAGCAGCAGTTCAAACTCGTTCCGGTAAACAATTGCAACCAGCAGCAGAATTATTTGAACCAGGGATACGAGAACAACACAGAATGTATCATAAAGCTAGCCAGTGGACCACCGTAGAACCACCTGTTTTTCCAGAACCTACTCCAGTAATCCAGTCCCCGAATACGACACAAGCTCGTGCTGACAATACAGAAGCAGGTACATCATCTGCAGTAGAATTACCATCTTCAGACCAAGCTTCATCTTCAACAGTTAAGGAAGATGCAAATCAATTGCAACCAGCATGGGATATATTGTCAAAAGCATCCATCACACTGCCTTTCGGGCAATTACTGGCATTAGTACCAGGAATACGCCAACAATTTCAACAACAGTTTACTACAAAATCTGCTTGCATTCCGGCTACCGCAACAGTACAACCAGAGCCAGACTCTACGGTAGATCACTCAGTTCCTCTGATTACGGTATGGTTTCATAAACATCAAATCCCACAAGTTTTAATTGATGGGGGGTCTGGCGTGAATATTGCCACTGCGTCACTTTGTAAGAAGTTAGGATGGACTAAGATAGAACCAGTTCAATTCTTTGTTAGGATGGCTGATCAATCTAGAGTTCATCCAGTAGGACTGGTCCGAGATATACCCATAACTGTGCAAGACACAACATTCAAGATGACTTTTGTTGTTTTAGAATTGCCGGAATCCACCATAGATTACAATCTACTTTTCGGCCGTCCTTGGTTGAAACAAGCCAAGGTAATTCAAGACTGGTCAGCCCAGGAACTTACGTTCAAAGATAAAAATCGCAAATGTGTTGTAAAGTTAGATGCGATACAACCCTGTGAGTTACATGCTCGACCATATTTTGCCGAACCAGTCCATATGTTAGATGGGTTGTCTGATGACGAAGAAGAAGAATTTCTGAAGAATAATGTTGATTTAATGACATTAGGAACTATTGATCTACAGTCTGTGGTAGATACCTGGAATGCTTCAGTATGTACAGTAATACCCATTGCCGAAGAAACTAAGGAGGAAGATACCATTTCGATTCACGGTAATGAACTACAGCAACTTCTCGAACCATCAGCTAATACAGAGAAATATCAACAATTTTTTGTTCCAGAAGACCAGTTAATTACTTATAATCTTGGAGATGAAGATCACCCTCGTCCTGTAAAGATAAAGCAAAACTTACCTGAAGCCTTTCAAGCAGATTTAATTCAGTTACTCCAAGAATTTACTGACGTCTTTGCATGGGATTACAAAGACATGAAGGGCTTGGATCCTCGTATTTATCAACACAGAGTTATGCTAAAACCAGAAGCGAAATCGATAAAGCAAACCAGCTACCGGATGAACCCACATTATGCATCACAGGTAAAGGCTGAACTTGATAGGTTATTAAAAGTTGGATTCATAGTACCAATAGAACATGCGGAATGGATTTCACCGATTGTGATTGTACCAAAGAAAAACAAGCAATTGAGAATCTGCGTAGACTATCGGAAATTAAATGCTGCAACAGTACCGGATCCTTTTCCGATTCCTTTTTTGGATACTATGCTTGACAAAGTAGCAGGTCATGAGATGTATTCATTTCTAGATGGATACAGTGGATATAATCAAGTAAGAATGGCTGAAGAGGATATACCAAAAACTGCATTTATTACAAATTGGGGTGTCTTTGCTTGTACAGTAATGTGGTTTGGATTGAGGAATGCACCAAGCACATTTCAAAGATGTATGCAGGAGATATTTTCTCCTTATCTCACCTCATTTATGCAAGTATACCTTGACGATTTTTCCATTTTCGGTAAGATGATCGCACATCTGGTACATTTACGATGTTGCTTTCAGAGATGTAGAGAATATAGATTGTGTTTAAACCCAAACAAATCTGTGTTTGCGGTTTCATGTGGTAAGTTACTTGGTCACATCATATCGGCACAGGGTATCCAAGTCGATCCTGATAAAATTTCAGCAGTATTAGAAGCTCCGGTGCCTAATACACCTAAGGAAGTAATGCGGTTTATGGGTCAAGTGAGATGGCATGGAAGGCATTTACGGTGGCTTGCTCATGTGGCAATACCACTGAACAAATTAATTTCCAAGACTCCACGGCAATTCGAATGGACTCGGGAATGTCAGATAGCATTTGATCGACTGAAACAATTATTAACACAGGTTCCCATTTTACAGCCACCAGATTGGGATCACCCATTTCACGTATTTGTTGATGCATCTGATATAGCAATAGGAAGTGTACTGATGCAACAAACAGATAAATGGTTTAGACCAGTATACTATGCTAGCAGAAGATTAGCACCTGCAGAGAAGAACTACTCGGTAACTGAGAGGGAATGCTTAGAACTAGTGTATTCGGTAAAAAAATTCAGACATTATTTGCTGGGCCGAAAATTTACATTTCATGTCGATCACGCTGCACTTGTTTACTTGGTTCGGCAGCAACATATAGGTGGCCGCCTAGCACGATGGGTCCTACTATTGCAGGAATTCGACTATGATGTCATTCATCGGCCAGGTAGTTCACATGTTTTAGCAGACTTTTTGTCACGCTTAGATTCAGGTGAACCTCCGGTTGGTATAAATGATACAACGCCAGCCATTTATACTTCAGAACCAACTATTGAGGAATTGTCAACCCAACCAGTACCAACTACGTATTATGATCAGTTATTGACCTTCCTTTCGGATGGATGTCTACCTTCTCAAGTCCCTACAGCTACACGCCGAAAAATTGCAGTTTTTAGTCGAAGGTTCCGGTTAGTTGCTGGAGAACTCTATTATGCAGATCATACAGGAACCTTACTCCGATGTATCCCTACACATGAAGTAAATTCAGTCATCAATTTAGCTCACTCAAGTCCAACAGGAGGACATTTTGCAGCAGATCTTACTCACCGAAAAATTCTGCAAAGTGGACTTTGGTGGCCAACTATGTACAGAGATGTATTGGAATTTATCAAAACTTGTGATAGCTGTCAAAGAACTGGACAACCACTACAACGCCATTACTTTCCACTTCATCCAGTACTTCCTTTAGAACCATTTCAGAAATGGGGTCTAGATTTTATTGGTCCAATCACACCTCCCACGGTATTCAGTAATAACCGGTATATATTGACTTGCACAGACTACGCAACCAGGTGGGCAGAAGCATGGCCTTTACGTTCGGCTACAGCAGTTGAAGTAGCAAAATGTCTATTATCAGATGTCTTTCCAAGATTTGGATTGCCACTAGAGCTTGTTTCAGATCAGGGCACCCATTTTATGAACAATTTGATGAAAACATTAACACAGTCATTCCAGATCATTCATAAATTCAGCTCACCATATTATCCTCGTGCAAATGGATTGGCAGAAAGTACCAACAAATCTTTGCTGAACATGCTTCAGAAATTGACTAGAGAAACACCGGAAAGATGGGATCAGTTGCTACCTGCAGTCTTATGGGCCTATCGCACTACATATAAGGTAACCACCGGCTTGACACCATTCAAGTTAGCCTATGGACTAGAAGCAATAGCTCCGATGGAAATTGTAATACCAAGTTTAAGAGTAGCAATTTCTCAGAAGCTTCTACCCGAAGAGTCATTGGTATTTCGGTTGGAAACACTTAGAGAATTAGATGAGCACCGATGGCTCAGTTTCTTAACTATGAAAGAAATCCAACTAAGACAGGCCAGGACACATGACCGCAATTTAAAGACCTCAGTATTTTCGGTAGGACAGCTTGTTCTTTTCTACAATGCGAAGTCCAACAGATCAGCAGGAAAATTCAAGTTACGTTGGTTCGGTCCATTCAAGATTTCAGAACAAGTTGGTCCGGCAACTTTTCGGTTGACTACGTTGACCGGAAATCCATTGCCAAAGGTAATCAATGGGTCGAAGCTGCGGCCGTATTATCCCAGTACTAATACGCATTAAATTATTCGGCGGCGAACCGCGTTTTGTATAAATTTTTGTGTTTTTCTTTTTTTTTCTTTCTTTTCTTCCTTTTTAGTAGTGTTTTGTACGAATCTTTATGTTACTAGCCGTCTCTCCCTACCGGTCACTCAAGCTCACACGCCAGCATGCAAACAGTACCTTTCACGCACCGAACAATGATACCCATTCCCCTTCCCTTTCTCACCGTGTTCTCCTTATTTAACTCCCTCGGTTGCGCCTAAACACTATACGAATTCCCTTGTCTTCTGTGTTATCTGTAAGAGTGCTTGTAAACACCATGGAAGCACTAGCCAACTATGCTGCTTTCCGTGATGGTATCCCGACAGACGTCGGCGAATACCTGCGTTGTAGAGGATTGTCCAACTTCGCTGAGTTGCCTTGGCACTCAGTGGAAGCCCATCCCTTCTCCGCACAAATTATCCACGCCATCGCCCAATTCCCCGTCACCGAACGACAGTGGGTCTTCCCTTCTCTCCCATATAGGACCGTCATCACCTTCCAAGCCTTCTCTGCAGCCTACCGCCTCACCCCACAAGGACGTGAAAATGGCCCTAGCATCCCTATCGCTCGCATGTCTGCACTCTTTCCCCGCTCCTCATCCAACGAATATGCCATTCTCTACCGCCCAGAACCCGAACGATCCGCCCTACAGTTTCTTGTAGCAATCCTCAACTTGCAAAAACGAACCTACGGTATCTCTCGCCCCTTCTACTCCGCTCTAGAATTAGCCACCCGTGAACCTGTAAACTTTGCCTCTTATTTCTTCCAACGAATCCATAAAGAATCCGTCGCTATAGTGAAACAACTCCAGAAAGGCAGCTCTCCGCGCTCTCGCCTTCCCCACATCATCTCCTTCCTCTTCCCAACCATTCTCGCTGCACAACCCCCACCCACAGGCCCAGCACTTAGGCACGAAGAATCAGCACAACCACTCGAGGAAACTGAAGAAGACGACGAAGAGATCAATCAACTCTTCCGCACGAAGCGAATCAGGATCAGCTCTTCAGAAGTGAAGTCCAAGGATCCGCCGAAAAGAAACACGACGCCGAAGAAGATCAGCAAGAAGAAACTTACCACGACACCGCCACTTCAATACACAACGACACTTCGACAGAGCAACAAGACCAACAAAACCGAGCAGATACAGAGATACTGTCCACCGAAAAGGAGTCTGAGCATCAACAGGACGAACCGGAAACTGCCACAAAAGCATTGGATGAACTTATTGAGGCCATCAATCATACAGAAGTCGAACAACAGAATGTTGCAAAGGTAACCACCATTGACTCTGCTCTACCCATCCCACCTGTCAACCCTGACCTCCCACCGGAACCATCCCGCCGACTCGGTTCTGAACCTACACCTTCCTCCTCTTCCTCCCCTAACTACTCTCCGCCAAACTCCCAAAACCTACTCACTGATACCTCCTCTCAGCCTCGTCAACCACCACCACCAACCACCGTATTTTCAGAACTAGCATCCATGGGACAGTTCCTCATGCAGTTATCACACCAACTGCCCATACAAATTAAGGAAGCCACGGATAACCTGAAGGCCGAATATCAACACAAGGTTGACATACTGGAAGCAGACATCACCCCCCTCCAGGAAGAAATCGAAGCCACAAAGATTGAGAACCATCAGCTCCAGACGCAGTTAGCAGAGCTACAAGCCAAATTTTCGGCAGAACAGACCTTAGTAGAACAACGAGATGCAGCCCTTGAGCAACTTACAGCCAAAGATCGACTCCTACACGCCGCGCATGAAGAAATCCGCGCCCTGAAGGCCACCCTCCACGAAAATGAAGATATCAACGCCTCCCTCGAAAAACTGATCGCAGACACAAAGATTCAATTGCAGGAAGCAATCTAGAAGAATCAGGAGCAGCAGAAAGAAACCGAACAAATCCAAGAACAGTTACGGAAAGCCGAAGAATGCGCAAATGAAGTAAACAGTATCCTAAAACGCCAGCTGATACGGGAAGGACAATACCTCAAGGATATCGACAGGACGCGCAGAGAACGAGATTCACTGAAGAAAACTCTGGATTTCCAAACCCAGCAGTTTGAACGCCAAGACAACCAAATACGCAACCAAAAGGATTATATTGCAGAGCTAAAGACCAAACTAGACGAAATGAAGACTTCCAAGGACGCCGCACTAGCCAATGATTTTTATCTACAGGAAGCTTTTGTGCAGACCCAGGCCGAGAATGTACTCACCGAAGCCATCGCACTTAGCTCTGCTAGAATAGATGCCCAGCTTCTAGAGCCTGATACGCTAAAACAGCTATTAGAAACCCTTAAGAAAAAGATAGCTCGAACATTTAGATCGGCTAGGAGTATGTACCTCGAAGGTCTCATCGACGAATGCGTATATTCGCCCATCCAAATTCATAATGTATGAATATGATAATCAAATTTTGGATTTCTCACATTTTCGCACATGACAAGTCTTGTTCAGTCTTGCACCAACCGACAATGTAACATGCGGCATAATGATTTTTATTCGGATACAAATATTATCAAGGGCATAGGGGAATGAGCCTGCTTATATTTGCTGAATCACCAGCAGGATATTGGCATGCTGGTTCGAGTCCACCGTGCGTGCCAGTGTTAGAGGGCCGCCGAACCAGGACGGATGAACCCGGACAGGTGCCGTAAAAAGTGGATTCGCGGAAACATTGTAGCAGATTTCTATTTAAAGCGCATAAAGGAAAGCGGTAAAGATGAGTAGTAGTAGTTTTGTTTTTTCGGAAGGAGTCTCTGTTCTGTTGGGCATTGTAGCGAGTAGGGTTGATCACATCTCGAACTGAAGTGTTTGGAGATTGCAAGTATCATATTGTATTCTGTCTGTCTGTTATATTGAATCCATTTGGGAGATTGCGAGCATCATATTTTGAGACTATGTATGATGAGTACATTGAGTTCTGTTCTATTCTATTCGTATCTAACTATTCTGCTATTCTCCTTGTTGAACCGATTTCCATTCGGTAGTCTTGTGTTGTGAGTCTGTTTGATGATCGGTTATATATGATTCTTGATCTTTTCTGTCGTGAAATAGTGTGTTTGTCATCCTGCGAGAGACTGTGTAAGGTCAAAGTTAATCATCTACATTTAGTATCTTTTCGGTTAAGTGACCAGATTCGATACAATAGTCTGCGTTCACTGAGAATTCGGTAAAGATCTGTATGTGAACAGAAGTATTGGTAAGTTTATCAATTGCGGTAGGAATTTGTGACTTGAGTCAGTATACGAAAAGTTTGGCGTAATCCCGATTATAGTTGTCTGTGTATTATTGTTCGGTGTACTTACCTGTCATATGGAATCGTCATATTGAATAGTATTCAATTACTAAAAAGTGCGTATTCTATTATTTACAAGTCACAACAGGACCTCTGCTCCATTACCATAGCAGATTCAGTCTAAAAGTCCTAATATTCACCGTGCCGAAGAGTGGTCAGTATTCAGACTCACCCACTGTGCTAAGAGGTGAGGGAGTATTTATGATTGTGTGAAGAATTGGGAAAATAGTACAGGACCTCTGTCTAACAGACCCCTACCACTCCCAAGAACCCGAGGACCCGATAATACTCTTCCGAAAGTTGGATAGAAGTATTATCGTTTAACAGTACCCAGATGATGCTTCTCAAGTAGGACTCATAGGAACTCTATTATGTGGTCCTGCTCTTTCATGGTTTGCACCTATCCTTGAGAAGGACATGGATATTTTGCATGATTTCAAGGCCTTTATTCAAGAGTTCACATCCTTATTTGGAGATACCAATTGTTCACATGTTGCCGAAACAAAGCTAATGAAGCTACATCAAGGAAATAGGCCTGCATCTACCTATGCATCAGAATTCAGACAAATCATTTGTGACCTCACATGGCATGAGGATTATTTTATCAACCAATTTCGATGGGGCTTACGTGATGATGTGAAGGACCTCATTTTAACCATGCCCAAGGTAAATACTTTGAATGAATTCATGAATCAAGAAATTGAATGTGATAATAGGTTGTTCCAGAGAAAGCAAGAGAAGAAGACTTCTATTAGAGATGGAGAATACTACTTTACTTCTATTCCACAACAACATATGCTCGAGGAAACGCAACCAGAACCCATGCAATTGGATCACATCATGGTCATATGACTTACAACAAAGGAAAGACAATATCAAAAGGATAATGGATTATGCTTTTATTGTGGAGAGCATGATCATATGGTATTCAAATGCCCTAAGAAAAAGAAACAAGTTGGGATTAGAACTTCCACAATCACCATCCCACATCAAAAAGACCATCATCAGAGTCAAAAGAATAATACAGTTCATCATGAGAATCATACCCTTGATTGTGTACCTCAATATACTACAAACCCTTTCCATTTTCATCATGGATATCCATCATCATCTTGCTCCAGTACCACATATCAAGAACTCTACAAAGACAAAGAGTTATGAAGATTCAAGTCCTAGAAGATCTCAGAGTCACATAACAGCTCCTCGTGGAACTCGTCGCTTGAGGGGGAGGTGATGTCATGGACAAGGAAACCATCTAAACCTTAGATTCCATTTCAATTTCTATATCTCATGATTGGATTAGATTTTGGAGAAACTAATGCTTCCATTGCGTTCGGAACATGCCAAAACCCCGAGATCGACTGTCTATTTGCTGAATTCTGACACCCGGAGGTCCTGATTCAAGTCGATGACATCATGATGACATCATCAAGTCGCAACCGCCCTTGGGAACCGCCCTTGAAAACCTATATAAGGAGGGGTTGGCCACATTCATAATCAATCTTGCCAATACCAGTCTTGGGAGCTCAAGGAGTCGTGACCGCCAAGTAAGTACTCTCCAAGTTTCAGTTCCAGTTCCTGTCTTGTTTCTTGTTTTAGTCCTGTCTAGTCTAGTTCTTGGACATCCTGTCTTGTCCTCTTGTAATCTCGTAGTACGAGATCTCGTCAAGTTCTTTCTTGTATTCAGTTCATCTCCCAGAAGGGAGTTCTTGTAATCCAGACATCTTGTCTCATACTTACAATCCCGGGTTGTGGGATCTCCTGTATCATCTCTAGTCCAGTTTTCCATATCTATTGGTCTTGGGTTGTGGGACGTCTTGTATCAAATCCATCTTCTTGTATTATTTTCCCTACGTGGGTGTTCTTGTAATCATAAGTGTATTTCGGAAACCTTGCCTACTGTAGTTAGAGAGCACAATTTAGTGCTCCCCTGACACCAGCTCCTTGTTCACTGCATCACTCCCAGGGGGGATTTGTTGATATATTTAGGTAGTGATGTGTGTGAACACACTAGGACCATCGGGGCACTTTTTTCCCTCTTTAGGAGGTTTTTTTCCCCCGGCTTGTATATATGCCTATTTCCGTAATGGGATACTTTTCTTTGTACATTCTCTAGTAATACATTCAGTATTGTTTGTTGTGCTCCAAGCTTCTTCTTCTTCCTTGTGCTGTTTGCGTGCTTCCGCAGACGTCTAACTCCAACACTTACAAGGCCCATGCAGGGTCCATTTTTTCCCCTAATGTTCAGTAAAAAAATGCATTAAAGTTAGAAGACATGTATTCCTCGCCTCGATCAGAATGGAGGATGCCCAATTTACATACCGACAGCTTTTCAACCATAACCAAGAAGTGTTTAAAGCACAGGACTATGCTTTCAATGGATACACACATGCATGCTTGAAAGTCATCAATGAAAGTCATGAGGTTTAGATAGTTCCCAAATGAAGGTGTTTGCATAGGACTATAAATATCACTATGAACAAGCTCCATTTTATGTGAAGCTCTAATTGAATCATCTTTTGAGGTGGAGCGTTGGTTTTTTTCCCAAAATAGAGCCTTCATATACATGTTTACAAGATTCCTCAAGTTTGGGTAGCGAGGATATCATTTCATATTTTTGTCGGTGTAGCAACTAGCAAAATTCAAATGATCAAAGTGTGCATGCCAAAAGCTTTGCATTTGAAATAATTTGAGTTTTGAACTACACATGCTAAATCATCTACAAATTTCACATAGTCTATGATCTTATACAACCCATGACATAAAATTTCAGAAGTAATAATAACATCATCATTCAAGAGATCATGAATCGTACATTTGTCATCAACAAATTTCACAACCAAGCAAATCTTGGCTAATGCTGAAATTGATAACAAATTTTCTTGATCATTGGCTCATATAAAGCATCTGACAATGTGAAAGAACTACCACTAGTGAGAATTATCTTTCCAACTCCCATTAGGGGATAAGAGGATTTATTAATACTTATGATAACATTTCGTGTAGGGGTAGCCTTAAGTGAAGTGAAGAGATTGTGCAGGGGGATAATATGTTTGCTTGCACTATTATCAAAGTATCAAATATTTGAGTCTACAACAAACACACTACTCATGAAGATGGATCACAGTTGCAAGCAATAGTAAATGTCCATTTGTCATTCTGAACAAGATCAGCAGACCTTGTTTTAGGTGTAGAGGCCTCCCCAACAACTATTCCTTCCTCTTTTTGCTTTGCCTCCTTTACAACTTGTTTAGGAAAATTCTTCATGACATGATCATCCGCCTTATAGTACTTGCAAAATTGTTTTTTCTTTTTTGTTTTTTTGTCATCTTTATCTTCCTTCTTTTACGATGTATCATTAATAGATTTTTGCTTACTAGTAGATGAGATCCATTTACCTTTGCCCTACTAATTAGCTAAGAGATCTTGATTTGCAACACGTGTAATTGACGGAAGACAGTTAAGAATAGTCTGCACAGGTGAACTATCTAACAAAATTTCATCACCAGAAATCAGCTGCTCCTTCAAATCTTTGATTTTTATCAAAAAATTATCCATAGAATCTTCTTCATTCATATGCTCACTTGCCAACTATTTTCGGTGGTAAGCAATACAAGCCTCATTTCTTACTTAGTATAATTTTATAAGAGTATTGTTGACATATTTAGGTAGTGATGTATGTGAACATAGTACGACCACCCGGACACTTTTTTCCCTCTGTAGGAGGTTTTTTCCCCCGACTTATATATGCCTATTGCCCTAATGAGTTACTTATCTTTGTACATTCTAGTGGTAATACATTCAGTATTGTGTGTTGTGCTCCAAGCTTCTTTTTCTTCCTTGTGTTGTTCACGTGCTTCTGCAGACCTCGAACTCCAACAATTGGTATCAGAGCAGGTCACCGCTTCATCTAGAGCGTCATCAATACCTTTCCGATCACAATCTCAAAATCCCATGAAATTTGATGAGCATACTCAGGGTGATTAGGAGATCAAAACTACTTCACTTTATGGTGTCGAATCACGATTTGAGCTCATTTTGGCCTCCAAATGCACTATTGTAACAATTGTGCATGCTATTTCGTCTTTTTGTGCCAAAGATATATACAGGTTTCGGTTCGCTAGTATAAACATCTCAAATATTTGCGACAGGTTTAGTAGAACTTGATAAGGTAGTTGTGTTCAACTTTTTGAGATATATTCAATTTTTTGCATCAGGGTATTTTAGTCAATGGCCATGGCTAAAAGCAGTGATGTATTTCGTATATTGGCGGTTGAGAATAAGTTGGAGGGTACTAATTGCCCATGTAGGCTTATATGATGCATCATGTATTGGTTGCAAAAGGACTATGGAATATTGCCTATTACAGCTACAAACATAGTTGTTGAAGGTGATGCAGATGGCATTAAAAATAAAGATATTCTTCATGTTCTTGTTTGTGCTTTGGTTCTTGTTGCACCTATTGCAGAGAAAATTTGTTGGGATGGCAGAAATACTTAAGCACATGCATTGATAGCTGTGTCTGTCAAACGTGCCAATATTCCTCACATTTGCTCTTGCAGAACAACTACAGATGCTTAGGATACACTTACCACTTTATACAAGGGAAGGAATGAGGCTCGTGTTGCTTACCTCCGAAAACAGTTGGAGAGTGAGCACATGAATGAAGGTGATTCCATGGATAGTTTTTTGACAAAGATCAAAGATTTGAAGGAACAATTGATTTCTATTGATGAAGTTCACTTGACAGTTCACTTGTGCAAATTGTTCTGAATGGTCTTCTCGATTCATATCAGAGTTTTGCTTTCGCTCTTCATTTGATGATGAAAGGAAATCCAAATGCCTTAACATTTGAGTAGTTAGTCTTTGTTCTATTGAAGGAAGATCAGTCTAGGCAGAATAGGTCCATTATGCATGTTGCAGATCAAGATTTCCTAGCTACTATGAAGGGAAAAAGTAAATGGAGCTCTTCTACTAGTCAGCAGATATCTACTAATTCTACACAATCAAAGAAGGATGACAGAGACGAGAAGAAAACAAAAAAAGCAAAAATTGTTTTGCAACTATTGAAAAGCAAATGATCATGTCATAAAGAGCTGTCCAAAATTGGTTGCTAAAGAGGCAAAGAAAAAAGAGGCTGGAATGGTTGTCGAAGAGGCCTCTACACAAAAAAATAAAGTCTACTAATCTAGTGTAGAATGAAGAATTGGTGTTTACTACTATTTGCACTTTTGAACCATCTTCTCTTGAACAGTGTATGTCTGTAGTAGACTCAGATGTTTGGTAATTTGATAGTGGGGTAATAAAACATATAACCTCGCAGTGATGTTTCTTCACTTCACTCGAGCCTACCCCTACAGGGAATACTGTCACATGTGCCAGCAACCCCTCTTATCTTGTCATGTGAGTTGATGAGATCATTTTGACTACTGTTGATGGTAGTTTTTTTACATTGCCAAATGCTTTATTTTGGCCAGGGATCAAGAAGAATATATTATCAGTTTCAACTTTAGCCAACATTGGCTTGGTTGTAAGATTGGCTTGGTTGTGAAATTTATTGATGACAGATGTATAGCTCATGATCTGTCAAATGGCGACATGATTGTTGTTTCTAGCATTTTATGTCGTGGGCTATATAAGCTCATAGACTATGAAAAATCTATGAATGATTTGGCATGTGCAGTACATGTTTCTCAGGCTATGTCAGATGCAAAGCTTTGGCATGCATGCTTTGTTCATCTAAATTTTGCTAGTTTGCTATGCATGCAAAAATTTGAAATGATGTCCTCCTGCCCAAAGTTGAGGCACCTGGTAAACATGTATGTGAAGGCTGTATTTTGGGCAAAATGCAGCGTTCCTCATTTCCAAAATATGGTTCAGTTCGAGCTACTTAGAAATTGTAGCTTGTTCATAGTGATGTCTGTGGCCCTATGCAGGCACCCTCTTTGGGGAACTATCTTTACTTTGTGACTTTCATTGATAATTTTTCCAGGCATACATGGGTATATCCATTGAGAGCAAAGTCCGAAGTGTTTATGTGCTTCAAACAGTTTCTAGTTTTGATTGAAAATCTGTCAGCATGTAAAATGGGCACCCTCCATTCTGATCGAGGGGGGAAATCTTCTGACTTGATTGCATTTTTGGTTGAACGTGGGATAAACCATCAATGTATAGTGCCATATACACCTCAACATAATGGAGTTGCTGAATGGAAGAACAGGTCATTCATGGAGATGGTGAGGTGTATTGTCAAGAGTGAGGCTTTACCACATAGTTTATGGCTTAAGACTGTCATGTGTGCAACATATGTACTTAACAGGTGTCCCACTAAATCATGGCAGTCTATCAATCCATATGAGGCTTGGCATGGTTGCAAGCCATCTGTTGCTCACCTGCACATTTTTGGTTGTCTGGCATATGCATTAGTGCCTGAACAATAACACAGGAAATTGGATGATAAAGCAGTGAAATGTATTTTTGTTGGGTACAATTTAGAAAGCAAAGGATATCGTCTGTATCATCCATAGACTAAATTCATTTTGGTTAGCTATGATGTTGGTTTTATGGAAAATGCTATTCATCCACTACTTTCATGTACTAAGGAGACATTTGTTAGCTCCAAAGATGTATGAAACTTTGTTGCCTCTTTTTATAGGTGGATAGTCTAGTGCTAGTCTTTTGAATATGATGCTATAATGAAAAATGCTACTTGGTCTTTATGTGACTTGCCTCCTAGAAAGAAGGCCATTGGCACTAAGTGGGTATACAAGCTTAAGCATAAGCATGATGGAACAGTCGACAGGTATAAGGCTAGGCTTGTTACAAAGGGTTATGCTTAGGAAAGAGACATTGATTTTGATGAGACCTTTGCTCCTACTTGCCAAATGACTACTATTTGTAGCATCTATTCACTTGCAACTCATCATGATTGGAATGTACATCAGTTAGACATTTAAACTGCATTTTTGAATGGTGATTTGCATGAAGAATTGTATGTTTTTTAGCCCCATGGCTTTGTATAAAAAGGGCATGAAAACTAGGTGTGCAAGTTAAAGAAGGCATTATATGTTTTAAAGCGAGTACCACGTGCTTGGTACGAAAAGATGCATGACTATCTGATTGCGCATGGTTTTGAGAACAATCCAACTGAAAGCACCTTATATGTTAAGCGTGCTAATGATGTGCTTCTCATCACTGTTGTGTATCTTGATGACATGCTGCTCATTGGTCCTCATGAGAAGCATATTGCTGATTTTAAGGTTGATCTGCATGCCTCATTTGAGATGTCATATTTAGGGCATTTGCATCATTATTTGGGCATCCAGTTTATGCAAGTTGATGGTGGAATAACTTTGTGTCAAACAAAATATATTGACACATTATTGCAGCATTTTGGTTGTGAAGACTGTAAACCTATTGTCACTCTTATGGAGATAGGTTTATGATTGAGTCTTCATGATGCTAGAGATGCATTTGATGTTGTTCTCTATCAGCATTACTTGGATGCTTGATTTAATTATGCATTACTTGGCCAGATATTTAGTTTGTTGTCTCACAGATGAGTAGGTTATGCATTGCCTAGGTGTTAAGCATTGGTAGGCGATTAAACGCATCTTTGGCTACTTGAGTGGCATCCGACTAATTGGATTGTTTTATGCCAAGGGGAGATCACTACCGCCAGATTCACATGCTTTTTCTGACTCTGACTGGGTTGGTTGCTATCACACTCAGATGCCTTATGGCTGATTTGGGTGTTTGTCAGTCTTCTGCAACCACCATCTTCACTAACAATCAGAGCGCATTGGCAGTTGTGAAGAGCCCTGTGTTCCATGCTCACACTAAGAAAATTGAGGTGCATTATCATTATGTCAAGGAGAGGTTCTGTGTTATAGAGATCAGCTTGGCATATGTGCCCACATAGGAGAACATTGCAGACCTTTTCACAAAGTCTCTACCTAGGGAGAAGTTTGAAGCTTTCTGCAAAGCTTTGGGCTTACTTCCTTTTGTGGATTGATTCCACATAGCTTGGCACTTCCTTATACATAAGTGATAGATCCTTGTTCACTGCATCACTCACAAGGGGGGTTTGTTGATATGTTTAGGTAGTGATGTGTGGGAACACACTAGGACTGTCGGGGCACTTTTTTACCTCTTTACAAGGTTTTTCCCCCCCGGCTTGTATATACACCTATAGTAGTGCAACAAGAGCCGTCGCATGACTAGGAAATTGAACATTATCATCTTCAACACCATTTGAATTATCTTCAATAATTGTATTTGCAGGTGTACTAGGACATTTTTCAACACTTTGCACAATGTTCCACAACCCTTTTGCTACTAATACATGACACATTTTATATGCCCGCAAAGGGTAATTAGTACCATCCAACTTATCCTCAACAACCAAGATAGAGAATAAATCATTTCTTTCAGACATGGTTAATGAATAAATACCCTAATGTAAGAAATTGATTGTATCTCAAAAGGTTGAACATAAATAACCTATCGGGCTGTGCTAAAATTGTAGTAGACTTTGAGGTGTTTGTATTGGCAAACCAAAACTTATATATATGGTTGGCACAAAAGGACAAGATTGTCTGCATAATTGTTGTGATAGTGCATTCAAAGGTGAAAAGGAGCACATATAAAAAATCAATGCCACAAAGAGAAGCACGTTTGAACTCTTAATTGTCATGAGTATGTTCATTAATTTTCATGCAATTTTGAGATAGTGACAAGAGCAGTGTTTACGATATCCTAGATGAAGCAATGACTTGCTTTGATACCAATTGTTGGAGTTTGAGGTCTACGAAAGCACACAAACAACACACAAAAGAAGTAGATTGGGGCACAACATAATATTGAATGTATTACTAAGTAAATGTACAAAAAAGATAAATGAATCATTAGGATTAGTGACATATATACAAGCCAAGGGGAAAAAACCTCCTAAAGAGGGAATTAGGTGACATGATGGTCCTACGTGTGTTCATACACATAACTACAAAAATATATCAAAATTTTCATGTGCTAAAGGTTAGATTCTATCTAATGTAGGCATTGTACGAGAGCCCTACCTGAGAAAAGCATGATAAATGTCTAAGGTGAGAACATGTGAAGAATTTAGAAGAGGTATCGGGGAAGAGACTTCATTTTCTCTCATTTGTTACTTGCTCTCATGTTGGTGTCCATGTCAATACTACATGGCCACATGAATATTGGCCACAAAGGCATTTTAGGACTAATTGGAATGTGTCTCAAGCCTTGATAGTAGTCAAGGATCATGTAGCTCATGCTTTTGTGGGAAGCAATGTAGGGAGGCTACCCTAAAGTGAGAACTCACAAACGTTCAACTATTTCAAAACTGGTTGATAATGACATTTATGAAGTTGTGGGAGTTATCGATCGAGGAGGAGCTATCCCTTTTATGATATTAAAGTTTTATAATAAGAAATATACATCAATCTATTATTATTATTTTTTTAAAGGAAGTTCATGATCTACTTTTCATGATAGCTTGAATTAATTGGAAAATGCAATAGTGAAGGGCATAACACCTGATATGGGATCCCCAAATCCCTCACAAGTAGGGGTTGAATGCCTAGCACCTACTAGGAATGAACATAGCCCAAAGGGTCGCCAAGGATAGGGGTTGGGTAGGGACAGTCCTAAGGCTAGAAAAGGAGACTAGTTTATACGAGAATTCCCAAAGGCCCATTAATCCCCAAAGGAAACTGGCTTTTTCTTCTCACCACCACATGTGGATGAGGGGTATCGTGCTAGTGTAGCCCACAGGGCATGAACCCACAACCTCCCTAAGGGAGGGAAATGTCTCAACCCATTGAGCTAGCATTGTTGGACAAACATGGATTTATGTTCTAAAATACAAGAATGAAACATCGAATTCCTTTGGCTTTTGTGTTGTTTAAGAGATTCCATAATGACTACATAACCGATGACTCCTCAACATCCAAATCAACCATCCTCTTAGCCAAGGATGTGTCTAGTTGTGCACCCTGAGAGGTTATATGGTCTACCACACTGTGTATCATAAGAGCTATCTTGCTCTACCACACCAAGTGTATCATCATGCTCCACATGAGCTAATTTCATAACATCAACACCAAGATCCATATGATGATCTAAGTCTAACTGAATATCATCATAATGCTCTAACTGAGCATTGATATCATGCTTTAAAGTATCAAAATGATCATCCAAAGTGTGCTTCACATGAGCATCTATACGATAAAAAAATTTTGCTCTACATAAGCATCATGATCATCTAAAACATGCTCTACATCTGCATCTAGATGAGCATCTAAATCTCACCATACATATGCATCATGAATGTCAATAGAACTATGTGTAGGTACACAAAATGAGAGATGAAGAGTCTTACACCTCACATAAAGTTGAAATCCCACTTAGAGGAGATTGTCTCTTACATGGAGTACTTACAATGGATACTTATGCCCAATCCTAGCACCTCTAACGAGCATAAGTTGTTCCAATCGCAACTAAAAATGATTCTCACCAAGGAGTGTATAACATTTTCTCTCTTGTAATCACCTAACTAAATTTCAAGCCCATAAGGAATGAAGGCACCTAACGTACATGTTTGAGTGTAAATGATGATCCACTAGGTAGCATAAGGCATACATCTCCTATACCCTCAATCTCGTATGTTGAACCATCAAGCATGTGCGCACAACCATGACTCTCACCTGAGAATTGGTGAAGCCACTCCCAATGCAGAGTAACATGAAAAGTGGCTAATGCATCAAGCAACCAAGTCATACATGTGCTATCCAATGAATAAGAGAAATGATAGGAGAAAGTGATATCACCATCACTAGCATAGTCAATCAATTCTAGCATAGTCAATCAATATAGACTCTCCTGAAACTACTACCTAATTTGAATCACACACATGTCTGTGACATCATCATCGCATCCACCTGAAGCAACCATCATCAGTACAACCCTCACAATCATAGTATCAATATCGAATCTCTTGATGTGATCTATGTCTCACATAATTCCATGGACTCGCATAGATATCATTTCGTCTTTTCCATAATGCACTACTCATCTCCACATACATCACATACTCATATATAGTAATCCACAAGCTATAACTAGACACCACATGCTAGAGGGATGACTCTCCTCCCAACCATATGCCTCTAAATATAGCTCTCTCCAAGATATTGCCTTCTTGGGTGGGTGGATACTAATCATCCAAGTGTTGGCCATGTAATTGCATGTGCGCCAAGTGTCCGTGTTATCTAGAGTTAACTCAAGTGGATGATTCTAGAATTCTCTAGATCTTTTTTAGAAAAATACTCTCCCCATGTATCCCATGGGGGTTGAAACCAAGACCTCCTCCTTCACACCCTTGAGACTTAACCACTAAGCTAAATGGACCACTTGTTTAGAAGAGCACATGACCTACTATGTAAGTCTAGTCTCGAGATATTTGGTCATAGACATAGGTGACCAAATGGTGTCGGATTTCAGATTTTTTGAATCGATCGGACCCTTGGATCTTAAAATTACTTTATTACATTCTTCTCCCTTGGAAAAATATTCCTCCAAAATAGAGTTATATGAATATTTTAAGCAATCCTCGAAGCTCATCTTCTAAAACTAGAAGAACATGTCTCATCTCTGTGGTGGGATCCCTACCCAAATGATCCAAAAAATCATCTAGCTTTGCACTTTGATAAACCTCTCAAAGTTCAAAGTAGTGAATGAATAATAAGGGTGGATCCAAAAACATCCCTGATCAATTCAATATTTTACTAGGTGCGATCTGGGCATGAACATGTGAACTGGGTGGATTCAAATTACTAGTCTATTTCTGGGCATGGCTGGTGCATGGACATAGTAACTAAGATGGGATTCTCATCCCTATCAAGAATTTGAGAACTCGTGATTCAGTTGAATTTGATTTAGAAAACTTGAGGTTTGGTTGGACCAAATATTGAACTTGGATGTTTGTACAATGGTTTACTCCTAACCAATAATTACTTGATTTTTTAACCTGACCGGAGAATTACTTTGTCCTAATGGGCTTGAAAATCTTATGGAAACTACAGGAGAAAGTTTTCCATTTACTTTGGATGAATCCTACTACAACTTGACCAAGTCAAATCCAAAATGAAAACTATCCTACTTAGGACACTTTTCTTAAATACTTTAGTGTTTAGTTCTTAGGAATTGTCAAGCTAGTGAGCAATTCCTGACTTCTCTGTTCTAGAGTGTGCTTGACTCTAGAAATTCATTAGAGTTATGCTAGAGAACTAGAAGCAAAATCAAATGAATAAGTCTATCTTGGACTTATCATCTTTTCAAGATTGAAAGAGTTCTTGTACAGAACATCTATCTTGAATGTTTAATGTAGTTACTTGGTCTAACCGACTAACCCTGGACTTTTGTAAAACGAATCAGATACCATATCTGAGTCAAATCCAAAAGATTCTAAAAGCGAAAAGATAGAACTAAAACCTTGTATAACCAATTCAAACTTCGAAGATACATAAACTTATGAAGAGCCAGATTCTAGATGAATCAAGAGCTACTTAAAGATCTTTTTCAACAATGTATTGAAGCATTTTTCCTTTCTTTAAGTGAAATAAAGTGGATTCTCAAAAACATTTAGAGCAAATCTAAAACATCATCCAACCACAAGATACTAGTGTGGTATCCAACATTATTTTGTCGACCCACTAAGGTTTTATTGATGAGTTTTTACTAAAATAATGCTTCACTTGAGACTAATGTCATGCCTATATTCAATCTTTATGATTGCTTACTCGGAATGCGATTCTTGTGCATTGCTTTGAGTCAAAGGATTGAATTTACCGAGTTACACTAGGAACTTGTGATGGAGAGTATTAATCTCCAAAAGAACAATTTATCCTTGAAATTAGAGCACCTCTATATCAAGAATAACTTAAAACCTTCACCAATTTGGAGGATCAATACTCAATTTCCAAAATATTGAACAAACTATGAAGAAGGTGACTACACAGAAAGTTTGTTGCACATAACTCACTCATTGACTTATCAAATGTGTAAAGCTTTTTATAAAACTTTGCACCAAGGTGTCAGCTATAATTTGCGCACCTCCTCCAAGTTAAATCATTCCAAAAGACTCAGTAGATCTTGAGAAATGATCTTAACAAGTGACTTATGTCTAAAATTATAGTTCTTTACAGTCGACTTTGACACCTGCAACTTCTAAAGCTTGGTTCTCTCAAAGTAGAACCCGTTTATGCAAATGATTTTAGCCATAGATGGCTTACCTTCCAACTTAGATTTTGACTCCTCATTTGTGCAAAACTTTACACTGTGCACTGAGAAATGATCAATTCTTTGACCATCGAGATTGCACCTATTTCAGAAGACACTCAACACTTCTTCACATATGAATGTTCCTACTCATAATTCTCACAGCTTGTTTATATTTAGGCTCTCAAACTTTAACCATAGACTCATTAACTATGGAATTAGATACATACAAAAGGATTCTTGAAATGATCAAGCACAGAAGGAGAACACTCAGAAAAATCGGGTGCAACTTTTCTTCATTACTGAAAAGTTTTACATATGGATGAGAGAGCTATTCTACACACTTCACAAGTGTCTAATGACTTCTAATTCTCTTCAATTCTTGTTCTCACACACTCTCTCATATTTGCCCTGACAATTTTCCTTGTATATATAGGCAAATATTTATAAGCTCATAACCATTCAAAAGTATAAGTGAGCTAACTCTAAATTAATTTACATATGTATACACATCTTCATTCTCTGAACATGTACTTTCTTCATGCTTCATATCTTGATCTTTTATTTAGTCGTTGACTTCAAGCCTTCATCAAAACTTCAATTGTTGATTGCCTTGCACCAACAGCTCCCCCTCAATCATCAAGTGAGGTTTTCTCTAGCTTCTTTATACATGCCATGTCTTTGAATCTTTGTTGCTTTAGTCCATCCAAGCTTTTGGTTAGCATATCAGCTATCTAATCTTTTGTTGACGTATGTATAACTTCAATCTCCTTATCCATCAACTTCTCTCTTAGAAAATGATACTGAATCTCAATGTCTTTAGTCCTGGCATGAAACACAGGATTAGCAGGTAAATACAATGAACTCATGTTATCTCCATGTACTCTGAATGATGTCAAAACTCTTCATAAGAGTCTTAAGCCATATCACTTCCTTTGCAGCTTCAACCATACCTTTGTACTCAGCCTCTTTGGATGATAAAGCAACTGTGTGTTGCTTCTTTGAACACCATGAAATTAACTTATCTCCCACATAACACAAGTATCCATATGTTGATCTCCTATCATCAGGATTACCTGCCCAATCTGTATCACTATATATCTTGATGTTTGAATCTGATGTAAAACCATAATACAAACCTTCTTTGAGTGTACCCTTAATGTACCTCAACACTCTTTGTCCTACAACCCAATGTTCTTTCCTAGGACAATGCATGAATTGAGACAATACTCCAACTGCATATGACAAATCAGGCCTAGTTAATGTAGCATAGATCAAACTACCAACCAAACTTTGATATAGCTTCATGTCCTTGAACTCTTCTCCTCCATATCTGCTTAATTTGTGATTCACCTCCATTGGAGTAGGTGCTACCCTGCAATCATCCATTTTAAACTCGATCAACAAGTTTTTCAAATACCTTTCTTGAGTTACATACACTCCATGTTGAGTGTATGAGATCTCCATTCCCAAGAAATATGACAAGTTTCCCAAGTCACTAATCTTGAACTCTTTCTCCGTTTGCTTCTTTAGGCTTTGAATGCCTATCTCATCTATACCTGTAGGAATTATATCATCAACATATATGCACATGTAAATGAACCCATCATCACTTGCTTTAACAAGCAAGCTACTATCTGCTTTAGATACTTGAAAACCAAGTCCTTCAAGAACTTCACAAGTCTATAATTATATGCCCTTGGGGCCTACTTCAAACCATACAAAGCTCTCTTGAGCTTACATACATGATCTGGATACCTTTCATTTTTGAATGCTTGTGGTTGCTCCATGAAAACATCATCTGAAATGTAACCATTTAGAAAAGCATTCTTCACATCTAATTGACATAATTTCCAACCTTTACATGCAGCAATAGCTATGATTGTCCTGATGGTTGTCATCTTTGCCACAAGACTATAGGTCTCATCATAATCTATACCATATGTCTGAGCGAAACCTTTCACAACAAGTCTAGCTTTATATCTAGACACACTTCCATCTGCAAACATCTTTCTCTTGTAGACCCATTTGCATCCTATGATCTTCTGACTATTTGGTTTAGGAACCAAATCCCATGTCTGATTCTCCATCAATGCATCATACTCTTCCTGCATAGCTTTCTCCCAATTTTCCTTACCTTTTGCCTCTTCATATGTAGAAGGGTCTTCATCTGCCTTTATCATATAAGCATAATCTTTGGTAGCCAAAAAAAGAAGTGTCATAGCTATACCTTGTAGGTTGCCATTTGTGTCTTGATGACCTTCTGAGTTCTCCACTTCTTGAGGTTTTTAGTTCATCACATTCTGGATCAAACCTTGGCACTTCTTCAACTTCAACCTGTACTTCATTGTTCTCCTCTTCATCAAATATTTGAACCTTCGATTTACCTTTCTTTTGATTCACAACTTCTTCATCACCTGCATAAATATTGATTGTACCTGCATACCAAGTACCTTGCTCATCAAATGTAACATCTTTTGACACAAGAAATTGTTTTGTGGATGGACTCCACAACCTATATCCCATCTGCTTATCATCATATCCAATGAACTCATACTTTTCAGCTTTAGGTTCCAATTTGTGCCTTAATTGAGATGGCACATATGCATTTGCCAAACATCCAAATACTTTGCAATGATCTAGAGTAGGTCTCTTACCCCACCATGCCTCATATGGTGTCATACCCTGCAAAGCTTTACATGGTAATCTATTGACCAAATATGTGGCTGTATTTACAGCCTCAACCCACAAATAATTTGGGCAATTTTTCTCCTTCATCATGGAGCTTGCAAACTCAACAAGAGTTCTATTCCTCCTTTCTGCTACACCATTTTGTTGAGGAGAGTACCTACAAGTAATTTCCCTTTTTATACCTACATTCCACAAGTAATCACTAAACTCATTAGAGAAATACTCTCCCCCTCCATCTGACCTTAATCTCTTCAACTTTTGACCTGTAATTCTCTGTGCATACACATGATAATGTTTGAATGTATTGAATACCTCTGACTTATCTTTGATCACATAGATAGTGATCCATCTGGTAGCATCATCAACATAAATCACATAATACCTTGAACCATTGATACTAAAATCCTTTGATGGTCCCCACACATCTGTGTGTACCAATTCAAGCTTCTCTGAATACATAAAATCATGCTTGGAATAAGATTGCTTATGAGCCTTACCTAATTGACATGCCTCACATCTGTATATCATATGTTGACCTGCAACATTAGGCAACCCAAGTACTGAACCATTGTTAACCATATCTTTGATACCTCTTTCATTGAAATGTCCAAGAATTTTGTGCCAAAGATCTAACTCAGAGATCTTATGTCCTCCATAGGTGAACAAGGCATGACCAATGTTACCTTGAATCTTCAATGTGAACAATCTTCCTTCTTTCTTCCCTGAAACAATTTGTTTATACCCATTGCTAGGATCTTCCACAAAAACTCCTTCATTAGTGAATCTAACGTCATAACCTTTTTCAACAATTTGTCCTACACTTATCAGATTCTTTGGAATTGTAGGAACATAGAAAACCTTACTCAAGAGAGTACTTGCCCAAAGAGATCTAGAGCCTTTTAGAAGCATCCACTTGAGTTAACTTGAGTTAAGTGGGACACTTGGCATACATGCGGTTACATGGATGACATATGGATGGTTAGTATCCATGTTAGACATTGATCCATAGGGATCAATCCACTTGATCCACATGGGTCAATCCATTTGATCCATAGGGATCAGTCCATTTGATCCATAGGTAGCGGAGTTGTTTATCTAGCATGTCTTCATATTGCATGGGTTATCGACATCCATAGTTTCAGATAGGGATGTCAGATTCACAGGACCAAGAGGGTCATTATCAATGTTGAGTCCTTCTTCTGATCTGAAGCATAATTGTAGTAGGTATTGTTGTATTGTTGGCTTTGGAATCCTCTACCTGCATTTCTTCCAAAGTAGCCTCTACTACCTCTACCTCTAAAATTACCTCTTTGATTTTTGCCACCTCTTCCTCTTGAATTAAAGTTTTGATTATATCCACCATTATTCTGATTATTATACCAACAAACATTAGCTAAATTTGTCTTACCACAAATCCAACAAGCTTTGCCTCCATCTTTATTACTTCTACCTCTTCCTCTACCTTTGCCACCTCCTCTTCCTCTTAGGAAGTTAGCTTGGCTAGTTGTACCTTCATACAACTGATTTAAATCAGGAGTAAAATGATCTAGTGATAATTCAGTAGACAGAATGAATGGCTTCCATTTGTCATCACCTGTCAAACCTGTGAGGATTCGCCTTACGAATTTATCCTCCTCAATATCTTCATCAACTGCTCCTAATGCATCTACAATGTCCATCCTTTTTACATAATCTGAGATGGATTGAGAGGCCTTTTTCTTGAATGTGGTAAACTCTGCCCACAAGGAGGCCTTCCTTGACTTTGTGGTGTTTTGGAAATGCTCCTCCAAATCATTCCATATATCACTTGCACTTTCAAGACCTATAATGTGAGGTAGCAAGTAGTCATTAACTCCCATATAGATAATGCTCCTAGCTTGATCATCTCTCTTCATCCAAGTCTTTCAAATCTGACAATTCATCCCTAGTTGGAACACTAGGATCTCTAAACTGAGGCTTTTCTTCTATACCTGTAATATAACCTATCAAGTCTCTCCTCATAAAATGAGCTTCCATCCTCATTGACCATACTCAATAGTTCTCTCTATCCAGTTTCTCTATCTGAAGAGAATGTCCCATCCTTTCTTCACCTGTGTATTAAATCCTTCAAGCTTTATGAGGAATAAGGTTACCTTTGCTTTGAATGATACTCCTTTTGTCTTCCTTGATATCTTTTGTCCTCCTTCTCAAGCTTTGCTTTTAAGCTTTCACCTTTTGTATCTTCAAATGTTGATTTCTTTATAACTGCAGCAGTCGGGGTCCTACTTTCTTCAATTTTGATGCTTCTTGCTCTGATACCACTGATGGAGAGTGTTAATCTCCAAAAGAACAAGTTATCCTTGAAGTTAGAGCACCTCTATATCAAGAATAACTTAAAACCTTCACCAATTTGGAGGATCAATACTCAATTTCAAAAATCTTGAACAAACTATGAAGAAGGTGACTACACAGAAAGTCTGCTGCACATAACTCACTCATTGAATTATCAAATGTGTAACGTTTTTTATAAAACTTTGCACACGGTGTCCCCTATAGTTTGTGCACTTCCTCCAAGTTAAATCATTCCAAAATACTTAGTAGATCTTGAGAAATGATCTTAACAAGTAACCTATGTCTAAAACTGTAGTTCTTTACAATCGACTTTGACACCTGCAACTTCTAAAGCTTGGTTCTCTCAAAGTAGAACCCATTTATGCAAAGGCTTTTAGCCATAGATGGCTTACCTTCCAACTTAGATTTTGACTCCTCACTTCTGCAAAACTTTACACTGTGCATTGAGAAATGATCAATTATTTGACCATCGAGATTGCACCTGTTTCAGAAGACACTCAACACTTCTTCACATATGAATGTTCCTACTCATAATTCTCACAGCCTGTTTACAATTAGGCTCTCAAAATTTAACCATAGACTCATTAACTATGGAATTAGATACCTACAAAAGGATTCTTGAAATGATCAAGCACAGAAGGAGAACACTCAAAAAAATCGGGCGCAACTTTTCTTCATTACTGAAAAGTTTTACATATGTATGAGAGAGCTATTCTACACAATTCACAAGTGTCTAATGACTTCTAATTCTCTTCAATTCTTGTTTTCACACACTCTCTCATATTTGCCCCGAAATTTTTCCTTGTATATATAGGCAAATGTTTACAAGCTCATAACCATTCAAAAGTATAAGTGAGCTAACTCTAAATTAATGTACATATGTATACACATCTTCATTCTCTGAACATGTAATTTCTTCATGCTTCATATCTTGATCTTTTCTTCAGTCCTTGACTTCAAACCTTCATCAAAACTTCAGTTGTTGATTGCCTTGCACCAACAACTTGGTGCTTGAACTAATCGTTCTATTCTTAGTTGAAAGGATCAATTCAATGTAAAAGTCAACATGTAATTTCTGCATGCTTCATATCTTGATCTTTTCTTCAGTCCTTAACTTCAAACCTTCATCAAAACTTCAATTGTTGATTGCCTTGCACCAACAACTTGGTGCTTGAACTAATCGTTCTATTCTTAGTTGAAAGGATCAATTGAAAAATTTATAAGATATTTCCAAATCAACAACACTTTATCTTGAAGTGTTTCATGATTTAAATAAGAACATGTCTTTTCCTTATTTGAAAAAGAAAATCTTGGAAGTTACTTACTTTAAGATCACTTTCTTAGGTTCCCTCTTGAAGCTACAATTACTTAAATGAAACCAAACAAAAAAATATCTCTCTAATCCTTTGGAAAGAAAGAGTTCTTTCAAGGTTTCCATGTGTACTTAGCAAGTTGCATCATTACCAAAGATGCAATCAGGGAACCTAACATCCATCTATTCAATGTCAAAGTTCGATTGATGCTAAGGTTCAATCACTTCTTTGATTTCTGCCATTATTTTGGATGGAAATAAGTGATTTCTATCATGTCTTGGGATAGAATCAAGTGAAACTTTAGAAAGTGCTCAAGGATCTAAGTGAGATTTTCTCAAGTTATCCTCCTACTTGTATGTATGAGAAATTACATAAGAAAGTGTAAAATTTCATTCTAAGATTTTCTTTAGGATTCTCTAAGTATCACCTATACTTAGAGTAATTATAAAGTGGATAAGTTTGCAAGTAGCTATGCTTTTACAAGGGGAGAAGAATTTAATAAGGTAAGTTTATGATCTAAGGGTCTCGCGAGTGTTGGGTTCGAAACCCACCTGCATAGGCGTATCACTTTTGTTTTGTTCTATCGAGCTTCTCTAAGATTTATGAGCCTTGAACATCTATAAACTATCCATGGAGCACTTGAGCGGGTAGGACAAACATCTCTTTGTGCAACCATGTGAGTTCGATCCTCCAAGTCTGCATAATAAATGAATACTAACTAAGTTGCACTTTTGCTACAGTCTCAATCATGAGATCAGCCAAGGTGTTGATATATTTAGGTAGTGATGTGTGTGAACACACTAGGCACACTGGGGAACTTTTTTCGCTCTTTAGGAGGTTTTCTTCCTTGGCTTGTATATATGCCTATAACCCTAACATGTCACTTATCTTTGTATATTCTCTTTGTAATACATTCAGTATTGTGTGTTGTGCTCTAAGCTTCTTCTTCTTCCTTGTGTTGTTCCTATGCTTCCGTGTACCTCAAACTCCAACAATTGGTATTAGACTAGGTCACCGCTTCATCTAGGGCATCGTCGATACACCTCCGGTCACCGTCTCAAGAATTGCACAAAATTTGATGAGCATACTCAAGGTGATTAGGAGTTCAAAACAGCTTTGTTGTGTGTCAAAATCACGATCTGAGCTCGTTTCGGCCTCCAAATGCACTATCATAGTGCATGTGTAGGAAATTTCATCTTTTTATGCCAAAGATATATATAGGTTTCCATTCGACAATATAAGTGCTTCGAAGTCTGCTAGAGGTTTAGCAAAACTCGACAAGGTAGTTATGCTCAACTTTTTGAGATAGAGTCATTTTTCTGCATTAGGGTATTTTAATAAGTGGCCATGGCTGAAACTAGTGATGTATTTTGTATGTTGGATGTTGAGGATAAGTTGGATGGTACCAATTACCCATTATGGACTTATATGATGCATGAAATTAAGCATCATGAGTAGAATTCCTACACCCTTGTCTACCTCCTCTCCCTCTTCCTCTTGAACTTCTCCGTCTACTTGCAAAGTTATCTTGGGAAGTGTTTACTTCTTCATCTGTCTTCTTGTCTTTACCTTTGACATCTTTCCTTCTACCTTTATCACTATATAAGGTAGAGGATCACCTTTTTGTATATCTCCATTCTTCATGATCTTCGCTACATGAATGAAGATTTTTCCCATGAGTGTGTTGCAATTCGATACTTGCATGTCCACGTATAAGTCCATGGCAGTGATAAATGTGTCCCACTTATCATCTGCTTTGGATGACTTATCTAACTATTTGCTGTTATTGTTAATGTCCATGCAAAAGGCCAAATGGCCATCAGACACTTTTGTATATGTTCCTTAATAAAACATATAGTGGCCTGGGCAGCCACATACTGTAAGTTTGACCACAGTTATCTGACCTAAGAAATCTATGTTCATGGTTTGTGTATTGTGTGGTTTATGTGTATTTTGCAGTCTCGTTGTGGAGTACTATGTGTGGTGTTTGGAGCTTAGTTTTCTACCACGAGGATATCATCGTGGAGCCTTAAGAAGAAGAATCCACTATGGTTCATTGCCATCAAAATACTTCATTGGTATCAGAGCATTCAAATGCAAAAGCTTTTTTCCTTTTGTGCAAGCGAAGTGAGCACCCACCCACCCACCCAAAGCTTACGACTACTGTGTGTGGTGTATAGAGATCAATTTTCTACCACAAAGATATTGTCTTAGAGATCTCAAGAAGAAGAGTCGAGTGTGGTTCATTGCCATCAAAATACTTCACTAGTATTAGAGCATTCATATGCAAAAGCTTTGTTCCTTTTGTGCGAGTGAAGCGAGCACATGCTTGCCCACCCAAGGCTTATGACTAAGGAAGCCACCAAGGCATAGACCTTGGCATACCTTGTCATCGGAGTCACCAAAGTCACCATTGGTGCGGTTGGCTGTGTGCGAGGAGGAGCTCAACGATCAAGGAAGAGGGAGGTTCCCGACACTTCTTGGGAGGTCACCCATCCTAGTTTGTTCCCCCTAGATCCTGCTTAATTGACAACCTCTCTTGCCACTAAGCTACACTCTTGTGGTGTTTGAAGAAGGGGAAAGACTAAGGTTAACATTACCTTGAACATGTTTTGGTCCCTCAAAGCTTCATTCTTTGCTTTCAAAGCCTGTTTTGAAGCATTTTTGGGATGATTTTTGGAGTCATTTTGGGGTAATTTCGTGCATAGTTCTCATTAAATAGGTTCAAACGCATCATGAAGAGTGCTCTTTTGTACTTCTACGACAACAAATATTCATCTTTGGGGCTATGTTTTCAGCCATGCTAGTAAATCTATAGGTTTCTTGAAAGGTTTTCAGTTGTGGTGGGAGAAGCCACCATAAATTTGTGCAAGTTTTTAGAACCTAAAGAACAGAGTTGACAAACATTTGCACGTGTTGTTGGCTAGTGTTTGGGCTGTGAATTCATCCTTTTAGTTCCATTTTACTACCTATATTGAGCACATACATACTACGTACCATTCTCTAGTTACCACTTATGTATGTCCATGTGATCATTGATATAGCAGTTACATTTTTTTTCCATAAAGTCTTTTACATTTGATAAAGAGGGTCATAAGTTACAAGGTGGTTTTCTATGCTCAATCCTTTCACGTGTCAAAGGGAAAAAGGAAGCAAAGTTGGGTCACTTTATCCTTTATTTGTATCATAGAAAGAGCACTTGTTAGCTATTACTGAACAACTTATGGCTTGTATTTGGCAAAGCCATTTGGGCCATATACATGTAGTGGAATGGAAAATCTTTTTCGTTTTGGCTACTTATATGTGCTATCTTTCTCTGATTTTTCATTTTGTGAGCATTGTCAATATGGAAAGCAAACTAGGAATGTGCACAAGTCGCACATTGACTCTTCAATTCAGCCTTTAGATCTCATTCATACGGATGTCTTTGGTCATATGCCCACAAGGTCATTAGGTGGTTCTCTTTATTTTGTCACTTTCAGAGATGATGCTACTATAAAATTCTGGGTATCTCCTATCAAAACAAAGGATAAGGTATTCCCTACTTTTAGAAAATGGTTTGCTTTAATTGATATTGAAAAAGGAACTAAGGTTAAGGCTTTATGTTCAAATAATTTGGGTGAGTATAACTCCCATGAATTCAACCTTTTTTGTCAATCTAGAGGAATTTGTAGAGAGTTTAAATATCCTAATACCCTAGTACAAAATGGTGTAGCTGAAAGGATGAATATAGCTATTCAGGATAGAGTAGTTTGTATGCTGCATCATGCAAACCTTTCACAAGGCTTTTGGACAAAAGTAATATTAACTACAATTCATGTGATTAACCTTTCACTTAGTATTGCCAAAGGTTTGAAAGTGGCAGAAGAGTTATGTATAGGGAAGCCACCATATTATAATCATCTTTGAGTATTTGGGTGTGAAGCATATGTTCATATACCCAAGAACCTTAGACAAAAGCTGGGTCATAACTCAAAGAAATGCATTTTTCTTGGATATGGTCAAGAAGGCCAATTTGGATATTGCTTATGGGATCTTGAAGTAGTGATTTCATTTTCAATGAGTCTAAGATGCATAAACAACCCATTAAGGAGGTTGGTTGAAGTGAGGAGAGTGGTGTTTGAGGATACTAGTCCTCTAGTTATCATGCATAAAAATGCTGCATATAGGGATGTTCAAGAGAATGTATGATCATATCAGTTTGGAAATGTTTCAGTTCAGCAACCATTGAGATGCTCTACATGTGTCTCACATCTACTTGATAGATATATTCCAGGTTTGGATTTTTTTATGATGATAGATGTTGGTGAGCCTTCTTGCTACAAAGAGGCTATGTAGATAGGATCATGTCAAGTGGGAGCATGCCATGAAGAGTGAGTTGGATTCGATTCACAAGAATGGTGCTTGGGATTTAGTACCTTTGCCAAAGGGTAAGAAAGCTTTACCATGTAAATGGGTATATAAACTAAAATTCACATTAGATAGTGCTTCTTCAAAGTATAAAGCACGACTTGTTGGAAAAGGTTTTACGCAACAACATGGTGTTGATTTTGAGGAAATCTTGTCTCTAATCGTCAAGATGAGTACCATTCAAATGTTTCTTGGATTCATTGTAATGGAGGACTTAGAGCTAGTCCGAATGGATGCGAAAACTTCTCTCTTGCATGGAGATCTTAGAGATGAGATCTATATGAAACAACCAAAGGGTTATGTAGTTCCTTGTAAAGAAAGTCTAGCTTGTAAGCTGAAGAAGAGATTATATGTCCTTAAGCAGTCCCCTAGACAATGGTACCAAACTTTTGATGCTTTTATGAAGTCTTAAGGCTATTCTCGAAGCAATAAGGATCATTTTCTCTACACAAAGAGATGCTAAAATGGTAGCTTGATAAGTCCTCGTATGACTTGTTAATTCTCAAAAAGAAGTTGAGTTAGAAATTTGATATGAAGGATTTGGGGGATGTCAGACATATGCTTGGCGTGCACATTACTCATGATAGGAGTGAAAGATGCATATACTTGTCTCAAAGTGAGTACAAATCCAAAGTACCTCATTGGTTCAATATGCAGTGTGGAAAGGCATTGACTACACCTTTACCCACATATGTGGACTTGAGCAAGGATGATTGCCCCAATTTAGATGAGAAAAAGCAATTCATTAACAAAATTCCTTATCATTCTGCTATTGATAGTCTCATGTATGCTATGGTATCTACGAGATGAGACATTCATTTGTAGTGGGAGTTGTAAGCAGATATATGTCAAATTCATGAAAGAAGCATCAGGAATCGATCAAGATGTTTTTGAGATATCTGAGTGGCACTAAGGACAAGTGTCTATGCTTGGGTAAAGGGAAAGCATCCATTATTGATTACATTAGTTCTCATTATGTTGGTTGTGTAGTTAATCATAAGTCTGCCTCAGGGTGCATTTTTCATTTTGCTAGAGGTGCTATCTGTTGGAGATCTCATCTTCAAGAATATACAATTGTTTCCAATACAAAAGAAGAGTATGTTGCAGCAAGTGAGGCATGCAAGGAAGCATTGTGGCTTTCCGATCTTGCTTGTGATATGGGTCTACCTCAACATGTACCTCATTTACTTAGTGATAGTGAGAGTGCAATTGCATTGGCTAAGAATCCAGTCTATCATGCAAAGAAAAATCACATTGAGGTGAGGTATCACTTCATTAGAGATTTCTTAGCCATTGAGTGAATTATTCTTGAGAAGGTTCATACTCGAGATAATTCTACATATGCTTTGACGAAAGCTCTACCACATGATAGCTTTCGACACTATTGTCACTTGATGGGGGTTAGTTGATTCATGAACTTACATAGCTACTTTTATACTGTGTAACATGCCCATAAGGTGGGAGGCATAGTTTGTATAATTACAGTCAGGTATTCTTTATCATTCTTTATTTTCTCCCATAGTCACTTTGGCCATATTGGCCTTTACTGGGAGATTGTTACTGTTAGTGTCCATGTGAAAGGCCAAATGGCCGTGGGATGCTTTTGTATGTGTTCCTTAATAAAACATATAGTGGCCTAGTCAGCCACATATTATAAGTTCGACTCCATTCGTCTGACCTAAGAAATATTTGTTCGTGATGTGCTTATTGTGTGGTTTCTATGTGTTGTGCAACCCCGTTGAAGATTACTGTGTGTGGTGTTTGCAGCTTAGTTTTCTACCATGAAGATATTTTCGTGGATCTCTCAAGAAGAAGAGTCCACTGTGGTGCATTTCCATCCAAATACTTCATTTTCTCTTCATCTATGACCTCTCCAATGCTTCCCAATTTATAAGATATATGCTTGATCTTTATGAAGAAATCAATGACATTCTGCTTGAGTTGCTTCTGGAGGGATATGAACTCCATCCATATTTTATTCTTCCTAGCCTTGTTGCTTGAAGAGAAGAATGATTCCAATGCATTCCAAGTTTCTTGTGAAGTAAGAAAACCCATATGTGGAAGTAACAAATAAAAAATAGAATTTAGAATATATGGCCTTGCCAAAGTATCCTTTTTACATCATGATCTTCTTGTGTTGGTTGCCCTTTGTTCCTTAACATATGCATCTCTAGAGATGTATCCATACAGATTTCTTCCTTGAAGATATGCTTCCATCCTTAGAGGCCATTTTGAATAGTTTTCTTATTCCATTTTTATCAATTGAAGAGGGAAAACGATCACCCATAATATATATACTATGATGATGCTCTAATACCACTGTGAGGAGGTGATGATTGAGTATGAAGATGAGAGGGTATTTGCTAAATCCTCCTCTAGGGTAGCCTATTTTTACTTGGACACTCTAGTAGACTTTCTAAGCTTGCAAATGACACATAAATATTACCATAATTATTTGGAGCATTGATCTCAAATGTTTGATTTAGGATAAAGCATTTCCAAATTTTGAACTAGGGAAGAAAACCTTCTATTTATGGGAGGAAGGCACTCAAATAGTGTTCCTAACCAACTATGTATTGAGCAAAAGCCCTTTGCACAACTTCAAATAAGAAGACAATTGAGCTAACACAAGTTATTTCACAAATTTAGAGTGACTAGAGAGTGAGAAATATACTTAAGAACTCATAGATGTGATCCCAACATTCCAAAAAGTGGACAATACATATACACAGTCATAGATATTGATGCATTGATGCATATCTTTGTACACATAGATCCAATGGGCAAAATATTGTACACACAAACTCACAAAGGTGTTAGTTTCATGATTCCATAACTTCAAAATATATGTATATAAATGTAAAGTACAATACTTGGAGGTGTTGCGGGACTCCAATGGCTACAAGATAAGTACAATGGTCAAGATATGAGCAAGAGCTCTGGTATATCCACGACTTCTTCATAGGAGTATATATAAACTTTTCTCCTTGATTTTAGTTTTCTCTCTATTATCATAAGATTGAACTTTTTTAGCTTCTCTTGAGGTTTCTGCAAGATACTTCTTTTCTCCTGTTGACTAGCACATCAAATACCTGATCCTTATCTTCCTTTGGAATTTTCTTTTGTAGTTCTTCTTCTTCATGACTTCTATTTCTATATCTCTTAGAAATGAGGTCTTGGATAGCATCATGATCACTTTATTCTTGAATTTTTTTTTCCTCATCCTATTCCTAACAATCTTGAATAATGGATTTAATAATATTAAATGACATTTTATCAAAATATTTTGAATCTCATATTTTGACAAAAAATTGCTCACTGGCTACAATGTCTAGAGTAGCCAATATTTGGTCCCAACCAAAAGGTTGAAAGTTACATTAGATTGTAACTTGGAGCATGGAATTATCTCTCTAACTTTCATTCCTCCCATGTAAGATGTTACATCCCTCCTTTCTTAGGTTTGCACATCCATAATTGAGCTTCATCATCAAACTCAAGATCTCCTATGTTGCTCATCTCAATGGATGTCTCTTCTTTGTTGACTCTTTTCTAGTGGGGAAACATCATGATATGATTGACCTTTCAAGTTCCTTGTGACATTTCTCTCATGTTGAAAATATAAGCAATCCTGAATAACTCTTAACTACCTTAGAAATGGTCATTCCAAGTACAATTTCATAAGCATTCAATTTTGTAAATTCCACAATAGCTATAGTATACTCAATTTTTATTCCACAAGTCTTCCAATTGGTTTTTTCTATCAACCCTATGGGTCATTCCATATGTTCATAATCCAGTTCAAGCTTCAGTTTTCTAGATTTAAGTTTTGGCTTCCCATATCTTTTTTGTCAATGTGGGAACATGAGCACCACTGTCTAGAATGACCTAGAATTTATGCCTTTGATATTCTATGGAAACAATTGTATTTCTTTCTTCCCCTTCACAATATCTTCCTAGTTTTTCCAACATGAATTGCAATCTTGGATTTGAAACATTCTTTGGACACTTTACTTCCTATTTTATTCTTTGATTTGCACACCATTCTTGCAATTTAGGGTTATGATCTAATAAATTTTGCAATGGGATTTCATATGCTATCTCCAAATTTTGAAGTAATTCTTGAGTGGCCACTACATTCTCTGATTTGTGTACCTTCACTTCCCAAGAACTTACACTCTTAATCTCTTCCTTGCCATTATTAACTTAATTTTCAATTACCACATATATAGGAGGTTGTTGAAAATTGAATTCCTTTTCTTTTTTCTTCTTTATTCCTCCCATAATACTTGATCCATAAATAGATTGGATTGTTCTTCCAAATTTTTTGTACCTTCAAAAACTTAGTTCTTTGCCAACATCTTTTGTGTAGTTTAAATTAATTGTTAAAAAGTTGTAACCTCTCTTTTCCTTAATCAAACTTTGGATACAAATTCTCACATTGTTCCATTGTAGGCCCTTGTTTGGTTATATACTAATAGGATTTCAATAAATTCTTCATCTTTTTTGTTAATGGTTCACTTAATATTGACCCTTCTTTCATTTTGTCTTTGCTCTTATCATTATGAGCACCTGAATTTTTGATTTCTCTTCTCTTATTCTCCAAGAGTTCCTTTTCTATTTTCCTTTTTGATCTTCTAAGTTAGTGTCTCTATAGTTTGACGGTTTTTCATCTCTAACCCTAATTCTTTTTGCTTAGTAACTTGTGCACTAGTTATAGCTTGAACTGGACTACCAACTTCAGCTTCACTATTACTACCATTTGAATAACTATGGTTCTCTATAAGTAATATTGACTTGAATGGAGAGGGGTTATTCAATTGCTTATTAGGATTTTTGGAACAATATTTATAAGATGATCCCTTTCCACAATCCTTCCACTATAATTCAATTTTCAAAACTGGAGGTTGAGGGAAATGTTTAATAAATTGATCTCCCCCACACATGTAGTAGGTTTCCCTTTGAAGGTTCCTAGGGTTTTGGCTTCCTTGAGGCATTTGGGTTGGTCTAGACTTGTTTGTAACATACATGAATGTATTTAAATCCATTTCATAGTTCCCATTGCTATTCTGATAAGTAATGAATTGATAATCATGACTGTTAGCATACTCCCCATGCCTCCCCTAGATATCCCTCATTGTAAGATAGTAAGTAACTTTCCTCAAAAACATTAAAAGACATAGAGGTAGATGGAGTTAAGGCTCTTTTAAAATTTTCCTTTTTTGTCACACATTTCATTGGCATAACATTTATAGGCAATGGTGGTTGTTGACCATATACAGGTTTAACCACACCTTAAACTTTTTTATCCTTGATTTGATGGTTGGAATGGTACATCTATTTCTCCCTCATATAAGGATGGTTTAAAGGGTCTTTCTCTTTATATGGATTGTTCCAATTTCTTTTTGGTTGAAGGAAATGACTTACTTGCTTGTCTTGTTGCATTTGATTTCTAGGTCTTTAAAAAAATTGAATAGGCTGGTCTCCAACGTCTATTTTGAAATGAAATTTGAGGAATAGATTACTTTATTCCTAAACCGAAGCGTTTAGAAATTGCCTATGTTAACTCCTCAACTTGAGGCACCTTATTCTCTACTTTACGAGATGATTCAATAGTCATCAAAACTTGTCCTTTATTCTTTTCAAGATCAATGGCCTCTTTCGTATACTCATCTAAGTCCTCACATCTTCTACAATATACCATAGTCCTTAGTTGAGCATTAGCAAGTCCTTATCTAAGCAAACACACTATTTGTTGCATTCAAGGTCTCTCTTGAGTTGTGCATCTATTAAGATACTACTTAAACCTTCTTTCTACTAACCTCACATACTCATTAGGGTTTTTTTTTTAAGGTATATATGAGATTAGAGGTGCCATGTTTTTACATAACTATTTTTTTGAACTCTACCGCATGATCATACAGATCTATGGATCCATCTTCATGATTCTTCATGAATTTTACAACTTGAGATGGTCTCATTCTTTTTTGTCACTAGCTTTTGACATCTTTCCCTGTTATTTCTCCTAGGGGTGTTCAAGTTATCTGAGTTGTCCCTATTGTTTCTATTATATCTCCCTACTTGTCTTTGATTTCTATTTTTTTCTCATTGGAGATACATTGAAATGAACAAAATCATTCTTTGTTTTGTCATTCCCATATTTCTCATGAGTTTGTTGATTTTTCCTTCCTATTTGGTCTTGTATGTTTAGTATTTTATTTTCATTTTCTAAGTTTGAATGGATATATTCATCATGAGAACATTATTTTTGTGGAATTTTTCTAATAAAAAAGTGTTTAATCTAATAAGTATTTGAACTTTAAGCTCCTCAAGTAGCTTCCAAAATCTCTGCAATTTCCACCTACGTATGTATGGGATTATCTTGGTTCGTTATAGTTTATCATGACCTTGATACTCATATAGGTGGGAGCTTTGTATACTTGTGGGTGTAAAGCCCAAAACACATCACCAAAATAAGGATTCATGTAAAGTAGAGTATCTACCTCATCACCAAGTACTTTAATTATTTGTTGTTGGTGTGTGTAAATGGATTGTTCTCTGCTAGTTAACAAAATCTCTTTTACTTCCTCCCTAATTGGTATTTTATTGGACAATGCACCTTGATCATTTATATGCTCTTGATATATGGTGAGCACATATATAGTGCCATCTCTTTAAATATGTTTGGTTACTAATGAATTGAGTCACATGCATCATGTTAAATAGTGAGACTAATCTAAGTCCTCCTAGAAATCTTTGTAAGCCATGTTTAAAGATACATGCCCCAAATAAATTGGTAAACTAAAATTTGATAATATTTCTATAATCACCCTCATTTGAGCTTGTTGGAGTTTGTGAATAGCACAAGGAAGAAGAAGAAGCTTGGAGCACAACACACAATACTGAAAATGTATTACCACTAGAATGTACAAAGATAAGTAACTTGTTATGGTTATAGGCGTATATAAAAGTCGGGGGGAAAAAACCTCCTAAAGAGGGAAAAAACCACCCGGCAATCCTAGTGTGTTCACACAAATAACTACATAAATATATCAACAAATCCTCCTTGGGAGTGATGCGATGAACAAGGAGCTAGCACTCATGTATAAGGAAGTGCCAAGCTATGTGGAATCTATCCACAAAAGGAAGTAAGCCCAATTCTTGGCAAAACGCTTCAAATTTCTCACTAGGTAGGGCCTTCGTGAAAAGGTTTGCAATGTTCTCCTATGTGGGCACATATGCCAAGCTGATCTCTCCAGTAGAGAATCTCTCCTTGACATAATGATAGTGCATCTCAATGTGCTTAGTGCGAGCATGGAACACAGAGTTCCTCGCAACTGCCAATGGGCTTTGACTTTCAGTGAAGATGGTGGTGGCAAAAGACTGACCAACACCGAATCAGCCATAAAGCATCTGAGACACACATGCTCAATAGTCACTATGAAAGCTGCCCTATACTCAACTTCACAACTAGAAGTGGGCACAGTAGGCTGCTTCTTGCTCAACCAAGATATGCATAAGCTACCAAGCATGAATCAAAAACCACTAGTGGTCACACGAGTTTCATAGCAACCAACCCAGTTAGTGATCCCCCCTTGGGATGAAACAATCCAAGTAGCTTGGTACCACTCAAGTAGCGAAAGATGCGCTTAACCGCCTGCCAATGCTTGACACCTAGGCAATGCATAAACCTGCTCATATGTGAGACAACAAACTGAATATTTGACCGAGTAATGCATAAGTAAATCAAGCATCCAACAGCCTGCTGATATAGAACAATATCAAATGTATCTCTAGCATCATGAAGACTCAATCATAAACCTATCATAGGAGTGTCAATAGGTTTGCAATCTTCAAGGCCAAAACATTGCAATAATGTGTCAATACAGTTTTTTGACACAAAGCTATCCCGCCATCAACTTGCATAAACAGAATGCCCAAATAATGATCCAAATGCCCCAAATCTAACATCTCAAATGAGGCATGCACATCAGCCTTAAAATCAGCAATATGCTTCTCATGAGGGGCAGTGAGCAGCATGTCATTATCATACATAATAATGATCAGAAGCACATCATTTGCACGCTTAACATAGAAGGTTCTCTTAGTTGGACTGTTCTCAAAACTGTGTGCAATTCGGTAGGCATGTATCTTTTCATACCAAGCATGTGGTGCTTGCTTCAAATCATATAATGCCTTCTTCAACCTGCACACTTTGTTCTCATGTCCTTTCTACACAAAGCCATGGGTCCAAAAAACATACACTTCTTCATGCAAATCACCATTAAAAAATGCATTTTTAATGTCCAATTGATGTAAATTCCAACCATGATGAGCTGCAAGTGCACAGATGCTAAGAACAGTAGTCATTTGGCATGTTGGAGCAAGGTCTCATCAAAATCAATTCCTCATTCCTGAGCATAACCCTTTGCAACAAGCCTAGCCCTATACATGTCAACTGTTCCATTAGGCTTACGTTTTGTCTTGTATACCCACTTAGTGCAAATGGCCATCTTGCCAGGAGGCAAGTCACATAAAGACCACGTTCCATTCTTCATATACCATCATATTTAGATTGCATAACAACCATCCAATTTTTTGAATGTTGTGCATCATCAAACAAAATAGGGTCATTCTCATGATAGAGACTAGAGGCAGCCATAGCATAGCAATATGATGCAAAAGGAGCACTATGAGAGCCCGAATGAGTACGATATGACATAGCTGCATCTAATTTGCTGTCACACAAAGTCTGCACCAGCCATTTTGGCATAGCTTTTGCCTCCTCAATATCAAATGGAATGATCTACATCATCACATGAAACCTATAAAGCCTCATTAGGACCAATGCTAGACTATCCACCTATAACAAGAGGAAGCAAAGTATCATACCTATCTTTGGAGCTAACAGATGTCTCCTTAGTACATGAAAGTAATGGTTGAATAGCATCTTCCACAAAACCAATATCATAGCTAACCAAAATGCATCTAGTCTGTGGATGATACAAACAATATCCTTTGCTTTCTCAACTATACAAAATAAAAATACATTTCACTACTTTATCATCCAATTTCTTGCATTGTCGTTCATGCACTAATGCATATGCCACAAAACCAAAAACATGCAGGTGAGCAACAGATGGCTTGTGACCATGCCAAGACTCATATGGATTGATAGATTGCAATGCTTTAGTTGGACGACTGTTAAGTACATATGATGCACGCATGATAGCCTCAAGTTAGAAACTATGTGGTAAAGCCTGACTCTTGACCATACACCTCGCCATCTCCATGAGTGAGCTGTTCTTTCATCCAAAAACTCCATTTTGTTTAGGTGTATACAGAACTATACACTCATGTTTTATCCCATGTTCAACCAAAAATGCATTAAAATTTGAAGAAATATATTCCCCCCTCGATTAGAATAGAGGGTGCCCATGTTACATGCTGACATATTTTCAGCCAAAGCCAGAAACTGTTTGAAGCATATAAATACTTCAGAATTTGCTTTCAATGGATATACCCATGCATGCATGGAAAAGTCATCAATGAAATTCATGAAGTAAAGATAGTTTCCAAAGAGGATTTTTGCATAGGACAACATACATCATTATGAACAAGCTGCAATTTTTTAGTAGCTCGAATTGAGCCATCTTTTGGAAATGAGGAACGTTGCATTTTGCCCAAAATACAGCCTTCACATACATGTTTACTAGGTGCCTCAAGTTTGGGAAAAGAGAACACCATTTCAGATTTCTGCAGGCATAACAAACTAGAGAAATTCAAATGACCAAAGCATGCATGCAAAAGCTTTGCATTTCACATAGCCTGAGAATCATGTATTGCACATGTTGAATCATTCACAGATTTTTCATAGTCTATGAGCCTATATAGCCCATGATATAAAATACAAGAATCAATAAATAACATCGCCATTTGATAGATCATGAACTATACATTTGTCATCAATAAATTTCACAACAAAGCCAATCTTGGCTAAAATTGAAACTGATAATAGATTCTTCTTGATCCCTAGCACAAATAAAGCATCGAACAATGTAAAATAACTACAATCAGTAGTAGTCAGAATGATCTTACTAACTCCCATGATAGGATAAGAGGAGTGTTGGCACATGTGATAGTATTCCCTGTAGGGACAGGCTTGAGTGAAGTGAAGAAACTGCGTTGCGAGGTAATATGTTTGGTTTCCCCACTATCAAAGTACCAAACATCTGAGTCTACTATAGACATACACTGTTCATGAGAAGATGGGTCATAAGTGCAAACAATGGTAAATGCCCATTCTTCATTCTACACAAGATTAGGAGACTCTGTTTTGAGTGTAGAGGCCTCTACAACAACCATTCCGATCTCTTTCTTCCTTGCCTCTTAAGCAGCCAATTTTGGACAACGCTTTATGACATGATCATTTCCTTTACAATATTTGCAAAACAATTTTTGCTTTTCAGTTTCCTTCTCTTCTCTCTCATCCTTCTTTGATTGAGCAAAATTAGCAGATTTTTGCTTACTAGTAAAAGAGCTCCATTTACCTTTGCCCTTCGACTAGCCAAGAAATCTTGATCTGCAACATGCATAATGGACTTGTTCTGCCTAGACTGATCTTCCTGCAAGAGAACAGAGAATAACTCCTCAAATGCTAAAGCATTTGGATTTCCTTTCATCATCAAACAAAGAGTAGAAGCAAAACTCTGATATGAATCAAGAAGACCATTCAGAATAGTCTATACAAGTGAACTGTCATGTAAGACTTCATAAGTAGAAATCAACTGTTCCTTCAAATCTTTGATCTTTGTCAGAAAACTATCCATGGAATCTCCTTCATTCATGTGCTCACTCTCCAACTATTTTTGGAGGAACGGAACATGAGCCTCATTCCTTGCCTGGTATAAAGTGGTAAGTGTATCCCAAGCATATTTAGCTATTTTGCAAGAGTGAATGTGACGAATAATGGCACGTTTGACAGACAAGGCTATCAATGCATGTGCTTGAGCATCTTTTCCATCCCAACAAATTTTCTTTACTATAGGTGCATCAAGAACTACAGCATGAATAAGAACATGAAGAATATCTTCAATGCCGTCTGCATCACCTTCAACAACTGTGTTTGCAGGTGTAATAGGACATTTTTCAACACCTTGCACAATATTCCATAGTCCTTTTGCAGCCAATACATGATGCATCATATAAGCCAATAATGGATAGTTGGTACCATCCAACTTATCCTCAATAGCCAACATACTGAATACATCACTGCTTTTAGCCATGGCCATTGATTAAAATACCCGATGCAAAAAAATAATTGTATCTCAAAAAGTTGAACAGAATTACCTTGTCAAGTTCTACTAAACCTGTAGCAAACTTCGAGATGCTTATATTGGCAAACTAAAACCTGTATATATCTTTGGCACAAAAATACAAAAATGCCTACACAAGCACTATGATAGTGCGTTCAGAGGCTGAAATGAGCTCAGATCGTGATTTTGACACCACAATGCAGAGGTATTTTGATCTCCTAATCACCTTGAGTATGCTCACCAAATTTTGTGTGATTCTGAGAGTATGACCGAAGGGGCATCAACGATGCTCTAGATTAAGAGGCCACCTATTCTGATACCCATTGTTGGAGTTTGATGTCTGTGGAAGCATGCAAATAGCACAAGGAAGAAGAAGAAGAAGCTTGGAGCACAACACACAATACAAAAAATGTATTACCACTAGAATGTACAAAGATAAGTAACCCGTTAGGGTTATAGGCATATATACAAGTCGGGGGGGGGGGGGGGACCCTCCTATAGAGGGAAAAAAGTGCCCCGACTGTCCTAGTGTGTTCACACACATAAATACCTAAATACATCAATAGAGCTTTCCCCATTCACATTATTCGTTGTTGCTTTTGATTCCATGCTATTTATTGATGAACTTTTTGTGTTGACATCTTCCAAAGGATTACTAAATGGACAACTAGGCTCAAGGAGTATTTTCCAACCTCTCAAATTATGGAAGAAGTAAATAATTTTCTTTTTCTCTAATAAACTTTTCACATGTGCTCAAAGAAGCATATTTCATTCATTATTAGTCTTCAATTGAAGTCCCAAAATAAAATTCTTATTCTCTAATTTTTGTATAGCTAGTCATGATTTTCTTCGATTGGTTTGGATAAGAAAAAAGGCAATTTTCCCAAAGGTTAGAATAAATAGATAATCATGATTATTTTCCTAAATACTCCAAGGAAAAACCACAATTCTTTCCCTTTGTGTAGATATTAGAATTTCCATGATATTTTTCGTTTTAATGTAGGCTAAAATTTCTCGCCATACGTTTCTCTCACTGGTTATCATGATTTGGTGCTCATCCACTCATCTAAAACATCTCAATTATCTAAGTATATTGAATGCAAAGTCACGATTCTCATTTTCCTCCTTATTCTCTCAATCATAATTTTATCACCTACTTCTCAAGAAAAAATTGCAATTTTCTTCAAAGTTTATCAATTGGGAAACCATGATTTTTATGAGAACTCAAGTTAACAATAAAACATGATTTTTTACAACATAATTTCTCAGTTTTCTATTGGGTTTTTCTCTCACTTCTTCAATTCTCCACTTCTCTAACACTTTTCTCTTACCTCATCTAGAATTTCAAGGTTCCTAAAAATACAAATTCAAGTATTCTCCACTTTCCCACTCCCAAAAATTTTTAGCCTATTTTCATGTTTTCCTATATTTGTTTTAGTTTTTAGACTTGAAAAATAAAAAAGAAAGCAATAAAAGTTACGAAAAGATCAAAGATTATGGCTCAATCAGTGTTTTTTTATAACAATTTTTTTATGAAATTCTCAGCATCCACTTCAACTTCCATTTTATTTCTTCCAAAAGTTTCTTGCTACAAAATGTAACTTCCTCTAAACAATGTGCTAATGATGTTAATGGATCCAAATAGTTGTGTAGCTCAAGTGATTGTAACGGACACATCCACTAATGATTCAAGAAACCTCCTTGAATTGTCAATCCAAGGAGAGTATAACTTGAGTGTTGCTTAAAGACATGTAAAAACCACAAATCAAATCATTTACATGACAATTGATCAAAACTTTACTATGATTCATCAAGAAATGAAGAAAATGATAATATCTAAAAACATGATTTTTGAGTCATGGTACTTGAAACTTGAAATGATCATAACTTCATGAATATTGGATCGTTTTTAATGGTTTTTATGTCCTAGAATTTAAATGTACAATAAAAAATAACTTATGTTAAGTAAAATTCACTAAGGAAGAAAATTTGTAATTGATGGCTCCCTTCAACCACCTCAATCCAAGCTTATAGTCACCAAATGACCTACCAATGACTCTAATTAAAGCTAACAATCACTCTCATGAAAACTTCAATCAAAATCCACATGTCATACCACATAATACCATTACAAGAAAAGTAGACAAGAGAGCTCAATTCACAATCTCAAGTTTACACAAATGACAAGAAGTCCCTTCGAAGTGATACATCATTGACTTATAAATCACTTAAAAATGAACTAACTTGTAGTTTGGTCTCACCTCTAGACTCGAAAACACCTATCTCAACTTATCTAATGACTCTCAAACTCTCTACATAGCTCTATGGGGACTTAAGGATCTTCTCAAGTTTTACAAAAATTAAAGAGTTCTACATCCACTCCATATGCAATTTACAAATGTATATACAAAAGAACTAATATAATGAGAACTCGATTTAACTAGTGAGGGTTCTTCCTCTATCTTTAAAAAGAATCTTCCAAGTCTTCATTCAACACTAAACAAGTAGCAAGTTGTTTGTTAGATTGGAATACACTAAGAAAAATAGAAGTACAATGTAGTGCATTCGAATTCTCAAACTCTCAACATAGCTCTATGGGGACTTAAGAAACTTCTCAAGTTTTACAAAATTTAAAGATTTCTACATCCAATCTACAAGCTATTTATACAAAGAATTAATATACACGAGAACTTGATTGCGCTAGTGAGGGATCTTCCCTTATCTTTAAAAAGATTTTTCCTATTCTTCATTCAACACTAAGCAAGTAGCATGGTGCTTGTTAGATTTAAATACGGTAATAGAAATAGAAGCACAATGTAGTGCACTCACAAGGTTTCATACACAAGGATTTGAACTTTAGCTTCCAAACCGATTCCACAATTTAGACGTTCTTCAATCATTAGTCCATTTGTATACCTCATAATCTGAAACATTTTTTTCCACCAATACTTGATTTTTCAAAAAGGGTTCCAAGTTGGTCAAGTGAGAATTTTTAGTGAAAGTAAGGAGCTCTCATTTAGGGGCAAGGTTCTCTCCTTGGGAAAGCATAAATTTTGGGAAATACCCCATTTGGAACCCTTGCAACTATGTACAAACCCAACATGAAAATAAGCGAGAACAATAACAAATGTTTGTCAAGGAGATCAAGTTTTTGCTTTTTATGTGAGAAGTGTGGGCACTTCTAGAGTAAGCATAGATTTTTGGAAAACCTCCCTATTTGTAGGTGCTACATAGATAACAAAAATGGCTATGGATTATAATCAAGGAGTTGGGATGAGAAATCATGTTGGTAACACTTACCATCTATAGATGATCTCCGTTAATATCAAAGAGGCACATGAGAAATGATTGTTGGGGGCCCTTTCCCCATGAAGTCAATGAGCACAAATATAGTAACTACCATGATTATAAACAAAAAATAAAGAAGAATGTTTATTCTCCATGGAATGTATACCTAACAACCAAGAGTTCAATAAGAAAAAAAAAAGGTAAATGGAAGTAGTTTGGAAAGGTATATCCAATAAAGGGGATCTGTAGGGGGACCAAAGGTGGTTGAAAATGAAGTAGAGATGGAGGAATCAATGAAGTCACATTTGGTTAGAGGGATACATGTGCTAGTAGGTGGTAAAGAGTTGAAGATGGATTGGAAGTCACAAGACACTGCTTTCGAGGTGAGGGAGGATTGTGTTGGGGTGTCTAGGGCTAAGAGGTTCACAAGCGGGATAGGTGGCGAGATGAATCCTCTTAGGATAGATGGATGTCAATCTTACGTGGTAGTGGGGAGATGGATGGTCTGACCTTGACATTGGTGGATAAGAGGGGTACATAGGTTGTACCAAGCAGGGGTCAATTTTTTAGATGGCATAGTTCCTCCACTACACCTACTACATCTACCAATATCTAGATGGTGGAGACAAAGGTTTCATCGAAGTCTTTACATTGTAGTTCGTACTCCAATAAGTCTTTCCCTCTTTCTTTGTTGTATTATTGGTGGACCTAAACTTCTTTGATTCTAACATGAAATCTTCTAATGGCTTTAGTGTGGTTCCTCTTCTTGGTTTGTCCCGTCCTCTTGATCCATTTGGGAGTTTGGGTAACTCAGTGTTTCATACTATTATGAGATGAATTTGTATCCAAAACCCAAAAATCTTGGAACTCATCATTAGCTTAAAAATCAAAGGAGAAAGTTTTATAGTATATATTGGTATCTTCAATGGTTGGGAAAACAAAACTAGTAGCTTGGCCTTGTGCCTCTTCATCCAAGACTAGTGTCTCCATCCCGCTTGCTTGATCTTCTAGTCTTTGTGTTTCATGTGATTATGGTTGGGCCATTGGTTCATGAGCATATCCTTGAGCATTCAAGCAGGATAATCAAATGGTGAATAGGGCCACAATGAGTTTGGACTAGTGGGTGAGTGGCTAGGTGTTATTGTCGCTTGAGGTTGCTGGAAATAGGGTATATTGCCTCTCACATGCTCAAAATGGTGTGCAGTGGATGTTTTGGTACCCCTTGTTGCATATAACTCTTCTTCCATTAAAGCTTGTTCAATAAGCATGTAGTATGCCAGATACATGTTTACAATGCGATTAATAGCACAACATCCATTTAGAACTTGCTTAGAGATCCACCTAGAATTAGCAACATACAATTGATCAATGATCTAGTGTGATATATCCAAAATTTCATGCTATTTATTTGTGCTAAATATAATCCAAAATAGATGTGCTTATGAGACTAGGTAAATCTATCTTGTCCAAGAAAAGACAGATATTACGTACAAATTTATAGAGTGGTAGATAGGTTTGGTGTGATCTTGGACATTTGGGCAGGCTCCAAGATATCACCATTTTTCATCTCTTCAAGTATTTTGGTTTCCTTATCTGAGGGAATATGAGTTCCATACATACGTAAAGCTTCCCTAACTAAACCATGTTTCAATTCAAATCTCTTGGTTGGTTGACCTTTGAGTAATGATGGTACCAAAAATGTGCTTGGTACATCTCTATCTGGTCCCTAATGTAAAGTATGGATCATATAGTAGAACTTAATGAAATCTACTTTTGGTAGGGGTGAATTGAATTAGGCATCTAATCTAACTTTGTCCCTAAGAGGCTTCAAATCTGATGAGTTTTTGGGGCCTTCAAACCCTTGCAAAAAGAACTAGAAACAACCCCATTTATGGTTGAGCTCAAACTTTTCTTCCCATATATAACAAAATCATATCAATCATTGGAACCAATGGGACTTCACATGGACTTTTTTAGTCTTGTTCATTGGTAGATTTTCAATAGATATCATGGCTTGCTCCTCTCTAAACTCTCAAGGTAGGAGCAAAAGGTAATCGTACACAAGAATGGTGCATAGATTGATGGGCACTTGACTGATGCTTTGCTACTTTTATAGTGCTTTCACTCTGAAGATATTATCAAATTTTGCTTAGACAAGGAAAAAACATGTTAATATTGTTTGAGATACATCATATCAATATGGCAAAACCACAATCCCTTTTCAATACTAACATGAGTCCCCAATATTTAGCCCTTGATGTGCTTTGTGAAAATGAACTTGAAGTGTGCTTGATGCATGTTTCTATACCAATCGTGTATGCATACTATAGATGTTCATATGCTTAGTGTGGTGCAACCAATCTAGGGGAAGCTCATCTAGGTATTACAAGTTTTACTGTCAAAATTATAAGGATATGTAAAAGCATCAAAATTATAATGTAGGTTTATGAAATGATCTGGGTACTTTTACATGAAAAAACTTGGGTTTATGAGATGTATGGGGTTGGCCATGGGGTAGTTTAGGCACACATTTCCAAACCATCAAAGTATGAGTACAAGATTATGTTTTAATTAGGTTGAGGTTGAAGTGATTTTCATAAAGTAGGAAACTATATACCTAGGTTTCTCTAGATGGGTTGCTAGTGTAATTGAAAGTTTGGACATCAAGCAAACTTTCGACACCCATATGCATGAAGCTTTAGGGAATGCCTTTAGTAGTTGCTTAGGTATCTAGATTTTTTGTGACTTCACTAGCTGTTCTTCTCAAATCTCGGCAATTTGGTTCCTAAGCTCATTGGCATGACTTGGATTTTTCTTCTTAAGTGGAGTAGCAAGTAACTTGCCTTTCTTCACCTTGATCTGCTTCATTTTTTGTGGGCCTTGGGTCTTCTTTGATGGTGGGAGTCTCCATTGATGGTGGCCGCTTTAAGTCACTATTTTATCATATGTGTGCTCAACTTTGGTAAATAAGAGGACTCTAATACTTGCATGGCTTGTCTGCATGAGATGAAGGCATAATACACAACAAACTTTGGTTCACATGCAAAATGTGTGGACTTGGAAGAAGAAGGGTCGTGATCTTCTAGTTCAATCGTATCATATTTCTTGTCAACCCAAACCTAGAGAAGTCATTTCCAAAGGTTCAAATCTATTGCACTATTATATATCTAATATTGACCCAATGCCAAAGGCTCTCAAGATCTTCATCATGGAAAAATAAGAGTTTGGTAGTCAAGGATGTGTCATGAAGGAAAAGAGAGGCTTCTACCTTGCCTAAGCAAGGGGTTTCTAATATGCCCATCCAATGAGGTAAGATTCCATTGGATTCAAATGTATGTTGGACTATTGACAATAAGAATACCTAATGGCACCATTGGCTGCTCTTGAATCAATAAAGGCTCTAATCATCTTGATTGTAGTGCCCACTATAATGCTAGGATTGGTATATGTGTGCACTTGGCACATTGCCATGTGATAATGTGGGGTGTGAGGATTGGTTTATAAGCCTTGATCTCGTAACTTGATTTTTCTAGTTCACTATATAGCCTCTACTTGTGCTTCTTCCCTAGTTCACTATTCTTCTTCCATGCACTTCTTAGCCTTGTTGAATTGTACGAGCATCTCGTCCATGAAGGTCTTTTTATAAATTCTAGCTCTAGATCCACTAATGTAGATAAGTAATATCTCATCTTCTAGATTGGATAATTGAACAATACCCCTCATGAAAGTTCTATTAATGACCATGTGTCCATATTCGTGCTTTTAGAACTTACGGGCATGTTACTTCAATGTGTAGAATAATACTAGTTCTCCAACTTTAAAATTGTCTTCTTAATATGAGCATCAAAGTAATCCTTTTTTCTCTTCTTGGCTATGTATATTCCTCCTTATCCCCATAACTTGTCTCTCCTAAGCATTCTAGGTCCATAATCCTATAAGATGATTCATGTCCTTCCCATTGGTACTCTTGCACTACTTTTAACATCAGAATCAAGAAGTCCAAGGGTAGAACTACATGTTGTCCAAAAACCATCTAAAGGTGGGCGGCATTGAGCACAATCTTATACGATGCTCGATAATCCAAGAGAACATGATGTACTTGTTTCTCCCAATCAAAGCATTTGTTATCTTCAATCTTGGTCGACACATTGCATAATATCTTATTTGTACTTTTTATTGGACCATTCACTTGCAGAGGATATTGGGCTCAACTTTTATGTATGACCATGAACTCTTGAAATACTATTGGATGAAGCTCAAAAGTCGACCTAAAAATCACCAATCAAAGCAGTCAAAGCTCAAACAAAGGATGAGGAAAGTGGTAAAAGGGAAGCACAAGCATAGAAGTAAAGGAGGAAGAAGCCTAATAATTTTTCTCATCTCAAATCCCTCCTCGGATTATGTTTTTCCCTTTTTTTTACCCATAATACTTGTAAAAATGCTTATTTTTGGCATAAAATCCTATTTTTGCAGCAATAACCAGGCCCACATTCTAAAAGTTGATTAGTACTCAAAGTTCATGGACATGAGTAGAAAAGTCACATGCAATTTCATGATTTTTGACATCGTTTTAGCCTCCAAAAAACTTATGGACACTATTTTTAAAGCTAGGTTCGACACTACAATGTGGATAGAGCTCTTAAAATGTCTATATAGGTTAAAGAGCTCTCATTCATAAAATTTAGTTTTTTGGAGTCTAGAACTTGTATGAGCTCTATACTCTTAACTTGAGCAATAGAAGAGCTTCTTGGAGCACATTGCCTTTTGACTACTCGTGAGTGTGTGCATGCATGTACGTATGCGACTTTGTGTTTGATTGTCTCTCTCTTGCTGTAGTTGTGTGTGTACTTCCATCTTTCTTCATATGGTCTTCATATCGGCGATTGGGCGCTTTGTGGATTCAACATTTCTTTATTGTGTTTGCATGTGGCCTGTGCTCTTACACTTTCGGTGTCATTGTCGAGGAAATTCTTGTCGGATGTGTGTGATGGAAAATTTTCGCATGAGGTACATGCTTTTGTGCTTGATATTTGAGTGTATACCCTTTATGCATCATCTTTAGATAGTTATTTAGGTAATTAGGTAGCTAAAAATAGAGAAAAATTAATTGTTAGGGTTAGGTTTTTGCATTTTTTTCCAAGATTGCCATTAAACCTACACTTCATCTTCAGCTCCTTCTTCACGCAAATTTCTTAAGCTTAATGTGGAGTGTTCGAGGCATATTAAAAGCTGACAATTGAGACATAAGGTCTTTCAAGTGAGCTCTACACATTTCTAAGCTTGAGTTTTCCAAGACAATGCTTAGTGTAGAGTGAATCCTGAGTATCATGATTTCTTTTTTGCGCTATACAATGATCGTTTTGAGTGGCTATGCACATAGAAAGGTAGAGGAGAAAGAGAGAAACACATATATACCTTCAAAATTCCAATTTGAATCAATGTACAAGTATCATGATACTTGGTTGAGTTTGCTATCCTGATATCACACTCTTGATTATCACAAATACTTGGTCCATATGGTCGATACTTGAACTCATAATAGCACATATATTGTCGATACTTTAGGTATTGTGATATCATTCATATTATTGATAATTCAAGTATCGGCATATCATCCATATTGCCACTTCAAGTATCGAAATATCACCCATATCACTGATACTTCAGGTATCACAATATCGTCTATATCAAAAATATTCTTCGTATTGCGATATCGTCCATATCACTGATGCTTCTAGGATCATGATATCATGCATATCCTTCATACTTTAGGTATCACAATCTTGAGCCCCTTGTTCTCAATCTTAGTATATTGAACCTGATTCTCACCCATGCCAAGTATCTTGGATCTTCGATCTAGTGATTTCATTGGAAATTTTGTTTTGAGAGCTTTCCAAAGATATCTTATATGTCTAAATTCGACCTATGGATTGGGATATACACTCTAATCTTTGATGGGCTCATCTTTGAAAGCGCCAAGTGTGCCTTCCATCCACTTGCCCAAGCCTACTTCCTAGGATCTGATACCAAGTGTGGGAATTGAACTCATGACCTACTGGCTAGGAGTATGATGGTCTAGCCACTTGTTAGAAAAGCTATGGTTGAGGATTACTTCCTAATCATCCCTCTTAGTGTGTGGTTCAAGCATCTCCTGCCTATGATATCTTGAGTCTAACAAACAATCTTTGAAGATGAAAGGAATAGATCATGTTACTACTAGAGGTAGATGGCCAACAACATTTTACACATCATGGCCTACCTATCTTTGTGAATGGCCTTCCACAGACACTATTAATTCCAAATCAAGTTCCAAGTAATCCCAACCCCTCGATATGGAAAATTCCAACCAACCCCATGTCACCTTTGTAGCACCCACTTCAAGTGCGTCATCTATTAATGCTGCAATAGTGACACAAACTACTCCTATCTCAGTAACACAGATAACATGATTCTCTACACCTACCACCACAAATGTCACATATGTATCCTTGAATATGAACTCCATATGGAAACTTGCATCCTTTGGGAAAATTCCATTGACAATGCCAATGTCAAATATGTCACCACCTCAAACTACTATTCCCCATGCATTCACACAATGGCCACCACAAATGCCATATCGGGTAAATCCACTAGGCCAACAAGTGCCTATGATGCCCTAACCCAATCCCATTTCTCAATGCTCGGCAGAACAACCATAAGTACCAAAATTTTAGGTTGTGAGAGTAGACTTTGATAGAAGGCTCATACCTTCCCATGTGACCAATTGTATGTGAGATTATTACGAAGGGCAGAGTGATCCTCGTGCACATGAGTTTGAATTCAGGCAAGCATTGTGGTCTGAACAGATATGTTACTCCTTTACACAATATGAAGCCTTTTGACCCACCTTGAAAGGAACTACACTAGCATGGTTCCAACCACTATGCATATAAATTTCCAAAATATAGATCAAAACCTCAAGGCAGTCATAGCTGAATTTTCTAAGATAGGATTTAGGCATGAGACCACAGTAATAATAACAAGCTCTAAAAAAGAAGCCAATGAGGACTTGAGATTAATTTCTTATTGCTACAAGCAATATTTAGCACGATGTGCAAAAGAGAACCTTCGAGCATAGGCAAAGTTGATTGCACATTTCCTTGATGGATTGAAGATTTGAGTGTATCTCCCAATCTGTAGGTCGGATTTAGACATGTAAGATACCATTGGAAAACTCTTGGAATGAACCTTCAAATCAAAGTTGTAGATTGAGGAACCACAATATGGAGGTTGAGAGGGGCTCAAGAGACCAAGGTTGCAAACAAGGGAAGTCCGTAGGCAAGTGGTTTCCTCCAAGATACCTAGCATAGGTGAGAACCAGGTTCAAGATATTGAGGTTGAGAACAAGGGGCCGAAGAGACCAAGGTTGCGAACAAGGCAAGACCGTAGGCAAGTGGCCAGGAAGCGGAAAGGAAAGGTTCAAGAGACCAAGGTTGAGAGCAAGGGTTCAAGAGACCAAGATTGAGAACAAGAAGGTTCAAGAGACTATGCAAGGGTAAGGACATCAATTAAAGGGAAGATCAAGGATTGATCACTAAGAAAAATGATCTCTAGAAGGGAAAGAGAGTGCTAGACTCAAGATATGATAGGAAGGAGATGGTTGAACCACACCCTAAGAGGGAGGATTAAGAAGTAATCCTCAACCATGGCTTTTGGGGCAAGTGGTTAGCCCATCATACTCCTAGCTCATAGGTCAAGAGTTCAAATTCTAGCTTTTGGGGCAAGTGGTTAGTGCATCATACTCCTAGCTAGTAGGTCATGAGTTCAAAGGTGAGCCCAAGAAAGATTTGAGTGTATCTCCCAATGCGTAGGTTGGATTTAGACATGTAAGATACCATTGGAAAGCTCTTAGAATGAAACTTCAAATATAAGAAATAGATGGAGGATCGAAGATACCTAGCATAGGTGAGAACCAGGTTCAAGATACTGAGATTCAAAACAAGGGACTCAAGGGACCAAGGTTGCGAAAGGAAAGTCCATATGCAAGTGGCCAAGAAGCAGAAAGGCAAGGTTCAAGAGACCAAGGCTGAGAGCAAGGGTTCAAAAGACCAAGTTTGAGAACAAGAAGGTTCAAGAGACTATGTAAGGGTGAAGACATCAATTCAAGGGGAGATCAAGGATTGATCATTGAGGACAATGATCTCTAGAAGGGGAAGAGAGTGTTAGACTCAAGAAATGATAGGTACGAGATGGTTGAACCACACCCTAAGAGGGAGGATTACATAGTAATCCTCAACCATGGCTTTTGGGGCAAGTGGTTAGCCCATCATACTCCTAGCCAGTAGGTCATGAGCTCAAATCACATAGGCTCCACCTAGGAAGTGCTTGTAGTGTGAAGGAAATCAATCGTCACATGTGTGTAATAGAAGATTACCTTGTTTAGCACAACCACAACTTCAATATTGTGAAATTGAGTAGACGTGGACAAATCACTCAAATGTCAAGTGCTTTTACAATAAAGAACTAGTCAGGCATTACCCTACATAGTAGGGCTAGTATCAAAATAGACCCAATGTGGGAAACCATTAGGTTCTAGGCCCATTGCACAACAACAATACTAGTATCCATTATGATACTCATACTGAGTCATGCCTATGATGCCATATCTACCACGGCCAACGTTGGAGCAAAAACCCACCTACTCCAACATGTGATTCCAGCGAAGTATGGACAAGCCCAAGAGCCAATTGAGAAGGCCATAATGCAATCTATTCCTATTATTATAGAAATTATGGTGCAACAAAGTGCCATAGAAAGTAGTTAGCAAGAGGCGTACTCTTAACAATATGAACTATCCATTCATTATTCAAGGTATCCAAAATATTCAAGTGGACATGAAGACTATTATGATCAAAGTTATGGGTATAGCAACATTGAGTATAGCCAAGTGTATTATGCAAATGTTCCACAACAAAATATGGCTAGAATGCAATTAAGGCCAAATCAGTCAAGAGGTCCATGCTATAGGTGCAACGTGGATAATTTCATTAGGGATTTTCCACTTGCACAACAAGTTCCCCAATTGCCACCCATACTGCCCAAAAATCCTTCTGTCATTATTGCAGAAAGACTCATCTTTATACAGATTTTCATCTAAATCTAGGTAGAGGAACACTTGCATCAATTAACATGGTGATTGTAATCCCCTCTAGTACTTAAGGAGAGGATGAGAAGATAGCTCTGATGAAGGTAGTCAAATGTAAGAAGGCATCAAAAAAGTCAAATCAAAGGCTAAAAATAAGAAAGTTCTTAATTCTGTTAGCTTTGAAAGCAAAGAGGATTCTCCTAAGGAATCTTCATCTACAAAGAGGACTTGGAAGAATCAAGGATTGAGGCATGAAAGGAAGTGGAAGAAACACATATTTGAGCTTGAAAAAGCAATCCAACAAAAGAATGATGAAATAAGAAAAGTTCACAATCAAGCTCAAGACTTCATCAATTGGTATTAAGGCAGGTTTCTATTTCATCTAGGGCATGGCTAATGCCCCCTTGTTCAAAGTCTCAAAATTGCATGAAGATTGGCTAGAATACTCGAGGCAATTAGCAGTTCAAAATAGCATCATTATCTGGCATTGAAATTTTGATCTAAGCTTATTTTGTCCTTCAAAGACACTATCACATCGATTGTGTAGGAAATTTTGTCCTTTTGTTCCAAACATATATACAAGTTTTGGTTCTCCACTACAAGCACCTCAAAGTCTACTATAGGTTTAGCAAAGATTGATAGGGTGTTTTTGTTCAACTTTTTGAGATACAATCAATTTTTTGCATCAGGTTATTTAGTCACTAGCCATGGCTGAAAGCAATGATGTATTTTATATGTTGGCTATTGAAGATAAGTTGGATGTTACTAATTACCCAGTATAGGCATATATGATGTGTCATGTATTGGTAGCAAAAGAGTTGTGGAATATTGTGCAAGGTCTTGAAAAATGTCATAATACACCTACAAATACAGTTATTGAAGGTAATGCAGATGGTGTTGAAGATGATGATCTTCAATTTCCTTGTCATGTTGTGTTTCCTATTGCACCTTACTATAGAGAAACTTTTATGGGATGGTAGAGATGCTCAAGAACATGCATTGATAGCTTTGTCGGTGAAGCATGCCATTATCCCTCACATTTACTCTCTCAAGATAGCAAAGGATGCTTGTTATAAATGTATAACTGTGTAAGAGGAAATAAATGAGGCTCTTATTGCTTACCTCCAAAAATAGTTGGAGAGTGAGTATATCAAAGAAGTAGATTCTATGGACAATTTTTCGACAAAGATAAAAGATTTGAAGGAGTAGTTGATTTTTACTAATGAAATCTTGCCAGATAGTTCACTTGTGCACAATCTTCTTAACGATCTTCCTGTATCATATCAAAGTTTGCTTCTACTCTCAGATTGATGATGAAAGGCCATCTAAGTGTTGTAACATTTGAAGAGTTAGTCTCTCTTTTGCTGCAAGAAGATTAGTCCACATAGAAGAAGTCAATTATGCATATTGCAGATCAAGCTTTCTTAGGTAGTCAAAAGGGAAAAGGTAAATGGAGCTCATCTACTAGTAGTCAAAAATCCGCTAATGTTGCAAATTCAAAGAAGGAAGATAAAGATGAAAAGAAAAAAATAAAGCGAAACCAGTTTTGCAAATGTTGTAAGAAAAATGATGATATCATAAAGAGTTTTCCAAAACTAGCTGCAAAAGAGGCAAGGAAAGAAAGAGGTTGGAATGGTTGTTGTAGAGGGCTCTACACCCAAAATAGAGTGTGCTAATATTGTTCAAAATGAAGAATGCGCATTTACTACTGTTTGTAGCTATGAATCATCTTCTAATGAGAAGTGTATTTGTGAAGTAGAGTGATGTTTGGTACTTTGATAGTGGGGCAACCAAACATATTACCTCATAATGCAGTCTCTTCAATTCACTTGAGCATGTCCTTACATGGAATACTATTATATGTGTTAACAACTCCTCACATCCTATAATGGGAGTTGGTAAGATTATTCTAACTACTATTGATGGGATTTCTTTCACATTGTGAGATTTTTTATATGTGAAAGGGATCAAGAAAAATTTGTTTTGAATTTGAGCATTAGCCAAAATTGGCTTGGTTACCAAATTTGTTGATGATAGTTGTATAGTTCATGATCTCTCAAATGTTGATTCGCATTTTATGTCATGGGTTGTATAAGCTCATAGAATATGCAAAATTTGGAATGATTCAGCATATGGAGTTCAAGATTCTCAGGCTATCTCATATGCAAAACTTTGGCATGCATGCTTTGGTCATCTGAATTTTGCTAGTTTGCTTCACCTGCAAAAATTTGAAAATGGTGTCCTCTTTGCCCAAACTTGAGGCACCTTGTAAACATGTTTGTGAAAAATGTATTTTGGAAAAAATGCAATATTCTTCCTTCCCAAAAGATGGTCCAATTAGAGTTTATTATAAATTGTAGTTTGTTCATTGTGATATCTATGGTTCTATGGAGATAATTGCATTTGGGAACTCCTTTACTTCATGGATTTTATTGATGAATTCTCTAGGCGTGCACGTGAGTATCCATAGAAAGCAAAGTATGAAGTGTTTATGTGCTTCAAATAGTTCTTGGTTATGGTTATGGTTGAAAATATATTAGCATGTAAATTGTGCATCCTCCATTTAGATCCTAGGGGGGAGGGGAGTATATGTCTTTTGATTTCAATGCATTTTGGTTGACCATGTGATAAAACATTAGTTAAATGTCATAAACACCTCAAAGAAATGGAGCTATTGAAAGAAAGAACATGCCTCTCATGGAAATGCTGAGGAATATGGTCAAAAGTCAGGCTTTGCTATAGATTCTGGCTTAGGACTGTCGTGTACGTAGCATATGTACTTAACAGGTGTCCCACCAAAGCATTGCAATTGATCACTCCATATGAGACTTGGCATGGTCCCAAGCCATCTATTGCTCATCTATGTGTCTTTGGTTGTGTGGCGTATGCATTAGTGCTTGAACAATAATGCAAGAAATTGAATGATAAAGTAATGAAATGCATTTTGGTTGGGTATAGTTCAGAAAGCAAAGGCTATCATCTGTATCATCCATAGACTAAATGCATTTTTGTTAGTCATGATGTTGCTTTTGTGGAAGATGCAATTCAGCCATTACTTTCATGTACCAAGAAGATATCAGTTATATGTAAAGATGTGTATGATACTTTTCTACCTCTTTTTATAGGTGGAAAATCAAATACCTTTACATGTTTCAAATAATGATGTAGATCATTCCACTTTTGATGCAGATTTACATGACACACGTATTGATGTGAGGGTTGACATAGAGGATGAAAAAACTATGAGAGTGCATCTAAGTGTCTCATCATATGCACTCAATGTTCAAGTGTGGGTGAAGTATGTTGTACATAGGTGGAGGTGGTGGCAGGGCTGCCTGGATGAATCCAGTGGGATCGGACATCTTCTTGGCCCATCTCTCCTCATTGGCTTGATGGTATCAAGTTTGGATATTCTCAACCCGATGTTGATGTAATTTCTGTGTCCGATAGCCTATAATGCGGGGTCATCTCCTAGAACGAGAGGTCTCAACCTACTAAAGAGTCACGCCTCTCACTGTGACAGTTGGTGGGGGGTTGATGCATGTCGTGGGGTGAAGAAATCTGTGAGTTGTGTCTATCTCCCTCCGATCGGAGTTGTCCTCATGGTATAGAGCAAGGGATCTCTGTGGTTGTGTATCTCAAGTAACAACCGTCTTAAGTGATGTTGATCTCTAGAGGCCATGATCTCACAAAGGGTAGGCTGTCCTGTAAATAGAATCTGTTCGTGATGTCATCATATGCCCTAGATCTACGTACAAAATGCTCCTCATCCTCTATCTCTACGCCACATATCTGACAAATCCTCTCCTCTCTAGGAGTGTCTCCTGCTCTACCAGTCTCAATCTCTAGTCGGAGTGATGAAGCCTTGAGCTTCCCTATCATTACCCTCGAGCTATGAGGCATGTATGTGACCATCTAGCATGGTCTCTGGATGGAACCATCTTCTAAAGTGTCCAAGAACTGGTCACAATAGTATGATAGTCTGGATCTTAAGCTAGAAGTGAACCATCTCTGGCTAGTGTAGAGCTTCTAGTGATCATATCTGAGCACAGTCTTCCTCTCACTACATGAGAGGTAAATGTGGGGATAATTTGGGTCATACTAGAAGGGAGAGAGCCTCTCCATATCCAATCCATAGCCATCAAACCATGCCTTGATCTTAGAATAACAAGCTCTCTCATGCCCTGACTCATAGATGTGCATCATGGCTCAAATGCTCTACATGCGAGTCTATTAGCAGGGGGATCCCTCATCTTTTGAATGAAACATATAGTCTAGAATAGTGCCTCTACCACCATGGGAGAAGTAGCCATCTCTGGCTTGACAATGTCATGTGGGAGTGACTCTTTCCCCCGGAATAGTCAAGAAATCATGCGTACCTATGGCCTCTCAATTGCACTCCATTGGGTGGCTATGACACCAGGGACCCAAATGGTTGTTCCATATAGCATAGCTAGTGTGACTAGTGTGTCAAATAGCCACCCCTTTGTATGGGGCTTTGGAAGTGTGCCTAATGAAATCTCTGCTCTAACATGGCCAAAATTGCATATCCTCATGTGAGCCTATCTATGGGAGGTTGTCTTATACTAACGGAAGAAGGTAGACTCCTGAATGTGACTCCTAAATAGACATGAAGTGGCCACCTCTATCTGTCCTTTGGTTGCTATGAAGTTGATTGCATTCCTCACCATAGGGGAGGTGTGGAAGATCATGAACTTGGTCTTACCAAGGTGACCAGTCAATCCCTTTTATGTAAAAAAGTCATCCAAGGTACACAGATGGCATTGTAGCCCCTCCATGGAATGTGTACCGGTGTACTGGTGTACTTGCAAGGTGACCAATCATCAACGTATAAAAGAATGTGTACCGGTGTACTTGTGTACTTGCAAGGTCTCCTCCCTCTCCACCAACCCCTATGATGCGGTCCTCAATCTTGTCAATTTTTGAAGCATCATCCTCATCCAGGCACACATTCCAAGATTAGTGCCAAAAACTTCTAATTTTCTCGATTCGATGGACGAAAGGATGGCCAATTTGTTCGTTCATGGCTTTCTCAATTTGATGACTTTTATTGTGGTGAATCATATTATGAAATTGAGAAAGTGAAATTTGTTAGTAATTATTTGGTGGGTAAGACCAAGTCATGGTGGAATGTTTTGCGGCATAGCACCAATAACCCCACCACATGGATTACATTTCAAGAAAAGATCAAAGAGTCCTTCCTTCCTCCTCAGTTCCACTTACATGCTCGTCGATCATGGATAACTTTTGGATGGAAAGATGGAGATACTGTGTCTACCTACATGGAACGCTTTTGGCAACAACTACTACTTATTTGTTCGCTTTGAAACGATTCTTGAAGATACCTCGCAACAAAAGTATGAAAATGGTTTGGAGATGGGAATCCAAGCTAAGCTCAACATACCACATCCCATGACCCTCTATGAAGCTATTTGTTTTGCACATGATGCTGAGAAGGAGTTTCCGTCCATTACCAAGTCCATTCGCTTACAACAAACATGTCAATGACAACAACAAATCAAGCACAATTTTCCTTTCAAGCATCCTTTCACTACTTTTTCTTCTCCTATTTTTCAGCACCCTCCTACTTTTCAGTGGCCTCCTCAATCCAATTTCTCACCAGCCCACAAGACAACCCCCTTACACCCTACCAAACCTCCAACCCTTCAAACTATAATGATGGATGCTCAACAAAAACGACCCCGTATTACTTGCTGGCATTGTGGTAAGTTTGTTCACAGTAAAACTAAATGTAGGTTCCGATCTAACGATATGAAACCTGTCAGAGCTCAAGTACACAACATGGAGGTGATTCATGAAGACACTCAACCTCATTGGACCGAAGAAGCATTAGAAAAGGATCTAGGTACCTTGGGTAACGAAATTTCTATTCATTCCTTACTTTGCAAGGTACTATTAATGGTAAAGTTGTTAATATTTTACGTGATGATGGTAGTTCACATGATTTTATTTCTCATACACTAGTGCAAGATCTCCAATTAAAATCACTTCCTTCTATGTATAAAGTTAAGGCTGCATTTTAAAAAAATAAATATAATGTTACAAGTGAAGTGCATAACGTTCAGATTTGTATAGGTTCATACATAGATGAACACACATTCTTAATTGCTCCTTTGCAATCCTCTGATGCCTTTTTATACTTGGTATGCCTTTTTATCATCATTATGATCCATGCATTGATTATCATACACACAATGACCTTTAAGTTTAACAATCAAGATATTTCTTTGTTTGCAATGCATGAATTCCAACCATTTCCATTAATCAGTCATACTCAAATAAAATGTGTGTTTAGGAAAGGCTACAACTCATGTATTATTTTTGTCAATAACATAGTTAATCATATACATAAACTTCCTAATTCACGTAAATCATTTATGGATTCATATCAAGATTGCTTTATGACTGATTTTCCTTCTAAACTACCATCTTCTAGGGGATCTCCTGACCATACTATAGAATTAATTCTTGGTAGTTCTCCTCCCCATAAAGCACCTTATAAGCATGGACCTTTACATAAAAAAAAATGGTTAATCAAGTGAAGGATCTACTCCACAAAGGACTTATAAGGCCTAGTTCTTTTCCCTTTGGAGCACATGTTCTGTTAGTGGAGAAGAACAAGACTTAAAGGATGTGCATTGACTATAGAGCACTCAATAAGATTACAATTAAAAACAAATATCGTATTCCTAGGATAGGTTATTTGCTAGATAAACTTCGTGGAGCACGTATCTTTAACAAAAATGATCTTAAATTTGGGTATCATCAGATATGAATGACACAAAATGACATTTATAAGACTGCCTTTAGAACTCAAACTGGTCACTTTGAATTCATGGTAATGCCTTTTGGACTCACCAATGCACCTGATACATTTGCACGCATGATGAATAACATTTTTCTTGATTACCAAGCTTTTGTTCTTGTTTTCTTTGATGATATACTTTTCTATAGTAAGAATGAAAATGACCATGAAAATCATTTAGCAATAGTCTTTAATTTGTTACGCAAAAAGAAACTCACTTGTATTTTAGATGATCCTCGTTTACTTGAAGAGGATATTGAAATTTTAGTTCCAAAGAAAATACTTGATTATGATGTTATTACTACATACACAAGTAACGAATATCATAGATATTTAGATAAATATAAAAATCACTCACTTAAAGAATCTCAATGGATTCATAAAACATCATTAACTCCACATTATGATAATTTGATTTCTGCATATCATTCACTCTCACATTAAACTCCAGTTTTCCATTTCAAATGCATGTGTTTTTACATGGAACATGCTTATGATTTTTTAGTGATGAGACATGTGACTGGCCATCCATGTCTAATTTTTTTGTAAAAATAGTAGATTGCTTATAAAGTGACGATTTTGTGAATAAAGCAGATTTTCGTAAACGCACGCTTTTCGAAGGGCCGCCCTTAGGTATCTTCTATTTAGGACGTAATGAGAAATACCTATGAATACACATACTTTGATAGACTCATACATTAGAGTACATGGAGGGAGATTGTACCCAATCTTATGTCTAATCTCTTGTTTCTCTCTATTTTGTTTATGCCTTTGTGAGATTTCGTTTCTATACTATCTTTGTGTATGTGCATCTTCAAGATCTGGTCAACAATAGCCCTCTCTTGTGAGAGTTGTAAATGGATCTAAAGGTATTTGGCCTATGAGTCACGTGTGACGATCTGCATCCTTGTCTAAAGTCCATCTCTGAAGAGAGAGAAACAAAGCTATATTAACATTTACTAAAGGCCAAATTTGGCCTATGAGACACAATATATACAACAATAATGATCCACTCAACTGAAAAGTAAAAATCAAAATGGAACAGAAACATAAAACATAACTGAACTAAGAAAGCATGGCTCTAACTCAGCAGAAAATGACCATGTGGTATAAGGGGCAGACAAAACGATGCAATCACAAAAGCCTAAGGGTAAGTTTTTTTTTTTTTTTTTTTTTTTTTTTTTGGGTGGGGGGGGGGGGGGAGGGGGGAGGGACGTAAAACGTGATACATATGTGGTAGATAAAGTATCCGATGGAATATAGTGTCCTAAGGTATGGATGCACGCCTCCACTTCATCTCCTACTTATGTCATGATAGGATCCTCCGGATCTCATGCTGGTGGAACTGGGATCTCATATATCCAAGAACACGAGGTCGTCTCTAAACCCTCTGATTCTCTCCCTGCTCGAGAGTAAGTCCTAGACTGCTGTGTGTGTATGTGTGTGCATGCACGCGAGAGAGAGAGAGAGAGAGAGAGAGAGAGAGAGAGAGAGAGAGAGGGAGAGAGAGAGAGAGAGAGAGAGAGAGAGAGAGAGAGAGAGAGAGGGGGAGGGAGGGAGGGAGGGAGGGAGGGGGGAGAGCAAGGGAGGGAGGGAGGAAGGGAGGGGGAGAGGGAGAGAGAGGGAGAGAGAGGGAGGGAGGGAGGGGGGGAGAGAGAGAGAGAGAGAGAGAGAGAGAGAGAGAGAGAGAGAGAGAGAGAGAGAGAGAGAGAGAGAGAGGCAGAGGGACAGGAGGATAAAATGTAGAAGTCAATAGCACTGTTTCCATATATTCTGTCTGAATGATTATAGATTCACAAGAAAGGTTTTCCATCCCCTTACAATCAGTCTCAAGTGGAAACTTTTTCAGCATTCTGTACCCCTTAGTGCACTAGTTGCTACAGCTGCAGCAGCAGCAAAAGTTCTATATTACAAAACCTCCGATTAAAAGAGGTTAAGCATACAAGGTTTCTTTTCAAAGAGGAATTTGTTGAGAGTTGAAACTTGGCTGAAGAATCAGAGTCATCTGTGACCACTAATGAAATGGAAATATATATTTTTTACAATGCTTTTTGCCACTACAAAGTAGTTTATTCTAAAATCTTTCAGGTGGCTACTTTTCAAGGGACTTCATTGATAAGTGTCCGAATGAGGGCACAGCAGCAACCAGAGCCAAAATACTGACTGATCCAAAAACCATCCACATGCCTGCCAAAAGTTTTCATCGCGCACCAGAGGACGTTAGCTAATTTATGAATTTCCACTGCTGCTACTCACTTAATGTATAAAACATACTCATATGAAACTCGGCTGAGTTATGCACATTACACAGATAGAATGGAAACTAAGAAGTAAAAATAATAAGCTGAATCACCTGGAAGAAAAGAAGCATCAATTCTGACCTGACCCATTGAGAATCTGTCCATCAACAGAAAAAATAGGATAGTATCTTAAATATCAAGCATAATTCAGTATGTGGCTACAAGAAAGCGTGACATCCAAGCACTAAGGTAGGGATTTTCTCTTGAGTATCATGAAGAACAGATGGCTTCGATTTTGATTTATGATATTTCTACCCAATACAATTTTGCTAGACGTGGGTTAATAATTTCTATTGCAAAAGACAATGGATCAGAAAAGATCAGCAATAAAACAAAATTTATTATTAAAAATTTAAAAAAAAAAAAGAACCTTTGAAATTTGGATACGATATGAAAGATTTTTTTTTTGGTTCAATCCAGTTTCTAGATGGTTACATTAGGTTGCCCGCAGTTTGATAGATGGTTGCAGAAACTATGCTAACCAAAAGAGCCTCAAGGAAGATGTATTCAATGGATAATCAATGAGAAATTGCTATATTGTCACGAATTAAAGCTAAACAGAATGCCATCTATAAATAACAAGAAAGAAGAGTTCATAACTGAAGTTCAATAATGTCTCTTCAAACCAACCAATATACTGAACAAACTTTCTTTTCTGATACAGAAATTCTCATGCATTGCAGACTCACATGAATCCTGCTATGCTTGGTCCAAAAGCTTTGCATAGTGACATAATGCTTGTTGAGACTCCATTTGCAAGTCCACGCTGCCTGCTCGTCTGCACTTGTTAAAGTGAGGACTCAAATTTTATTATATGCTCATATTTTCAGCATCGTCTTTTCTCTGTACATTATTCATTAAGGAGTTTGTGCTTGCAATATTAAAGAAAACTAACAACAACATTATGGCACAGTTTCATCCACTTATTTTTGAAAAAAATGAAAAGAAGAAGAATTTGGATTTCTAGTCCTGATTCTTTCTATTTCCTTGGAAGGCTAGCTAGATAGATAGATAGATAGATAGATAGATAGATAGATAGATAGAGAGAGAGAGAGAGAGAGAGAGAGAGATTTTTAATGTCTATGTCAAGCCAAAGTCGGCCTATGAGACAAATCATGTGAACATGGTGTATATATTGTCTGTCTATCAGAAAGACAAATGAAAACCAATGAAACAAAACTGATATTAAACTGATACAAGATAAAACTAGGCTGATCATAAGTGGAGATGGACTGGGGATGATGGTAATGGTATATCCATGGGGTGTCTCATGCATGGAGCTCTATCTCTAGGGCGATATGCATATCTATATCGTACAATCATGAAAATGAATCAATCTATCAAGGTCCATCCTATATATCAGAATGAATCCAGGCAAACCCCAAATTCACCCTCAAATGTAAGTGCAACTATAACTCATGGTAGTCGACCACAAGGATATATAGCAGATCAGCTCCATCATTCATACTAACATTTCAATACTATGACATCCCCACTAATGTGATCAGTGCCCAATCATGGGTCTAGAACTAGGAATGAATACATGCTCACAGACATACCCCACAATGCACACATGCCACGAGCATGAACTGACAAGCAGCTTTGCAAACTGAGTTTCGATCACTTCCTGAAGTGATGGGCAAACTCAGCCCTAATGAAGCCTAGCACAAAATGCAATCAAAAGAAGAAAAAAAATCTATAAATAATGTGAAGTTGATAGAGCATACAGACCTATCAACTGGTGTGTATCCAATAAAAAAAAGTGGTGGGTGTCCTGCTCTGAATCACCCACCTGGACTCTCCACTCAGAGGAGGACGCTTCTTCATAAGGTTATACAACGATGCAGCACACAGTAACAGTCTGCTGGTATGCTGAGGCTACCACTCACCACTTCTTCTACCATACAAATAAAAAAAGAGATGCCAAAAGAGAGTCTCACACCAATCGGCCCTTCAGGATAGCCTTGAGAGAATAGCAAAACTAGATTGGACTCTCTTCTTTTATAGGCCATGGGAGACCACTCACTGGCTGGGCATGTACAAGAGCTTCATGGAGGAAAATGACTGTCCCCCTGCTGTTGACTGCGCACCACAAGGTGATGCAGCAGGGGCAGGGACTCCCAAAGGGGTTGCTCGGTAGTGTTGAGCAGGTAAGGTCACCTGACCACTGCCTTCTAACCCTCGCCTACATTCATAGACTTGCCCTTTTACCTCATTGCATTGTACGCCCTGAACCCTTGCTCTATCTGTTTCTGTGAGAAGGTGCCCTTGCCCAACTTGGTGCATAGGCCACCTTCTGTCAAGACTCTAGACATGGGTGACCAACCACTAGAATTTTGTATGTGTGTGTGTGTGTGTGTGTGTGTGTGTGTGTGGGGGTGGGTGGGGGGTGGGGGGGGGGGGGGATGACCAACCATAGATGCTTCATGTGCCTGGCCAACCAACCATGAGATATGAGGGAGATTATTCTGCATGTGTCAAGATGACCAACCATAGATGCTTCATGTGCCTGGGCAACCAACCACGAGATGCCTAAGCAACCAACTTTTGACCAGCTCGAGTAGAGCAGGATGACCAACCTTCAATGCAAGGGGGTGACCAACTCATACTTAGGAGGCATCCACTGACCAAAATTGGGGACCACTTCACCAATACATGCTGCAAACGACCTCATCACCTATTTGCAGGCGACCATACAATGCCATGAATCTGGACGACCTCACATTTTTTGGCAGGATTGGGTGCTCTACAAGCCGGGTAACCTCCAAGCACTATGAATTTGTGAAGACCACCCAGCTCCTCCTTTATCCTACCTGCACACATCCTCCCCTTGCAACCTACTACAAGTCCGCTATCTACAATTAGGCATGATTCACGAGCTTGATAGTTGTATTTCATCATTAACTAGGCATCACAAGGATGTGGGTGGTGAGCTACAACAATTGTGCAGCTAGCCTTCTTGTAGACCGCTCTGCTAAAACGAACAATGAACTTGGTTGGTCAACGAGATAGATTAAGGGTCAGACTCAATGAAGAGCAACACAAGGCAAAGAACTAGACTGGAGCTAAGCAAGAAATGGAGCTAGACTCAATGAAGATCTACATGACACAAGGAACTAGGTTGAAGCTAAACAAGAGAAGGAGCTTGGCTACAAGTGCTACATCAAACAAGGAACTAGAGCCGATGAGGACCTCAATTGAGTAAGGAGCTAGACGGAATGACAATCTAAACTAGACAAAGAGCTAGTACAAGTGAGATGTCAAAGAGGATTAGCAGCTAGACCAGATAAAGAGCAAGATTCAACGAGCCGCTAGAACCAAGCAAGCTACTTGATTAGCCTAGCAATACCTAGAATGTTGCAGCCTAACTGGTTGAACAGCAGCCAAACTGGGTGAGTAACACCCGTATGAGACTAGTAGCTAAACCGATGAGCAACTAAACCAAGCTAGTAACTACTGTGGCTGAGCAACCAAGCTTGGTGAGCAGATAGTCTCAGCAAAGCATACAGGCTCAGCAAGCTGCATTGAGGTATGCCTTTGAGCAAATGGAGTGGCCAAAGAGTAAAGGCCCCAAAGAGCATGCCAAAATTTTACTAGTAGACAATTTTTCTTTTCCATTCGTTCTCATGCATTACTCACAATGTGCAGCACTCGATCTTACTTGCAAGTATTCCAGCAACAAACAAACAAAGACAAGTGCATACGACAAGAGGAAAAGGACACAAATTAGATGAGATTGATGGTACCAAAACTAACTTGTGCATTAGAGTCCAGTACAACAGGGTGTTGAAGACAATAGAACCCTTATGAGACCCTCTATGCCAAAAGGTGATCTTGAAAACCAACTATAACAGCAGAGCAGCAGCTCCAAGCACATGTCTAGGCATTAACACACAGAAAAAGTTGTATCATCAGCAAACTTTGGATCAACAATCTACTTTAACATTAGAGCATGTATATGCCATCTTGGCCAAGCATTGGATCTCACAGAAAAGTTCAATGCCACAGCAAAGAAGATGAACCAAAAAGGGCTCAACAGGCACCCTGTCATACCAATGTGCTGAGAGTGAAGCTTTCACTAGTAGTCCCAAAAACAAGAATTCTGCTGTTTTTTCCTGTGTAGAGTGCTGCCATCTCTCTGATAATTATTGAAACAAGCACACATGTGCAAGACTGCTCTGAGCAAAACTTATTCCACCATATAATTATTCCTTCTGAAGAACAAGAGCTGCACAATAAGCTCCCTGTCTTAAAGTTTTCCGAATTTATAGATTGCTGATTCATGTAGTCTTTAAACAACAATGGAAAAGAAGCAGAAATTGACCCACAGCTTAAAAACAAAACATGCCCAAGGAAGAGAATGCATAAGCAACATACCACAGAGTCATTTATAAGCAAAGATGATCCCACATCCACGCATGCCTGCCAAACGTGACCAATCATATTGAGTATCAAAAAGTGCATGATTTTCACAAACAGATACGTCACATTCACACCTCTAATTGTTACATCACATTCATACCTCTGATTATTTTCCTATCACATGTTACAGAGTAACCTTTGTCAGTTACATTGAGCATGAGAAAGGCGCAGTTAAAGTTAGCCAGCTTCTCATGCGGAATTGGGAACTTAAACAGATCCTTCCAACTTGCTTGCAATACAGGATAATTTCAGAATGCATGCCTCATACTTCCACTTACGAATCATAATGTGGACCTCGAATACCTGCCATGTCATGTTTTGACAAGAAAGCAGCTAATGTAAAATGATCAACAAATATTCTCCAAATGAACACATTCATGGGAAATGCCAAATCACTTTGCCAAAGGTGTTAAAATCTATGACTCCACCAAGCATGATGTCTGCTAGGTTTCCATCTGAGATCGCATTATGTAAACATATCATGTTCAAGAAGTGCATTATAATAGGTTTCAGCTTGTGTTTGGCATAGATCCAATCCTTCCATGTCTTATTGCAAAAGATGTGCAAGCTGAAACCATGTCGCTCTATATCTAACCTCAACCCTGTATCTTCTTCTCATAACAAGAAAGGAGAGTAATTCCCATCTGGAATCATAGCAATTCGAAACAAGAAAGATCCCATTATTACTAAAGTATCTAGCTGCTGCCCCCAAATCAAAAGCAAGAGGAATGGTAGAGAGGAAAGACCAAAATGGAGAAGGCCAAGATGAGTTACCAACATATCTTTGTCGCTCATTCCAATGCAACAATGAGGTTGTGGACTTGAAACTTGCCAACAAAAAGTTCAATATGGATGAGATGATTTTCAAAAGAGCATGGGAGAAGAACTTGTTCCAGTTGTCTAAGCACCATCTCCTTTTGTAGTAGACTGTTTCATTCCACCACCACCTAAAAAATTAGTTTCCACAAAGGGTGCATTGGAGCATAACCTCATCATAAATGCCACTCTTCTTGCATTGATATCTGATTGCAATTCTAGTACTCCAAGGCCCCCAATGTTTTTGTGCTTGCATACATATTCTATGTCCATAAAACATTTGACCTATTATGCCCTTTATCCCATAAGAACATGGTCAATTTAATGAGCTCCTAGGAATGGGATTTCTTCCAGTCCAGCAGAAGCAAATGGTACATGATATAAGGTTGTGTGACTCATTAAATTAAATCCTTCGTGGAAACATCAATGCCTAAGGCGTACCCCATATGTTTGAATATACAGACCCTATTGATTTTCCTCCAATTCCAATGTAGCCACTAAAAATCACAGGATGACACATCAATGAGAGCAGGTTTAGTAGCATTTATAGCGAGACCTGAGGCAATGAAGAATGGATGACATGAAAGGAGAACATTTTGAACCTTATCCACAATAGCCGGTGCAAAAAGTGAAAGTATAATCGGCAAACCCTACTACAATCTTGTGGGATCCATGGAAATAAATTCCATGCAAATACTGAGCTGACATCTTCTATTCAAGCTTACGGAACATTGGCATGGATGCAACTACATAGACTAAAGGATAGAGGGGGCGATCTCGCCATACCAATCTAAGAATTGGGAAAGATGGTGAAAGTCTCCCGTTGATATTTATGTGAGAGTGTTGTCTTCAACTAAAATACGAATGAGACAACTCATTCTTCTTCCAAAAACCCAATCTATCCATAGTCAGCATTAGATGTCCCATCATGTATGAAGGCTTTCTCAAAATCATTTTGTATGCATACGAGCTCACAATTCGCATTCACCACATGCTCAATTGCAAAATGAACCAAAATATCCAAAACACACACACACACACACACACACACACACAAGTGGTCGGGTAGGGTAAAAGGTCTCCCTCACCCCCCCCCCCCCTATATGATGTAGCTACAAATTATCTCCAAATGACCTAATGTACAAGCATCCCCTAAAACACTATCTCCATACATACAAGTGTAAGCAAGTCTCCCGCAAATACATTAACCCCACTCACACAAGTGTGTCCAATGAAGGAGTCAGACAGTCTCCAAGAAGGAAGCAAACGCTGTTCTGTCCTCATCAGGCATGACGTCAATTTCACAGCTCAGTCTGAGCTTGCATAAAGTCCATGAGAAGCTTGGGATATAGCTTTTGTTTTGAAATAGTTTTTTGTTTCTAAACATCCAGATATTCCAAAGGAGTAGTGAGATGCAACTCTTCCTAACCCTGTAGAGAACTTTGTCTCCTAAGCCAAACAAGAAGAACGTGCTGCCAATTTTAGAGGGTCGCATATCCCAGATAGGAAACAAGAAAAGTTTATTCCACCATCTCTGAATGAAAGAGCAGGTCCAGAAGACATGACGCATGCTCTCATCATAAGAGGCGCAATAGGGACATCAAACACCTTGCAACCCATGTCTAGAGAGAAAAGCTCCCAAAGTAAAATGACCTGTGAAAATCCTCCACATGGATATTTTCATCGTGAATGTGAGAGAAGATTCCCAAAGAAGCGAAAATCTGGCATGCCACCATGAGGGAGCTTTTTCAAGTTTCCAACACGCATTACATTGAAGAGTAATACCATCAGAAGGAAGAAGCGAAGGATAGAAGATATTCGCTTTACCAATCCACCATCTAGTATGCTTCGCCAATAGCCAATCACGCCATGGATCCGAGAAATCAATGGAGAGAGGAACTTCATATTCTTGCAGAAAGAGGGCTATTTGAATCCATTTGGATCGATAGGCTGATCCCACTGCGTAGGTTCTGCGAATAACTAGAAAAGATAAAATTTCCCACTTGGAATTATAGCATTTTGCAATAGAATCAATCCCCTTGTTGTTAAAGTACCATGCAGCCGCCCCCAAAGAAAATGCCAAGGGTGGAGTTGTTAAGAACGACCAATAAGGAGACAACGAAGCAAAAGAGTTTCCAACATAACGTTGCCGTCCATTCCATTTCAACGTAGGCCCAAGTTGCTTGAAGCTTTGGAGCAAAATATTCAAGGTCTGGGAGGAAGCACGTACTGGAGCATGGGAAAAAACTTATTCCATACATCCAAATTCCAGTTTCCTTTATAATATACCACTGCATTCTCCAAAAGTTGCTACAAAACTTAAGACCATAGAGGCTTAAGAGAAGAAGTAATACACATAATAAAAGCCGTTCGTTGCGCCATTATATGCGCATGGAGATGTAGAATTCCAAGGCCGCCCCTGGGCTTGGGCTCACAAACATACCTCCAGGCTGAGAGCACCAATGCACGATTACTCTTTTTATTCCCCAAGAAATCTTTTATCGACCGGTCAAAACCTTGAAGATGACATTTTTTCCAATCCAACAATAGCAAGTAATGCACAAGATAAGGTTGCACAAAATCTTGGACTATTCTTATTCTAATATGTAAGGGTCATTGCGAAGCTCGCCACAACTCCATTTTAGTTCTGACTTTACATAGTACCCAACGTATTTTATCCTTGATGGGAACATTTATACCCAATGGATACCCAAGATGCCGAAAGACAGTACCTGTATCAACTTTAGGACCACTCCAAGGAAGGGATTCAAAGTGCCGCGCAGAAATGTTGATAAGAACAGATTTCCCCATATTAATGCAAAGAGAATATATATATATATATATGTATATATATATATATATATATATATATATATGTATGTATGTATATATATATATATATATATGTATATATATATATATATATATATATATATATATATATATATATATATATATATATATATACATACATATATATATATATATATATATATATATATATATATATATATATATATATATACATACATACATACATATATATATATATATATATGTATATATATATATATATGTATATATATATATATATATATATATATATATATATATATATATATATATATATATATATATATATATATATATATATATATATATATATACATATATATATATATATGTATATATATACATATACACACACACACACACACACACATATATATATATATATATATATATATATATATATATATATATATATATATATATATATATATATATATATATATATATATATATATATATATATATATATATATATATATATATATATATATATATATACATATACATATACATATACATATACATATACATATACACACATACACACATATACATACACACACATACATACATATACATACATGCATACATACATACATACATACATATATACATATATATATATATATATATATATTTTTTTTTTTTTTTTTTTGCGTGGGAATTCTCACTTTATTCCATTAGAGAAAAAAAAAAACAATATACAAGGATGAGTGGGGAGAAACTTCTCCCTATTCCCAGTTTAGCCTATCCTCTCCAAATAACAGAGCACCTATGTCAAAAACGGAAGTAGGGCTACTTTGTCTTCTGAAAACCAAGCATCCATGTCGATCCTCAGCTCAGTTCTGCAATATTGCCAGGAGGAGATCGGTACGGAAATCTTGTTTGTGAATAGCTTATGGTTTCTTAGCATCCAAATATTACAGAGCAAGAAATACACGCATCTGAATCTTACCCAATTTACAGCATTATCCTCAGAAGTGAAGAGCAGAAAAGTGCAGTTAAACTTAGTGGGCTTTACATCCCAAATGGGAAATAAAAAAAGAGCATTCCACCACCTTTGAATGTGTGGGCATTAAAGACATGATGCATATTTTCCGCATAAGAGGTGCAGTGAGGACATCACACCCCTCTAACTCCATGCTTACAGAGAAATGCTCCTAAGGTAAAGTGTCCAACAAATATCCTCCACATGAAAACCTTCATTTTAAAAGTGTACGAGGAATCCCATATTTGACGAAACCTTGCATGCCACCAAGAATCATTCTTTTTAAGATTCCATCTCTGATTACATTGATGCGCAATATTATCCGAAGTGATAAGCGAGTGGTAGTACATATTTGCTTTACCCCACCTGGTGTGCTTTGCAAGCAACCAATCCCTCCACGGGTCAGATGCATCAATAGATAGTGGAACTTGGTATTGTTGCAGAAAAGAAATGATTTGAAGCCATTTGAATTTATACGCTTGTCCCAGTGCGAAAATTCTCTGGACGGTGGGAAAAGACAACAGTTCCCATTTGGAGTTGTAGCATTTTGCGATAGAGTCAATTCCTTTATTATTAAAATACCTAGCTGCAGCCCCCAAAGAGTACGCTACATGCGGGCTCGACAAGAACGACCAATATGGAGATAACGCGGCGAAAGAATTGCCTATATAACACTGCCTTCCATTCCACTTCAAGGTGGAAAGAGTATGTTTGAAATGCCCGAGCGAAAAATTCGTGTATGCGAAGAAGTTTGCAGTGATGCATGAGAAAAAAACTTATTCCATGCATCCAGTTTCCAACTTCCTTTGAAATTCACTTGACCATTCTCCACAACCGTCCAAAAAATGCGAGTCCAAATAGGTGCATGCAAGGTAGTAACACGCATAACGAATGCTGCTCTTCTTGCCATCAAGTGCGAATGTGCATGTAGAATGCCAAGTCCACATGTCGTCTTGGGTTGACATATATATTCCCAAACTAAAAGAACCAATGCCTGGTTATGCTTTTTATTCCAAGGAAAGTCTTTAGCAAGCGGTCAAAAGCAAGCAGATGAGTCTTCTTCCAGTCAAGCAACAGTAAGTAGTACATAATATATGGTTGCAGAAATGATTGTACAATTTTTATCCTTGCATGCAAAGGCCATTGTGAAGCACACCACTTATACATTTTACTTTTGATTCTATGAAGCACCCATTCAACTTTCTCCCTAACAGTAACATGAATACCTAAGGGATACCCTAGGTGCATGAAGATATTGCCCTTTTCAATTTTTGGCCCTCCCCAATTGAGAGATCAAAAAAGCGATGCAGAAATATTTACAATCACTGTTTTTCCTTATTAATCCTCAATCCAGAGGCATGAGAGAAAGGAATTAAAGAATCCATGATGTTTTGTACATTTTCCATGTCAGCTTTTGCAAAAATGAACGTATAATCTGCAAAGCCGACTGCAATTTGTTGAACTCCATGATACCGTGAATCGATTGCGATGCCATTTTTGCCTCTAGCAAGTAGAACATTGGCGAGGATGTTAAAGCATACAAAAGCGGACTTAAAGGACATCCTTGGCGCACGGAACGCTCAATAGGAACAGGCGCAGAAAGCCTTCCATTAATCTCTATGTGAGAGGCACCTCCTTGTGCTAAAGTATAAATCAATCTGCAAAATTTAGTTCCAAAGCCAAGTTTCTTAAGAACTATGGCAATAAACTCCCAACGAATTTGATCGAAAGCTTTCTCAAAATCAAGCTGTATCCCAATCGCTTCCTGAGAAGAGGAGGCCACATGTTCCAGTAACATTTGTGTAAGAAAGATATTATCATATATGGATCTCTGGTGTATGAAGCCAATCTGCGATGGATGAACCACCTTATGCATAATACCCTTCAACCTCAATGCAAATATTTTAGCAAAATTTTATAGATAATACTCATCATCGTAATAGGTCTCCAATCCTTAATGCGTTTAGGAACCTCCAATTTAGGGATAAGTTTGATCTTGCCTAACTTACATGAGTACGGCATCCTTTGATCCCTCCATATTTCATTACACACTTCAAGAATGAGACCTTTAAGAGAAGGCCAAAAAGCGATAACAAATTCCTTTGTGATCCCATCTATACCCGGAGCCTTTCCATTTTTAAGAGATTGAAGAGCCATATACACCTCTTCCTTGGAAATGCTTTTTTCACATGCAGCAGCCGTGTTGAGATCTAATGTTAACGGAGTATACTTCAAAGATTCATGAAGAGATGCAAACCATGCATCATCTAATGTATATGAAGCTGCAAATAACTTCTGAAAATGCTCAACACAGCATGCAGCCATAGAATTCCCATCATTGATTATGTTTCCATCAATCTCTAGTTGAGAAATTGTATCCTTAAGACGCTTAGCCCGCAAAAAGTCATAAAAACATTTTGAATTTGCATGCAAGTCATTAACTTCTGTACATCTAGCTCTGACCTTGGAGGCCTGAATAGCATGATTTTCAAGTAACTCTAAGCATCTATAAGCATTACAAAGACGATCATACTCTTCCCTAGAAAAGATATGCCCACAATCTACCTTCTCTGTCATAAGAAAAATAATGCTTTCCGCTTCAATTCTAGCAGATTTGAGGGTCTTAGAAAAGAATTTCCCACAATCTCTAATGACCTCTTGCATTTTTGTCACAAAAAATTCCCATTTCATGGGAGGGGATACCTTCAAAGAGATCACTTGCTGTATTAGATTCTGTACTTTGGATTTGAACAAGTACGCTTTCAACCAAGAGTGGTTCACTCTTAGCGGGATTCTGGACAAATCATTTGGAATACATGCATTCCAATCCACTTCCTTGAGAAATATGAATAAAGGATTATGATCCGAAAGAAGCATTGTAGCATCAATCCACATTCTGGATGTTGCATTCAAAGTAGAAATGTGAGAATAGTAACATCTGTCCAGTCTACTCTGTCTACTCATAGCTGTCTTATGAGATCTTGAATGATAAGTATATCTAAGTGTATGCCCACCAATATAACCCCATAAATCCTTGCAATTAAGCATGCTCAAAACTTCATTCCATATACTATTTTCTTGCGAAGAAATTAAAGAAGAAATAGTTGTACAATTAGCCGCCGAATCTACCATATTGAAATCTCCGCACAATAAAATGCGGGCTTCCCCCCAAATTTGGAGTTGCATACAATGCTGAATGGAAAGAGCTAAGTCTTTCCAAGTTTTAACCCTTTCAGCACGAGAATTAGGAGCATATACATTAATACAAATATATGAAAGACCCTGAGACATCAGATGTAGCATAATATACCTACCCTGAGGATCATCACACAGTACTGTGAAATGAATGTTCTTTCTAACAATGAAGAGGCACCCTGAATAATGATTTTTAATGCCATTATAACGCAATGGAAAGTCTTTAGTAGATAACATCATTCCCGCATGATCATGTTTTTTATGCTCCTGGATTGCAACTAGGTCAAGGTCATGCTTAACAATCCACCTCCATAATCTTGTCCACTTTCCATACTGCCCAGCCCTTGAATATTCCATGTTTCTATTTTCATGGTATCGGTGCAAATAGTAAAGGACGAAGTACCTGCAGCCAATGCTGGAGCTAAATCTTGCAAAAAAAAATCGATGTTGTCAAAATACTCTATCATGCCATCCTCGGTATGAGGCACAAAGTTAACCTCATCAGTAAGGGATGTTGAATAACCAGATTGGAATTTGCCCCTCTTGCCACGAAGCAAAGCTTTCTTATAGCTAACAGTGGTGAAATCATCATTATCAACAGCTCGCTTGCCAACATCATTTTCACTTCTACATGAGGCGTCCCTGCTCATGTTTTCACTATCTCTTCGCTTATACACATTCAGTTTTGTTGGAGTGATGGGGGAAGCAGGATGCCCTTGTTTCTCCACTATTACCTCTTTTCCCTTACGATTATGATCTTGAGGTAAAGAAGATGCATGATCCTGCATTGTTTTAGAAGGTATATTGGCATTTGAATAACCCCTTTGCATACCAAAAATTTGTTCTTCCGGCACCATAATTTTGCTCCCAGGGCAAGTAGGGATTAGCTTAACCCCATCAGATTTCAAGGACGGACAATTTTTCGAGTAATGTCCCAAATTACCGCAATGGAAACAGGAGCCCGCCATATTACCCCATTTCAAATAAATAACTATACTTCCCACATTAGGCACATTTATACCCAGCGTTCTAGGGAAGGGCCTCGATGTATTCCACAACACACATAGTCTATTCTTATTGGGGGCACAGATCCAAGGAGTATACATCACCTTGCTTAGTACTTTAGCAACATTACCAATGTTTGTCCATAAAAAGGAGGGCAAATCCACAAGTTCCACCCAAACAGGGCACTTATAAAGCAATTCCTCATTCATTGCCTTGACTGGTTTCCAAGGAAATACATGTGCTACTAAACCACACAAAAAGACCGTTTGCTGCTCCAAAAACTGCAATTTCATATTGTTATCCCTGAAGACAACCTCAAACAATCCATGCCCTGAATAAAATACTTTGTCCACCACATCATTCCCTACATTCGCATTGATGGCATATACCACATCCACTACTAAAGGTATGCACCCAATAAAAAACAACAACAACACTCTTTGATGAAACATGAGGGCTCACTCCCAAATCAAAGAGGG